>CM062812.1:616207184-616807184 GCA_031772625.1 Pinus tabuliformis | reverse complement strand
ATCTTCATGGATGCTTAGAGAATACTAGCAATCCACTTTTGCGATGATGATGATATGCTTGGTACATTATGCCCAGCAGACACCCACAGGAGCCCCACACCCCTGACAGGTGTCCCAAGACTTGTATGATGTCATGGCAACATCATTCCACCACTTGGACCCTTGCAGAGAATCTTCGATTCATATGGAGACCCATGGGGTCATCTATGTGCCCTCATACCCAATAGGAGCACCGCAGGTCGACTACTTGGAGAACAAGGGACCACCCCCTTGTCCATTACGTTCTGAGGAATTTATTCCTCAATATGGCACTTCAGGATATTATTGAGCCTTTAGAGGGCCCTACGACACGCACATATAATTATTTGGCCCCTTGTGAGGCTTATTTTTACATTTGTGAACTAGTTTGGTGGGCTTGTCACTAATAGGGGTTTTATTTGCACATTATTTTATCATTAGGGGCTAATGTAGGCCCATAGGCTAATTCAAACTCCTTAGGAGGCTATATATTGGTATTAGATACACTCATTTGTATCATCACTTGGACTTGGGATCTCTCTAATCATAAAGAATTTTCACACTTTTTCTTTGGTGGATATTTTTGGAGATGGATGAATTTTGATGTATGGATTTGGGCTATTTCCCTTGTCTTGGAGCTTTATTGAGCAAACGAAATGCTGGTTGGATATACTCTATAAAGTCGTAAGTAAATTTTGATGCTATTATTCTTTTTGTTGCATATTGCTAAAATTAGGGCTATTTGTTGCATTGTCGAAATGTGGAATTGAGCATGTTTTAGCTAATTTAATGTATGGGCCAATGTTACATGAATGAAATGTCTTAGAGATTTATTTATCTCGAGAAGCTTGTATCATTTGCTTTGAAGTATAAATGCTTGAAGGTCACTTTTCTTTTCTCTCTCTCAAATTAGATAAAGTTAACTTTTTGGTTCTCCTTGATTCAAAAACCAAATTCTTACTCATCATTATCCTTGACTCCATATACCCAAGTGAACTAGGCACTGATCTCTCAAAAAGAGTGATCATTTCAACCCTCTTTCAACCCTCTTTTAACCATTTTCCTCTTTTTCCCCAAGTCTAGCCCCATTAGGTCACTTAGGGCATCGATTTCCCGGGAATTGACCCAAAGAAAAAAGTTGATCTCCTATATGCCACTATGCTGGTGGGTCCCCTACCTCTCCTCCAAATTTGAGGCAATTCTAATGGTGGAATCTCCGGGAATCTCAAGCCTTAGCTCTAGGATCAAATTGTGCCTAGGCATAACCTTAATAGGATCAATTCAACCTTTTGAAGAAAGTATTCTTGTTTGGTCCTTTCCCCTCACCTTGTCCAAGATAGGAACATCATTGTTTGCTACATTCCATCCCCGAACCTGGGTTGGGTCCACTTGGCCCCGCGTGGTCCCACTTTTCAATAAAGACTATTTGTCAAGAACCATTTGAGAATCCAAGTTTCCCGAGGATTATAGGGATTGAGGAACTTATTCATAAGCCTATCCTTTCTTCCTCAACCCTCCAATCCTCACCCCTTATCCTTGGTGGACCAAGTCCCTTCCTTAAAGAGCAAGCAAGTTCCATTCTTTACTCCATCCTTGGGAAATGGTTTTCGGGGTCACTTCCCACTTGCCCATTGACATATACTTTACAAGTGAATCCCTATGCTACCGGGACTCCTCCTATTGGTGAAAGTCTGTAAAGCGCAGGGAGGCTTAACTGTGGTGACAGTGGGCTAAGCCTCCACAATTGCCCTTAACCTAGCAGTTTCCCTCTTAGGAACCCCTTTAGGTCCCCTGCTGGTTTGAGTGGTAACAAGTATATCGTGGGGAGTTGCAAGGGATCCAGATCGACTAAGCTGAAAGTCATAAATGTTGGAAATAATGATAGTAAAATCATATATCCTCAACTGTGAGGAGTTAGAGGGAGTGCCATATATCGTTGAAAAGGTCTCAAAATAGGCTTTCTGACCATATATATTATGCTCCCATTTGATTTAAGGTAATTGGAATAAAAATGCATTCAAAGATAGGGTTTTCAAAAAATCCAAAAGCGATATTTCTATAAGGCATGCCATATTTTGTTGGAAAGGTCTCGAAATATGCTATTTGACTATGTAAATCTCTTTTTCATTTAGACAACCTTTGACATAAATAACAACCATTTTCAACACATATTGTTGAAATGTGGCATATATTCTTGGTTCATATTAGCTAGTCTTATTTGTAGGTTTAGATTGTCAAAGTTGATTTGAGTGCCATAGAGAAGTGGTATTACTGTATCACTACATTGGAGGTAATCCCTCTTTATTGTTGATTTATATCGCTGTGGCCGGTCTTCATAATTTATATTTTAGCCCTTGTAATGTATAAAGAATTTGTAAGACATGTTCTTCATGTCATTTTGATTATTTAGCCCTTGAAAGAATTATTGTAAGATATGTTCTTCATGTTGGATTTAAAAGAGAAAAATTTCGAAATTTAAATTTTGAATCTTTGGCTCCAAGATAGTCAAGTCAGCCTCAGTGAAGAGACACACCCATTTACAAAGGCATAACACTATATAAAGACATTTGACCTCCTCTAGAAGGGCACCATTCGACCTCTCACAAGTAAGACAATTTTTGGACATCTAAACGAACGATAAGAAGGATGAAAAGAAGGACGAAGATCATCTTTCTCTCTCCCTCTAACTCGCATCTTGCTTTCTCAAGCTTGAAGGACGAAGATCATCCTAACTCGCATCTTGCTTTCTCAAGCTCAAAGGATGAAGATCATCTTTCTCTCTCCCTCTAACTCACATCTTGCTTTCTCAAGCTCGCACGTGTGTTTCTAGGCAATTTTTTAGGCAACATATTCTGGGTAGGCCAAATTTTTGGGTGGACTGGGAGACCGAATTTATGGGTTTCTAGACAGTTTCTGGGAGGTCAAATTTTGGCCTAAGGCAGATCAGATCAGGCTGAGTTGCAAGGTAGATTGAAGGCTTGACTTGAGTGCTAGAGACTAGGTTTGACCATAAGCTTTGTTAGTCAGTTTGACCTCATAGTTGACTAACAACATTAGGTGTATCTCTTGTTGAATTGAAGAATTTCTCTAAGAAAAAGGTTGTTGGGTTTTCCTAGGGTAAATCTTGTGTTCTCTTTGTGCATTGTGATCTCTATTGTCCTTATTGTTTTATAGTTGGACTTTTGAAGTGTAATTGCTTAATGATAAACTGAAATTGTTAAAGGAAGATCTATATCATTAGAAGTAATTATCAGTGTTTTAGAAATATTGTGCTTGTATCTATTGCACTTGAAAACTCAACATTTATTACATCAAAGTGAGAATTCTTCGTTGATGTTTGTAGCTTGGGCAAGTACTCTTGAAGATGCCTAAGTGTCTAGGCTTGCAAAAGTTCCCCAAAGTCTCCTTAGGACACTTGCTCAAGTATTGTGTAATTTACTTTTATGATTTAGCGTAAGTCTAACTTGGGAAAGACACATAATTAATTATGTTGACTATTGAGCCAAAGAAACCAAGGAGAGTAAATTATTTACTTCAGTGAATGTGTTAATATCGATTCTGAACTATTGATCTCAAGTTGTTTAGGATTTAATCCTAGGCTTAGCCGTACATCACTTTGGAGATTAGGGTTAGGGATTTACCTCAATGAAAAGTTATAAAAGCAAGGTCAAGGATAGGAGAAACACACACTGTACAACGATACAAACCATTGAGAAATAGATTTTATGAAGTGTGTTGAGTCCGAAAAAGGTGCAAGGGTAAAACATTGGAGATCCTCATTAATCAAGTAGATCAAGGACAGGTCTAGAGCTTGATCAGTTAGATCAGATTCAGCGTATGTTGTAAATATAGTTTTCTCAGTTGGGCCATTATCCTAGGGAGAGCCCAAGTAGGTTTAGATTATCAATTTAATGGAGAATAGATGGTTGGGCAGAATTTGTATGTCACATGTGATTGAGATTGGTTGTGTAATTGTGCTTTTGCTAAATAATTGTGTTAAGAATCTAGTTGTGCAATTTCCTCCTACGCTTAAATTAATTTTGCTAAAATGAATTTCTATTTTTTGTAATTGGGTTTTGGGAAATATTTGGGCATGTAAACTTAGGAAAAGTGGGTGGAGGGAGTCCCCACTTATTTTTGGAGAGATGGAGGCCACTAACATTAGATAAAAGGGAAAGATTAAATTGGTAGTGGGATGTGGGGGCCACCCAAAAAGGGGAATTTGAACCCTTTAGGAAAATCGAATTGCTAAGGGAAGGAGGTCAAAATATTGGATGGAGAGACCCACATGAGGAGGAAAGAAGAAATTATAAGTAGAAGGAGCATAGAAGTTATTGGGGTCTTTTGTTCATTCATCTATTTCCTTTTTTGCTCAAGTTATTTAGCTGGGTCACTAGTGTTGCTTAGCACAGAGTTTGCCAAGGGGAGAATTTACCCTTCTTTTGGTGGACTTTGAGTGCCACCCTAGGAAGGCAAGCTGTTTCTACTTTGGTGAGAGGGTTGTGCCATTGTGGAGTATTGCAACACATTTCAACATATTCCCTCAGCGAATTCGTACTCCATGGAGGAGGCAGTAGAGAAATCGTACCCACTCATTTCAGCTAGCTTATGAGGCTATTTTGCGGGTAGAAAATCAATGGAGTTGCTTGAGGGAGAGCTTAGCCTTTGTTGAAAGTTTTGGAGTGGGAGGTGATTGTTATTGAGGGGAACAAATTTATCTTCCTAGGGCTTGCACAGGGGGGCTCACTGGACAACTTTTTTGTGGAGCTGGGTTCAACTATCCTGTGTCGGGATTTGATGTAAAACCTCTCCCCTGCATTTGGGAAAAATTTCCTAAACCATTCCTATTGTAGATTGAGGAGAAATAAGGAGATTTTGCAGCAAATAGAGCCATTGGGGACACAGTCTCTACTGAGGAGGGCATAGCACCCGTTTTGGATAATTCCGGAAGTTTGGAATTGGCCCAAAACACTTTTGGGTTTTGGTGGTCAGGGGTCAAGGAGTTGGCTCCTAATTTTGCAGAATTTTTGGGGAAGTTTTGGTGCTCCAAACAACAGAATTATCTGGCAGCTAGTGGAGAGGAGAGAACTGAAATTTTGGGTCCCGGATGGTTGGTAGAATTTGCCAAAACCCTTTTTTGGTTTTTTTAGGTTTTTGACAAGGATCTCAAAATAATTTGGCAGAATTTTCTGGGCAGATTTGAGGGGTCAAACAGGTGTCCAAACTCTGCCAACAATGTACTTACTCAAGGGCCAGCACAATCATTTGTTGGGGAGCTTCCTACATTGTTTGGGCAGTTTATATTCATCCACCTGGGGCTTGTAGCTTGCTCTAAGCAAGCCCAAGTGCACTCACTCCAATCTATTTTGTACTCCTTCAGCGATATAATAAAATTGGCCCATTTTGGCGTGTTTCTGGCTCATTTCTGGTTCTCTGATCCGTGTACATTTTTATTGTGTTGAATTTGTTGCATTAGCTTGATTATTCGTATTAATTTTCCATTAGGAACAAACATTGATTTGGACACAAGGTAAATGTGGTGGTGAGTTTTTGTAAGTACTTTTCCTCTCCTCCTCCCCTTGTGGACTTATAGTGTTAGATTTTGGGTAGCTTGAAAGGTATTTTTGAGAGAGGACAACCCACCATAAAGGAGTTTGTTGGGCGATTTACTCAAAAGTGGGGTTTTGGATCCAAAGTGTGGGTTTAGGACCAAAAGAGAAATAATTATTTATTTTAAGGGTCAAGAGGCTAAAACCCTAAGTCTACAGGGTTCCTAATTGAGCCCAAGAAGAAGATAGAGAACCTCAGAGGGTCGTAGTAGGAAATCGTGAAAGTTCATGTTTCGTGCTGGCAAGAAGGCCAAGTTTTCTCAGGCAAATGTTGAGATTCATTTGTGTTTTCTGTGCCCTAATAAGGCTCTGTCCAGACCATGTACAAGAGATATCACTGAGATTGTGGGTATAATATGTGCCCTAACTGAAGTCTGTTCACGTCGAGTTAAGCCACTGAAAGTTTGTGGGAGTCTTGCATTTTATTATGTGTATAATGGAGAGGATCGAGCCATTGGAAGAGGTCTTACAAGCCATGGATTAACCTGCTATTGAGTGTTGAAAGGCTACAAGTGTTGCGCTGGATTACTGTGGGTAGGCCGAGCCTTGAGGGAGGCTAAAACTAGTCTCAGAACCTTGGAACAGAGCAACGAGTTACGTCAGTGGCAAATAGACGGTAGTAGGGCAACGAAGGGTTTGATGCATTGGAGTTTTGGGTCGCTGAGCATTGTATCCCAAAGTCTGTTCACAAACAAACTTATAAAGTTGTGAACAATGAGCTAGAAGGGTTGGAACACTGTGAGTAGCTGGTGTTTATTGAGGACTGATATGCAGTGCATTTGATGGATCAAGCCATTGTGAGCGGCTATGTGACAAAGGGTAATGTGGACTGAAAGAGCTAAAGGAGAAGGGCTTCTCCAACAAGTAAGTCAGATTGTTTATCCTTGTATGTTTTGTGGGCAAATTGTAGATCTGAAGCAATAGATCACAAGCCCTATGTTTTTGTATACTATGTATACTAGCTGTACTAGTGATCGAGGGCCATGATCCTTGGTACAAGAGCCCCATGATTCTTTTATTGATGGATTAATAAAATAATCGAGCTTTGGGCTCAAATCTATGTGTACTTAATTGATTTCACTGCTGAAGATTTTTGTTGTGCAAAATGGCAGAAGGTTGAGAGTTCTTGGTGTGTTTGTGTGCGTGATTAGCCTCAAACCAGATCTAGGGCCAAGGAAAATTCAACATATAGTCCCCTTTTGCTTGTAGAAATTATCTGGATCTTCTGCGTTATATTCATATTTATTTTGTACATAAGACATGGTGTACCATGGTGACATCATTACATGGTACCTAGGTTTAGGCTTGATAGAAACATGACAATAACCCAAGCCTTTGTCTAATATGTCTCAAATTATTTCCAAGTTCAACTTTAGCATTATGTTTTATATTTGTTCTGACATACCATGATGAAATCACATGGTACCTACAAGGTATTAACATGATGTAAACATGATAATAACTCATGACAATGTCCAAGATGTCCATCATGTTCCAACATTTGTCCGGGATACCCATTATATCCCTACTTATGTCCAAGATGTTCTTCACTCTCTTACCGTTTCTTGGCCTTGTGCTGTGTAGCAGGAATATGTATGTCATGCATAGTTTAAAAAACGGGAACTGGTCCACCTAATAAACCGGGTTTCAAACCGGGACTAGTCAGATTTCAAGGAACCGATCTTTAAAAAAATACATGATAATTAGTTTTTAATAAAAAAAGTATTTTTAAGATTTAAAACCATGATTCCAAACCAATAGAGACAAAATATGCAAGGTTTGCTCATCAATATACCATGTAAAGGTGAATATATCAAAATGGGACCCAGTGCAATACATATCAGTAACAAAATACATAATCAATGAGGCTCTAAATGGCCTCTGGAGTCCGAAAAAAATGCTCTAAGCTATGGGGCCACTGACCTACTACAAGTCTACATATCAATGATCAACAACATGATCACTCCTCATCATCACTACTAGACAAGGGATCATCAACATGAACTACATAAATAATATGGCTCAGAGTTTTTGGACTCCTAAAACTCCTCTACAACTTTAGTAGTAGTAGTATTAGCAAAAATAGACATCAAAACTACAAATCACTAATCAACATGGTCACTCATGAAACTCATCATTGATTCGGCGCTACTAGAAATGGGATCATCAACAAGAGATACATAAACATCATCTAGCTCAAAGTCTTCAGACTTGGATTGCTCAACCTTATAACATGATAAAATTTGAAAAAGTTTAAGTTGCCTAACCAATGATTTTGGTTTGAGTGAAGGGTTCATCTCCTCAACCTTATAATGTGGTAGAAAAAGTTTAGCATGCCTAAACAGTGGTTTTCCTTTGAGTGAAGGGTACATTCTTGTTAAGGCCATGGTAGAGGAGTTCAAGAATCAATACCACCATCAACAAAGTTCAACAATCAATGCCAACATCAAGGTTCTTAAAGGGCTTCATGCTCTTGATCAAATGACAATCTCATACCATCACGCATGATAGAATCAAATGGAAACATTGCAAACCCCCAAACCATGAAATCCTGAAAACCATTAAGTCTGCTGAAGTTTGAGTGAAATCTAAAATTCTAGTTTCTCCATATGAAATCCAATGAGGTCGAAACCACTCCCAAACATCGTGAGTCATTTCATGGTAATGTTAAAAATTTAAGTAAAAGTGACAATCACTTTTATTTTAAGAATTTAACATTACCATTAATTGCCAACATTGCTAGGGTTGAGATGTGTCAGGGAAATGAGAGGGTAGGCATGCTTTTCTTGGAGGGGATGTTTTTGGAGGAAAACAACCCCAGATTTCCCTCAAAACATTTCAAAACTCACAAAACTGCATTTTGTGGGGTCCGTAGTTGGCCAGGAAATAATTCGTCTGATTTATGATGGAACCGGCTGATTTGACCACAAACCGGCCGGTTCTGTTATAAACCGGCCAGTTTGGTCTGGTTTTTGTGATTTTTTGGCGAAGTCGGCCCTTAAACCGGGTTTTTTGCCCAGTTTGACCCAGTTGCCTAATGTACCGGCCGGTTTGACCAGTTTCCGGTTCATGCCGACCGGTTTTTAAAACTATGATGTCACGGGCGTTGATTACATTGTGGTGCATTCAACAGAAGGGCCACATTGGCATCGCCAAACACCAAATTATGACATTGATTCATGTAATTTCTTAAAATTTGATTACATATAATCCAAGGTTGCATGGCATAGTATCACACAGGTGTGGAACAGGGATGGGAATGCTTGTGACATCCCCAAGAGTATCCTGAGCCCATCAGGGACACCCTCAACTTATCCCCATGCCCCTATGAAGCTTTTAAAATAACCAAGTTTTTGCATTGTTGTGGCTGAATCAGGAGTTGGTTACTTTCTTTCTAGATGTAATTTTGAAAACTGAAAACCATGAAGATAGATTTGTTGCAGGCTGGATCCCT
The DNA here is from genome assembly GCA_031772625.1 of Pinus tabuliformis. Classification (NCBI taxonomy): domain Eukaryota; kingdom Viridiplantae; phylum Streptophyta; class Pinopsida; order Pinales; family Pinaceae; genus Pinus; species Pinus tabuliformis. The sequence continues at coordinate 616,798,103 of CM062812.1, read as the reverse complement.
TTAGGTTATGTTTAAATAAACAATAGTTGCAAGCTTATACTAGAAAATTTAATCACTGAAGTGTAGCTTTAGCAGTCCTTTGTTGGTGCTCTTCTTGTGTGATTTAGTCTTGTATGCTTATCATGTAGGAGATTACATAATCATTTATTTCCAGTCTATTGTTTTATCTTCTACAACCTTAAACGTCCTTCTTTGTTAATTGATTCTTATTTCCTTCTCTGTTTCCTGTCATTCTATTGGATCTTGCTATGCATTTTTTGTTTAGCCTTGCAAAATATGCTTTGTTTGCAAGTAGGACTTGTGATTGGATCCATAGTTCAGCAAGAACTTGCAATATCGTGGTTAATTACTTGCATGTGGTTATGGTGCTGCTTTTGTAGTTCAGAGTTTGGGAGTGTTGCTATGAGACATGCATAGCTCTGTTATACTTGTAGTGATAGTTTTTTGGCCTGGTTCAACGGAATTTTGTTGTTTCATCTGTAGGATGATTTGCTAATTGATAGTTGTTTCCTTCTGTTTTGTATATATTATGAAATGCATATCTACATTGACATTTAGTAGACTAGACAAGGCTTTAGGGTTTTAGTGGTTTTCATTAGGTTGATTCTTGTCTAGTTTATGATCAGGTTGCTTCTAACTGCTAAAATTGTTTGACAACATCAGGTGGGTTGATGAACATCTGGTACATGTATTGTCACCCAATATCTACCGGAGTGTTTCAGAGGCCCTTGAGTCCTTCGATTATATTACTACACATGGTAAGTGGCAATTTGTAATGGAAGATGATTCTCGGTGCCATATTATTTCGTTCCTAAAGAATATTGCCATGAAAATATAACAAGTGATGGCAATGGCTTGCTTAGGATGTTTGGCTCTTCTGACTTCAGTCATTAAATGGGGTGTAGAATGATAAAAAATCCCAGCATGTCTGTCGGAAAATAGTTATTCTTTGTTGTTGTGGTTTCAACAGCTTAGAACCTTTTATGAAGATAATCAGGTATTTCTATGTGATAGTGTTGCAAAGTACTAAGAAACTGGTTTACTGAATATGCAGGTAACTTCACAACTCTGGAGAGATTGACTGGAAAATATGTAGGAGCTGCAGCTATGTATTTTGTCTCAAAAAAACTTAAAAAGAAACATAATATCACAGATGAGCGTGCCTCACTATATGAAGCTGCAAATACTTGGGTGGAAGCTCTTAATAATAGGTTGTTTATGGGTGAGTCTGCAAGCAGAATTTCTCCTATTTCTGTTTTGAACTGAAATGGAATTTGATACTAAAGAAAACTAACTGTCACTTCTGACTTTTGAGTTGGCAATTAATGTAATTGCAGGTGGTTCTAAACCCAATTTGGCAGATTTGGCTGTCTTTGGAGTATTAAGGCCCATTCGTTATTTGCAATCTGGAAGGGATATGGTAGCAAACACAAACATTGGTGCATGGTACTCAAGAATGGAAGAGGCAGTGGGTGAAACTTCAGGAGTGAAGGATTAAATATGTTTTCCTATTTGAGTAGCAGCCAGCATTGAACGACGACACCACCATTTCTCCCATTATTAGACTATCAATGATAATTTAGTCAGTCTAAAATCGTGAATGCTTGTATTGTTCATTATTGTTAAGCCTCAACATTCGTCCAGTTTTGGCTTAGAGAATAGGCAATAAGTAGGTTGATTATTCAGAGATGGCATGTGTTCTTTTAAGTTGTATCATTTTTGGTGGGAACAATGAAGATGGAAGGTATTCTTTGGTTGGTAGCCCTTTGCCTAGTTGTTCCTAGGGTTTTGTTCGTTATGGCTACCTTTGTTTCTGGTGGTTGTAATCTTACAAGTTCTTTTGTAACTCTACGCATTTTAAATAAAATTAGGATTGTAATTTACAACCCTAACTCATGCTTTGCTCTTTATATTTGCTGTTTAAAGAAGAAACCGTTTCTTCCCTCTTTTTGCCTCTTAAGCTAATAATTATGACTTCAAAAGATATGTTACTTATATCATATTTGGCCAGATAATAGTGGTTAATAAATGAAGATGAAGGTTATAATGAATAAATGAAACTGCATGATAATAGTTTAAGAAATACCAGATACATATTTGAGATTTACAATGATAGTGCAAACTTACTATGAAACGCTCATGTTATATCAGTGCTCAGATAAAAACCTCATTTGAAAGGCACATACCTAAAAGTAGTGCTCCCCAAATGACGGTTTTCTGTTGTGTAATCTGCCTGTATGGATATGCAGGTACATGCGGCAGTCCAGGACTCAAAACCTTAGAAGCGTAGCATTTGTGGAGGATGGAGTAAAGAGAAATGGCCACATGCATGTGTTTTGAGGATTGCCGCAGTTCTGCAGGAAGACGGACAGTGAAAGATTGGTTTGGCAATCCTTTCTGTCTGATCATGCTTGTGGGTTGCTGGTTAATCATGGGTAATTAGCCGATTAAACTGGTGTATTAGATTCTTTTTTGGGAAAGACAATAAAATTTAATTCTTAACAACGGTGCAAGTGATGGTTTGGTGGTGGGCATTGTAAAGCACATGGAAACAGATATCTGCTTCTAAAATAAACCAAACTTTGTATATGATCATCTATTTTAAAATAAACCAAATTCTGTACTAGAGTAGATGGAATCCTAGGCCATCCTTAAGATCCTAAGAGAGATGCAACTTAACCCAGAATGCCTCTTCATGGTCCAATGCTACAGATTGTTATAGGGATACATTTTGCGTCTAAGAACTTGAGACTATATTCTGAGCCCTAGTCATTGACATGATATAATTTGTCGTTAATATTATGCAATACCGTCGTTTGGGCAGATGGATCCGTTCTATGCTATCATTGGTTCTTTATATGGATGTTGGTTAACGAAATTATTATGAAGTTTTACTTGTGTTAAGCAGTTGTCTTCATGTGTTTTTTCAAATCGGCTAAATTGTCCAAATCCAAAGATGTGTTTATGTTAGCAAAATCTCTCTTGTTTTTGTTTTCAAATGATTTCTCGCTGAGCTATTTTTATCTCAATTGTTGATTTCAAGAATATTATTGAATTGGATAGATATGAGTGTTGATTTTTCTACAATAATGCACGGTAGAAACTAATCTTTTGATTTGATAATTACTTTCTAATGATTCCCAATCAAGTTATCTTATGTCACATATATCATTAAGCAATTACACAAAATTTCAACAATAATGCAGTGAAAACAATAGGATCAAAAGACAGTCTTGCATAATAGAGACAAGGAAAAGCGAACTTTGAGAAAAGCCTAGCAACTTTTCTTCTTAGGAGAAATTGTTCTTCAACAATATTTAAAATTCAAGAATATTCTAAAAATCTGTGCCAAAATCCAAGTCCAAGATACCAATCAAACTTGGTCAAATTCCCAGGTTAGTCAATGCTGGTCAAACCTCCAAAATAGTCAATTTTGGTCAAATTTGCGCTGGTCAACTTATCTCCTATGGTCAATTTTAGACATGCAATTGACCCGAGGTCAACTCAAATATGCGGTTAACTTCTTATGGTCAATTCTGCAGTCAAATAGTCCTTTTTTTGCAGTCAAACTTGATTAGATTCTCAGTCAAACAGAAGCAGAATCTTGGGCAAACGAAGTAGGTCAAAACTCGGTCAAATGGTAGCTTCAGCTTGGTCAATCAACAAGTCAATGGTCAACTTTAGTCAAACTTTAGAATTAGTCAAAACTTTGTAAATTTGTCCTTCTTCTGCTCCCACATGTGGCTGTTAGATTAGAGATTATTGGATGATCCAAATTGCTCAAGCTGGAGGAGTCACGTGTATTTATACTAGTCAAATGAGGTGGATTTTGACCAAGGGTCATACCCATTCATTGGTGGGACCGACTGGACCATTTAGGGCCTACGTGAGGCCTAAAAATACAAACTTCCATTTTTCTTAATTTTCCTTGGTCAATTTGGGAAGCATTTTGGCATGTGAGAATACTTCTTGATGTTAAACAAAAGTCAACACTCCCACTTAGTGAGGGAGGTATTCTCTTTGGTTGCGATAGATTTCCCCTTTATCTGAAAGTTCTCTTTAAGAAAAGTTCATGAACTTGTCGTGTTGATGCATGTTTATAGATAACTCCATCCTGGAGTGGGCAATGCAACTTCTCATATGCATGTGGGTTTCCAGGGATTTTGGCCAAAGTCCTTTATGGCTTCTTAGGCAAATGTATCAATCTCTTATGGTCAAAGTCCTTTATGACCTAGCCAAGTCCTTCTGGCTTCTTAGGAAATAATTTGCCTTTGGACCATTCACCTTTCTGGTCAAGTCCTTTATGACCTAGCCAAGTTCTTCTAGCTTCAAAGGTGAATTACATCTATCTCCTGTGGTTGACCTAGCCAAGTCCTAGCTTCTCAAAAGAAGATTTGTCCAATCTTATGATTTCCCTAGGTCATTCACCACTTGGTTGACCTAGCCAAATCCTTTTCGCTTCCAAGTGTTGAATTTTGTAGCAATGGTCGGTCTTCATAATTATTATTTTAGACATTGATCTTATTGTAAAGCATGTTCTTCATGTTATTGTCAAAAGAGAAAAATATTTGACTTGTTCTTCACGTCGGCTTTTAAAAGAAGAAAATTTGAATTTTGAAAATGGAAAATTTGGCTCCAAAATAATCCAAGTCAACCTCCTCCTAGTTAAGTCGGCTCCAACCTAAGAGGCACCCATTCATTCAGGGAAAAGACTATAAACATGAGGCATTTGACCTCCCTTCCAGGCAAGCAATTTGAGTCTGCATGTGGTAAGTAATTCGACATATTTTGATGCAACAGAGAGACCTATTTTCAGGCAGCGATGAAGCCTATTATGAGGTAGCGAAGAAGTCTATCTGAGGCAGCGAAGAGGTCTATCTGAGGCAGCGAAGGGGTATATTCAAGGACAAATCTGAGGAACATAATTCTAAGGCAAAGTACAAGACCAAAACAAGGTGCAAAAGCAAAATTCCTATAACAAGTTGTAGACCAAAATTCATGGATGATGAAGCATATGAAAATTTTGATTAGGCTTGACTTGACTAGGAGGCAGTTTGGCTTAGGTTTGACCTAGGTATCTTGTTGGTCTATCTGACCTTGTATTTGATTAATGCATCTGTGTTGAACTTAATGATTTCTCTAAGGAAAAGGTTGCTAGGTTTTCCCCCATATGAGTTTTCACAAGGTAAACTTTGTGTTCTTTGTGTGATTCTCTTCATGATCCCACTATCATAAATATTATGTTGTTGATGTCTTCAGTGTAATTGCTTAATGATGAAATAATGAATAAGAATATGCAAAAGATCCAAATTATTTGAAGTAATTATCAATAAAGAGGACCTTATACAACTCAACATGGGATCAAAGCTTGGGAGAAAGAGCAGCCCTAAAAATTACTGATATGCCCTATTGTTGAAGTCGTAGTTAAACTCTCTGAAATTCGAAGTCTCTTTTGTACCAAGATATATTCATTCAGTTCGTCTTTGTTAATTTTAGGTATGTTCTATGTTTAGAGCAATTTATTTCAATTTTCATAGTTAGCTCAATATCTTTTCCAGATTAGCAATCACATCAGCGTTAAAGTAAACTGTAGATAGAACATAAACATAAATCGTAGAAGAAAAGCCAAGACAAGAAGACACAAGATGTGGCGCTAGCCAAGGACAAACCCCAATGTGGGGAAACCCTTGATCAATTCTTCTTATATGTTCTTTAGTATTTCAACAGAGAGAGAGAGAGTACATTTACAACAGAAGTCAACACTTTGACTTTTCTAGATAAGAGCATAGATCATCTCTAAGAATATGATGATATATGAGGTCAGTTGAAGACATGCTACTTCAACTGATTCTCCAGGTGACTCCTTCACCTATCATCGTGTTGCATCTCATCATCATGCTGCACCTCACCACGCTGCATCATGCTGCACCCATCATCACAATGCTGGACCTCATGACTGCTGCACCGTCGTTCCATGTGCCATGGTTGAACCATGTTGTCCATGCTTGCTGTCCCATTTTGCCACTGCTGCACAATGACATGGCAGTCCCATCATTGTTCTATCTCATCATGCCGTTGTCCCATTGAACATTGTGGCACAATATCATTGCTGCTAGTACTTCGTCCCATCACGGCGTGTTATCTCAATATACTTACAACAACCTAGCATTGATGCTATCCCTACAACAACATAGCATACTTATGCTGCTCCAAATATGTATGTACCATTGCCTAGCTGTCCTAGTTGTACTGCTGCACTGCTGTAACTAACAATCATGCCCAAAACACTGCTGTACCTAACAGTGATGCCCAAAACACTCTTGTTCTAGGCATATGGCAACCTTGCTGTCTTGCTGTCCATGCATCATGGTTCCACCATGCTCCACTGCCTAGATATCCACAACACTGCTGTTCCAATGTTGCCTTCACTGCTTCTTATGTGGTGATTGGTTAAGGCATTTGGCAACTCTTACACACCCAACCAAACAGCCCCTAAAATCTGCCCAAATTTGCCCTTAATTAATGTGGTTGTCCTCCAAGGGAAGGCTGTCCCCTTCGCTATAATTTTGGGCAGCCTTCTAGCCCTTAATAATGGCTCTGCCCTCCTCTCATTACAGTGGCATCCTACAACCCTTAGAACAAGCCTGCGACAACCTTTCTAGAGGACTATTCCACCCTCTACGAGCCCTCAAACAACTCCCTTTCTCCTCAGCCTTCTAGCAAGATACTCGGCCTCCTTTCATCCCTTCAGTCTTATTGAAATGGCTTCAGAACAACCCTATTTCACCCACGCTGAATTGCCTCTTCTAGCTGTGGCTCAAACTTCAAACTTCGGCCTTTCTCCCTATAAGAGCACCCAAACAACCTCTCTTTCCCACGCTGTCTAGGGAAGCCTCTTTCTTGGCTGTGTAGAGGCCAACATATAGACTAGGGCTTCTTCTTGATAGCGTAGATACTAGGGTTGTACTCCTTGTAGTGTTAGGGCCTCTCACTTGACTGCGTCCCCTAGATTAGGGCAACGTTTTTCTTCTTGACTGTGGCTAGGGCAGCTTCAATCCTCCAATGTCTAGAGCTTCCACTCCTAGATTTCTCTTCCACAAAAACCCAAGACAAGTGGAGAGAAATTAAGATAGAAGTGTGTGTAGAAATGACTATCAAGTCATCTCCTTTTATACTAAAAAGTTGAGCACATGTGGGGTATATTTGGTCGCTGGCCGACCTTGATGAATTGTCTTATAACACAAATGAATTCATAACTCCATGAATACTTATCGGAATCAGATGATCTTTAGATCAATCCTACACTTCTCAATTAGAGGGATCCAAGAAAAATATCTACTGCCATAAATAAGATGACCCACATGGAGTTTGGCCCTAGTTGCCAATTTTAACACTCCCTCTCAACTAGGGAGAACTCCATACACTAATCCATAAGTCCGACTGTACTATCTTTGCCATCAGTGCCCTGCACTGCTCTGCTCTGTTGAACCATGAAGAAGAAGAATTGATCGAGAATGTCTCATACCATTCTATATTGACCTGAAGTCAGTTTTATTGATCCTAGATTAATATCACAAGAGAGTGTCTCAAACCACTCATATTGATCCCAAATCAATGGAGGTCATCCTAGCATAGGGAGTACAGTAGATACAACAATGCATCCATCGATAGTACTACTATGGTCCCTAACCCCATTTCCCTGCTCATTGGCTAGATGAGAGGTACTTCCCATGAGTCCCAGACTGCATGGGTAGGATGCCTCGACAGGAGAACCATTCATCCTGTCCCTAAGTCGCCTCAGGGTATCACAGGGGAAGGCTGAGCCATTCACCTTGTACACAACGTACCATTAGGGGAGGGTGAGTCGCCCTATGGTTGCGTGTTGCTCCAGTAGTACCCCAAGCCCCCCGGAGCTCCCAGAGTTCAATGCATGCAACATGCAAGACCCTCATAAGAAGGTCTCTCAATGACTCCAAGTCATTTGGGAAAGTCACAAATTTGACCTTTTCCCAGGGCTTTGACAAAATCTCTGCAACTTGTACATCAGTGTCAATGCGATAGAGCCTCCTCGCTCATCGACGTACCATATCCCAGATAAGGTAGTATCTGATGTCTATATACTGGAGCAATCATAGAATACGAGATTCCCCAACAATCGAACCCCCCCTGGTTGACACAGGAGATCACGGTGGTATCCATCATGTGTACAAATAGCTCATTGAAGAGCTCCCGCAACTAGGAAGCTTCACACGAGGTCATACTCGTAGCTATGTATTCAATCTCAATGGTGCTCAAAGCAACCATCTTCCGTTTCCTGTTCATCCAGGATATCGAGCAGAACCCAAAGAGAATCAGCACTCAGAGGTGCTCTTGAGATCCTCCACATTGCCTGCCTAGTCAACATTCGAATAATCATGCAGCTTCACATTTCCGGCAGTGTATCTCAATTCATGAGAGATTGTGCCCTGAAGGTATCTCAGAAGATTCTTGGCACCAATCAAGTGAGGCTCAACCATATATGAGCTCACCATGCTAACTGAAAAACATATATCCAGGCGGAAGATCCCCAAGAACATCAATGCAAATGAGTTTATGAAACTCAGAGGCATTTCCCAAATTTGGTTCGGCATCACCGCCATATAACTTCTGAAAGTTAAGCTCCATTGAGGTTGTCGCGGGCTTGCTGTTCACCATTTCAAATATGGAACTGGAATCCAACTCCCTCTTACTTCTGCAAATGAGAGGGTTTGCACCTGTCAGAAATAGGTCATCCTCAGAATGTGTTGGTATGAGAGGTCTATCATCCACAACCTTCGAGCGATGGTTTGGATCGGCTTCACTCCTAGTGAATCTCAGCTTCATCAGACAACTATCAATCCTCTCATACTATGCATGGGGTGTTTTTCTTCAAGCCATAGAGGGATTTCTTCCACCTACGATCCCTGATCACGAATTTCAAACTCCTCAGGGTGTTCCAAACCTGTGGCCCTACTACATGAGGGGAATAGTCCCCTTGTAAGATTTTCCTTCTGTACATCTCAGACATGTACCTTCATGCTCTTCTTGAATTCAGGCATCTGAGTCACCATCTGACTCACATCGGGTAGGGCCCCATAAGTAGACCTCTGTGCTATAGATGAGATGTGACAACTAACATGGTCCCCAATGGACTTCCAGCAACTTGATACAACCCTGAACTCAAAAGTAATAAAAATTCCATTTTCAAATACGTACCTTTCCATCGATGAATGCCACCCTGAAATCTTTGACTTCCATTGCTGAAATGGACACCAGGTTCTTCTTGCGATCAGGTACACAAAAGAGAATTTTGTAAATGAATCGAGTTACCCTCATTCAATTGAGGGGTAACATTCCCTACACCCTTTCTGGGATAGGTGGCATAAGCTCCAAGTATAATCCTATGATTGTTTCCATCTCTACTAAATTAGAGAGACCACCATTCTATCCGATGCACTGCCTTGAAGCACTACAATCAATAAGCCAGATTCCAAAAGAATCTAAAGGAGAGGGCCAATACAAGATAATGCTTCTTTATCTTATCAGAAACAACATTTGATTCTTCATACCTAGGGTTCCTTGCTTTCTTTGAAGAGTCTGTGGTTTCCTTGATGCCCTGCGTTACTTGTCATTCCTTTGATCATTGAAGATGTCCCTGGAATGATTGTTATCATCATCAAGTGATGTGTCCCTGCCATTCAGACATTCCTTCACATAATGGCCGAACTTATTTACAAACAAGGCATCTACCTTTTCTTTCCACCCTTAGATCTAGACTTCCCAATGAAGTGATCTTTAGGTAGGCCATCAGAAGCTTCCGCTGCGCCATTCTGATAATGTCCTCTGCTTCTATTTCACCCTTTGTGAATTTTAAGAGGGATGAGGAATCCACTGATCCTTTTGTTCTTTCCCAATTGTCTTCGATGGTTGTTCTTTCACTCTTGCTTGGGCTTTGTCTTCACCTTAGCTCCGATACCATGTTATTTTTAGGTATGTTCTATGCTTAGAGAAATTTATTTCAATTTTCACAGTTAGCTCAATATCTTTTCCAGATTAGCAATCACATCATCATTAAAGTAAACTGCAGATAGAACATAAACATAAATCAAAAAACACAAGCCAAGACAAGAGGACACAAGATGTGGCGCTAGCCAGGGACAAACCCCAATGTGGGGAAACCCTTGATCAATTTTTCTTATATGTTCTTCAATAGTTCAGTAGAGAGAGAGAGATAGTACATTTACAATAGAAGTCAACACTTTGACTTTTCTAGATAAGAGCATAGATCATCTCTAAGAATATGATACATGAGATCAGTGGAAGACATGCTGCTTCAATTGATTCTCCAAGGCGACTCCTTCACCTATCATCGTGCTACACCTCATCGTGCTGCACCATGCTGCACCCATCATCACAATGCTGGACCTCATGACTGCAACACCTAATGCTGCATTGCGATCCCATGTGCCATGGTTGAACCATGTTGTCCATGCTTTCTGTCCAATTGTGCCACTGCTGCACAATGACATGACATTCCCTTCATTGTTCTGTCTCATCATGTTGCTGTCCCATTGAACATTGTGGCACAATATCATTGGTGCTAGTACTGCTGTCCCATCACGACTTGTTATCTCAATATACTTACAACAACCTAGCATTGCTGTTGTCCCTACAACAACATGACATACTTACGCTGCTCCAAATATGTATGTACCATTTCCTAGCTGTCCTAGTTGTACTGTTGCACTGCTGTACCTAACAGTGATACCCAAAACACTGTTGTTCTGGGCATATGGTAGCCTTGCAGTCTTGCTATCCATGCATCATGGTTCCACCATGCTCCATTGCCTAGATGTCCACAACACTGTTGTTCCAATGATGCCTTCACTGCTTCTTATGTGGTGACTGGTTAGGGCATCTGGCAACCCTTACAAACCCAACGAAACAACCCCTAAAATTCGCGCAAAGTTTCCCTTAATTAATGTGGTTGTCCTCCAAGGGAAGGTTGTCCCCTTCTCTATAATTCTAGGCAGCCTTTTAGCCCTTAATAATGGCTCTGCGCTCCTCTCATTACAATGGCATCCTACAACCCTTAGAACAGGCCTGCGACAGTCTTTCTAAAGCACTATTTGACCCTCTACGAGCCCTCAAACAACTCCCTTTCTCCTCAGCCTTCTAGAAATATACTCGGCCTCCTTTCATCCCTTCAGTCTTCTTGAAATGGATTAAGAACAACCCTATTTCACCCACGCTGAATTGCCTCTTCTTGCTAGGGCTCAAACTTCAAACTTCAACCTTTCTCCCTACAAGAGCACCCAAACAACCTCTTTCTCCCATGCTGTCTAGGGCAGTCTCTTTCTTGGCTGCGTAGAGGCCAGAATATAGGATATGGATTCTTCTTAATAGCGTAGATACTAGGGCTGTTCTCCTTGTAGCGTTAGGGATTCTCACTTGACTACGTCCTTTAGATTAGGGCAACATTCTTCTTCTTGACTGCAACTAGGGCAGCCTCAATCCTCCAATGTCTAGGGCTTCCACTCCTAGATTTCTCTTCCACTAAAGCCCAAGACAAGTGGAGAGAAATTAAGATAGAAGTGTGTGTATAAATGACTATCAAGTCATCTCCTTTTATACTAAAACGTTGAGCACATGTGCGGTGTATTTGGTTGCTGGGCGACCTTGACGAATTGTCTTATAACACAAATGAGTTCATAACTCCATGAATACTTATCGGAATCGAATGCTCTTTAGATCAATCCTACACATCTCAATGAGAGGGATCCAAGAAAAATATCAGCAACCATAAATAAGATGACCCACATGGAGTTTGGCCCTAGTTGCCAATTTTAATAGTCTTTAGTAAGACTTAGATTCTACAACAGAGGTCTGAGTACCATATAACTAATTACAGAGGCCAAAAAGCCTCAGGGTCTATTGTAGTGAACCAAAGAATCTCATATACAAAGGGTGAGAAACATTAGAGGATCCAAGAAATCTTAGAATCTAATTGCAGAAGGTCGAGAGTCTCAGGTTTACATTAAGAAGATTGATCAAACATAGAATGATCTCAGATAGGACAAAATCTCATGTAACTATTGAAGTTGAGATTCATGGAGGTGGTCATATTTCATTTTTAGACCTATTTGATAAATCTCAAAATAATCAAGAAACTTTTGTTAGTAGCAAGAAGAAATTTGAAATACTCTTTATAGGGCTTATAACAATTTATTTAAGTTATTCTTGAAAGCGAGTTTTGGACAAGATCTGATAAAGGTCTCATTTTAAGGTTTACTCAAAAAGGCTGAAAATCCCTTTTGATAAGGGTATCTTAGAATTGAAATATGAAAAGGCAAGAAGCATAAATCTCTCAAGTCTCAAAAGGAATTGAGTTGTTATCACCTTGAAAGAAGCAACCAAAAGATGTTTGAAAAAGATTTCATAGTTATTCTTTGAACATTATTTGATAATGTCCTAAATATAAGTGTTTCATAAATCTCACATGGCTACCAGGACTAATTTTGTCTAAGAATAATGTCTGTTGCGTGAATGACATATTTGAAGTATTGAATATTTGTTCTGATCATCATGCAAGCATGAGTTTGTTTCCATGCAAGCACTCTACAGTAACAAGTTGGACGTGGAATTGAAGACCTTAGCAAGGGCCAATGAAGTTACAAATTTGCAATTTTAATGTCTGGAACAAAAGGTATGTATGTACTTCAATGCCTTCATCTAGAAAAAAAAACTCTTGTATATCGTATCCAAAGGAACTAATCATCTATATGCTTGAGAAAAGTCAGTGTCAATCTTGTTTGAAATTAAAGGTTTACTTTGGCACATTCTTATAGACCTCAACTAAAGGAAACAATCACATATTTGTTTGGTTGAAATGTCTTGTATCAAAATTGTGAAAATAGGAATATATCAAGGGTTTTATTTGTAAGGGAGCCTTGAAGAATCCATCAAGGGCATTCTTAAAGAGGTTGAGAACCTTTGTTTCAGAAGAATGTCTAAGACCTATGTTTTGAAGGTCACAATCCATTTGTTAAAGATTCAAAATATCTCTGAAAGGTTGCAAACCAAGTCATAACAAGAAGTATTCTTATTATATCTTTGTTTAGATGTCTTGAAATTCAATATGTAATGAAAGTCCAAGTATATTGCATACAGAGATGTTTGGATGCTCATGTTGCAAATCACTATGGTTTCTAGAACCATGGCTTGTATGCCCAATATGTATATATACTATTGTTTGATAGGTAGAATCTGCGTGTTGCAATAATAAAGTACATTTTGGATACAGTTTGTATTGTAGAATGGTTCAATGTGAAAGTGTCAATGAAAGAGGTTATTGCTCAAAGATTGACAGACTCATAATATGTATGATGAGAAAAATTGTTTTGTGAAATCTGTGTATATGCCATTAGAAGTTTTGGCAGTGTTGCATGGACCAAGAAGGTCTATCATATTACCTCTCGTGATAAAGACAACTTACTGAAAGATGCTTGCCTGACATCAAGATGGAACACCTTTGATTCTAAAGCTTGAAGTCTCTTCAATATGGAAAGAGAATTTAAAAAGCCTGATGGACCTTGCAAATGAAATGTAAAATGAATAGTGCAAAAATCAGTGTTTGTAAACCCTAGACTAATTTTTAGGATAAGGAAGACCTAAGGTTTGGAGACATTTTTTCTGAAAGAAGAAACCCTAGCAAGGAGGGAATGACATCACACTAATGATGAGGACGAGGATGATAAAGTTACAAAATGGAAGCTAAGGTCAAGAGGGCACTGACATTCCCCTTTTGTTGGGTGAAAATATGTTCGTTTAATTCTGTTGTAGTATTTGCCCAACTATTTAATTTGTCAATCCGAGGTTCGTAGACTTACGAGACACATGCACTATATATGCAGGACTGAAGTGGAACTACTCTAATCTAATCTAAATTACTGAAATCAAATTAATCTAGAAAAGCATTGAAATACTAACTAGGAAAGCAGGAAATTGCATAAGGGGAAAGCAATACAACATGTGAAGAATTGAATGACAAACAACATATGTGAGCTCACAACAATAAAACTATCTCAAATTATATTACAAGAATCAAATTACAAATCATGAAAGCATAACAATAAAAGATGAAAAACGAAGAATTCCTTTCCATTATTCATCATCCAAAATGAAGAGAGAGCACTCTCTTATATACATGAGGAAGATAACCATCTCATAATTACATATCCAATATTCTCTCAAGCACTCTCAACTAATTTCCCATTATTACAAGATATGATCCCTTTGAATCCTCCACAAATCTCTCAAGCATTTTCAACTACTTTCCCATTATTACAAAATATGATCCCTTTGAATCCTCCACAAATCTCTCACATATCTTGGATAAGATATGCTAACCAAATCCTCCATGATTTTCTCCTTAGGAATAGGCTTGCATAATTATCTCCTTAATATGGTGGAGGAGATATGGATAAGATATGCCAACCAAATCCTCCATGATTTTCTCCTTAGGAATAGGCTTGCATAATTATCTCCTTAATATGGTGGAGGAGATATTTGAGAAGTCTCTTGGAATTAATTCTTCACATATTTCCTACACATCACAAAACTCACATATTCTTGAGATATATATAAAAATATGTATATTTTCTAATATTTAATCATAAATTCACTTGTAATACAAAAATGAATAAAATGGAAAATAAGAAGGTAAAACCCAAATGTATTTATGAAAATGATATGATAAAAGGTTAATGGGATGATGAAATGTAAGGAATAGTGAAGAAAAAGGTGGATGAAAATATGACATTTCTGAGTCCCAACATCCTCCCCAACTGAACTTGTTGCATGTCCTCATGCAACCATGCATGGGTCTCTTTAAGAACATTTGGCATCTTGAACTTTGGCTTTACATAATGATGTCTTTTAATAATGAATGTTTCCAGGATATGTGAAAGACATGAGTAACAACTTACATTTTCTTATGGTTGGTTCTTGTGTAACAACCATGAATACAAAGAATGTTGGTTCTTGTGTTAACAACATTCATTTCGTTTTCTGTTCTCTTTTCTTCAATAATAATGTAAACACTCACTGGAAATCATAATGTGCATAAGAAAGCCCTTTTTTAATATTAATGAAGCATGCCAATATTGCGTATGAAGCAAAGTGCAACAAAGTATCATTGGAAAATAAATGTTGGTGAATGGTAAATGAGAAAAATGGAGTGATAGTGGTGAAGAAATGGAATCATGGTAGTGAATATAGTCCCCCCCCAACTGAATTGGTTGCATGTCCTCATGCAACTTGACATGGCTCATGAAAGGAAATGTAGCATGGTGAGGGAATTTTCCAAAATATTCAAGTTAGCATATAAGGAATTGCATGATTAAAGATTAGAAAACAACATACCTCTACTTACCCAAGAATGATGAACTATGCAATAGGAATGTAGCTACTGCTGCTGCTGGATCAGGAAAATGTGACTGATGTTGTTGTAATTGGATCCTGGGAAATGAAGGAATCTAAACTGCTGATGCTGAATCATGGAAAAGATAAACGCTGAAAGTGGAACTGTGGTACTCTCATAGATCAGAATTCATGTTGCTGTAACTGTTGAGGGGGTCGTGAAAAAGTGTATAGTCTTCACCTGCTACTAAACTTCTTGGTACAATTCTAATCATGCGAAAGAATGTGTTGATGTCGAGCATGAAAAGAAATCATTGGATTACCGGCCATTGATGCATGCCGTTAACCAATGCGAGGCAACTCACCATTGATGTCAATGAGTGCCAAGGTACCCGGGTACATCTTGCGAAATGCGAATAAAGGGGTTGACGTCGAGCCATTTGCAAGATCTGACGATCAAGGGACATTGATGTATTCCCATGATTGTCAATGAGAGAACTTGCCATTGAGGCATGCAAGTCTCAAGGTACCCAAAAGGAACTCTAGTCTATTTCCCAGATAAGGTGCTGATGTCGATGGGGCAAGACTTGTTGAAAGGTGGGCCTTAAGGAATCCCACATCAGTCAACACGAGTTTGTACAAAAAGATTTGGTAGGACTATAAATGGAAAGAACTCACGGACAAGCAGTGTGGATCAACATGGCGAGGAAAACAGGCAATGTAATCATGGAAAGGGAATGAGTTTTATTCAAAAGGAAAACTAGAAGGCAAAAATAAACTGAAAAGGATAAAGGAGTGTATGCAATTCAGAAAAATAGGCGTGCATGAAGTCGTGAAAGATAAGGTAATGGAAGATGGCTGCAACATAAGGATGGTCTAGGCGTGAGTAGTCATGACGCAAAAGGATTTTTGTGTAGTGGAAAATGTCATGATATGTGCAGTGAAGAATTAGTTCCTTCAAGCGTCCAATGATGCATGTTTCATTGTGATTTCGAAAAATCACTTTTGCATTAGATTGTCTTCACTCTGAAAAACTTAGCACCATTCCTGCATAAAAATTGTCACCTTTGTGTGCCATCTCCATTGATCATTCCTGTATGAAGTGACTCAAAAACAAATTAGCTCATTTTCAAGAATTTATGAAATGTCCATTTTTTAATTATTTTTCGAAATTACACTAATCATGGATGAAAAGGGTGTCGCATCGTAATATTGAGCTTTCTGCATAAGCTTCTTGTTGACCTACACATAACACCAATCTCATTTCACTTGTTAGTATATGCATCCTAACTTTCGCCCACAAATTCACAAAAAATCCAACATACTTTTATTTCCCCCCAACTAGAAATATTGCATGTCCCCATGCAATGTACTCATTGATTGTGCAATACTTTTTCAAAATGTTTTTATTGGTTTGCAGGAAAATTGAAAACAATTTTTATTTTTAACACCAAACTAACAGAGAAAGGTTTGTTAAATTTTTTTTTTTATTTATTTATTTATTTTTAATGTAAAAATCCATACCTCATTTAATGATCAAAAGATTCATCCCTTCATAGCATTCGAGGTACGAATGTACGTTCCTGATTATCCATTGACATTTCTCCATTGTAGTCATTCTTCCACAAAGACACCTGGCCTGCAAACAAGTTTACGTTTCAAGACTTCTTCATCAGCTCCCGCAAGACCGAATTCTCGGCATTCTTTTCGGCCTCAACATTTTCTTCTGCTTCAAGGTGCTGGAAATAATTGCCGTAGATGTACTCAAGGCGAAAACCCTTTTCTTCATCATAAAACATGATATGGCCGTGCCATTGCCATACGAGGTAGCCAGATTTTGCCTTCTTCGTAGTGGCAACACAGATGTGATGCTCCCCAACCTCGACATAATTGCAGGAATTGGGCTTCAATTCGTCCCCTTTACCACTTAACATCATGCGAACGATCTTCTGTTCGAGCTTTGCCGTCTCCTTATCTATCTTCGACTTACGCTCATCTTCGATGACTTTATCGCAAGCATTGGATATCAGAGCATCAGTGTCGAGACATGGAAGGCATTATTGCGGAAAAAATGCGTATTATAGTTGAACAGAATGAAGCTCAGATGCGTTGGATCCTTAATACGCCGGTCGACCCAGAACATTGCCAGGGGGATCATAGTTGCATATCATGAAAACGCCCCCATTGTTGCAGACGACCCTTGCGCATCTGATTCTCACGGAGCTCCTCCACACTATCTGACTGTAGTGCCCACATTTCTCAAATATCGCCTGAGGGCACAGACGCCGTCCCTAGTCGAAAAAACTTTTTTCCTTGATCCATGCAGTGTCTGCATCACCTGGCTGCCAGTTAGTACCACTTGATCCCCAGAAGATATTTTCGCCATAAGGGCCGTTCGAGTGCTTCAAAGCGCAGTCACCTTTCCTCTGATTTGCATAATTCTGTGCGTAGTTGGCGAGTGTTTCATCCCACACAAGGGGAGGAATCGGCGGATTAACTTGAACATCGGCCCTCGCCTGGTTTTGGGGTCCAATGAACGCGGCAATTAAGGCCAGATCAGTCGCAGCAAATACATACAGCCGCAATCAATTAAGGCCAGATCAGCAGATACATAAGCCGCTCTAGATACTATAGAGAATAAACATTAAAAAAAGGGAGTATCGCTGCACACTGGAGAAAAACAGTCGACTTCATGGTTTCAAAATCTATGATCCTTTCAATCCTTTCAATGAATGGATTGAAAGCCAAACAGTTATCCTCAACTTGGTGGATTAAGTGTGAGGGCCTGATTAGAATGATTCCCACCGTATAGATGTCATTATCAATATTGAATACAAAAACGTTGAATCCCTCCATGCAGCGCTGGCTACGGCGGCAACTAAAGTGGTGATGCATCATCTGCATTAACGGTAAAGGGAATCTGGACGCAAAATTATGTATCAAATCTGTGCATGTAGAGAAATCGGGAGTTAGTTGCTGAAATCTGGCTAAACTGCCGCCTCCATTCTTGGATTAATAACTGCAAAATCAAATTGTTATCTCCTCCTGTGGGCATTTTGTAATTATCGATGACAAAAATAGCAATTCGAGCATGGAGTTGATCGAGCAATTTTGCTGCAGTTTGGATAAAGCTGCAAAGAAAATCAACCCAAGAAAATCAGTGTTTATTTATTTATTTTAGCATTACCGGGTGTGCCAAGGTCATCGGAATGGTGTTGGTGAATTTGCAGTCTCGGGCCTGCAATATGCAGTGTGTTTTTTTTTTCCTCTCGGCGATGCGTTGAATTTTTTATTTTTTTATGTTTAAATTTTTTTTTTTTTTTTTTGTGAGTGCGCTGGTTGGTTGTTTTATTTTTTTTTTTTTTTTTATTTTTTATTAAAAGTCTAAAAAATGAAATTAACCTTATCTTTACAAAAACAAAAATGGTTAGTTTTTTTTTTTTTTTTAATCAATGAAAAACTAAAGTTTAGAAAGAAACTAAACTTTCTCTTAATTTTTTTTTTTAACAAATGGACATAATGATTTGCATATTGAAAGATGTTTTTGATGAAGCATATTTCAAAACATGAATTTATTTATTCCTAAAATTAGTCTAAATCATCCCTATTTTCTGATCCTCGCGATCGCACTAAGCGCGGAGGAGAGCATATTTATTCTAGGTAGAAGCAAAACTGAAAATGAAAGCCTAGCTACTCTATATTAATTAGAATTTACAAATTAGTTACGTGTAGTTAAACTTCCAATGAAGCCACTCATGTAGCAGTAACAACAATAGATTTAGTAGCGATTTTTCAAATGAAAAATGAAAATATTCGAGAGTGAATGAGTCTAGTTGCTGTATTTGTAAATCAACTAAATAAAAATAAAAAGACGAATCTAATCTAGTACTTACCTGGAACCATTGTTCGATAAAGCTTTGATAGGCACAGTGTCTCTCACCTAGATCATGTTGTAACTCCTGTTCTTCTTCTCCGATCTGCTGTTCTTCTTCCTCGATCTCCTGTTCGAATGATTGTTTGCCATCAGATATGCAGGATTCTTTAGATGTTGAATCTTCGTTTATTTCTTGGGGAGTAGTTGAACTTTCAATTCTTGTCAAGATCTCCTTTTCCAGGGAAGAGGAGATTTTGACTTCTGCAAGGATCTGAGTGAGTAGTTCCAAGCTGACACTTGTTATAAAACCATGTTGAAAGAGATTCTAAAAACAAAGTGCTAATAATTGTCTAAGTTTTTAATCCTTTTACAAGGTTTTAGTTCACAAAAACTCTTCCAAATCAGCACACTAAAAATTGAATTAAAAACAAAAGGACCACAGAAATAATCTTGAATTCATTACTCAATTAAACCTTCTTACAAGGACTGCTCATTAATTTAGTAATTGAATTATTCAATTACAACCATGAACCATGAATTCATCAAACACTCTTCACAGTTGCGAAAATCAAACACACTTGCAGAAATTGAAATTCACACTTGCATAAATGTAAACACACCCTACATGCCCTGATCCATAAGAGGTCGAGCCCGTTACGGTATCTCGAATGCGATGTGTAGGCTGTTCCCCACGTCTTACCGCCTTAACACCTCGGAGTTAGGAACATGTCTAAACACACTTGCATGAAAAATCAAACTAAACTTCAATCCATCGTGCCTCCCTGGCAATGGCGCCAAAATGTTGGGTGAAAATATGTTCGTTTAATTCTGTTGTAGTATTTGCCCAACTATTTAATTTGTCAATCCGAGGTTCGTAGACTTACGAGACACATGCACTATATATGCAGGACTGAAGTGGAACTACTCTAATCTAATCTAATCTAAATTACTGAAATCAAATTAATCTAGAAAAGCATTGAAATACTAACTAGGAAAGCAGGAAATTGCATAAGGGGAAAGCAATACAACATGTGAAGAATTGAATGACAAACAACATATGTGAGCTCACAACAATAAAACTATCTCAAATTATATTACAAGAATCAAATTACAAATCATGAAAGCATAACAATAAAAGATGAAAAACTAAGAATTCCTTTCCATTATTCATTATCCAAAATGAAGAGAGAGCACTCTCTTATATACATGAGGAAGATAACCATCTCATAATTACATATCCAATATTCTCTCAAGAACTCTCAACTAATTTCCCATTATTACAAGATATGATCCCTTTGAATCCTCCGCAAATCTCTCAAGCATTTTCAACTACTTTCCCATTATTACAAAATATGATCCCTTTGAATCCTCCACAAATCTCTCACATATCTTGGATAAGATATGCTAACCAAATCCTCCATGATTTTATCCTTAGGAATAGGCTTGCATAATTATCTCCTTAATATGGTGGAGGAGATATGGATAAGATATGCCAACCAAATCCTCCATGATTTTCTCCTTAGGAATAGGCTTGCATAATTATCTCCTTAATATGGTGGAGGAGATATTTGAGAAGTCTCGTGGAATTAATTCTTCACATATTTCCTACACATCACAAAACTCACATATTCTTGAGATATATATAAAAATATGTATATTTTCTAATATTTAATCATAAATTCACTTGTAATACAAAAATGAATAAAATGGAAAATAAGAAGGTGAAACCCAAATGTATTTATGAAAATGATATGATAAAAGGTTAATGGGATGATGAAATGTAAGGAATAGTGAAGAAAAAGGTGGATGAAAATATGACATTTCTGAGTCCCAACACCTTTAATCCTCAAAAGACAAGCATTTTATATCTCTCTTCTTTGATTACTACTATTGTTGTTTTTACTATTAATTGGTCTCTTGTCTATATATCTTTAGCTTGGTCTTTATTGTTCTTCCATGATCTCCTAGTGGGGATCGTAGGTACGTGTTGAAGGCTACCAAGGATCTGAAAGACAATGAAAGAAGTGGAAGAATGAAGCAAAGCATGTGACAAGAGGACTTTCCTAGAATTATGGAGATTGTACTAGATGAGATCCAAGCTTAGAGGGAGTAGGTATATTAACAAGCTTGATGTATACTTGGATTGTGTCGAAGGGAAGTTAGTGATAACTTCCAAAATGAATCTACAAGATCTGGAAAATGGCAGCGTAGACAAGTACAACACATTGAAAATTGAGAATAGAAGATGCTCCCAGAAAGAGGGAGAGGATCATGACAAGAAGTTTGCCCAGTGGTTAGGGCTTTGAGATACATGAGAAGAAGTTTCATGATTGAAGAAATATTTGTACAATCAATAGAAAACATGCTGAGCTTGAGGTTGGATTGATTAATCAAGATTGATCATATATGATTTGTCCTTGACAAAGACAGAAGGACTCGTGACAGAGGGAGCAGTTTGAAAGCCTTGCTTTAGCTTAAGAGGGAGTAGACCTCTGAGTTCGATATTTTGGGTTGTCATTGATATTGTCAGTGTAGATAGTTGAAAGACAACAATGACAGAGGGATCAACAAAAATTACCACAACGATATATGTTTCAGTGTGAGAGGGAGCACCCAGTTAGGTTGACAGGAAAGCAGTTGTGGTGATGGACCTAGTGAAAGGAAGTTGATCAGTTTTATGAGCCAAGGCATGTTGCTCAACATGGGTTGGAATACTAGCAAGGTATAGTTGGCCATGGAAAATTCAATTATGATTTCAATTTTGTCTCAAACAATAGAGTACATATGCAACTTCAAATTGAGCAGAGAGCGCCGATGGAAGAAAGAGTTCATCAAGATATTCTTCAGTTTGAGCTTCGTTATAATTTCTTGGATGAGCATGAAGCATGCATCTGTGGAACTCACTATTGCAAAGATTGAGTGTATTGCAGCCAGATTGGAAAGATGAGAAGCAATATGGCTTCAAAGGATACTTGTAGGACTATCCTGATTAAGTGCAGGTGATGACCATGTTGAATATATATATATATATATATACACACACACACACTTTAGGGACAAGCTTGGATTTGTTGAGAATAACTCTCTCATTGAGAGGGAGTGCTGATGAAATAACATCATGGATTGACATTCTCCTTGTGTTAAACACTTTGTCCCAAATTAGGGAGATTATCCATGTGTCAAGTACTTTGACCCGAATTAGGAAGAATGGCCTGACAAAAGACAATTATTCTTCCCGTGTCCTGTATATTGACACTAATTAGGAAGAATAGTTCCAGAGCATCATGTTCTTTTAACATCGGATCGTGATTTGTGCAAATAGAGTTTGGCCTTTGGCGATTCACCATGTGTGATCCAGGATGGATCTTGTTGAGTTTAGTCGAATTTTGCTAGGTAATGTTTTAAGACCAAGATGGTCCCAGAAAGCATCAATTCTCGACATGCTCGAAATTTGTAGTCTCAGATGCTCCTGAAAATAGTGCCAAGATGAAGAGCTCGTCGTGCTGAATCTGACAGTATCTTCGGTTTCGGAAAAGGCCTCTGAATGAAGGAGAAAACACCTGTTGAAGTTTTTCCTCCAAACATGTTGAAAGTCAAAGTCAACGCAGTAAAAGTCAAAAGTTCAAATTTTGATGTTTTATGATTGGTTGGTTTATTTTGTTCAATATGGGAGTGCCACGTGGGCCTATGAAGGCCTATGATTGGATACCACGTGGCCTCCTCTTGGCTTACTAAAAGTTTTGTTATGAGTACAGGACATTCGGAGATTCGACCTCATGACCCAACAACAAGCACCTCCAATCCAAACCGTTGGACCAAAACTTTGTTTGAATTGCAATGGTGACAAGGCATTATTTATGTTATATGCGGTATAAAAAGTTGGCTTTGTAAATAAACACAAGACTTTGGTTATAATTGATTACATATGGCACGGGCTATTCAAACCATAGTATATATGGTTACGACATATGTTATGACCAATGGTTTCAGGGTTATTACCATGTTAGAAAACACTTTGGTTAAAACATTATATATGATATACATTGCAACGCTATTGAGCTTTCATCACTAAAGTTTTGTTATGTGGCACGGTTGGCACTAGAGTTGGAACAATCAACATGTTATTTGCCGGAAATATGATGTGCCACGAAAAGTCAATGCAGGGTTGAACAACTAGAAGGGTCGGGTGGAAGACATATGCCATAGTCACCATGTCGGCATGGGAGTTGGCGTGGAATATGGTACACAATTGTTAACCGTCGAAGTTGTTACTAACATCACAACGTTAGCATGCCACGAAGTTCTATTGTTGCGCCAATGCGGAGTTGTTGGTTATAAAGTCCAACAGTCATATCCGATAGCACCATCGTTGGACTTCGGTTGGCAGAGTTGTTGAAACAGTTAGAAGACACAAGAGCCAAGGGTAAACACACCGTTGCGGGGGTCGTATCATTAAAACGAATCTACCACATGGCGCATAGTGTGACGTAGAGTTATGCCATCGGTCCAATATGGTGGAAACATATATGTGCACCATTTCAATTATTAAAACATATACAAACCCATTTGCTATGTTAATACATGCGCCATATTAAGGTGTTAAACTATGGTTGCAAAGTTGTTAACAAATTGCTATGTATTGCTATTTCGATTTAATTAGGATAGCCAAAGTTGTAATGTTGTTATAACAACCAAGCTCGAAAACCTTATAAAAGGTGGGCATATCACTAAAGAATGGAGGAAGCAACTCGAAGGAAAGACAAGCTAGTCGAAGCCATTCCAAGCCTTTCGAAGTAATTCGAAGTCAGAGGTGAAGCCATTCGAAGTCAGTGGCAAGTGAAGCCAGAGTGGTATTGAAGATTGGCTTTTTGAGCTAGAAGGAGTTAAGCAATTGTGCCATCGAAACGAGAAGGGAGTTGTGAGGAGCACAACCTGAAGCTGATGGTGTGACCCAGTTCTTGAGTCAAGTTAGTTTTTGGCATTCCAGAGGCATATGGAAGGCGAATTTGGAACTTGAAGAGCTGAAACATGGGTTTTGGCACGCTCCAGACTCATTGGCAAAACCTGTTCGTCAGTTGCAGCAACAAATTCTTCAGAAGACAGTACATGAACTGTGTCTCTCCTAGTCAAGTTGAGACACGTAATTGATTAATGTATTGTCGATGCTTGAATGCTCAATTTCAGCTGAGGTTTAGAGTCATTGTTAGGGAATCTATGTTTTGCTATAGATGACATGTTAAGTCTAGATTGTCAAGTTATATTGTGAGAGTTCTCTGTAGGAGAGCATTTCCATACTGGGGAAATAACCGCAATTGTAAACAACAATTTAATGTACCTCTTCTTTTCTACTAAAATATGAGCGGCCTAGCCTTTTGAGAAGGGCTTGGAGACATAGCTCAAGAGGGGTGAACTCTGTCATCAACCTCGGTGTCATTCTTTTTTATGTTGCATGATTATATGTGTTGTGTCCTTTATGGTTAACTTGCAAAGATGAATTAAGTCGTTGTCCCAAAGACCTATTTAAAACTTACCAAGTGGCAGAGACTGATCTTATTCCGCAATTTTTAGATCATTTTTGGTATTAGAGCAGGTTCTCACCAAAGTGCAAGAATGGGTAAAAGTACAAGGCATATTTGGTGGGCTAGTTGCAGGTGTTAAGGATAATCGTTCAAAACGAGAAACTATTCCTTCAAGTTCGGGTGGAACTTCTTCTCGATTTTCCTTTGGAGTATCAGTCATCAACCTCCAAATTTAGTTATTCTGCTTAATTAGCAGACCTATTTAATTTACCCGATATATGGAAAAACTTCAAATTTTCCCACAGAACCCAAAAGAAATAAAAACCCAGGTCATAACCTTATCGCATCTGATTATGGAATTATCATGTGTGCAAGTTTCCATGCGATAACCGTCGATCTTCTCCGGTCGGACGACTTCGATGATTCTTAATCTTGGCTCTCTGCTACTTTTTTTCCACCAGATTTAGCACTCCCGCTAAGTTTATTTCTCATTTGTCAGATTTAGGATATTGCTAACTAACTCTGTGATTTCGAAATACATCCAAGTTATTTCAATACATAATGAGTGAAGATTTAGATGTGACAACACAAGATTATACAAAATCTAATTCTAAAGGGCTCAAACTGGAAATCAACAAAACTCAGAAATATTTCGAAGGAAATTAAAACCTTCGGGATTTGACCATTCACACACAAATACAAAGAGAGATATCAAAATTCTTTCTCTTTTATTCCTCTTTAACCAAAATTATCCAAAATCAGTCAAAATCCCTCTCTCATACATCAAAACTTACACATATACCTGTCCATACAACAATCAAATCCTAAATAAATGGATCGAATCTGCCTAATCCTAGATAATATCTAATTTTCATGATATTCTCCTTAAGAATCTCGACTAAGACTAAATACTTTAATTAATTACAATATAATTCAAATCCCTGAATTCTAGCTCAAATCCTATCTAGAAAGCTTTGTAAAGTGACAGCTAAAGGATCCCACTCCTTTGCTTGTAAACTTATTTTTTTGTATTTTTGGAATAAAATTCGAAGTCTTTTGTCTTCAAACTTCATGCTCCTACATCAGACTCCTGAGGACAAAATTCTTCATGGGCTCCTGTCCATGAGCTCTTCTACAAAACTGCCCAACTTCTATAGCATGGCATCTGCCATCCAAGTAGCATCAGCAATTGTTTGATCCTTCCACTTGATTAAACACTGAAAATACTCCTGTTCTCTTGTCTTTTTAAACAATCTATTGTCTAAAATATTTTCTGGTTGCAATGCCTTTGCTGTAGGTAACTGTTTTACCCAATCAACCTCTTGTTCTTCTTTATCTTTTGCTGTATCATCTGCATTTCTATTTTCATACCTGTACAAATCAACAACATTGAAAATTGGAGATATTCCAATATCAGGGGGTAATTCAATTTCATATGCATTTGCAGAAAATTTCCTCAAGACTCTGCATGGTCTAATTTTCTTAAATTTTAACTTGTTATAATCCATTTTTGGAAATCTTTCCTTCCTCAGGTGTGCTAAAACCAAATCTCCAACCTCAAAATTAACTTCTCTCTTCTTCAAATCTGCTATGCTCTTGTACTTTATGTTGCTATCCTGTAACTATTGTTTTACCTGTTCATGTATTGCTTGAATCTCTGAAGCAAAATCTTCTCCTTTAGCACTTCTCATTTCAGCTTTTCCCAAGTCTCTTAATTCAGACACTCTTCTTGGGTGCATTCCATAAACTATATGGAATGGACTTTGCCTTATACTCCTGTTAGGAGAATCATTATAAGCATTTTCAGCCTGTGCCAAAATTTGATCCACTATTTTGAATGTTCACCTGCAAGACTCCTTAGAAGATTACCCAAGCTTCTATTTACAACTTCAGTTTGTCCATCAGTCTGAGGATGATAAGCTGAACTGAAACTCAATTTAGTACCAAGTTTCTTCCACAAGGTCCTCCAGAAATGACGAACAAATCTGGTGTCTCTATCTGAAACAATGCTCTTAGTTAACCCATGCAACCTTACAATCTCCTTAAAAAACAGATTAGCAACGTGAGTAGCATCACTGGTTTTATAACATGGAATAAAATGTGCCATTTTAGAAAATCTGTCAACCACAACATAAATTGAATCATTTCCTCTTTGAGTTTTTGGTAAACCCAAAACAAAATCCATACTTACCATATCCCAAGGTCTATCTGGAATAGGTAATGGAACATACAAACCTGTGTTTTGGCTCCTTCCTTTTGCATATTGACAGACTTTACAATTTTTTACATACTTCTCCACTTCAAATCTCATATTTGGCCAGAAATAAAATTGATTCAATTGTTCATAAGTCTTGTCTACACCAAAATGTCCTCCAAGTCCACCACTATGTTTCTCCTTGATTAAATTTTCCCTCATAGAGCAATTTGGTATGCACAGTTGATTTCTTTTAAACAACAATCCTTCTTGCAAGAAAAAATCTAGCCACTTACTTCTGTATAGCAAAACATGATTTTTACAAGCTTCAAATGCCTCTTTAAAATCTATATCTTTCTCATATAATTCTTTAAGAAAATCAAAACCCAACACTTGAATTTGACTTTCTTGAACTAAAATTATTTTTCTACTTAAGGCATTTGCTACCTTGTTTGATTGGCCATTTATATGCTTCAATACAAAATTAAAACCTTGAAGATATTCTACCCATTTTGCATGTTTCTAACTAAGCATTAGCTGTTGCATAATGTACTGCAATGCATGATTGTCTGAATAAAGTATAAACTCAGACATAAAGTAATGTCTCTACTTTTTCAATGATTGTACAACTGCATAAAATTCCTTATCATAAGAAGAATATTTCTTCTTTGATTCACTCAGTTTTTCACTGAAATAAGCTACAGGTCTATCCTCCCGACTTAAAACATTGCCAATAGCTTCTCCACTAGCATCACATTTCACTTGAAAATGTTTGTTAAAATAAGGCAGAATTAAAATATGCTTTTCGGTGATCTTTCTTTTCAACAGCTGGAAGTTCTTTTCTGCGTCAACAGTCCATTTAAATGGCTGTTTGACCTTCTTTATAGTTTCAATAATAGAAGCATTGATCTTACTAAAATTCCTTATGAATTTTCTATAAAAACTAGCAAGACCATGAAAACTTCTTACCTCAAAAACACTTTTCGGTGAAGGCCACTCTATGATTGCCTTTATCTTCTCTGGATCCATCTTTAATCCATCAACAGAAACAACAAAGCCCAAATATACCAACTCTTCCTTCATGAATGAACATTTCTTTAAATTTAGCAGTAACTTTTCTTGTTGTAGCTTCTATAAGACATAATTCAGATGTCTCATATGCTCCTCTTTAGATCTGCTGTAAACTAATATACCATCCAAATATACGATTACAAATTTACCAATAAATTCTTTCAACACTTCATTCATAAGCCTCATAAATGTACTAGGAGCATTTGATAACCCAAAAGGCATTACCATCCATTCATATAGTCCTTCATTTGTTTTAAAAGAATTCTTCCATTCATCTCCTTCTCTAATCCTTATTTGATGATAACCACTTTTTAAATCCAGCTTTGTAAAATATCTTGCTGCACTTAAACAATCCATCTAGGTAAAGGGAATCTATACCTGATTATTATTTTGTTGATTGCTCTTGAACCAATGCACATTCTCCAACTTCCATCTTTCCTTGGACTCAACATTGTTGGCACTGCACAAGGACTCAAACTATCTCTAATCAGTCATTTATCTAACAATTCCTGAATCTGTTTTCTGATTTCTTCATTTTCTATGGGAGTCATCCTGTAAGCTGCTTTATTTGGCAGATTTTCCCCTGGAATCAAATCTATATGATGGCTGATTTTTCTAATGGGTGGTAATTCATTAGGCAAATCATCTACAATGATATCACAATAATATTCCAGCATCTCTTGAATTTCAATTAGCAAATCAGAAATTTTAGTGGAAGTAGTTATTACCTTGGGTTTGCAAATCAATGCAAAATTTACCACATTGTCTTCAATTCGCTGCAAGTATTCTTTTCCACTCATCAATAGAGTCTTTGGATCAGATTTTCTTGATGCATCCTCTTCTTCCATGAGCAGCAATGTATGATTAATACCATCTTTACCAAATTTATATGTGTTCTTTTTCCCATCATGCATAGCTCCTCTATCATACTACCAAGGTCTACCCAGCAATATGTGACACACATCCATAGGCATCACATCACAGAGAATTTTGTCTTTGTAGCTTCCCAACTGCAATTCCACTTCACACTGTTCATTCACTAATAGCTGATGCCCTTTTTGACGCCATGACACCCTGTAAGGTGTTAGATGTTTCTTTGTCTTCAATTTCAACTTCTCCACCACTTATATAGAGACAAAATTATCAGTTTTTCCACTATCAATTACCATTTGACAACATTTTCCTTGAACCTTGCACACAGTCCTGAACAAAGTATTTCTCTGTGCTGGTTCAACAAATTCCTTTGCTGGATTTAACAAAACTTTGTTAACTACCAAAGATTCCTCTTTCTCTGGTACATTTTCTTCTTCTGGCACCTTTGCTGCTTCCTCTTCAGTCTGAGAAATAATTACATTTCTCTAATTTGTCCCTGCGTTTTCTGGGCACTCATAGGCTCTATGTCCCAGCTTGTTACATCTGTAACATCTGATTTCTCTTCCTCTTCCTCTACCTCCTCTTCCTCTGGAAAAACTCCTTCTGCCACTTGTATCACCTTCTGTGGGTGTATGCTGCCTCGAGCTGCTACTAGCTCCATCTCTAGGTGCTGTAGATCTTCCTCTACCACCTTGACTTCCTCTTCCTCGGAAAGTACCTCTACTTCTGGTAGATTGCTTTCTCATGAGTTTTTATTTAGCCTTCAATGCCATCTGATAAGCCTCTTCTAATGTTTTAGGAGACGGCACACTTATCTCATCTTGGATCTCCATTGTGAGACCATTTATATATCTTGCAACCTTCTCGGCTGTATCTTGACTTTTCCTAGCTCTTATGCTCACTTTGTAAAATTCCTCTGTGTATTATTTCACTGTCAAAGACCTTTGTCTAAGATTCTACATCTATCTAAATAATGAAAGTTGAAAATCACTTGGCAAAAACTTACCTCTCAACTTTTCCACCATCCTGTTCCAATTTTTAGTTGGCTGCTTACCAAACCTCCTTCTTTCTGCCTGCACTCCATCCCACCAAAGCGCTGCATGCCCTTTCAATTTTGTGACAACAAATTTCACTCTCTTTCCTTCTTCCATTTCTTCATAATCAAAGAATTTATCCATGTCATTAATCCAGTCTATCAACTCCTCAGGGTTTAAACCTCCTGTATAAACTGAAACCTCAAGTCTGGGTTTAGATGTGGATCCCAACACTGATTTAAAGAATCTCATTTCAGGAGTAACTTCTGTAGGTTCCTCTTCTTCTACAACTTCAAATTCAGGCTCACTGACATCTCCAACACCTGCATCTCTTTGATTTCCCATTTCCACTACTTCTAATCTAGATTATATCTATTGCATAGCTTCCAACACTTCAGCGTTTGCGATTGGTCTTCCTCTTCTTTGACCACCGCCACGTCCTCTTCCAACTCAGAAAGCCATGTTGGATTTCTTTTTTTGATCTTTGAGATCCTGCTTAGTGTCAATAGGCTGCTCTGATACCACTAATGGTGGGCTGGTTGCAGGTGTTAAGGATAATCATTCAAAATGAGAAACTATTCCTTCAAGTTTGGGTAGAACTTCTTCTCGGTTTTTCTTTGGAGTATCAGTCCTCAACCTCCAAATTTAGTTATTATGCTTAATTAACGAACCTATTTAATTTACCTGATATATGGCAAAACTTCAAATTTTCCCACATAACCCAAAATAAATTAAAACCAGTTCATAACCTTATCGCATCTGATTATGGAATTATCGTGTGTGCAAGTTTCCATGGGATAACAAGTGATCTTCTCCGATTAGACGACTACGATGATTCTTAATCTCAGCTCTCTGCTACTTCGTTTTCACCAGTTTTAGCACTCCTGCTAAGTTTATTTCTCATATATCAGATTCAGGATATCGCTAACTAACTCTGTGATTTTGAAATACATCCAAGTTATTTCAATACACAGTGAGTGAAGATTTAGATGCGACAACACAAGATTATACAAAATCTAATTCTAAAGGGATCAAATTGGAAATCAACAAAACTCAGAAATATTTCAAAGGAAATTAAAACCTCTGAGATTTGACCATTCACACACAAATACACAGAGATACAGAGAGATATTGGAATTCTTTCTCTTTTATTCCTCTTTAACCAAAATTAGCCAAAATCAGTTAAAATCCCTCTCTCATACATCAAAACTTACACATATACCTGTCCATACAACAATCAGATCCTAAATCAATGGATCGAATCTGCCTAATC
Source organism: Pinus tabuliformis (assembly GCA_031772625.1). NCBI lineage: Eukaryota > Viridiplantae > Streptophyta > Pinopsida > Pinales > Pinaceae > Pinus > Pinus tabuliformis. The sequence continues at coordinate 616,766,827 of CM062812.1, read as the reverse complement.
CTAGATAATATCTAATCTGCATGATATTATCCTAAATAATCTCAACTAAGACTAAATACTTGAATTAATTACAAGATAATTTAAATCCCTGAATTCTAGCTCAAATCCTATCTAGAAATCTTTGTAAAGTGACAACGAAAGGATCCCACTCCTTTGCTTGTAAACATTTTTTTTGTATTTTTGGAATAAAATTCGAAGTCTTTTGTCTTCAAGCTTCATGCTCCTGCATCAATATTCAATTGCAAGAACTAGACGAGTTCAACCAACAACAAATACAGGAGAACACTGCATTGTGATGCATGGTGCAAGCTTTGCAGGAAGACAAACAAAAAATGCAAGCGAAGATTGAAACCTTGCAGAAGAATTGAAAGAGGAGCAATCCTTCAATTCGAAGTCCATCCACTGTAGGAGAGAATGAAGTACCTCCACTTCATCAAGAAGATGAAGAAAGTTCATCTCTATCTACCACTCCAAAAGCGCAATCAGTGGAAGAAGCCATTGGTACTTTTTCCTCACCTTCAGAGGAATTTCCTTATGTACCATCATCTCAGAAAATTGTTTTAGAAATAGAGTCTTCCAGCGATCATGAGATTGGAGCATTCGAGAAGCATACCAAAGGAATGGGTATGACACTGATGAACAAGATGGGATATCAACAAGGACAAGGCCTCAACAAGCATGTCCAAGGCAAACTCCAACCAATCTCAGTGCAAGAAATACCTAAATACGAAGGATTGGGATATGACCAATCAACTTGTGACTACTGTGGGAAGAGAGGTCACATCGCAGATCGGTGCTGGTCCTTACATCTTGAGCTAATGCCAAAGAAGATTTAGGATCAGAAAGGTAAGAAGACGAATCATTCCAACAGTGATTCAGAAGGTGAGTCTTACAATCAAAATTTTATGTTGAAAGTCATTAAAAGGATATACCCATGGAATTTTTGTGGGATTAACACACATTGTGTAGAGGAATGCTGGAAGCAAAAGGTTTACAACAAGAAGGTGCATTCAACAAAGAATCATCCACAGAAGGATGACACGACCCTATAGGTAAAGAAAAGTTCGGGAAAGACTTTGCTGCAGTTAGACCGAGACTCGACACCATCAAAGCAGAGCTTGGAAAGATCCAGCAAAAAGACGACCAGTACAAACTCAAGAGAAAGAGTCTGCCCACAATGCAAACTGAGAGTACATTCAAAGAGAACATGTCCAATACTGCGACGTGAGTCAACACCAGCACAAGCAAAGCAAGAGGAAACAAAGAAAAATAGAGAAGACAAATGTAAGTCTCCAGAGAAGTCTCCTACTTGGAATTGGGCAGATTTCATGCCGTACGTGTAATTGCGTGTTTATAAATTGTCATCACATCAATAGGTATAGATGAGTCTGTAATAGGATCTAGATGGTTTTTATACTGATGTTTGAATGTAATAAAATTCATGATTGTAATAAACTTTTGGAGGTCCAAAAGTCCTTTTTGTTGGGAGGTATGATCTAGGATGGATCTTGTTGAGTTCATTCGAAGTTTGCTAGGTAATGTTTGAAGACCAAGATGGTCCTAGAAACCATCAGTTCTCGACATGCTTGAAATTTTGCAATCTTAGATGCTCCTGAAAATAGCACCAATCTGAAGAGCTCATTGCGCTAAATCCAAAAGTATCTTCGATTTCGTAAAAGGCCTCTGGATGAAGGAGAAAACGCTCATTGAAGTTTTTCCTCCAAACAAGTTACAAGTCAAAGTTAATGCAATTAAATTCAAAAGGTCAAATTTTGATGTTTTATGATTGGTTGGTTTATTTTGACCAATATGGGAGCACCATGTGGGCCTATGATTGGCTGCCACGTGGCCTCCTCCTGGTGTACTAAAACTTTTGTTATGAGTACAGGACCTCCAGAGATTTGACCTCATGACCTAGCAACAAACACCTCCCATCCAAACCATTGGACCACAAATTCGTTTTAATTGCAATGGTGACAAGGTATTATTTATGGTATATCCAGTATAAAATTTTAGCTTCGTAACTAAACTCAAGACTTTGGTTATAATTGATTACATATGGCACGAGCTATTCAAACCATAGTATATATGGTTACGACATATGTTATGACCAATGGTTTCAGGGTTATTACCATGTTAAAAAAAACTTTGGTTAAAACATTATATATGATATATATTGCAACGCTGTTGAGCCTTCACTGCGAGAGTTTTATTATGTGGCATGGTTGGCACCACAGTTGGCACAATCAACATGTTATCTGTTGGAAATATGACATGCCATGATAAGTCAGCACAGGGTTGAACAACCAGAAGGGTCGGGCATAAGACATATGCTACGGTCACCACGTCGACACAGGAGTTGGCACAGAATATGGTATGCAATTGTTAACCATCAAGGTTGTTATTAACATCACCATGTTAGTGTGACATGAAGTTCTGTTGTTGCACCAATGTGGAGTTGTTGGTTATATAGTCCAATAGTCATATCCGATAGCATCACTGTCGGACTTCAGTTGGAAGAGTTGTTGAAATAGTCAGTAGCCACGAGAGCCACAAATAAACACGTCGGCGTGGGGGTTGTATTGTTACAATGAATCTACCACATGGCGCAAAGTGTGACATAGCATTATGTCGCCGGTCCAATATGGTGGAAAGATATATATGCACCATTTTAGTTATTAAAGCATATACAAACCCATTTTATATGTTAATACATGCGACATATTAGGGTGTTAAACTATGGTTGCAAAGTAGTTAACAAATTTCTATGTATTGCTATTTCGATTTAATTCGAATAGAAAAAGTTGTAATGTTGTTATAACAACCAAGCTCAAAAACCTTCTAAAAGGTTGGCATAACACTAAAGAATGGGGGAAGCAACTCGAAGGCAAGACAAGCTAGTCGAAGCCATTTCAAGGCCATTCCAAGCCTTTCGAAGCCATTCGAAGTTAGAGGCGATGCCATTCAAAGTTAGTGGAAAGTGATGCCCAAAGTGGTATTAAAGACTAGCTTTGCAAGCTAGGAGTTAAGAAATTGCGCCATTGTAACGAGAAGGGAGTTGTGAGGAGCACAACCCGAAGTTGATGGTGTGAGCCGATTCTTGAGTCAAGTTAGTTTTTGGCATTTCGAAGACATACAAAAGCCGAATTGGGCACTTGAAGAGCCGAAACGGGGGTTTTGGCACACTCCAGACTCATCGACAAAACTTATTCATCAGTTGCAACAACAAATTCTTCAAAATATAGTACATGAACTGTGTCTCTCCTAGTCAAGTTGAGACATGTAATTGATTAATTTATTGTTGATGCTTGAATGCTCTATTTCAATTCAGGTTTAGAGTCATTACTAGGGACTCTATGTTTCGTTGTAAATGACACAAGTGTATACTGTCAAGTTGTATTGCAAGATTTCTCTGTAGGAGAGCATTTCCATATTGGGGAAATAGCTGCAATTGTAAACAACAATTTAATGTACCTCTTCTTTTCTACTGAAATATGAGTGGCCTAGCCTTTTGAGTAGGGCCTGAAGACGTAGCCCAGGAGGGGTGAAATTCTTCATCAACCTCGGTGTCATTCTTCTTGATGTTGCATGATTATATGTGTTGTGTCCTTTATGGTTAACATGCATAGATAAATTAAGTCGTTGTCCTAAAGACCCATTTAAAACTTTCCAAGTGTCAGACATAAATCTTCTTCCGCAATTTTAAGATCAATGTGTCATTGACCCGAATGATGGTGAACTGAGTCTAGTCAGGATGCCATGTGTAAGGTACTAACTCGAATTATGGTGACTAGTTGTATGCTAAATGATTTCCTATGTGTTTGAAGTACTGACCCGAATTATGGTGAGCACACACCATAGGTCTGAAGTACTGACCCGAATAATGGTGACTAATTGATGCAATTGATTTACCATGTGTCTGAAGCACTGACCCGAATTATGGTGAAGATATACCATAGGTATGAAGTGCTGAACCGAATTATGGTAAATGGTTGATGTTATCAACTTACAATGTGTCACAATTGTTGACCTGATTATGGTACTTGGATTTGTTCTAACTTTTTCTTAGAGAAACCTGTCAACATGAGAACATCTGATAGTCATTATGAATACCTCCCTAGCTAGGGAGTGTTGAATTTTGTAGTTATGGACAACCTTCATAGTTATTATTTTAAACATTGATTTTTTTGTAAAGCAAGTTCTTCATGCTATTGTTAAAAGAGAAAAATATTTGACATGTTCGTTTCGGATTTAAAAAAAATAAAATTTGAATTTTTGGCTCCAAAACAAGCGAAGTCGGCCTCCTCCTAGTCAAGTCTGCCCCAACCTAAGAGGCACCCGTTCGGCCTAGCAAAATACTATACATATGAGGCATTCAACATCCCTTCCAAGAAAACAATTCATATTTGTTTGAGGCAAGTAATTCAACCTATTTTGAGGAAGTGAAGAGACCTATTCTAAAACAACGAAGAGACATATTCTGAGGTAGCAAAGAAGCCTATTATGAGGCAGTGAAGAACCCTATTCCGAGGTAGCGAAGAAGCCTATTATGAGGTATTGAAGAAGCCTGTTTCGAGGCAACGAATAAGTCTATCTAAAGCAACAAAGGGGTATGTTCAAGGACGAATATGAGGACCAAAATTTTAAGGAAAGGTATAGAATCGAATCTCCTAAGGTAGGGTGTAGAATTGAAATTCCTATGACAAGTTGTAGAGAAAAAGTCATGGATGAAGAAGCATACCAAAATTTTGATTAGGTTTGACTTGACTAGGAGGTAGTTTGGCCTAGCTTTGACCTAGCTATCTTGTTGGTCTATCTAACCTTGTATTTTACTAGTGTATCTATGTTGAAATTGATGATCTCTATAAGGAAAAGGTTGTTGGGTTTCCCCACATGTGGGTTTTCCTAGGGTAAACTCTTGTGTTCTATGTATGGTTGTCTCTTCATTATCCTACTGTTATAAATATTATGTTGATGTCTTTTGTGTAATTTCTTAGTGATGAAATAATGAATAAGAATATGAAAAAAATTCAAATCATTTGAAGTAATGATCAATATAGAAGACCCTATAAAACTCAACACAAAGGTTAATGTATACTATAATTGCCTTAGTCCATTCACCTTTTTGGTCAAATTCCTTTATGACCCAGCCAAGTCCTTTTGGGTTCAAAGGTGAATGTATCCATATCCCTTTGTCAAAGTCCTTTATGATCCAACCAATTTCCTTTATGGTTTCAGGAGATGGATTGCCTAATCCTACAAAGACCTCATCATTCCCTCTCAATGAGGAAGACATTCAGCATCATACTAAGCTCGTTTTTGGAGTATGTCCACAATCTACTAATTTGTGGATATATAATAGAGCTCCACTACTCTTCTCTTCATCATGTCCCAAATGAAGTGACCCAACCATGTCCTTCTAGCTCTTGAAGCCACAATGATTCATGTCTTGTGATATAGGCCACAATATACTCTTCTTGAATTTGTATATTCCTGCAAAGACTCACTTCATCTCCCAAGACATTCTCAAACCAAATCCAACTATACAACACAAGTACCACATGCTTTGTTACAACTGAATGTATCTGCCTCAACTCAATCATATACTGGATCAGGGTGTTCATTGCAAAGCAAATATTTGGTCCATAGGTGTAGTCATGTACTTGTATTCCATCATATTAAAAATATGGGCAATGTACTTCCTATAATCTAGGATGATCTCATTTGGTCTCTACCACACCTCCAATATCAAGAAATAATGCATCTGACTAAGATCCTTCATCTCAATTTCTGAGGCTAACTCCCTCTGACACTGAAGCAAGTCTTCCTATGGTAATCCTAATTGCTCCCTCTGTCACGGAAACAAATCATTATGCTACTGTTGCTACCTATGTCACATAGGAAAGTCCTTTTGCTATTGCCTGGCATGTCTCTTCAAAGAAGGCATATAAATTCTAGATACCTTCTATCTTTCAGCATCTTGACAATCTTATCTCATGACATCCTCTTGGAAGGTTGTTCCTAATAGTCCCGATTCTCTGCTCCTTCAGTAATAGAATCTCTTCTGGTCATCTGACACAGTCTTTGATGTCTATAAAATTTCTTCCTTTCAAACATAGATCATTCTTCCTGAGTCCTCAAGCCTATCCACAGGAGACTGGAGCAAAAAATATCCTTGTATTCCACTCCCTCTTACTAGGATATCCCTCTTGCTACAAACTTTGCTTTGTTCTTTGTGATGATTCCATCTGGTGCCAGATTCATTGCCTTTATAGCGTTCATGATGTACCTTCAAAGCTCATTTAGGAGGCCATGGAGGAAATAATTATAACCAAGCAAAAAGAAAAAAAATACAGAGACAAGAGGCTGATCAAGGAATAAAATAATAATAGTAATCAAGGGAGAAAGATATGAATTACTTTTCTTTTGATTAAACTATTGAGATTTTCATGGAATTGTCGGGTCCCTGCTAATCCTTGCCTCCTTGCAGAAATCAATGAAATCCATCTTCAATATCATTAAGCTTGGATTCCTTGTCTTCTTCTAAGGTGGATCCTCGTCCTCAACATCAACTGTGGATGCATGTTTCTTTCATTTTTCTTGAATAGAGCTAGGGTTTTCTTTATCTCATAGATTCATCGAGTTATATAGTCACACCAAAGGCTCAACAATGAGCTAGATTAATACCAATTCATCCTTATTCTATCAAAGAGATAAACCAAGAATGCATCACACCAACCCCACTTGCATCCTACACTCTATGTCTTGCTCTAGGGTTTTATCTCACAAACCCTAGGAATTTCTCATCCAAGACTTCAATACAAGTCGTAAATTCCAAGTCTTCTAGGCTTAAAAACCCTAAATCTTCCAACTCTTGTACCACACAACCATAAATACTCCAAAGAAAGGAACATACTTTAATACAAGTGTTATGATAGGGCTTTTTCTTGCTTTATAAAAAGTAGGTGAAGGAGCCTTTCTCCTCAACTCCCTCTAACTTTGAATTAACTTCCTTGGTGGAAAAATTAGAGAGGTGTACTGAGTCAAATTAACAACTTCCCTTTGGTACAAATTTCAAATAATCAAGTTGACCACATCTAATGTGGACAATAAACAAGGATTTGACTCCATGTCAAATGTAGGTTTGTACTTGTACCTAACAACTTCAAATCATTTTTTACATCTCATTCTTGAGAAAAAAATGTAATCATATATATTGTATACTGTCTTAGGTCATTTCACAAGAACAAATTATGTGGCATAAATCTTTAGATCATTCCCCAGACTTGAATTAGTCCATCAATCACTTTCAGGTAGAAAGCCGCCCTTAATTATTATAGTATCAATTTAACAAAAGGCTCATACCTCAAATTAATTTGTAGGAAGTTTGGTCATGCTTGTCAAACATTTTTCCACCTTAGACTACCTACTTGGCTATTGAGTTCCACCCTTTGATGTGCCATGAAACCAAACTTAATTATCCCTTCAAATGCCCTTAATATGCATCACAAGAGGTCCTCAAATTGCCCTTGAAAACATGCCTAAATAAGCCCTTAATAATATGACAGACATTTATAAAAATTCAACCTTCCTTCCATTGTTAGAATATGGCTAATTTTCTACCTCATGTGCCCTAAATAAGCTTCTTTTCTACCTTAAAAACTCGGTCCAAACAAGCCTCTTTCTGTAATCTACATGGATAACCCGACCCTTGAATTCTTGCGGTTGGAATAGGCCTTAAAGGCCAAAAGTTGTCCTTAATTAATCCTCAGAGTGATCCTGAATTAGGTCCTTCAGTCTGTGATATGCTTGATGTCCTTGATAAAAAAAGTGTGCCTCAACCTAACCTCATATTTGTCTCAAACTTGGTCTCAGAAGTGGCCTCATAATAGGCCGAAAAAAGTGCCTTAGTAGTACCGAAATATTTCTTCTGAACAAGCCTCAGGAGGGTTGAAATTTTGAGTTAGATCATACCTCATTCTTCTTATACTTGACTTCTTGAAGACAGATAGATTTTCCTATACTTGGCCTCTTCAAGATACTTAGATGGCTACTCTTTTATCAAGGCTCTCATACCATGTTGAATTTTCTACAATAATGCATAGTAAAAATTGATTTTCTGATCTGATAATTACTTTCTAATTATTTCCAACCAAGTTATCTTATGTCACATATATCATTAAGCAATTACACACATAAAATATCAACATTAATGCAATTAAGAAAATGGGATCAAAAATACAACCATGCACAATAAACAAAAAATTTACCCTAGGAAAACCCAACCTTGGGAAAAACCCAACAACTTTTCTTCTTAGGAGAAATTGTTCTTCAACAATATTTACAATTCAAGAATATTCTAGAAATCTATGCCAAAATCCAAGTCCAATATACTAGTCAAATATGATCAAATTTCTAGCTTAGTAAATGTTGGTCAAACCTCCAAAATAGTAAATTCTGTTTGAATTTCAAGTTGGTCAACTTATCTCCTGTGGTCAACTTTCAACTTGAAGTTGACCCCTTTTGTCAACTTCAACTTGCAATTGAATTCTTGTGGTCAAACTGCAGTCAATTCTTTGGTTAGACAATCCATTTTCTATGATCAAACTTGGTCAAATTCCTAGTAAAATACAATCATAATCTTGGTCAAATGAAGCTGGTCAAAAATTGGTCAAATGGAAGCTTTAGTTTGGTGAATTTGCAATTCAACGATAAACTTTAGTCAAAATTCATAATTAGTCAAAATTTTGTGAATTCATCCTTCTGCTCCCACTTGGGGCTGTTAGATCAGAGATTATTGGATGATTCAAATTGCTCAAGGTGGAGGAGTCATGCGTATTTATGCTAGTCGAATGGGGTGGAATTTGACCAAGGGTCATACCCATTCATTGGTGGGGCCAACTTGACTAATTGGGACTTGCATGAAGCCCAAAAATTTCCATTTTCATTATTTTCCTTAGTCGACTTTGGAGGCATTTTGGCATGCGAGAATACCTCCCATCGATGCTACACCATAATCAACAATGAGTGAGGTCAATATGCTTTACAGAAAAATTTATTGCAAAATTAGAGTGCTGAACTTAACTCCATTGTCGATTCCAAGAATATTCTGGTATCAAATGGACAAGAGTAAGGTAAAAAAAATTAACCTCACTCCTATCCATCCGATACCTAAATATTTTCGGAATCAACAATGGAGTTAATTTTAATGCTCTACCTATGCATTAGACTTTTATGTAAATCAAATTGGTGGTTAAACAAAAGACGGAGCCACTTTCACTCTCTCATATGTTGGGAAAATATATCCATACATTGTCATTGGTTTGTGGTCATGATGACTTGCGCTAGATTCTAATTATCCATTATTTTTGCTGCCCAATTTTTTTGTATGTGCTTAGTTTATTCATATTAAAAGGAATGGTTTGACTGTGGCATTCGATTTGGCATAGTCCCTAGGAATTTTCTCTTGTTTCATGTAGGACTTCTTTGCTAATTTCCTCTACATAATCCATTTTGTTTAGATTAGTTGGAATGTGGATGTTTTTACTAGATTGAAGTGCCTAAGTAGATCACAAAGTAAACACACATTTGTCACCATGTTACACCCTTGGAGACAACTGCCAATTTGATGTTTAAAAGAATGATGCACTTAACACTAGTTTCTTAGTGTAAAGTGCTCCAACCTTTTTTATGAGTGATAATATTCTTATATGGAAAATTTACATTTAAAAAGTTCAATATCCACATGTGTTTTTATTTTGTGCATATAAGCCTCTTTCTATGTGTTTTATGTATATTTTTAAGATTCGTAACCGGTCTTCAATTCAATCACCTATCAAAGTGGGGTTTCAGAGGATCTACTGTGATTCAATGAACCATTTTTCTAAAAAATTCACAAATTAATTAATTTTAATGAAAAAAATATTTTTTAAGATTCCAAACCATGATTGGTAATCATTAGAGACAAAACATGGAAAATTTGTTCATTTATATACAATGTGAGAATGAATATATCAAAAGCTCAGTACTGTTGCAAAACCTAGGAAGCTCACATATGCTCACAAAAGTTTCACAATGAGAGGCATGAGGCAAATAGGAAAGGGAGGGTTCTCTTTATGGAAAAGTGTTAGGTCTTAGGGAGGGATTTGAATTCTTCTTCCTCTTCTTCTTCTTCTTCTTCTTCTTCTTTTTAATAAAAAAATTAAAAACAGTCTAAAACCCCTCTTAAATTTTCACATGGGATTGTTGTGACCTACTAGGTTTGTACGTGATGGGACTAACTGGTTTGTATCGTTTGGTACGAAACCGATACAAACTAGTCCACTAGTTCAAGTTGATGGACAGGTATGATCCACAACCCTATCCAATTGGCCAGTTTAATTGGTTTAAGTTTGTATTGGTTATTTTAAAGCAATGGTTCTATGTGTATGGAGACACTTCTGATTGATTTGTGAGGCACTATGAACCCCAATTTTGCATTAATTTGGACTTTTTTGTGTCACATGCATACAACATACCCTTTCTTGCTGAAAAAGTGATAAATCAAGGTAGTTACTTACCATGCAAGTAATTTTTGCATTTTCTGTGAATTCCTCCTTTCTCTTTACACTAGGGAATTCTATAACATTAAGTTCTCTTAATGTTTGAAGGCTTGATAGTCTAGTGTGCAAATATCATGTGGCAAAATGGACATTCCTATTTGTGCCAAATGCAATGCTTATGAAGTGTTTAAAGGAAGCACTTTGTTAAAAAAAAATCAAGGTACTAAATTATCATGCAAGTAAATTTTTGATAGTGTTGTGATTCCCTCTCTTTTACACTAGGGCATTCTATAAGAACAAGTGTTTTGAAAGTTTAAAGGCTTGAGATTTTAGCATAGTAGTATGCCAGGACCATGTGAGAACATGGGAATTCCTATTTATTTGAAATTTTCAAAATAAAAAACTAAAATTGTTTTTGCTTTTGGTTAACATGCAAATTGATTTTGGAATTGGTTTTTACTTAGAGTAACTTTCAACAAAAAGTACCATTGAATTTGGGTTATACTCTGTTTGATTATGAAATTTCTGTATGTTTTTGAATTATTTATTCTTTATAAATTTCTATATGAGAAAACTTTCTATTGCTTCAGTTTCTCCATTTGTCATTTCTTTGGTTGTTATTCCATTATTTTGATTCCTCTTTACTTATGAAGTTGCTCCATTGCATGGGATGCATCTTATGACACCTAAAATATTCCTAAAAAAAGTTGCCCACTTTTTCTTTTTCATTGCTTTCCATCACTTTAATTCTTGTTTTGCATAAAAAATATCAATTGCTTGAAAAATCCAATCATTCTATATCTTGGATTAGGTTCTTAGATTGAAATGAAAAATATATTTAATTAACTGGATAGAATTCATCTTCAACATTTTTAATGCATGTTGTGAAGGGAAATGGCATTTTATCAGTTAATAACTTGCATAAAATTATAATGGATTTTCTATAAATATTAATTACAATCATAAATGAAGATGAACAATAGAACTCTAAGAATTAAGGAAGAAGAAAACATTATAAAAGTAAATTTTCCATCAATGTATTTAGGATAAGAAGGACAATAACTATATGTAAATCAAACAAATTTTTATACTCCAATGCCCACATATGGTTAAGAAATAAGGATAAAAATCCATAGGAGGAATTATTATGTAGTTAAGTTATGAAGTCTTGGATGGTCTATCATAAAGCAATCCCATATATGAACATTGAAAGAAAAAACAATGTTTATTTCTCATCTCATTTGGGTTACTATACCACCTTGTAGGTATTAAGAACATTATTGTAGTTATATGTTTAGTTTGGATATTGGGATAATCAAATATAGATATGTAAATCTAATGCATTAATGATGGCATAATGGAAGAAATATTGGACATACATAGGTTCTACGATGAGTACATAATCTTTGTATCTTTAGGAGATTTGATGCCTATGTTGGAGGGGACGCTTGATTTGGAATTATTTAAAGAATTTGGTGATTATTGGGATACCTATGTTGGAGGGGATGCTTGCTTCAAATTTCTTGAGAGCATTTTATGACTACTTTAAGAATCACTTCATAAGGGGTGGTCCAAATTAGAGACCTGGCAAGCACATTTCTCATAAAGGTTTGTCATAATGTTTGGATGAAGAGGTAAGATGTAGTATGACTTTATGATAACAATATCCAAATATCATAGAAGGTTAAATTATACTTGAAAAGTAAAAATAAGAGTTTTAACATTGCAATGAAACAAGCTTGGGGGATTTTGAATTCATGTCCCCATTTTCAAACACAATAAGAAAGAAGCAATTCAATTCCCCCTTATTTAGCGTGGATTTGATCTGAGTAATTATTTAGATGTAATCTAAATAATTACTATCTTTTATTAAATAGGTACAATCCTTATTTGTAGCCCTTCATATATATATATATATATATATATATAGAGAGAGAGAGAGAGAGAGAGAGAGAGAGAGAGAGAGAGAGAGAGAGAGCACTTATCACTACCCATTTATGTATTATTATCACTATTGGATATGGATAGTGTTTTTACATAACTAAGTTTATTAAATTTGTTATTGGATCCTTGCTCATTCCCACCTAAATTTATGGTCACATTCACTCTAATTGTGGTTGGAAAAAATTACACAACATATCTTCTTCCATTGATAGCTATAATCCCAACTCTTTTATTTTATTGTATACTTGAGGGATATACTATGTTCATATTGTTTTCAAATATCCATTATTGCCAAAACGTTTTTTCCGCAAATTTTCAAAGTTATTTGTGCATTATCACTTTTGTTTTTCATTTGAAGTCTAAGAAGAATAAAATGAAAAATAGAAATAAACATACTACTTAACTACTTTCTTGAATATATTTTCATAATATTTATGTAACGTTCTTCTTTCGAATGTCATAAATAGATCATCCAAAATGAAAGGAATATATGATTATGACGACACAAAAAAACAATTGACCATTTATCTAAGATAAATTTCTAAATACTATTATTGTTAAGATAAACCGCCTCTACTTAATGATACACAATGGTTTTCATATGGGATTAGGCTCTCATAAAAATTCCCTTTGAATGATACATTGTGGAGAAGCTTTTTCCCAAAAACATCATGACGCTTTAATGGGAAAAGTATTATCTCTATCAAACAATCAAGGATAGGCCTTAGCATAAAAATGTCATAGGGATTCATTAAATGAGGAATAAGACAACCATCTAAAAATAATCATTGGTTCTAAAGAGAGTCCACATAGTGTATAATAATAAGATAACAAAAAACATCACAATATTAAGTTCTCTTAAACTAAAGAGAATTAGGGTTTGAATTAATATAAAATTTATAAGATTATGAATCTCTACCACTCCCCAATAACCTAAGTTCAAGTTTGACCATACTGTATTAAAAAGAAACATGGACCCAAATCATCCTGATAAGTATTAAGATTTAAATATAAATGAAATGAGAAGATAAAAGGTGTCAAATCTATCTATTAACTTGATTTGTATTTTGTCTTGGACATTCTAATGATTAGTTTGCCAAAAAGAGCTAAACTTAAAATTATTATAGTGAACCTATGTTTGATTGTGTGATTATATTTTTATCCTTAATACTTTAATAGAGATAAAACCAAACCACTTGAATTCCTAACTGTTGGGACATATGAAATAGACTAGAATGGGAAAACAACATAATGAAACACAAAGACATATCTTGGGAACCCATAAGGAAAAACCAACATTGAATGAAACACCATGCATTTGGTCTTATTTTTTTATTAAGATTACAATATAGATTACAAAGTTGGACAATCTTTTGAAATGTGTATATCTTAGGTAATTAATTTTATTCCCCAATCCTTATAAACTTTCCTTATTAAGATGTAATGAAACTTACTTAAATATTTTTATTCCTACGTTTATGATGGCTTGCATTTCTCCTAATAGTTCCTCAATTTCTTTTAATACATTCGTGCATTTTCCTTTCATTATCCATGAAATTTTATTTCTTTAGTGCATCACTTGACATTGTTTCCCCTGCTTAGGATATTTTCATCCACTATCCATGCTATAGGGATTAATGCACGGGTGTTTGGTGATGTAGAAACCCTCAAGGATCTTCTCGGAATCCTTAGCAGACTGTAAGATTAGCTACAATTGTCACAAAGATGCATGCATATCTATGTTTAACAAATGGATATCAAAGTAGGAATAAGGACTTATTACCTTGAGTCTTAGTGTGGTGTTGTTGGAGAGCGTAATTTAGCTAGGCAGAAGACCCCTGAGCTAGCTCTAGATCAAAACCTGCACATAGATAAGACAAGGGTAATATCATAACATAAAACCTTGATAAATAATGCATAAACATATAAAGATATCTAGTTGCATATATCTAAGCCACTCATAATAACGACATTGCATGAACATATAAACAAATTATACTACCAACATCGCGGAGTGGACAACACAATTGTAGTTCTATATTGATGTAGAAAAGAGTGATTACAACCATCGGTTGTATCAGCCTTCCCTTACCCCTCCAACTCCTCTCTCTCTCTCTCCCTTCTTAACCTCTTCTGATGCCTTAGTCAAAGACTATGCTCGATAGTCAAATAAGAAATCATTTTAAATGGTTCGACCCCTTCCACAATGGCCCTAGCCTTGCATATATAACATGTGAGGATAGGGTTGCCAAGTCCTTCATGAGTTCCATTAGGAAAAAGCAGTGATGTTTCCATGCCTTTGTGCTCTTTCCCGTTTGTAGACTCCATTAGGAATTAGTAATTCCTCCAAACAGGTCAAGTTTTGATGTTTCCCTGCTTTTGTGAGCTGACATAGGAGAGAATCTCGGGATATTTCTCGGTCAACTTGTTCCCTTGACCCATAGAAACTCATTTAGGTTCACTAACGCTCTTCCCGAGGTAACAGACAGAGTTACCCTAGGCACTAACACACCCTTAGCCTTTCTAGGAAGCTTTATAAAGCAAGTTGCTAGTGCCTAGACAACGTTAGCTTGACAACTGGGCTTGTGAACTTGGTCAGTCCTTCAGTCATCATGTCTTTCTCCTCTGAGCTGGTGAGGAGGTCATTTTCCTATATAACAAATGCCCCCTAAAGTGTGAGATCATAGGCTGCGACGATGGCCGAAATACTTTATATTTAACTGTCCTTTTCTTTTGAAAGAAAGAGAGAGGATCAGAGCTTTGGGTGGTACAAGAAACCTGATACAACACATATATATAAAACAACTAAAATCATGTCCTGAGTCGGGCATTCCCACGCTCAGTAGCTATGTCAGAGTGATTTTCTCACGGGGGCGTCACTGAAAAACCAATATTATATCACGTGCGTTCATATTGGGGCATTAAAAATGGAAAATTCACAAAATAATATATTGGGGTTATAATGAGGGCCTAAAGGGTTTTAATATACCATACAACAATATATATATCCTAAGGTATTTTTTATACAATTTTTTGGCCAAGCAGAGGGAAAAATATCGGGCTACATGCACGGGCGGAGGGAAAAATATCGGGCTACATCGCAGGGGCGGAGGGAAAGAGTTGGAAATGATTCATTTTGGAGTCGAGGTGGAGTCTAACCACTCTGCAACCCTAGGAAAAATATCGGGCTACACACACTCGAATCACACTCAGCTACACGCAGGGGTAGAGGGAAAGAGTTGGAAATGATTCATTTTGGAGTCGAGGTGGAGTCGAACCACTCTGCAACCCTAGGAAAAATATCGGGCTACACGCACTCGGGCGGAGGGAAAGAGTTGGAAATGATTCATTTTGGAGTCGAGGTGGAGTCGAGCCTCTCTGCAACCAGTCTACAACCAGTTTGCAACCACTCTGCAATCCTAAGCCTTTCTTCTTTTGAACCCTAAGAGGAGTTGCGTTTCTGAGTTTGAACCAGACAGGACCACTCCTCAAATCCTCGCCTTGCCTCTTGCTTGTTCGAACCCATGTCCAACTACCCTACTTCTCTATAACGAACACATCAACTGTATCATAGTAGTGGGCTTCTCCAACTGCAGTGAGCACATGAGCGAGACCTACCAACAGATACCCAATAAGTAGGCAAGAGCGCTTGGATGGAAGGATACTACTAAGAAAGGAAGGCAAGGCAGGATTTTGTCACTGTCGATCGATCTAGAAAATCAAGATGAGGTGGGGATGATCAATGAAATGGATACTCAGTTACAAAAAGAGATATAGAAGGAGATGTGTTGCCATACCGGGTGGGTAGTGAGATTCATCAAGTTTAGTTTTGTCTGACCGCCTTTCTGCCTTTCCAGCTTGAGTGAGACCTACTGCTTTCATTCGAATCTCTGAGCATGTTTTCTTGCTTATACAACCAAGCTACCTTATTTTCACCCACCTAGCTACTCTCTTGTTCTCATTCCAGAGGGAGTCCATAACCTAAAATTAATGTGTTCTGTCCACATTCTGTCCAGCTACGGTAACCTTCAGGATCAAGGATTTAAAAAATGACGGGTTCTACGAACACCCAACACAAACAGAAGAAGAGGTGAGGAGTCAACTTGTGGAGTGAAACAAGCAGTATTAGCAGTTGATTCAGAGGAGTTGGCTTGTGGAGTGCAATAGGCAGTATTAGCAGTTGATTCAGAGGAGTCGGCTTGTGGAGTGCAACAACCGGTATTAGCAGTTGATTCAGAGGAGTCAGCGAATCTCTATAATATACAGGTACATCCTTAAATAATTCTCTTGGCTCCTTCACAAACATGCTGACAATTTCAACTTCTTTTAAGAAAAATTGATAACTTGAGACTTCAGAATTTTAGCTTCTTCAATTTGGATTTTGACTTTGCAAAACATTCTCAAAACTTTCTTCATGTAGCTTGAACTTCAAAAATTTGGTAACCTTTGACAGTGGTCTCAAAATAGGACTGATGCCCAACATAGACCTTCAACTAATGCATAGGACTGGATTTTTTGGAGATTATCCTTCTAGGGCTTATGCACAGAACCATACACAAATTTCGAACTATAGACAAAGGGTTTTACTCCTTTATAGGATTGATATAGTTGCCAATAGGAGGGCCTTAAGTGCCTTGCAAAACTAGAACAATCCATTCTTAATAATTTCACTGATCAGTAATGTACATACCAAAGTCTATGTAGATGTTCATAAATTCGGTGATTTGGAAGATTCAGACCTAGGGGGCACCTTTTTGTTTTTGCTCCAATGTGAAGAGGTGTGGCTTCTATTATGCTGCTAGATAATTCCTTTGACTCTTCACAAATATGGTCCTTATGCCTTTGCTCTAATAAAGAAGGTTTGCAGTCTTGATTGTAGAGATAAGAGGACTCTGTTGATTTCTGCTTTTCATTGTTCAAGACTTGGGGAAATTGGTGTACAAAACAGAAATACTTGTGTTCCTCTAGAGCAACAAATTCATCATTGAGGATTTCATAACTTGTGTAATGTTGATACTCATTATCAGAAATGCCAATGTTTGGTGCAAAATCCTTATTGCTGTCATATTTGGAGCAAAGTCTCTCATCCTCGGAGGGATATTCTATCCTCAATTCTTGTGACAAGTCTAGGGAGGTTATTCCAACACTTTTATAACATGACACAGTCTCAAAACCCTCATGACAGATGCTTGTGAAGGGCTCAGAATCAAACTTCCCCTCTTCTTCGTGATCACCAGACATCGATGGTCCATGCAAGTAGTGTATAGGACTTGCCTCTACCCAACCCAAAATATATGGTCTGATGATTGATCCATACTGATGAGAGGATCATTATGAGTGTCCAGGCTTATGTTTTCATTATTATGATTATCATGTACATAAGCCATAAGAGAAGGGAGTGTTCTTGTTTTTATTTGTGAGCATAAATCCCACACCAAATTCATCTCAAAACTGCTACTACTTTCTTCTTTTGTATCTGCAACATTGTTTCCTATGGGGCAGCCAAAAAAAACATCACCAACCTGATGCCAATCCTCACTAGAAAGAGTGACACATGTATCATTTGAAGGTGGTGTAATAATGCCATCACATTTTTCATGTTGGTACTCATTTATGTGTTAAGCAATCACTTTAGATGCTAAAATGGCCCTCCTTCCTGTCATTGCTGCTGCAAGGTTGTTCATGTTACAAATATCTATTGTTTTCATATTCAAATTTTGAGCATAATCCCTCTTCCATAGATGCTCCACTTTCATCCCCAACAATGTTATCATTTCCTTCAAAAAGACCAAGGAGGCCTTCCTCTTGTAGGGTTGTCAACAACTCTTGATATGTACCATCAAATTTCTGAACCTTGGGTGGCAATACTTGAGGAAGATTTCAACTAGAGATTTGAGAGAATGTATGCTGTTTGGGCTACAAGAATGCTTCAGCTAGCCACCATGCTCTTGTCCTAAAGAAAGCATAAATAACATTATCATGGAATCTTCAATTCTTTCCATCAATTCTCATATATGCTTCATAAATTCTAGGACATGTGGGGCAGTAGAAAAAGAGTTCCCCTCAAACTGTGCAAGCTCCTTGCTATAGCTAGGAGGACAATTTTTTTGTGTGACAACCTATTATTCTATGATACACGGAAATAAAATATGTTCAGAAACTTAAGATGTGTATAAACTCATCACATGAAACTCCTATTATATAATTTCTCATACTTCCATGAAAATTTCATTACAAAGGTGAAATATTTATAGTGTAACCTACAACTACCTTGAGCGATGTATAAGATATTCCTTTAATAAATTGTGGATGGAAACTTCAACCATAATTGCACCTAGAGAAGTGAGGTGATCTTACATCCCAGTTGGAAATCCCATAGAGAAGGAAACCACCTGTATCACTTTGAAATGAGATCTTCTAAATCGTCAATATAAAGTTGAAAGAGTATGGGACCTGGGCGACAATGGACATCTTTGCTTTGACATGTATGGTTCTATGTATTCCATTTGTTTCTCTGCCTTGCTACTAAATAGTTTAGTATGTATGATTTATATATGCTAATTTTATTGGTTTTTGTGGGATGGTAATGGCACACCAACTTGGGTTTTGCTCATAGACACCAAAAAAAGGAGAATGTAAAGATAAGCAAGAGAAAATCACAGTTGCCAGAGAATTTACACAGCATAGGTCCAAGGAGATAACATTGTCCCAATAGTTGAAACAACAACACTCAACATCCAAGAGAAATATGCTCACCCAGAGAGAGAGAGAGTAGTCGCCATTTTGTTGAACACCAACATTATGAACCCTGGGCTGGAGGAACATCACAATGGGTTTCTTTTGATTTTCCCATAGAAGTTTGTTCAAGCTTCAGTTCTAGTCACAATCATCATTTTTAGTAGCAGTTGCATCATCCTGCTCTACCATCGTCTGGGTCTAGGATTTTGCCCCTAATTAGGTCTATTTTTCCGCAGAGGAATATACCAGACTCTCTTTATGATTCACCTTCATCCTCCTCTATCTCAAGGGAAGCTATTGCATCTAATCAATCTCCTATTGGTGACTGTGTTGGGAGATCTATGGGACCTTTTTGCATGAGCCATTGTCATTAGCACTGTCTAGGGAAGGTATTGTAGCAAAATTCACTACCCAATAGAAAGACATTAGCTTTTGATTCTTCCACCTATTTTGTTTTCTTAATTCTTTGAAAACTCTTTGGTTGGAATTTACTCTTCATATCACTTTTCCTCTCATTGCCTAAAATCTCAACAATTTTATCCCAGGGAAGCCTCCCTTGAGCAGGGGAGAGGCAGCTTAAAGTGTAAAGGAGAGAGGGTTAGGTGATAGTGGTCTCCCTCTTAGTTACATGAAATATTTTCTTGATCTTTAGGACTTTATGACAAACAATGAGGGTTTATGTGATAAAAAGATCTAATGAAAGTGTTTCAACAATGCAATTTTGGGGCGATCTATTTTATTTTTAGATAATTGTATCAATGTAAACAATTCTGCCTCACTGAGCACTTTTAACGTATGTATGGTGATTGGTTTAGCACCCATTCATTATTCATTGATTTCAAACCCTAAGTATATGATGTCAAATGAGGGCTCTTTTCAACCCTTGACAGCTCTCTCCAAGCCTTTACTTCTAAGATAAGTCTCTATCCTTGCTAGAATTCTGGTACCTGTAATGACTGCTAGAAATAATTTGCTAGAATTTTAATAAATCCTCTCTCATGGCTCTTTAAATATTTCTCTAATACTTTAGATTTATAGGCAATCTGATCAATTATAGGTCTTTAATCCTTGCTTTCATTGCGCCACTCTGATTCCTTCAATAGGTCAGAGTTAACCTCTAATTCCTCGTGCTCTGTTTCTAGCTGTAGGGTGAAATTCGTAGCACAATTATTATATTTAGTTCAAGATTTAGACTTGAATTATGTTTAAAATATTATTGTGACATTGAATTTAAATACTCTGATATGTCATATACTTATACTTATTCCTAGAGTATATTTAATTATTGGATACTATCTACTTACATGTTTCAACTTTGTTTTTTCACTCTCACACACCTTAAAAGAAAAAAGGTTTGAAATCTGATATTTAAACATTATGGAAAATTTACATTATTCATCTAAAAGGAATATGAAAAGTGATAAATGAACTTGAATAGTCTTTGCGAATCCCAAGGGCCTCTTAAAAAAATAAAACTCAAAAACTGAAAGTCACATAATATTATATTATATTTGAATCTCTATATCTGGTTAAGACTTATCCTTCCATTTATGCCTGCTTGACACTTTTCTTATCCAACATAATCTCAAGGACTCTGTAAAAATTAAACATTTTGTAGAGTCTAAGAATAAAGTAGCAACTGAATGTCTTTAATATAAAATTTCAGGCACATTTATCTCATACACCTTAACTTTTGAACTTTGAAAATGGTGGAGGCTCTCTCACAGGTTTTTGAGTTTCCAGACTATTTGATTGAAGAGATGTTGACATGTGTACCAACAAAATATATCTGGAAACTGGGCACCCTCCACGAGGAATGGAACAAAATTCCATGGTTGATCGCAGGTGATGTGGACAACAATCAGGATTGTTGGGCATACTCCACCCACTCAGGAAAATGGCAGAGCACCCCTCTATCCCTTCCCTTCATGAAATTTTATCAAGAAGATGCAAAGCAAATTCCTGCTCCCTTTAGTTACCTGGCATCAACCACAGGCTTGTTCTTGTTTCAAAGAAATGTCAACCGCTCCAAATATAGTTTTAAATTTTGGAGAAGGCATTTATCTTAGCAAGTGCAGATTCTGAAATATTTGAGAACTTTCAATTACACCATCAAATTTTCAAAAATTCTTTTTTTTTTCGAATTTGCATTTTGAAATATTTTAGAAATCCAAAGTATATCATCAAATTTTCAAAAATTCCTTTTTCTTGATACAAATTCTGAAATATGTCGAAAATGTTCAGTACACCATAGGAGTTACAAATAGTTCTCTGAACATCATGGCTGGCTAAGACTTGGTTTCCATAGGCGCTGCAATAATGCTACAATAATTTTCCCCATAGGAGCTGTCCAAAGTGGAATTTGGCCCTAGTTGTCAATTTTAACAGGTATTTACATGGTTGAAACAATTTCAAGATGCACTGATGTTTGGCCTATCTAACTTAATAATGGGAATTTTTAGAAAAGCATTTGAAATTCTGGTTACAAATCATGTTAAGATTATGAATTAAAAATAGTTGTACAATGTTTTTCCGAGTTCTGGTGCAACAATAAATCAACTCTCAAATTTGTTTTAGTAATATGTTTTATTTCTGGTTTCAGTTCCATTTGAGGAATCCACCGATAGTACATTTTGAATCAAAGTGTTTCATCCAAATAGTAATATTTCTTCATGTTTTTTGGAGCTTTGAATTGAAATTTCATACTTTGCTTCCTTGCTCTTTTTTTTATAATAACCAATATGCTTGTGGAATTTTACTTACTTTTTCATTTATTTATGTGCAAAAACAGATGGAGTTGTTTTATAAAATTGCTATCGGTGAAGAAAATTCTATCATTGGTGTGGTCAAGTGTCGAGAAGGTTGCATATTTGCTGAAATTTGTGATGAAATTGTGGATGATGAAATCGTTGGATACCCTTTTGATTTTACCCAGGATGGAACAAGTTTAAATCCAAAGCAAGAGAAAAAATGGAAAGTTTGTACAACACTTGTAGGCATCAAGAGGAAACTAGGCACATTTGATGTGGAAGAACAATGTTCAAATGTAGTGAAAACAATACCAATCTTTGAAAACATTGAAGTGAATGTGGAGGGACCTATGCATAAACAACCAAGAGTTGAAAATATGTCTTTGTCAGTGGAACAAGATATATTTGTTGATCCTAGTGTATTGGCATCTTGGGAAAAAAAAGTTAAAAGTTTAATGGAAGAGTTTGTCAATGAGAAAATTACTCTCAAAGTATATTCAGAAAAGGGAGAATCTAAAATAAAGATCCATTGTGAAATTTGTGGCATTGATTATGGAATAGGTGATGTATCCTTGGTAGCATGAACAACACACAACTTCAAAAACCATCATATGAAAACAGGGGCCCATCAACAACGCCTATCAATGCCAAGTGGTAGTGAAATTCCTTCATGTAACAAAGTACAATAGACAGTGACGGTTGGAGATCAATTTCATATTTGATCAAGCAATCCAACTTCTAGATGATTTCAACAAGACACAAGAGCTTAATTTGTTCACGGTGGTGGAAGCAACACTTGTAGACTATAAGGACATGAAAAAAGTGAGAGTGGAATGTACATGATGCAATAAATGGTTTTGTTTAGTGCCGACAAGTGGTAATATTGTCAGTTCTCTAAATGAACACATGAAATCAAAGAAGCATACTGCTACTACTACAAATGAGGGTTCACATGAGGAGATTGGGTTGAGGAGTGGCACAATTGGGAGACCCAAAAATCCTACCAATGATAAGTCCCAACAAAGTTTGACTAGGTTCTTGGTCCCATTATCACC
The DNA here is from genome assembly GCA_031772625.1 of Pinus tabuliformis. Lineage (NCBI taxonomy): Eukaryota > Viridiplantae > Streptophyta > Pinopsida > Pinales > Pinaceae > Pinus > Pinus tabuliformis. The sequence goes on along the minus strand of CM062812.1, from coordinate 616,743,799 downwards.
ATCAGTATTACATAGGGGTTCTACAAGTGCAAATCCTTCTACTTCATGTATGTTAATTAACAACTTAGACTAAACTTGAATATGAATTTGTATATTATTTTATTTATCTTACTTCAAATTTATTTGTTTGTTGTCATCTTATTACAGCTCAATTATCTCCCTTGTTACTACAATGTTGGGGGTATTGGTATCCTTATATTGATATAAATGTGAAGAGATTGGAAACAAAGGTCCTAATGGATGATCAAAGGGGTGGAAAATTATGGGCCATAGAGAAGCATACCAAGATCATGTTATGTTATGAGGGTATTGAATGTCGTATTGATGGTACTTATAGGCATATTCATTACCAGAGGGCTTCTGAAACAGGGATCCCATTTGATTCATTAACATGCAAATTTTGTAAGTTGGTTCCAGCATGTGATGACTTCAAAATGTGATTATATCATGAATCAATGTGCACCAATAAAAGAAGTGAATGACATACAAGAAAAGGTAGAAGACTCTATTATTTGACTCACAATGAATTGAAGAATGCTGCAAGGGTTACAAATGCTAACCATAGATCAAAAATGCGATCTCTTTGGTGGGAGAGGACAAAGGTTGCTACACTCTCTATTAGAATGAGATTCCTAAAGGAAAAGTTGTTTGAATCAACCAAAAGGAAGGATGTCTTTAGGTTTTGCAAGGATGTGTGTAAGGCACATAAGCAAGGAAAATTACAAGGTAAAGATGCAGTTTGGGAATTTGTCAAGGATATTTTTCATAACTTGATGCATGCAAAAGCAGGGAGAAGGTATAGTACATCCACAAAATCCCTTTATGAGATGATAAAGTTATGGGGAGGCCCTATATTACATAGCTTTATTAGCTTGAATCTGGATGGTCCTTCAATATCTACGACTTTAAGGCAAGTTAGAAAGTCATTAGCATATATCCCAGGGGAGCACGAGCATATTTTTGAGGTGGTCAGAAAAGTTTATGCTTCTTATAAAGCCAAGCATGGTATAGATGGCCCAATTCCTGTGTTGCTCACTGAATATGAAACAGTTGTGAAAAAATATGTTAGGTGGGTAGCAAAAAGTGATACACTAGTGGGGTTTTGTGGTATGAAAGAAGAACATCAATGCCAATCACATTTCTTGGTGAGAGTTGGTGACAGAGCTGTAGGCTATGAGATTATAACAGATTCTTTTAAGAACAATGTTATTGGCCATTATGCACATGTTATTATTGCAAACCCTTTACATGAAAGGCTTCCTCGTTTGGTTGTGGTTGTTCATCCAACATGCAATAGGTTCAATGCAAATTTTGTTTATCAACAATGGGAAAAGGTAGAATCTATGTGGAAGAAACACGTGGAAAATAATTTGGGACCTATTGTTGGTCATTCCTCGGATGGGGATAGCAGAAGAAGACAACTTATGTTGAAGGATTATTCTTCAACATCAGGTCTTCGATATCAAATTCCTTGGGAAGGGTGGAGGCTAACTGGGTTGTACAATGGTTGCAATGTAACAAGATTGCATGACCAAGATTACATCCACAACGGAAAAAAGCTAGTGAATCCTTTGTTTAGCGGTCGACGAGAATTGGTTTTAGGAAATGATTACATAAGTTTTGGTCATGTCAGAATGGTTTATCACACTTTTAAAGTGGATGATCACAAGCTTAAGGGTGAAGATATAGAGAGGATGGATTGACAAAATTGGGGATCCGCACAACGCATTGCTTCAAGGCATGTTCAGAGGTGTTTGAAAGAGTTGAGAAGTACACCAAGTGGAAAGTTAGAGAGGACACTAGCTACAGAGACTTATCTAATGATTGTTGCTGACTACATTGACATCTTTATGTCTCATAGTTTGAGCCTTTGGGAAAGGGTGCGAAATGCTTCACGAGTTCATCATTTCTTCACATTATGGTTATGTTGGGTACATAAACAATATCATACTAATGTCAACATAAATTTCATCAGCAGAGAAGCATATCAAGATGTGAAAATTTCTTGCCATTTTGTAGTTTTGTTGATGAGATTGTTTTGAGATCATTACTCTAACTTTCCATGTGTTTTGCACTTGACTGGGTCAGATGTATGTGAGAACTTCTTTAGTAAAGTTGGTGGGATGGTTGGAGTGGAGAGGGCCTATGATTTCACTGACTTGCTTCATGTTGTTGGAACCCTTAATAGAGTTGCTGAAGAAGAATCAAATCCCCAAGGGCTTCATTTTAATAAATCTCATAAGAAGCAAGAAAGCATTTGGAATAGATTGCACCAAGAAACAATACAAAACATTGATATATTGTCGCAATATGATTCAATATCCACAGATGCTAAAATTGTAGAAGCCCTTAAGATTGGATTGAAGGATGCACAAGACATTTTATCAACTCTTGGAATGTAACCAGAAAATTACACTCAATATTCTTGGTGGGTTAAACCATGGACAGAGGAACAAAATTATCCAACATTCCAAATTATGGATGAAGTAGTTGATGCTTCTCTACCGAGTTGTTCCAAATCTATATTCCAATCTTCATCATCATTGGTACAGAATGAAAGTGAATTGCAAATAATGGAAAGTGAGTGGCGACACGAGTTGGATGAAATTTTAGATTCCATTGATGAAAATGGAAGCAAAACAATAAAGCCAATCGTGGATCTTGATGGTAAGGATATGTTTAAAGCATGTTTGGTTAGTCAGTTGAATGGAAATCTGACATTATCGAAAGATAGGTTGAAAAAAGTGAGAAATGGGGTCTACTTTAGGCGAGATGGGAAGGCTCCACAAAAGGGTGTTTCAATTGGCTTTGGAATTGGATCAGATTGTGGGGTGTTGTTTGAAAGCAACTCAATTCCCCCCACTAAACGTACTGCAAGAAAAGGTGTTCCTCAAAGTACAAAACAAGGTGTTTCTTGTGGAACATGGTACATTGGAAGGGTTCAAAGAATAAGGAAGAAAGATGGTAATAGGGTGTTTGATTACCATAATGACATTGACCTTTTGGATAGATTAGAAGGCATCGAGCTTCAATTATGTTGGTATAGTAGAATAAAGGGGCAACACATGTATAAGTATGATTTGACAGATCATGCATTTGTACAACTTGAATCTGTTATAGCAATCACAAACTTATCATACAATGCTAGGAATGATACATACAAATTAGAAGAATGTGATTACAAAGTTTTTTCAGATTTTGTGAAAAATTTGAACAAGGTAGATTTTCAAAACATTCTACTTTCTCTTTCCTTATGTATTTCCATATGTTGGATCATTTATAAATAATTATTGGTTGTATTTTTGTTGATTTGTTCGTATGAATCTGATGTTAATTTTGTACTTTTTGGTTTTAGGTCTAGTGAATAGTTCAAATGGTGAATGTTCGGGATGTGGTTCGGGATAACTCAACCTTTTTTTGCTACCTACTTTTTGGTGTAAGTTTCTTTCACTAGTCATTCATCCTTTTGTAGTTGTGTTTCATTCAAATGTTAATTTGGTCCCTCTGAAGTTGGTCCATTTAATCATGAAAAACAAGAAGAGGTGGTTCCTTTTTCATGAATATGTTTTGTGGATAAGTATGTGGTTCTTCTCACTAATGTTAACATTTTCCTTGAATTTTTAGATTAATGGTTCACTTGCTAGAAAGGATATCAAGGATCTGATGGCACGAGCTTTAGTCATGATGGTTTTTGCTCACTCAAGTCAACAAATTTACACCATAGCAACGTCTAGCACATGAAGTGCATTTTATTTTGAATGTTTATGTGGTAGTTGGCTTTCCTATTTTTTAAATTGGACATATAAATCAGAGTCTGTAGTTCAAATGTGCCATCAGAGTCTTTTTGGAAGTATTTATGTTTTGGCCATCCGCATGGGGTCTACAACAATTAAATTGCATTTGGTTATTATTGTCAATTGAGTCCTCAATCATATTTTGGGCATTTCCTTTCAGTGCTTTCACTAAACGACATTAACATTAATTACTATCTGTAAAGGCTTTTGGACATGTGATGGTAGTTTGTTTTTAAATTATTTGCAACTTTATTGAGATATGTGCTTCTGGTAGATTGTTTGGGTGATGGCACTTTGCTTTCTTATTTTTGCCTACATTGATATACATGTGTTTGATGGGCCTTGCAATGTGTTCATGATCCAAGGGCTATTTTAAGGCGAATGGTATCTGATTTTTTGCAACTTTTGGATTGACAAGAATTTGATAGGGTGAATGGTATGCAAATTTTAATTGATTTTATTTTTCCAAAGAAATAATGCATACATTTCTATTTCATGGTTTGGAAAAGGAAAATACATAGCAAAGTGCTTATAGCATGACATATCACCTCCAAAAAGGAAAATAAGGCCACTTGGTGGCCACTTTTCACAAACTTTCATACAGAATATACCTATGATCTCTCCCGAGAACATAACTAGAAGAAAAAAATATGCGTTGTTGAGTGAGGCAAGTCATCAGTGGGAGGTGATGTAGAGCTAGTTCCCAGTTTTATGTTGCTTATTGGTCTCTCCATTATCCCAGAATCTTCAAGATGGCTGGTAAGATTTTAGAATTCTTGAATTTATGTTTAAGGTCAGGATCACGTTCAGTTATGGCTTCCTTATCAGTTTTGGAGGGGTTTGATTGTTCAATAGTTACTGAATGCTTTGTGTTTGTATATTCAGCAAACCAAAATTGGAATCAAAAATAGGGTGGCGAAGCCCAATAGGCCCATGGCTAGCAAAGGTATTTTACAATATTTTGCTATCCAAAAGGATTGGAATCTAACCCTTGGACTATAACACATTCTTCTTGTATGTGTTCAACCACTTATCAATTTATCTTATTTATGGGTACGATGTGATTATGTTACAAGAGATATAGTTTGCTTATGTTATAAACAAAATATATTTATATGGGTTTATTTTGCAGGCTCTATACAAACATTCATGCTTTGAAGCCCAAATTGAAGAGTAAAGTGGCAATTTCAGAGTCTATTGCTTTAAATGAAGGCCAAAGAAATACCCTCGTGACCTCTTCTACTCCACTTCTACCATTCCAAACAAATATGAGAATAATATTCAATATCCAAGCATAAATGTCACTTCAATAGAAGCTATAGGAGTTGGTGCATCAACATTTCACAAGAAGAAGGATCTAGCTTCTACCAGAGTGCACATTGATAAGAAAAAGCTAGATTCAATTTAGAAGGGCATGGTAGATTCTGAATTGTATGATATGTACTTTTCAACTATAACAGATGAATATTCTAACACCAATCTTTGTAATGTGTCTTGACAGTGGTATTAGGTTTTTCACAATAGTCATAGGTTTACTCTAGTGCTTTTACAAAGCTTTTTCTGACCAGTGCTTAACAAGCTGACTTGGATCCAGGTCTATGGAGTTGTTTCATAGATTCAATTTATTCTAGCATGATGATATGTAGGTTTTTGTTGTAGCATGGTTTCTTTTGGACTATAGGGGTCATCTACAACCTCTTTGTTGATGCATTTCTAGTTCAAAGATGGATTGCAGTCAATGTTATTTTGGTTATATGCACATTTACTTGTTATATATATGAGAAACTTTGCATATTTGTGTATAACAGTTTAGATTCATATTGATGTACATGAATATTTACATTTTTTTTGAAAAAAATGAATATTTATGTAATTTTTGGTTCACTGGTCTTTTGGTTTGGTTTTTCTCTAATTATCAGTTTTGGGGTCAACTGGTTTGATGACTGGTCCAATTCTGATAACATTGGTTCATTGTCCATTGATCATTTTCAGTTTTAACTTTTGAGTCTTGATTTTTGATACTAATGACCTTAGACCAAGTCTTTGACTCATCACCTTTTACTATTTCCAAGTTTGAGTAATTTCAATTTACTAGTCTAATATTTAGACTTTAGTATCTACTATTGAATCATTTATGATGTGTGAATCAATATATTTCATTATTGAATTTAAATTTGAATCATGTTTATAACACACACACATATCTTGACATCCCCCTATCCCCTTGAATCTTGGAAACTAGGTGGAACATTAGTTGTAATTGCTTGATATTTGTTCACTGAATGAATGCTACCTCTTGGGTATGACTCTATAGTATTGATTTTAGTGTCATGGTTGAGTGTATTGGTTGATGGGAGATGTTTTTGATGATGCCACTTTGAGTTTAGAGACCCAACCTTTATGACAAGCTTCATATGTGGAATCCTAAGTTTTATAAGAAGGCTAAATAATTAGTCTTCATAGAACATCTGAAAATGAAATCTAAAATGTTCACCAATGCACTCATGTTCCTGTAAGTTTGGTCTAGGGGTCAACCCTGACTCTTGAGCATTGCAGGAGTGTTACATTACTCCTTAAGCTCACCCAAGAATTCTATCAATCTTCCTCAGACTTCATTCTTGAGTTAAGCATAGATCTGGGCAAAAGAGCTATGGCAATGTATTGTGGATTGGCTGGAATAGTGAAATCTTTGATCTCTACCTTATGGAATCCTCATACCCTATCTAACGAGAATCTTGAAGGTTTTTGTTCTACTTTGGAGTCTTGGAGTGCAGAATTTAGATATGACCATTTATATGCTTATGGGCCAACTCCTCAATGTTTATACTTGCTTGGATGAGGAATTATTATTATGAATTATCTTCAGTAAAATAGACCTTGGAAATCTGAAATTGACATCCATAGGCCATATTTGGGTTAGCTTGAAAATATGAAATCAGCGTGCCTAATTAAGATTGGTAGTATATATATGTGTGTATTTATGTATGTATTCAAATTGGGATGAAAATCCAAGTCCAATCCTTTTTGGGACAACATGTATGTTCACCTCTCATGTATATATAGGTATTTTTCTCTGACAAAATACAGACACATGCAGCCTAGAAAACTATAGTTGATGGGCCATGAGTTGGAGTGCAGGTTGGTCATGGAAGATTGGATGTGTCCTCATCCAAGGCTTGCAAGCATAATTATGTATGTATCCTTAAGCTAAGGGAGAGCATCCCATTACAACAAGGGAGAGCATCCCATTACAACGATAATGTAATGGGTGTTAGCACCAAGAACTTCATGGATGAAATGAAAAATTTGTACACAAGCTTGAGGGCTTGTAAGTATTTCTTTGGTCTTACTGTGGTCTTGCTACAAGTTGGCTACGCATGTACTTACATAGCTAAATAGGCCATCATATCATGGAACTTCTCACTCAAAAAGGAATAAGAGTCACACCAAACCTCTTTCTCCTCGTCAGAGTATCTAATAGAGACTATTCTGTGATGGTTTCAAAGGCTTTTCGTGGGATTTTCTTTTGGTAAAAATTGGGCATCACCGTGGCATCACCCAGACCTGGAAATGAATTTGCATTGTGGGAGTCTACTTCCAATGCTCTTATGCCTGAAGAAAGTGTTAGCCATCTAAGCCAGTGGATTCAAAAACTAGATACAAGCTGTAATGGCGAAGATTGTCTCTTGCCTCAGAAAAGTACTCATGGCGAAGTTATCACTTGCCTAGGTATAGTTTTGCATATGCATAAATTATGTAGTTAGATTCTATTCCTAGAGGTTTCAGTTCAGAATTAGCAACATTAAGAGATGCATTGTGACCTGATAAGAAGTTGCAGTAGCATGGGAAGCTAAGCAGCCACTGGTTATTGAAGAAATTCAAGTAGATCCACCACAGGCTATGGAAGTCCGTATCAAAATCACCCACACATCCCTCTGTCATACTGACATTACATTCTGGAATGGCGGGGTAATCAGTAATGTGGTTTCAAGCTTGTTATGCTATATATTTTCCATGAAGGTTGTGGAGCTTGTTATGTGATGCAGGAGCATGAGGCTTGGAGGCAAAAAGCTTCAAACTTATTCCAAAAATACAAAAAAATATACAAGCAAAGGAGTGGGATCCTTTAGCCATCAATTTACAGCTTTCTAGATAGGATTGTGAGCTAGAAAGTAGCGATTGAATGATTTTGTAATTAATTAGAATAGTTTGATTTAGTTGAGAGTCTAGAGGAGAATATTTCTCAGATTTGATTTTAGTTTAAAATAGATAGATTTGATCCATTGTTTAAGGATCTTATAGTTAGAGTGGAGTTGTATTTATGTAAGTTTCGAAGGATGTAAAACGGATTTGGACCGATTGGATTTTTGGACTGATTGGAATTGATTTGGCTTGTCTGGCCTTATATGAATAAAAATTGCAGAAACTTAAGCTTTGTGTATTTCCATTGTAAATTGGTCAATCCCGGAGGTGTGCGTTTCTCTGTAATCCTCTGTTTTTCATCGATTCTTGGTTCGGCTCGAATTGTTAAAGGTACTTTAAATTCATGTTCGGTTTGGTAAATTATTTTCAGTGTGATTGTTTAAGTCTTTGTCGCTATATTTATAACTACGGACGGTTGAAAGAATTAAATTCTTAAATCAAGCGACGTACCACAGTCATCCTACACTGTTGATTTCATTGACTAACCTGCGCGCTAGTTGAATCCCGCAAGCCGTAGATCTCTCGGCCTTGTCATCTGGTGGATTTCAGGTTGAAAAAGTGAACGGGTGTTAAGCGAGAGGTCGGACCCGAACTTTATTAGATTGGTGATTTATAATTACCATCGAGTCCAGAATTTGGTTAAGGGTCGTGCAATTTGTGCGCCCGAAATCGCTTTCAGTCATCGGATCAGTTGGGGGTTAGATCTATGACGGGGAACCTCCGAGCAACTTTATTGATCGGTCGAATAATTGACTGTCACATCGCGATTAACCAAAACTGTTGGATCACGGAACTATATCGCGTCCCTGTATATTATTGCATCGAGGAAAATTCCACAAAGGTGTTAAGCCCGATCTGTTGTGACTGCCGGGAAGCGATGTGCTAATAGTGTATTTTATGCGCTTTCACATGTTTTCCATTTTAAACAACACCGATAGTGGTTTTATGTGTATTGTTCTATTTCTATTGTAAAGACAACACCGATAGTGTATAGAGCCCCTATGTTATGAAATTGTGCCCGATAATGAAGGTTTGGGCTATTAATGTAAAGGATTTGATTATAGCGGCTGCAAAGGGGAAAATTTATAAAACAGTCAGTCTAGTAATAGATGACTGATACTCCACCCGAGAAAGAAGAAGGGATTCCACCAGAATTAGAGGAGATTGTATCAGGTTTTGAGCGTTTGTCTTTAACACCTGCACCCCGACCACCATTATGCTTGTTATTGGTACTCATTGTTGGCCATAACTGTTTTACTTCAAACAACTTATGTATGTATGCAGGATGAAAACATGCAAACTTTTCCTCGCATACTTGGACATGAGGGTTCTAGGTAAACCTTTGTTATTTACAATTAATATGAGTTTGATTATATGTTTTTCGAACAAATTATGAAATAAGAGCATACAATTTATGATTGCAGGATAGTAGAGAGCGTGGGAGAAGGCGTGACAGATATTAAGGTTGGAGACCATGTAATTCCCTTATTCACAGGAGAGTGTGGAGATTATGTGTTCTATAAATCTAAGAAGACTAATCTGTGTGATAAATTCAAAATTGATCTCACAAGAAAAGTGATGAGAAACGATGGAAAGACGCATTTCTCAATTAAGGGATTGCCCATTTACCATTTCATGTCCACTTCTACATTTAGCGAATACACAGTCGTTGACTATGCTTGCATTGCCAAAATCAATCCAGAGGCTCCACTTGACAAAGCATGCTTGTTTGGTTGTGGAATAGTCACTGGTATATTTATTGTGACTTTTTTTATGCATCTAAGCCTCAATATTGGAGCTACAATATTCAACTTACAATTAGAATGAGCAATATCTCTTTTGATTGTTCAGGTGTTGGAGCTGTTTTCAACACAGCTGACATCCAAAGTGGATCAACTGTGGCCATTTTTGGCCTCGGTACCGTTGGCCTTGCTGTCAGTAATATCGTCCTAACACTAGTTCAATTTTTTGTGATATTCTCTACAAATGATTTCAGATTTCATGATATTCTCTAAAGTGTACTCATGATGTTTTCATGGGCACTCTGTAGGTCGCAACAGGTGCAAGAATGAGAGTTGCCTCCAAGATAATTGGTATTGACACAAATTCAAGCAAGTTCATCAAAGGGAAAATGGATTCTCCTATGAATATTAGACAACCATACATTTTTTGAGTCCTAATTATGTAGAACCAACTAAACTGAATATCATCATAATTGAGACCAGGGAAAAACTCACCAATTAACTTCATTTCCAATGCAGCGAAATCCTTGGGTGTGACTGAATGCATTAATCCAAAAGACCATGAAAAGCCCATCCAAGAGGTAAGTTAAATGCTTTTTTTCTTAATAAGATGTTCACAGATTTATCTCTGGTTCACGATAAGGAGAAAGTTATATTTATGTCAGGTAATAGCAGAGAAGACACAAGGAGGTGTGGATTATAGCTTCGAATGCATTGGAAATACAAGTGTTTTGTATCAATGTTTCTTGGCTACTTGGGAGGTAAAACAACTAGTCTTTTTCCCTTTTTTAATAGTGATGTAGATTGATGGAGAATCATTATCAGCTGAAACTATTACATTAGGAACAATTATTCCATAAATATCATTAACATAGAGTTAAAATAAATATTAGTAATGGACAGTTACAAAAAATTGAAACTTTAATGTTATATAATTCGAAAACAAATTGTTATCCAAACCATTTGAACTAAAATCTCTTAGAATCTGTCTCAATTCTATATAATTGAAAAATAAATGGTTTCCCAAACCACTCTCACTAATTTGAAAACCCTTCTCTTTACCAAGTCATCTCATTCAAAGTTTCATCATCCTTCTCTTTATTGACATCCTGGATTAACTGCTTAAAAACCCCTGAGATTATATCTGTGTTTTCCTGTTCTAGAGTCACAACTTTCAACACCTTGAATTTTAGGCTAGGCATCCCAACCTTAAGATATTTAAGAACCTGTCTTAATCCCTCATCTCCTACATCTGCATCATAACTTTTATGTGTTAGTATCTGAGTCTTCAGTAGCTTTAGGTGATACTAAAATGGAATCATCTGTAGATTGTCCATTCCACTGCAAGTAGATGTGAAGTAGACCACCTGCTCCTTGTATTTCTGATCACTGTCTTTTGTTACGAAAATTTCAAACAAAGGAATGCCTGGAGCTCCTACAGCTAGATGCCTTGCATTGTAACCCTCGGCAACAAATCTCTCATGTTGAGAATCAATATGGACGGTTCTGCCATATGGATCATTTGCACCCTCTGCCAAACTAACCCACCATCAAAAGAAGAAAGGTTCATTGTAGAATGCATGTGGGGTCATAAGAGAGGCATCATGTCACTATACAAAGGATATAAAAATAAAAGGGTATAAAAAATGTGAACAAAAAAATGGATACATACAATATTTAGTGAAAATAGGGGTTTTTTAAATTGGGAAGGTGTATTGGATTTATATTGGTAGGGGGTTAAATAATGTGATTTTTAGAGGTATTTTCCAATATGTAGTCAAATTAAGGGTATTGTTTAGTATGCCACGAATGCACGTGCTATGTCAGAGGTTCAGTGAGTGAAGCCCCCGTGGATTTTCTCAATAAAGAGATATGATGATGCTGGCCGCCGATAAGAATAATGTGAAACCTGTGTCATAATAGGATCATTATGATTAGTTGTCTCCAAAAAACAATAAATGCAACTTGGGAGAGGAAACAAGGTTGAGTGACGTAAGTCTCTACCTAAGCTATTGATTTCTGCTTCACTGCAACATCATAGATCGATAGATGTGAATAAAGGTGTTGAGGTTGAACATGCACGGAATCGTCTGATTACCAGTCAATAATGGAGACCGTTAACAGATGCGAGGATGGCCATCGATAATGGTGATGGTCTCCAAGATGCACAATACAATCTAGCGAGTGTGAATAATGTTTTTGTCATCAAACACTCGTAGAATCGTTTAACCAGGAGCCAATAATGAAAACCCTGACCAAACACAAGGTGACTTGCCACTAATGTCTGCAAGTACCAAGGCACTGAAGTGTTTCTGGGTCTTCTTCCTAGATAGAGTGTTGAAGTCGATAGGAAGAGACCTGTCGAAAGGTAGGCAATAAGGTGTCCTACATCAGTCGACACAAAATAGGACAAGAATGATTGTTTTTTGAGGAATCTTTTGAGCATTGGGTCAAAGTGACATAGGGCATGATGATAGGATATGCTTGATAGTTTGATGGAGGAAACAAAAGATAAAGGTTTTCCCTTAAACAATAGAAGGCACGACACAATGATTTTAACCATGCAACACCAGACTCATGAACACCAAAGAGTGTTAGGATACAGAGATGCAAGAACATAGGGATATATAGGCTAAACTCATAGGATGGTAAGGTTCATATTGAGAGGCTATCACAAGGAAGATTTATCTGAGGGAGTGCCATGTTCAAGGGAGCGACTGCTGCCAAAAAAATATTTTCAAAATATTGAACACAAAGAAATTGTATTATCCACTTTCCCCATCTGATTAGTTTTGTGAGTCTAGATAGGTAAACTCATTGGTCTTTTCATGTTTTAAGATTCTAAAAAGATCGTAAAAGAGTGACTCTATGCCCTATCTGATTAGTTTAATGAGTCCAGATAGGAAAACTCAGTGGTTTTTTCATGTTTCAAGAGTCTGAAAAGATTGTAAAGAGCGACTCCATTCCTCATCTGTTTAATTTAATGAGTCCAGATGGGACAACGCGGTGGTCTTTTCATATTTTAAGAGTATGAAAATATCGTAAAGAACGACTCCAGGGTGGTCCCTTTGTCATAGTTGTTAACCAGGTGCGACAAAGGTTTAATAGTATACCTGAAAAAGTTCCTTTTCTGTAAGTTAATCTATTGAGTCCGGATAAAGAGAAACCTATTCTCAATTTATGTTTGCCTCATTTTGTTACGAGTACGAGGAGATGGAGTAAACTTGATATTCGTCATGAAAATTTAATGAGTCATGCGATGAAAAACTCAATATACCTTCATCAAATTTTAATGAGTCAAATGAAGAAAACTCGAGGTATCTTTTTTAGTTTAATGAGCAAGGAAAAAGAGGTAAAAGAAATGCTCATTCCTTCTTCATAGATTTAATGAGCCTGAAGAAGGGGAAAAAAGAAAGCGCTCACATCGTCGTCGTAGGTTTTTAACGAGTCCGATGATGAAAACTCAGGGTTTTTTTGATTTAATGTTGGGTCCCTATAATACTAGTGATTACCCCATTACTATTGTAGTTATACCCCTTATTAATATTGTTGTGCCCCTATTTCCCCCATATTGTTATTACTGTGCCCCATAGAATCCCTCTATTGTTATTTTTGTGGCTTTATATTATTATTGTTAGGTTGGCTGGATTATATTGTGACTCCTTAGACTCCTATATATAGAAAGGAGGTTTTGTCATTTGAATCATCCAAGAATTGTTCATTTATGTAATGTAAAGGAGGTTGCCCCCTCGAAGAGGCTGAATTCTAAGGCGTTGATCTATCTTTTCTATCTTTTCTTGAGCTGGTTTCATAACATTTGGTATCAGAGCTTTGGATTCTAGGGTTTCGCTGCTCCAAATAGGTCATTGTGGCATTTTCGCTATAACTTTTTTTTGCGACGTTTCAGAAGTTGCAAAAAAAACCCATTTGAGAAGAAATCGCGCTGAACCTCGGGTCCGAATTTCAGAGCTTTTCACACTATATTTGCGGAGATATGATCTGAGGAAGTTGGTCTTTTTGCAGACTCCTGAATTACATTCCAAACAGGTGACCTGGGGAAAATCGTCATAACTTTCTCTCTGGGGATCGGATTGAAATTTCGTAAGAAGGTACAGAAAGAGGACGGACTCTAGTTTCTTGTATGCATTTTTTAGATCCAAAGGTCGAAACAGTGACTTGTGGCACGTCGTACAAGTTCGCTCTACTGAACTAGTCTATAATCAAGTCACTGTGGGAGATTTCGCATAACTCTTCCTTGGAGAATCCAATTTGGGTCAGACTTGTGGCATTGGAAAGAGGACATAGAGGGCTACTGTAGGTCACAAATTTAGAACTAGATGATCGAAAAGTACAGAGATACATCAGAGGCAATATCGAGCTCCTACAAAGTGAAAAAAGGTGTGTAGATTTTCTTAAATTTTTGCTTAAGATTGGTTTGAAAATTATTTTGAAGGAATTATTATCGGTAACTGATGCCCCGAGGAAAGAAAATGCAAACACCTAGTAAGGAACCTGAAAGCTCTAGCATGACTCATGAAGAAGAGGAAGAAATGCTACATGATATATCAAAATTACAAGAACAAGTGCAACAAATGTCACGCTCACAAAAGCTAACAGAAGCTAAGATAAATGGCATGGAATCTAAGATAAAGGGCATGGAAGCTAAGATGGATGATTGGAAGATAGATTTGAAGACAGACATGGAAGAATTGAAGATAGATTTGAACACAAACTTGAAGACAGGCATGACAGATATGAAGACAGATTTGACAAATTTTCTACAAGAAATACTTACTAATGGTGAAAAGGTAGTAAAGGAAACTCATGATGAGAAAAAAAGAAATGTTAATCATGATATCATAGACTCTAATGTTGGATCGAAGACTCACCATATTCCAAAAATCGATATGAGGAAGTTTGATGGCAAGGATCCCGCCACATGGATATTACAGATGGAGCAATTCTTCGATCTCAATAATGTGCAAAACACACAAAAGGTACGTATGGCAACTTTATATTTGGAACCAAATCAGTTTGTATGGTATCAATGGCTTTGCTCTCGTAAACAATTTATCACTTGGGCAATTTTTACGGAAGAATTGATAGCACATTATGAGGATACAAAAAGCAACACTTTTTTTAGCCAATTGATAAGTCTCAAACAAAAGGGTTCAATAATGGAGCACATTGAGGAGTTCCAAAAATTGAACATAAGGGTAAAATATATTCCAGAGGAGCATAGGATTGATGTGTTCATAGGGTCTTTAAAGGATAATATCCAACATGATGTTCGCCTTTGGGAACCTGATTCATTAGAGAAGGCATTCAGGTTAGCAAGAAAAATGGAAAGCAAAATTATGGCAACCAGGAAGCATACCACTCACAACTATAAAGAAGGAAGTGTTGTTGCCCCTAGTCTTCCACAACCTATAAGGTTGACACCACAACAATTGGAAGAAAAAAGAGCAAAAGGGCTTTGTTACAGTTGTGATAGCAAATACACTAAAGGTCATAAGTGTGCTGAGAAGAAATTATTCTACATAGATTGTGAAGAGGAAGAAGAAAAGGAGCAAGAAAGGTCAAAAGAAGAGGATATACTCCAGGAACAAAGCCTAGATGAAGAACAAATAAATCCGACCATATCTTGTAATGCATTGGCGGGAATTACCACTCCTCAAACCATCAAGATAGAAGGACAAATCAAGAAGAAAAAGGTAATAGTGTTGATTGATTCAGGAAGCACCCACAATTTTATTCATTGTAGGGTAGCAAAAGAATTGAATTGCTTCCTATATCCAGCACCAGAGTGTCAAGTGATGATTGCAAATGGAGGAACAATAAATTGCTCTGGAAAGTGCCATAATATCAAGCTATCCATGGGAGAATATGTATTGACTAGCCCAATGCTTTCCATTCCAATGGGAGGTGCTGATGTTGTACTAGGAGTCCAATGGCTACAATCCTTGGGTACAATAGCTTTTAATTTTCAAGAACTTTTCATCAAATTTTCTACGGAAGGAAAGGAAGTTGAATTAAGGGGTATTGCAGGGAAACCAGGAAAGATAATCAGCTCTAATGGTATGACAAAGCTTCTAAAAAAGGAGCAAAGAGGTGTAATTGCACAATTATGTTCGCTAGATGTTTCCACATCAGAATCATCTATTTCTCCAGATCTCCAAAAAGTCCTGGACAATCATTCCAAGGTATTTGAGACTCCCAAAGGTCTCCCACCTATGCGTGATCATGATCATGCTATTCATCTGATTCCAGGAAGTGTTCCTCCAAACATCAGGCCGTACAGATATCCCTATGTCCAAAAGAGTGAAATTGAACGTATGGTTGCAGAAATGCTAGAGGCTGGTATAATTCAACCGAGTCAAAGTTCTTTCTCTGCTCCAGTAGTATTGGTGCACAAGAAGGATGGATCATGGCGCATGTGTCCGGATTATAGGGAGCTCAACAAGCTCACTATTAAAGATAAGTTCCCCATTCCTGTCATTGATGAATTACTGGATGAATTGCATGGATCAATTTACTTCACCAAGTTGGATCTTCGTTCAGGATATCATCAAATCAGAATGAAGATTGAAGACATTCCGAAAACAACATTTAGAACTCATGAGGGTCATTATGAATTTTTGGTCATGCCTTTTGGCCTTACCAATGCACCTTCAACATTTCAAGGTTTGATGAATTCAATTTTCAAACCATTCCTTAGAAAATTTGTGTTAGTATTTTTTGATGATATACTAATCTACAACAAGTCTTGGAAGGATCATGTTGAACATGTTGACAGGGTGCTACAACTATTGGAGGAGAAACAATTATATGCAAAAAGATCCAAATGTTTCTTTGGAGTCCAGGAGGTGGAATATTTGGGTCATATTGTATCTCATGAAGGAGTTAAGGTAGACCCTAGCAAAATTAAAGCCATTAAGGAATGGAAAATCCCCACATCCATAAAGCATCTGCGAGGATTTCTTGGGTTGACAGGGTATTATCGCAAGTTTGTTAAGAATTATGGGAGAATAGCAGCACCTCTAACAACATTATTGAAGAAAGATGCATTTTCATGGACTCCGGAAGCAACAAAGGCCTTTGAACATCTTAAAGAGGCAATGTGCCAAGCACCGGTCTTAGCTACACCGGACTTCACAAAAACCTTTATTGTGGAATGTGATGCTTCAGTAAATGGAATTGGTGCTGTTCTAATGCAAGATGAAAGACCCATTGCTTTTGAAAGTCGTCCAATCAAGGGAAAGTTTTTAAGCAAAGCTATTTATGAGAAGGAAATGTTGGCAATACTCCATGCACTTAAGAAATGGCGACCCTACCTAATGGGAAGACACTTCAAGGTAAAAATGGATCATGATAGCCTTAAAACGGGTCACAAAGATGTTGGGTTATGACTTTGAAATCATCTACAAAAAAGGGAAGCAAAATGTGGTGGCAGATGCACTCTCAAGAAAGGATGAGGATGTGGAAGCATTGTTGTGCGCCATTTCTATTATCCAACCAGATTGGATAAACGAAGCAAGGGAGGAATGGAAGAATGACGAAGAAGTGTGGGCACTTATTCGAAAGCTACAACAAGATTCCAGTACGTCTGATACATTTAGCTGGCAAAATGATTCGTTATGGTACAAAGATCGCTTATACCTCTGTAAGAATTCCCAGCTAAAACAAAAGATTCTTATGGAATTGCACACTTCTCCCTTAGGAGGGCACTCAGGATTTTTAAAAACTTACCACAGGGTTAAGAAGGAATTTTTTTGGGATGGCCTTAAATCAGATATTCAAAAGTTTGTGGCGGAATGTTTGGTTTGCCAACAAAATAAAGTTGAAACAATTAAGACACCGGGTCTATTACAACCTTTATCCATTCCAAGCCAACGTTGGGAGGAGGTTTCAATGGATTTTATCACAGGTTTACCCAAGTCTGAGGGAAAGAGTGTCATCATGGTGGTAGTTGACAGACTTACCAAGTATGCACACTTTTGTGCATTATCACATCCATTTAAAGCCAGTACAGTTTCTACTGCATTTATGGAAACAATTCAAAAGCTACATGGAAACCCAAAGATTATTGTAAGTGACAGAGATCCCATTTTCACTGGAAATTTTTGGACAGAATTATTTTCTTGTCTTGGTACTCAGTTAGCTCATAGCTCATCTTATCATCCTCAATCTGATGGGCAAACTGAGATAGTAAACAAATGTTTGGAAGGATATCTTCGTTGCTTTGTATCTGATAAACAGACACAATGGGTCAAATGGTTGCCTCTGGCTGAATGGTGGTATAACACTTCCTTCCATACAGCAACAAAAATGACCCCATTTATGGCACTTTATGGGTATCAACCACCATCCATCACATCATATTTAAGAGAAAATTCTAAGGTTCAGGCAGTGGAACATCACATCGAACATCAACAACAAGTCCTCCAACTCTTAAAGGATAACCTCGTGTTGGCACAGAATAGAATGAAACAACAGGCAGATCAACATCGCAGTGAAAGAAGTTTTGATGTAGGTGATTGGGTATTCCTACGGCTACAACCATATAAGCAAATGTCCCTCAAGCAAGCTAAGAAGGATAATAAATTATCACCAAAGTATTATGGTCCGTACAAGGTGTTGCAAAAGATTGGTACTATGGCATACAAATTGGAGCTTCCTGCAGCTTCTCGATTGCACCCAGTTTTCCATGTTTCATGTTTAAAGAAGGTTATAGGCGACAAGCTCCCAGTTCAAACAATATTGCCAGAACTTGACGAGGAAGGAAAAATTATATTGGAACCGGAAGCAGTCATAGAAACAAGAACTCGACAGCTACGAAATCGATCAATTTCAGAGTATCTTATCAAGTGGAAGAACTTATCCGCTGAAGATTCCACATGGGAGGATGAGAATTTTATGCAGAAGTATCCAGAACTACTCAAGCGTTGAGGACAACACTTTTTTGAAGGAGAGGGGCATGTTGGGTCCCTATAATACTAGTGATTACCCCATTACTATTGTAGTTATACCCCTTATTAATATTGTTGTGCCCCTATTGCCCCCATATTGTTATTACTGTTCCCCATAGAATCCCTCTATTGTTATTTTTGTGGCTTTATATTATTATTTTTAGGTCGGCTGGATTATATTGTGACTCCTTAGACTCCTATATATAGAAAGGAGGTTTTGTCATTTGAATCATCCAAGAATTGTTCATTTATGTAATGTAAAGGAGGTTGCCCCCTCGAAGAGGCTGAATTCTAAGGCGTTGATCTATCTTTTCTATCTTTTCTTGAGCTGGTTTCATAACATTTAATGAGAGAGAAAAGTTCCTAAAAAGAATGCTCGGAGCTTATTCATAAGTTTTTAAGGAGCCTGAAGAAGGGACTCGGGGTTTTTTCGATTTTATGAGCGAGAAAAAGTCCCTAAAAAGAATGCTTAGTTTATCTTTTTCAGTTTAGTGAGCTAGCAAAAGAGAGAAAAGAGTTGCTTAGACCGTTGTTGTAGGTGCTTAACGAGCCCGATGACGAAAAAATCGAGGATTTTTCAGTGCAAGAGCGAGAAAAAAATCCCATAAAAGAGCTCATTGAGAATCGAACATGGTCATTTCTGCCATTCAACCCTGAAAGTTCTTTCAACAAAACATGAGAAATTTTTACCAATATGGGGTCATGGCGCCTGATAAATATCATAGTAAATGGAATACTTCTACTTTAATGACTTTAATTAACATAATTCATGTCTCCAAAGTGACTATAAGGGAGTTATTGAGCCTCCACTTTTACCATTTGCATCATTTGAGAGCTGTGAGAGTGTTTTGGAGCTAAAGAGGAGTAGATTTTCCATGGATGATCCATGTGACCATTCGACTTGCCGTCTGTCCTAGGTAGATGCTAAAACCATTATCTTGTATTATTCAACCTATTTTAGCTACTTTTGGGGTGGATTTTTAGAGATTTGGGTTGATTTGCGCAAGTTTTGAGCCATTATGACTAGTCTATGGAGAGAACGGGCCCGTGATTGATAGGATTTGCTTATGTGAAATGATCCAGCTTATATACTTGCATTGCACCGATGTGGTTTGATGAAGTATGCACAATTGGACTTGATGAAAGATTAGGAGGACCTTTTGAGCTAGATTATTTAGCACTGGGATGAACATTAACAAGTGTTCAGGATCGGGGACCATGAGCTTGCTATTGACTGAGATGACATATATTTCTTGACAGGTTTTTCATGCAAAGGAGCACGGGAAAAATTGACCGGTGGTAGGCCCAATCCTCGATCCACTTTAGAGCTGGTCCAAGCTTATTATATCCCTGAAAGCAGACTTGTCAGCAACAAAGTCCCTATAGAGCGGATTAGATCCAGGTCTATGAGGGCCATTTTATGGATGATTGTGTGCTTGGCGGGATTGAAAAGTCCCCATGTCGCAACAAAGGCCCAACTGTTGCTTGCCGTTGACTGTGTCCAGCCGCAGATATTTAATTTGTGTAAGGCGTGCTTCATTAGTTGAAGGCAGAGTTGACTGCATGTAAGACCCAGACCCAATAGAGTTTTGGGTACGACACTCTCATTGTATCCTTCATACTTGAGAGGGTGCTAGTTATGCGACCATGGATGAGCTTAGGTCCCCTCGATCTGAGGGATCCTATGCAGAGGCGATGGGCATCGATTGATCCTTGCACAAGAGGAGGGCCCACCCGACATTTTTTTGAAGAGGATTTCTTTGAATGGCTCAGTGGTCAGATTGTGATGATAAATGACTAGGCCTACGAGGGCATGGACTTCACAGGTGATCCTGAATTAATTTTTCCGCCTGATACAAACTAGGGACCTCAAGGTAAGAGGGTTTATTTGAGAGTACTTAAAGTATTTTAAGCTTTTGAATTTTTATGTTAAGTTTTTGTTGATTTTATGGGTGAACAAGTACTGACATGAAGCTTTTTTGCTCGACACAGATGTGGCATCGATGCGACCTACAGGTGAGCCTCGTCAAGTGAGGTGAGGTGGCCAACTACCCGAAAGGGCGGGGGGGGGGGGGGGGTGTGATACTGAGAGTCTTCGCAAGGTTTTGAGGAACCTGGAGAGCTTGAGAATGGGTGTGATCCCCCTTCCTATGAGGGAGATTCCCGCTTACATGCAACGACACACAATTGGTGTGCTTAAGCGGTTTCTGGTTCCTCTTTGGAGGATAGCTAGAGCTATATTATCTTTTCATGAGCAATAGGTTCTATTAGCAGGCATATGGTATAGCCAGAGGGTGTTTATAGCTAGGCTTAGTAGCCATTTTGTACTCAAAACACCCAAGTTTTGGGAATTTTTCTGATGTAAAAGACTGGATTCGATATATCTATCTATATATATATATATATATATATATACATATATTTTGGTAATTTAAGATGTAAATTTTTTTTAAGTGTTTTTATAAATTTTTAACTGTGTAAATATTTACTTTCATACATGTATCTATAATGAATGGGATAGATGCCAATCTAACACATAGTTTGCCAATGAATCAACAACTGTATTAAATTCTCGAGGAATGTGTTCATATGTAATAAACTCAAATTGATGTTCCAAGAGTCGTACTCTTAATAATGACACAACAAGATTGGATTACGAATGTGATAATGATTTTTCAATTGCATAACAACAAGTTGAGAGTCTAACATAACCACCAGATTGGAGATCTCCCTTGATGATTCTTCAGTGAGAGGTGAAATTACAAACACGTACTCAACAATATTGTTGGTGACAGTGCCAAGAAAGACCCCCCTGGAACAAAGCAGTTTCGACTCAGGTGTGTAAATGACCCAAACAACTGATGTAATGTGTTGAAAATTGGCAACAAGAAATTGCTAAAAATAGCAGTTTGGGCATCAGTGCTGGATTGGGCAACAGGGAATGAAAAATGGAAGTGCTAAAAATAGAAGTTCTATTTTTAGTAGTTCAAGTTGGATTCCTATTTTTAGACAGTCCCTGGTCTAAAATAGGAAGTAAAATTCGAATTTGGTCTTACCAGCAGTTTGAATATTAATTAATTAATTCTCCATGAGTTAATTAGTTAAGGAAAATCAAACTTGAAGTCTTTGTGAGAACATGCAATAATTTCTCCACTGATTGGGGAATGTGTCCTTGATTTGCTCCACTAATTGAGGAATTAAGGATGAGTTCTATATTGAGAGGATTAGTTGACTTAGTTTAACTTAGTCAAGTTTAGTTAGATTAATTTAACAAGTTTTTAAATTAATGAGATACAGTTTGTTAATGCTTGCATGCATGTGACAACTGTTATGTTCAGATAACTGAGTATTCTCTCATGGATAACTGATGCATGGTAGTTCAGATAGAAACCCAGTTGAGATTAGAGAAGGGACAATGTACTATCAGTTGGATGAATATTTTTCCTATAAAGGAAGCTCATCCATGATGAGGATTTATCTCCTTCAGGTTTGTGCAGTTAGATCAGAGGTTAGTGAGTGTGTGAAGAGGCTAATTCACACATGTGACATCACTAGACCCCAAGGAAACTACACAAGGAAATAGGAGGCTTGGAGGGTAGAGGGGAAGGTTTGTGAGAAGCCTTTGATTGTCTATGAGCAACAGAGGGATTGCACTGAGAGTTGGATAGCTTCTGAGCTAAGGCTTTGTGTAATCCAAACTATATTTCCACTTGTATGATAATACAGGGATGGGGTTTTAGGCAGGTGCTTTCCTCGGGTAAATTCTTCTGTGCTATGTGTGATTGATTCCTTCTTATCAGTTATATGTGTTCTTATTGATGTTGCTTATGGTTGATTAAGCTTCCGCTAAATTGTTTGTAGAAGTAGGTCAAGTGTTTTGCTTTAGTACATTGCATTACCAGGTTGATCTACAGGTGGGAAATTTCTACATGGTATCAGAGCTAGCTGATTTGTAGAAAAATTTCTACATGGTATCAAAGCTAGCTGATTTGTAGGAAAAATTCTACAAAATTCTACATGGTATCGAAGCAGAGGTGATCAAGGAGAGAACAATATACTGAGAAGAGATTTCAATGTTTTGAGTTTTGGGCTGAGAGTTTGCAGAGCAGATCTGAATATTTCTTTACAAAATTTTCAGAAATAAATAGCAGATTTGGATTCCTTGTGGAAAAATACCCAAAATCAAAAAAAAAAAATCGGCTGAATCGGAGTTCGGATGAGGGAGATATCACTGATTTAAAATCAACTCTTTTTCTAGAAAATTTCATGACGACAGGAAAGTGGAAATAGATTGGTGTGCTAGCCCAAAACCTGTATGCACTTAAGGTACAAGATGCATGAAAATCCTTGAGGAGCAAGGCAAAGGTTAGAGACTTAGTGGTTGAGAGGGAGAGTATATTACCTCTTAACATGCAACGCCAGAAGAAGTCTCAGACAATTGTGGAGGAGCCACAATTGATGCAGCAGCTTCAGGAAGTTTTGGAGCAGCCACAACAGGGGAAGTTGTGAGGAGATCAAGAAGAAACATCTACTCATGCAGAGACCTCGAGTAGGGGGAAACTTCGAGCCAGGTGGACAGAGGGATCAGATGCAGCCATACCTCCAGGTAGGAGGTGGGGCGATGTGGAGTGATCGTCCCATGGAGGAGGGGCAGGATCCTTAAGGTACCCAACCTCTTGGATGAGACCTTGCTATGGGATCCTCGATGTGGAGTAGCAGGAACTGACTGATTGGGTAGAGACAGATGTGGATGGAGTGACAGAGAGAGCTACAGTGCAGGGAATCCTAGAACAATGCAAAGCATGCAGGATGCAACAATGCGAGAGGCACAAGTGTGTTGCACAGTGTAGGGTAGCATAGAGAAGGGTGCAACGGTGTGAGATGCATGGAGATGTTGCAGTAGCGTAGAGGTCAGAGAGGGAGCACTTGTTAGTAGCAGGTAGAGCTTCAGCATCAGAGTATGTTTCTAGCCCAACAGAGAGGTCAGTTGGCAATTTTTTTTGTTCCAAGAGTTGCTGGAGCAACCACACTTGGTAGATGTGTTGCATGAAAAACATTCCAGAGGTACAGGATCGGGTTCGAGAGGAAGCCTTTCTTGTTGAGAGGGATTGTTGAAAATTGGCAACAAGAAATTGCTAAAAATAGAAGTGCTAAAAATAGCACTGCTAAAATAGTAGTTTGGGAATCAGTGATGGATTGGGCAACAAGGAATGAAAAATGAAAGTGCTAAAAATAGACGTTCTATTTTTGGAAGTTCAAGTTGGATTCCTACTTTTAGACAGTCCTTGGTCTAAAATAGGAAGTAAAATTCGAATTTGGTCTTACCAACAGTTTGAATATTAATTAATTAATTCTCCATGAGTTAATTAGTTAAGGAAAATCAAACTTGAAGTCTTTGTGACAACATGCAATAATTTCTCCACTGATTGGGGAATGTGTCCTTGATTTGCTCCATTGATTGAGGAATTAAGGATGAGTTCTATATTGAGAGGATTAGTTGACTTAGTTTAACTTAGTCAAGTTCAGTTAGATTAATTTAACAAGTTGTTAAATTAATGATATATAGTTTGTTAATGCTTGCATGCATGTGACAACTGTTATGTTCAGATAATTGAGTATTCTCTCATGGATAACTGATGCATGGCAGTTCAGACAGTGACCCAGTTGAGATCAGAGAAGGGATAGTGTACTATCAGTTGGATGAATATTTTTCCTATAAAAGAAGCTCATCCATGATGAAGATTTATCTCCTTCAAGTTTGTGCAGTTAGATCAGAGGTTAGTGAGTGTGTGAAGAGGCCAATTCACACATGTGACATCACTGGACCCCAAGGAAACTGCACAAGGAAATAGGAGGCTTGGAGGGTAGAGGAGAAGGTTTGTGAGAAGCCTTTGACTGTCTATGAGCAGCTGAGGGATTGTATTGAGAGCTGGATAGCTTCCAAGCTAAGGCTTTGTGTAATCCAGACCATATTTCCACTTGTATGATAATACAGGGATGGGGTTTTAGGCAACTGCTTTCCCGGGGTAAATTATTTTGTGTTATGTGTGATTGATTCCTTCTTATCAGTTATATGTGTTCTTATTGATGTTGCTCATGGTTGATTAAGCTTCCGCTAAATTATTTGTATAAGTAGATCAAGTGTTTTGATTTAGTACATTGCTTTATCAGGTTGATCTACAGGTGGGAAATTTCTACATGGTATTAGAGCTAGTTGATTTGTAGAAAAAGTTCTACATGGTATCAAAGCTAGCTGATTGGTAGGAAGAATTCTACAAAATTCTACATAATGTGCCATGTGTGACGACTGGAACCATCCGCGTATCCTACGTATGCTAAGGGTAATGAAGACATCTGCATGACAAGAAATATGTATGAGCCAAATACTTCAAGAAATACCAAAAAATCTAGTCACATTAAGAAGAAGAAAAACTTATAAATACTTAAAATTACAAAGAACATGTCTAGTGCAATACTAGGCATAATACTTTTTCAGATAGAGCCTGTTTCGGGGCTCAGCGAGTGAGACTCCTTCCCAGTCCTGAAGCTCATATTTCCCTTTTGAGAGGGATTTCATGACAGCATATGGACTAAGCCATAAGGGTTGAAGCGTTTTGCCCCCTAAGAGGTCATGTTTTTTTATCGTAGAGTAAAACATGATCTCCCTCTTGGTAAGAACGAGGCTTGACCTTTTTGTCATACTAGGCTTTGACTCGACGCTTGTGGGCTTCGAATGCCAATTCAGCATCTCGACGGGTACAGGCGCTCTTCTTCGATAGTGGTTCTGGGAAAGAGTTCAACAATGATTTATAAGGAAGGAATCTGACACTCGATTGGTAAAACTGCTTCTAGGCCATAATCTAGTTGAAAAGATGTAAAGCCTATAGCAGTTTTTACTGAAGTTCGGCATGCCCACAGCGCAGGATATAACATTCAATGCCAGTGGGTTTTATGATTCCCTACTAACCCACATATCATGGTCTTAGGCGCCATTAACGACTTCTACCTGGCCATTAGCTTGGGGGTAGTAGGAGGATGATTGATGCTGGCGAAAATCGAGCAATGATGTTAAGTCAGACATCATGTGATTTTGAAAATGAGACCCATGGTTTGTAACAATCGTGCGGGGCACACCAAAGTGACATATGACCTAATTGAACAGGAATAGTTCCGCAGTTTCTCCATTGGCCCAGAAAGTGAGCAGGGATTTGACCCATTTCGTGAAATAATCCACAACTACGATAATGTAGTTGTGTTCGACAGAGGAAGTGGCTTTGCAAGTTATGAAGTCTATCCCTCATTTGGAAAAGGGGCCGATGGAGATAACCAGGTGCAGTAGGGTTGGAGGAGAGTGCATTTTCTTTGTAAACACTTGACAAGGGTGGCACTATCGGATAGCCTTGATATAAACTTTGAATAAGTTTGGCCAGTAGTAGCCTGTGCATAATTTTTTTTGAGTAGTAGATATGCCAGAAAGATGACTGCCACATGCCCCAGCATGGTAGCCATTTAAAACGTGTTCCACCTATTCATGAATGAGGCAACGTCGAAGAACTGTATTAGTGCCACAACGATATAAAGTATCGTTGAGCACTAAATAGTGCTGCGCTTCGTGGCAGATGCGACGATGGTCACCTGACGATAGTTTAGGGCAGAAATGTTGCGTTTGGAGGTAGACAAGAATGTCACCATACCAAGGGTCAATGGAGTCGATCAGATAGACATCTTCACCTGAAAGAGGATCATGGGTTATCTCGTTGGGAGCGACAATGGGAAGATCAAACAAAAGTTAGGTGAAGACTAAGGACTTTTTCGCCTTGGCAGTGGCAAAACCAAATCAAATTGTTGGAGGATGACTATCCATTTGGAATATTTTCCTCCAATGACTTAATGAGAAAAAATGTGTCTCATTGGATTCTCCAAAGTGATGATCGTAGGATGTCGCAGCAGTATATAGTGTCGAAATCGATTGACAACAAAGACAACTGCCAAGGAAAACTTTTCAACATGTGAATATATGAGTTCGGGCCCAGCCAGGCCTTTCGACAGATAATAGATCACATGCTCACTCAGGTCATCATGAGTTTGAACCAAGACCATTCCAAGAGAGGATGGCGAGGCTGTCAGGTACAAGAGAAAGTCGCACCCATAGTTGGGAGCACTAAGGAGTGGGGCTGATATAAGCACCTTTTTCAAGGCATCAAATGATCGTTGAGCTTGATCGTCCCACAAGTATGGTACTCCTTTCTTGAGTAGGTGCATAAAGCCTTTCATTAACTCGGCATAGTTTACGATGAACCATCGTAAGAATTTTTCTTTCCCTTGCAAACGTTGGAGCTGCAAAATGGATTGTGGTGCGGGAAATTGAGTAATTGCCTTTACCTTATCGGGATCAACCCTAATCCCATACTTGGAGACAATGAAACCAAGTAGGCATCTAGACTCGACAAAGAAAATGAATTTATGTGGATTTAGACATATGTTGTAGAACCTGCACCTAAGAAAGATAGCTCATAAGTGATCTAGGTGCTGGGCTTGCTTCTTGGAATGGGCTGGAAGATCGTCCAAGTAAGCCTGAACAATATGTCTGATATCGTGAAATGCATAGTCCATAGCCCTTTGAAATGTTGCTCCAGCATTCTTTAAACCGAATGGGAGTTTTTGATACGCAAAGATACCCCAAGGGAAAATGAAGGTAGTTTTTTGCTGGTCTGCCGGTTTTATAGCGATATGGTTATATCCTGAGAAAATATTCAAGAATGAGAAGGATTCACAACTAGCGCAGTCGTCGATGATTTGGTCAATGAACAGTGTTGGATAATTATCCTTTGGACACACGATGTTCAAGTCTCGATAGTAGACACAAACACGGATGGTACCTTGTTCCTTATCGACAATAACCGGATTGGAAACCCATTCTGTTAAGGGAACAGGGTAGACGAAACCAACACGTAACAATTTTTCCACCTCAGTCTTGATGGTTGCAGTTTTGCGGAGGTGGAATGGTTGAAGCCTTTGGCAGAAATGCTTGGAATTTTCATATATCTTGATCTCATGATCGACAATAGATAGATCTATGCCAGACATTTCCTCATAAGACCAAACAAATACATCGCGGAATTCCTTAAAAAGGCAAGTGAAGCTTGCAATTTCCTCAAGAGTGCAATCAACTCCAACCTGGATGTTTTCTACAATGCCTGTCTTGACAGAAATATTGATGAGCAATGTCTTTGAAATATTTCCCATGTCTCCCTCTGAGTCCAAATTTTGGATAGTCATATAAGGCGAGGACATGATTTTAGGTGCATCAAATGACAGGATTTGAAGAGGCATAATGTCTGAATTAGATATCGAAACACGATGGTGAGAGTCCTCCCAAGGTTTCTCTTCTAAACACATGATCTCTCTAATAGCTTCGTCCGAAGGTAGGACTTGATTGAGGAGATCGAAAGAAGGAGCAGTTAAGTGAGGGGAGGTGGTACCATTGGCCGTGACCAAAGTGACCTAAGATTCAAATGCAGATTGAATGGATTGGTAGGCCAATTCAGCTAGTGACAAATGCATTTGTTCACCGTAAGTGTCAATGTCTGAAGGGGCCACGAGGATCCAAGGATCGATCGATTCGTGAGGAATGGATGAAACCATAGAGAACATATATGGAACCATGGGTGACAGAAGAGGGGAAAAACCCATCAGGGAAGAGCCCTTCAATAGACCGGTACTGATATTGATGTAAGATTCAGGTACACCACCCACTAAGGGTACAAAGCCACTGAGTAACGGGGAATAATCAGGGGTGCAAAAGGACAGCTGGTCCACTGTGACTATCTTTCTATCTAATGGGAATAGGATTATGCAAAAGACAATAGAAAAAATGGTAGTCATGACGTAAGTCCAACTGCAACCCAACAATAGATTATAGTCTAGTTTTCTATCTATGACTTCGATGTCCACTGTTGCTGTTTTCCCACTCAAAGTGATGGGGTAGCTAGCTAGGTAACGTTTTGGGATGAAAGTGTGGCCGTTGAAAACTTTAAGGGAATTCGAAGGCAGGGATAGGGTTAGAGAACCCAAAGCGAGTCAACATGAAGTCGTCATGACGTAGGTTGAAGCGCCTTCATCAATGACAGGTCTATGTACTCCTCTCCCTTTTGAAAATATTTGCACCTAAAATGCAAGCTGGTGTGAAAGGGGAGGTTTAGATTTGTCCATGTCGAAAATTGCAAGCATGGAATTCGGAGGGTCAACCCCACCAATTGACGAAAGTATAGCTTTTTCCTTTGTGCTGAACAAGTTTATAATACTTCGAATGCCGACATAGATGACGGTGATTGTGCTAAATATTCTACAGTACTATAATTATGGGCAACACATGTAGATGTATTATATGTTGTGCGACGAAGTGCCCCTTTTGGGGGGTGACTCACAAGATCAGCAATCGACCTTTCGATATGAAGATCATTAGGTGGCAGTGGGTTTTGACTCGAGGAGGCTTCCTCAGCATTAGCAACTGAAGCTCCATAGGTTTTGGCTCTGGTTTGAAGATCCACTGTTTCAAAGGTGTAAACAGTAGATTGTCATTCACTAGCTAAAGGATGATGTGAACCGTCATTTTCTCCTTGCGGGGGTTGGGGTTGGTTTGCAATAAGGTGTTGCTACTACTGAGCAGGGAAAGGATTGTTTAGGACCGTAGGGGTCCTGCTAGTGTCCTTTTTAGTGATGAAATCTGTGCATTCCTAGAGACGCAGACAATGATATGTCATGTGGTCTTCCGCATAGATTTTTCAAGGGAATTTGGCTGGTTTTTCCTTTCCATCATCAGAGGGCACAACAACCTTCTACTTTGGGTTGTAATGCTTGGTTGAATTCTCTTCAGAAGGAGCGGTATTTTTCTTATTCTTCTTGTTCTTACCGCCGAGTTTTTGTGTAGACTGCACAGAGTTTATCATGGTGGTAGGAAGAGCAATCAATTTGGTAGAGGGGTCAACTGACAACTGGGCAATGTGATCGCTGAGTTGTTTTACAACAGCCCTGGAGGTAGCGCCAATAATACCATTGGCATGCGCCCTGGGTTGCTAAGTAGCGGGAGCATTGGAGTTGGGAGGGGCGTTGGGAATGATGTCGTATAAAGTACCAGACTGTGAATATATCAAATCAAAGTGCTGGGTACAACGAATGGATTGGTCTTCTGTGAACGAACCACCTAAGGAAACATCTTTAGTGATTTGAGGGAGTAGAGACTTACAGAACCAATCCTCTAATAGATAGTCTAGGAGGGGAGCTTTGACTAGCCTCCACCTACGTCTCCATTCACAGATATGATAAAAGATGTGGGTGGTGGTGTCCTGACGTAATGAAGTGAGGAGTTCCGTCCCAGTTTCATAGTGGATGGGTAGCTAGAAGTGCTTTAAGAATTCCATTGCTAAAGCACCAAAGGTATTGACTGACGTGCGTGGTAACTTGATGTACCACTTGGTTGCATTGCCAGTAAGGGTGCGGGGAAAGAGCCGTAGCTAGATACTATCATCCACCATGGAGTTAGAAACACACCATAAATGATAGGTGGTGATGTGCGTACCCAGATCCTCCCCTTGTTTCCCTTCGAACTTCAGGATGTCTATCGAAATTTTATGCGGGATTGGTGGCCAAAGTAAGTTGTGATAGATGGGGTCATTTGTGAGTTTGTACAAGTCGGGGATATCAAGCGTTGCCAAGAAAGGCAAGGTGTTTGATGCCCCCGAATCGGACCAAGGTGATGACATATGACTTGAGGATCCTTGCGGTCCTCCCATCATGTTGTTCCCAATATTATACATAGGATGTGTGGAATAGTAATTTCCTTGGGGTACAATCGTGTACTATGGGTTTCCATAGGGATTGTTAGACTGGGGGTTGTAAGTGCCCCTAGGATAAGGAATGCCTCCTTGACTCATTTGAGGTTGAGAGTGGGGTGCCCATATGGATTGATTGGGACCTTGTTGAGGGATCCCACTCGCCACGTAATTAACTATAGGTCCTTGACTGACATAAGGAGGGTTCATGTCAATCAATGATTGTCCCTGTTGTCCTGTAAATGGAGGGGGAACTGTAACATTCTCGACTGGTATGTGCATATTGGGAACATTGCCCCCAGGCATATGAACCTGGGGGTTGGAACTAAACAATGGATGCCAACCAAAGGGGCTGTTGATGGGACCCTTGCTAACCATGCTATATTGAGCGTTATAAGGAGCGCTATATGTAGCACTTGTCGAAGGTCTGGGAGTTGACACAAAAGGGGCGAAACCCGGTATATACTGGGTTCCACTCGTGCTGGGTGTCATGATAGGGTTTGAACCTGGGACATGTGGGATAGCAGGGTTTTCCATCAGAGGTGTGGTACTGATTGTCGACTAGGGAGGTGGTGGTGGACCAAAAGTGTCCACAAAAGCCCACGACCCATTAATCGTCAATGGGATGGGTGGTGTAGGTCCAACAGAAGACATAGGAGGTACAAATGCAACTAGAATCAAGAGTGGTCCCAAAGGATTCATGATAGGAGGATTGTATGGAGGAATAAAACCTTTAGTAAAGAAATCTTTCGGTAAGTTGGAATCATGGGATTTCCAAACTGATTCTGTGTTAGATCTCAGAGACTGATTGCTCAAAGACAGGTAATCTGGTTCACTGGGGCTTGGCTGATCCTCCATAATGAGTGGGGGAAGACCTAACAACCGTCTTTAATGGTGACGAGGGCTGAATGTAGCCATGGTGGCTGATAAATTTTATTAATAGATTTTACAGTGATATTTATTAAAGTCTCGGTGATAACAATCTGGCACTAAAAAATAAAAAAAATACACACTAAGGAAATAAATAAACAAGCAAAGGGAAATGACCCTGTATGATAACCACCGATCACTGGAGATGAAACCCAGAATCACAATAGATAACAGAGAGAGTTGGTAAAATGTACAGTTACGATTACTCTTGAGCTTTGCTTGAACCTCAGATTAAGGGGCCAAATACTCTTGTGAAGATGAGCACCCTCCCAAAAACTAAAGACAGAGTAACTTAATTTGTGTTAGGTACCAGGGAAGCTTGCCCCAGTCACCTTGTGTTCATCCTTTAAAGTATGGCCACTAAGGATACCTCAAATCACAGACACTACCTGGGGGACATAGTCGTAGACAGTACGCTGTGTCGGCGGGATACTTGAGTTCCCGACTCAGCTCCGATATCCTTGAAGGGATCCCCGATACATAGAATACCCAAAGGAGATGTAAGCGAAGGAGGGCTACCTTCGTTTACAGTCCAATGTTGTTTCATATTTATCTCTTCTTTTACTGGAGTGGTCCCACATAGTATTGGTGCAGAAGGATTTCTTCATTAATGACACTAGTTTCAGTGTATGATCTTGGGAAGTTAACTCACAAATTCCTAACCCAAGATCCTAGCCTAAACTAATGTGTGTTTACTCTGAAAAGAGTTGCTTATTGTTTTTATTAGGCAGATTTTAAATGTACTTTGTTAGAGTCTTCGGTAGGGGTGTTGACATATGAAGTTATATGGGACTCTGAATCAAATCATGCAAAAACAATGCTTGTAAATTTCACTTTCAATGAAGAAGTTGCTTCTACAAAGGGAGAGTCATTCATACATCAATATATATACCATGCATCTTGTTCAGTAAAACACTAGCATAACTGACAGAACTAACAATGCTCACTAACAACTTTTGAAACCAAATAATGCAGATCTAACCAACTAAGCAGAAAACAATAAAAATTTTGTATTTTTTATTTTATGAAAACAAAAACTTTAAGAAGTAAAGCTATTTTCTTAAAAAAAAATTGCTTGGGAGACAGATCAATCAAACAAGCACAACTGCAGATCCCTAATAAGTCTACAAGCAGATTTCCCAACCCATGAGGTCACATAGTAGTATGTTTACCAAGGCATGGCAGGCTAACACTTTGTAATAAAGACAACAGAGAGTTGCTTGCAGAACTAAAGCACTGTATGTGAGGCCACAGTGCTTTATAAAGAACTGTATACACTAGCAGACAACGTTAGTGAGGAAAAAGGCTAAAAAAAAGGATGTGGGGATCAGATTTAGGGCTGAGCATTGAGAGAAAGGTGCTGTATAGTCCTGAGTGGTCAAAAAGGGAATGAAGAAGTACAGGAAGGCCTGGAAGAAAGAGAGATCTAGGAAATTTTTGGGGAAGAACCAGGAACTAAGTGTAGTCACTAGTGGAGTCGCCAATTCTGCTATAGGGATTAATGCACGACTGTTTGGTGATGTAGAAACCCTTAAGGATCTTCCCGAGATCCTTGGCAGACTATAATATTAGGTGCAACTGTCACAAAGATGCATGCATATCTATTTTTAACAAATGGATATCAAAGCAGGAAGAAGGACTTATTACCTCGAGTCTTAGTGTGGTGTTGCTGGAGAGCACAATGTAGCTAGGCGACAGACCCCTGAGCTAGCTCCAGATCAAAACTTGCACATAGATAAGACACGCGTAATATCACAACATAAAACCTTGATAAAAAGTGCATAAACATATAAAGATATCTAGTTGCATATATCTAAGCCACTCATAATAACGACTTTTCATGAACATATAAATAGATTATACTACCAACATCGCATAGTGGACAACACAATTGCAGTTCTATATTGATGTAGAAAAGAGTGATTACAACCATCGGTTGCATCAGCCTTCCCTTACCCCTCCAGCTCCTCTCTCTCTCCCCCTTCTTAACCTCTTATGATGCCTTAGTCAGAGACTATGCTTGACAGTCAAATAGGTAATCCTTTCAAATGGTTCGACCCCTTCCACAATGGTCCGATCGGAGCAATGATTCCTGCCTCATACATTCGTTTAACTTCTTTTTCAATTAAGGGAAGGAGAACAGGGTTCACCCTTCTAAGATTCTGTTTAAAAGGCTTTTGATTTTCTTTCAAGGGTATAGTATGTTGGATGACTGAGGTATCATAGGATTTGAGGTCCTCATAACTCCAGGCAAACACATCTTGGAATTCCTTGAATAAGTCGATGTATTTCAATTTCTGATTAGCAGGCAAGGCTTTGGATAGTTTTACCATTTTGGGATTTTCTGTGGTTCCAATGTTACAGTCCTCAATTTCAGCATTCAGTGGTTGTATTTTTGGTTTCCTTGAGATGTCATTTGAATCAAATAAATCCTCCAAAGGAGTCAAGCCTGTGGGCAGAAAATTGTCCTTTAGATCAATTACTTCAGCTTCTGCCTCAGCTATTTCATCAAAATCTGTTTGCTTTAGCTATTGTATATTTTTGTCATCAAAAGTAGTCGGATGCAAAATCTGATCTGCTATTTCAGCTGATATATTATGCTCAATTCTGTTTGTCTGTTGTTGATCATCCACAGTGCTAGTATCAATGTTGATGTTAGAGAATTCTTCTTTCAAAGTCAAGAAGTTATTTATCTGTGTGTCATTTTCAAAGATCTGCCAATTTTTGACATTATCAGGGAGTGCAGGCCTATGTTTGATTTCAGCAGTGAAATTGTGGTTGGGTTCAAATGGTAGCTTGCATGTGCTGGCAAAGGTTGCCAAGCTGTGTGCATGTAAATTGTGCTTTCTTGAGATTTTGGTGAGCTGAAATTCTAAGGAAGTGTTAAGTATTTCAATAGCTGCACCTCTGTAAGGCCTCATCCTAAGATTGTTTGTGACAAAATTTCCCTTCATCTGCTGTATGATTAGATCTGAGTCTCCTAAAATTGAAACTTTGGTTGCACCCAGGTTTTTGATGAGCTTTAGTCCTAACAAAAGGGCTTCATACTCGGCCATATTGTTTGTACACCTGAAATTTAGCCTATATGCATGACCTTCAGCATGGTCATTCTGAATGTTGTGTATCCAAACCCCTGCCCCTGCTCCTAATTTGTTTACTGAGCCATCAAACTCTAAGTACCATAGGATTTCTTGCTTATGGTCAGTATTGGGAGTTAAAATCATTTTCGGAGTGGGCAGACTTAAGTTTTCTATTTCATGTAGTTTGTCTTGTGTGCTGGTTACATCAATTATTTCAACAGTTCCTAGGTTTTGGGCAACAGATTCTTCATTTATGCAGATTTTTTGCTCTAAAGCCAAATGTTTATCATCAGTCGGAGAACACATATCAGCATTAAACAAGATGAATGAATCCATATCAGAATGGATAGAATATATGGGAAAGTTTTGGGGCTTTTCTTGACTGCTAACCACATATTTCATTAGTGTTTCACGGTATAATATCTTTGGGTGCCCAAAGACTGAAATTGTAGCATAGGACATGTCCAGTTGCAAAGATCCTTGGAGTTTGGCCCCCCAAGATCTTGATAAAAGCATACCGTGTTTGGGTGGAATGTCAGCTACCACCACATCCATCAGAATTGTTTTAGTTGGGTACTGGACCAGGGATACACAAAGGTCTTTGATTAGTCCTAGACACCTGACCTGGCTGGAATCAAATGAGAATAAATCTTTGTAAGGTCTTGTGATATCAAGGTCTAGCTTTTCCATCACAGATTTAGGCATTAGGTTATGGGAAGCTCCCGAATCAAATATTGCATTGTGTAACACCTTGTCATGAATGTTTAAACTGACATAAAAGGGTGGAACTCCTCCATTTGCTATCTTTCCATTAACTTCAGGACCAAAAAGTAATTCAGGTTGATCATCTAAAACATTTACAGCATCCCTATTGTCTGGTATTTGGAGTGACCTATTGATTTTCTGTCTGTACACTTCATGTTTGGCTAGTTCAGAAAGAGGAATAGCTATTTTTAGCTTACCTATTTCTGTTTCCAAGTTAAAAGGTTTTTCTATCTGCAGCTTTGTGTTGGAGACAACAAGATTTTCTTTTTCAGCTAGATCTTCAGTGACCTCTTGATTTTGACTGTTGTTTTGAGGTACCTCTATCTTGGAAGTATTTTCAGGAACACTGTTTGAATTTTCTTTTGAGGGAACGGATGAGCATGGGTGATTTTTAGAGGGCTGTACATCTGATATGTCTTCCACAGTAACTTCTCTTGGGTTTGGGTCTGTTTTATCAGAAGACTATGTGGGAGCAGCTTTGTCTTTTAGTTTCTTTGGCTATTTAGTATCCTTTGGTTTGATAGTTTCGGGCACATCTATGGTTTTGCTCCTCAATTTGTACTGTTTGTGAACCTCATAAATTGCTGCATCATAGCCTTCCCTAAAATCAAATGACTCTCCTGATTTGGTTTGAAATTGATTGATGTCATGATCATCTTGTGTTAAAAAGACTTGGTGTTCACTGTCCAAACCCATCAAATTGATTTGAGGGTCCTCAATTGGTTCACTAGATGTTGATGCTTCAGCATAGTTTTGTTGAAAGGGAGGTCTAATGTCCTGATCGGGGCCAGCCCTTCCAACATTTGGATTTGGATTCTTTCTAAAGTTAGGGTTTCTTGTAGTACTTGGTTGACCTTCCCATGATGACTTTCTTTCAATGGTTTCCACCCTATCCCCAAGTCTGTCCATACCTTTGATTATTGCATCAAGTTTTTGCTCAAAGGCTGAAGGTTCATCTTTAAAAGTAGTTCTTCTTTCAGCTCTTGCTCGATTTCTTTTAGCAATTAGGTTTGCCTCTACACTAACAGCTATATTTTGCATGTCTGCTAAGGTTGGTGGGGCTCTTTCCCTCAATTGGTATGCCATGTCAGAATCAAATCCATCAGGGAATTTTATCAAAGCTAAATCAGGTTGAGGTCTAAGGTTTTGAGGAATGGCATTGTAAACATTATTGAATCTTGCACAATAGTCTAGGACAGTTTCTTGGGGGCCTCTTTTTATGGTGTCATACTCAGATAAAATGTGTAGTGTGTTATCACTCAGGTTGTCCTTAAGCTCCGGAAAGGATACGGCCGAGGTAACCACTTACCAACTTTGGACTGCAGGCTCTAGCCCACCTGCAGTCAGAGAGGGCTCTCTCTATATGATTTAGCTATGTTTGAATATGATATTAGGCTAGTTATTGGGTCCAGGGGGTTTTGATTATGTTTGGTTGGGAAGATGATGCTTTCAGGCAGAGAGGCACAATATAAACTGGTCAGTCTCAAACCATTGGGCATGGAGTCAAAGAGAAGGGCTGCTGATGCGTTTTACTGGTTGCAAGAGGAATGAGGGGCAAGATAGCTGCATATGGAACAAATCTTCAAGGCAAAAGGGTGGAGTGAATGCCAAGGCATGAGAGGCAATGAAGAATCTCTCAAACATCTTAGCAGAGGGAAGATGAATGAAGTCTGCCTGGGGCAATTAAGAATTCTCAGACAGGAGACAGTCATATGTGAAATAGAGCAAACATGAGCCATAACAGGAATTCATATTTATGTCTAATTCAAGAGGAAAACATCAAGAAAGCTACAGAAGCTGAGCATAGAGTGCTTTAAGCAAATTCTAGACTAATCTTTTGTTCTGTAACCTGAGCATGTATGAAACTGAAATACAGAGGTGAGAAACACTTATTTGCTCATACACAGCACATGAAATCCCACATTCATTTCTTCATAACCAGAAGGAGCACACCCGACAGTCCATTCTCCAAAGCCTTCAGCTATCTTTGATTACAGAGAAAAATAACAGTTACACAGTGCGGGTCTCTTCTGGAACAAACATCGTCCAACAACCCCAACTAAACTAAACAGGGGCATATATATACAAAACTGTTTACAAAATATCCTAAAATATCTGAAAATATCTGAAGGATGAGTCACTTCCTTCATAACTTCTCCTACCGACTCTCTAAGATATTTTTACAGAATTTAAAGCTACTTAAATACAATACTACAGTTGCTTGCTGTCTGTCAGGAGTCCTTTTGACCTTTGGGAGCAAACTGGGACGGCCGAGCGCCTTTGCGCTGATCTTGAGGATCCTTGCCTTTATGTTGCCTTGCCATGGTACTGTTGTATCAGGCAGCTCATTCGGATTGATCAACTGTGCTTAGTCGCTGTCCTCTTCGTCCAGCAGCCTCGACAGATCTCCCTGGTAGATTTAAAATAGGAGTCATTGCAGAAATGCTGACTCGCGGCTGCCCAACGACTGATTCATGGATTTTAGCGAAGAAAACGTCGCAAAAAGCACGCAGGAGAGAGAGCAGTCTTTTAGTGAAAAATGTGAAAAACGCGATTTTTGGGCAAAAATATGGAAAATTTGGCCTTTGGGCGCCTTTTTGGATGACGTCAGCATGACGTCATCGGGTGGGGTCGGGTACGGAATGATGACGTGGCGGCTGGAGAATGGTCCACGTGGACGGGTGATGTGGCGGACAGCTCGGAGCAATGGCGGACGGGGCGCTGACGTGGTGCTGAGGTGGCAGTGACGTGGAGCTGACGTGGACAGGCGGTATTGGAGGGCGGTTTCTGGTTTCCCCGCACCGCTAATGGAGGAAAGTGGTAATGGGGAGGGGGGCTTCGAACACCTCCGTCGGTTGCCACGCGTCTCCTGTACAGGGCGGAAAACCGCCGTTCCCCGGACGCTAAAGGTCGGCAGATCCGGATCCTAAAATACCCGCCCAGCGTTGGATCGGGGGTGGCAGATGATGGACGGCTGGCGGGCTTCCCGATGGATTGCGCAGTTTCTAGGTCGGGCCCGCCGGCATATATTAAATATTTAAATTAATACTTGGGCAGAGAACTTTAGGTTAGAGGGTTTTTATGGGTTTTTTGGGATTTTTGGGTTTTTATTTAGGAAAAAGAAGTTAAGAGTGGGTTTTAGCAGAGGTAAGGGGGTACTTTGTGGAGTTTCTGAACAGAGGGGAGGTGAGGGCTTAGGGGGAGGTTATTACTCCAGCAAGAGGCTAGAGCAATCCCATGACAGGGTTGACCCTGATCCTTGGTGGACCAATGTCTCCCTCAACCAACTTATTTAGCTATAGTGCTAAAAGGGGAGGATATCTATACAATGCTGGGGATTTATACACCATGGTGTTATAGTAGTAGGGGGAAGGGAAACATAAGGGATTTAGATAATAAGAAGTTAGGGGTTAATATGAGTGAGAAAAGTAAATGAGAAGTGAAATCACTAAGTTTATATGAAAACAACTTAGATTGGGGAGTAGATCAAAATGAAAAGAATTTTAGACAAGAAATGTGGCTTCTTTTCGGAGGAAGATGCCACCACTTGACATGAAATTTACAAATGAGAAATGTATGGAGGACTGATCAGGCAGATCCTGCAGTGCTCCAGGGGATGTTAGTAAGAAGCTTTTGAAGGGGATGAGGGAAGTTAGACATGCTTCACCTTGCTGCAACTGAAAAATTGCCTCGAACCCAGAGTAAATTACTTACAAAATTTAGAACACAGCGGTAGCCCTTTAGACTAGGACAGTCTGATGCACACTTCCTTGACCATCTGTAGCAAATATGGAGCATTGCAACCTGCGAAGTCCGACATATTTGGAATTTCCCCTGCCAATCATGAAATATGAAACCTATTGGTATAGGTAGCTAACAGTGGCTCCACTTGGGGATGGTCTTTCCTTGTGAAAGGCCAAGAACAGCAGGTCAGACTGCCTTGCATTCAATTGTTGCTGTGATCTTGCAAAATTTCCTTGGCTGGTTGCCTTATTGATCCTACTTGCCTACCTACCCTAACCAGCACTTACTTTGCTGTTAGGTGAAATGAAATAACCAATGCAGCCACTTTAACAATAAAAACATGAGTGGGCTTTGCTGCTTGTGCTTGCTGGTGGAGAAAACAGAGATCTTACAATCTGATATGGCTCTATTAATCTTTGAGAAGATCAGGAAGCTACTGACCTCCTTTGCTGTGTTTACACACTGTTCAAAACTGTCCTGCAACATGTATATACAGCTGCTGGGCTGAAATAAAGAACTGTACAAAAGTTCAGGATCACTACCATGCTTTGGACTTGAAAAACTGTCAATCACTTGATATTGAACCACACTGCCTGCCAACGGGGAAGAGCACTGATCTCTTTCATCATTTTGCCTGCCAGCAGATGCATCATACAAAACATGGAAAGAAACTTGTAATTTATTACAAACAGGCTTGAATTGAGCTTGACTGATCTGCGCAGGCTGCACCTTTTTTTCTTCTTTGAACAACACAGACGGCTGGAAACAAAGAGGCAAGGGATCCACTTGGATCATTTGGTCATCTGATACTGCTTCTAAGTCTTCCTCAATCTGATTTTTGATGGCTGTTTGGGGCTGCAAAATTAGAGGCAATACATCCGGAACAATACTTTGATCATCCTCTAGGCAGTCAACAACAAGACTAAATGACATTTGATTATATACAGCATGACTGTTCTCCTTAATAAACTGTAAAGACTCAAAATAAAAAGGTAAAGTTCCTTCAAAATTTTCTGCATTTTGCTCCTTTTCCTCATAGCTGAACTGGGCAAGCTGATCATGGGATTCAAGCTGCTGAGCCTGAACTGCACTTCCTGCCAAAACAGGATCTGATTCTTCTGCACTGTTGATCTGATCGTTGTACTCATCATCATCAAAATACTCATCATACTTCGGCAAGCAGCTGAAAGAGGAGAAGCTATTGTATTCATATGGTATATCCGGAGACTGCTCCTTCATGTATGGCTGTATGAACACGTTATCTGTTTTGTAGCCGGTTTGTTCATGAATGTCACTACTATCCTCTTGCAAAACAGATCTGTCTCGTTGCTCTAAACATTCCACTTTCACTGCGTTCAGCTGCATCATTTCCTCTGTTCTTTGTAATATGCTATGATGTTCTTCTTCTTGCTGTGCCTGGCGCTGTTCTTCCCTCTTCTTCAGGTTTGCTTCCACGTCCACAGCAATGTCCTGCATCTGTTTCATGGTGGACGGGCATCTTTCTCTCAAACAAAATTCCATTTCCGGATCAAAAGCTCTGGGATATTGCAATAGAGCTAAATCAGGGGGAGGTCTTATGTTCAGCGGCATAGATTGGTAGACTTGATTGAATCGATCAGAAAATTGCTAAACAGATTCATTAGGAAGTCTCTCTAAATTATTGTATTCTTCAATGAGGGACAGGAAATCAATTTTGACCATCCATCTATCAAGGAAAAGTTTGGAACACTGCTGAAGATTTGAGATGCTGGCCTCAGGCAATGCTTTAAACCAAGTCCTAGCTTCGCTTAGCAAAGAAAGGGCAAACAGTCTAAGACTGACATCTTCATCTTCCACTTCAAATATATTTAGATAGTCTTCAAAAGCCTGGATATGTTTCTGGGCAGTAATACCATTCTCTCCATCAAATCTAGGGAGATACTCAGGATGATTTGCAGGTAGAGGATTGAGCACAGAAGGCAAAATCAGCGGCCTGTATCTGTCTGGAACTTTACAAGGCACGGGAGAATGTACAGGGATTGGAATACTGGACTGTATTTTTGGTTTATCCTTGGCTGCATGATGATCTTTAACAGCAATTGGAGACTGCTGCTCTAATGTACAAGGAGGCTTTTCAACAACGTTTTCCAAAGGAAAATCATACAAATCTGATGTAACACTGTCTTCAAAATATAATATACACAACAAAATTTTGTGGAAGAGAAAGAACATGATCTCTTGGACAATAATCCAAGTGAAAAGCCTGATCTGCTTGTATAATTCCTTAGGGTTCATTTCTCCAGCGGAGTCTTTACAATGAGGATGAAGTGGAGTCGCCAGGTGGATGATTTAACTCTGAAATGCCTGATCTCTGTCCACCGTCACAGATCAGAACTAAGATTGTAAGAATGCCTTTGAAGGTCTGGTTCTCTCAGAGGAGCTTTCCAACTGTCTTTGTGAAACCTTGTGAAATTATCTGAGGAAGATCCCCAGTGGAGTCGCCATTATGTTATCACTCAGGTTGTCCTTAAGCTCCGGAAAGGATACGGCCGAGGTAACCACTAACCAACTTTGGACTGCAGGCTCTAGCCCACCTGCAGTCAGAGAGGGCTCTCTCTTTATGTTTAAACTTTGTTTGGATAGTATTTTAGGCTAGCTATTGGGTCCAGGGGGTTTTGATTATGTTTGGTTGGGAAGATGATGCTTTCAGGCAGAGAGGCACAATATAAACTGGTCAGTCTCAAACCATTGGGCATGGAGTCAAAGAGAAGGGCTGCTGATGCGTTTTACTGGTTGCAAGAGGAATGAGGGGCAAGATAGCTGCATATGGAACAAATCTTCAAGGCAAAAGGGTGGAGTGAATGCCAGGGCATGAGAGGCAATGAAGAATCTCTCAAACATCTTAGCAGAGGGAAGATGAATGAAGTCTGCCTGGGGCAATTAAGAATTCTCAGACAGGAGACAGTCATATGTGAAATAGAGCAGACATGAGCCATAACAGGAATTCATATTTATGTCTAATTCAAGAGGAAAACATCAAGAAAGCTACAAAAGCTGAGCATAGAGTGCTTTAAGCAAATTCTAGACTAATCTTTTGTTCTGTAACCTGAGTATGTATGAAACTGAAATACAGAGGTGAGAAACACTTATTTGCTCATACACAGCACATGAAATCCCACATTCATTTCTTCATAACCAGAAGGAGCACACCCGACAGTCCATTCTCCAAAGCCTTCAGCTATCTTTGATTATAGAGAAAAATAACAGTTACACAGTGTGGGTCTCTTCTGGAACAAACATCGTCCAACAACCCCAACTAAACTAAACAGGGGCATATATATACAAAACTGTTTACAAAATATCCTAAAATATCTGAAAATATCTGAAGGATGAGTCACTTCCTTCATAACTTCTCCTACCGACTCTCTAAGATATTTTTACAGAATTTAAAGC
The DNA here is from genome assembly GCA_031772625.1 of Pinus tabuliformis. Taxonomy (NCBI): domain Eukaryota; kingdom Viridiplantae; phylum Streptophyta; class Pinopsida; order Pinales; family Pinaceae; genus Pinus; species Pinus tabuliformis. Next base: position 616,701,309 of record CM062812.1, on the reverse strand, counting down.
TACTTAAATACAATACTACAGCTGCTTGCTGTCTGTCAGGAGTCCTTTTGACCTTTGGGAGCAAACTGGGACGGCCGAGCGCCTTTGCGCTGATTTTGAGGATCCTTGCCTTTATGTTGCCTTGCCATGGTACTGCTGTATCAGGCAGCTCATTCGGATTGATCAACTGTGCTTAGTCGCTGTCCTCTTCGTCCAGCAGCCTCCACAGATCTCCCTGGTAGATTTAAAACAGGAGTCATTGCAGAAATGCTGACTCGCGGCTGCCCAACGACTGATTCATGGATTTTAGCGAAGAAAACGTCGCAAAAAGCACGCAGGAGACAGAGCAGTCTTTTAGTGAAAAATGTGAAAAACGCGATTTTTGGGCAAAAATATGGAAAATTTGGCCTTTGGGCGCCTTTTTGGATGACGTCAGCATGACGTCATCGGGTGGGGTTGGGTACGGAATGATGACGTGGACGAGTGACGTGGCGGACAGCTCGGAGCAATGGCGGACGGGGCGCTGACGTGGTGCTGAGGTGGCAGTGACGTGGAGCTGACGTGGACAGGTGGTATTGGAGGGAGGTTTCTGGTTTCCCCGCACCGCTAATGGAGGAAAGTGGTAATGGGGAGGGGGGCTCCGAACACCTCCGTCGGTTGCCACGTGTCTCCTGTACGGGGCGGAAAACCGCCGTTCCCCAGACGCTAAAGGTCGGCAGATCCGGATCCTAAAATACCCGCCCAGCGTTGGATCGGGGGTGGCAGATGATGGACGGCTGGCGGGCCTCCCGATGGATCGCGCAGTTTCTGGGTTGGGCCCGCCGGCATATATTAAATATTTAAATTAATACTTGGGCGGAGAACTTTAGGTTAGAGGGTTTTTATGGGTTTTTTGGGATTTTTGGGTTTTTATGGGTTTTTCTTTAGGAAAAAGAAGTTAAGAGTGGGTTTTAGCAGAGGTAAGGGGGTACTTTGTGGAGTTTCTGAACAGAGGGGAGGCGAGGGCTTAGGGGGAGGTTATTACTCCAGCCAGAGGCTAGAGCAATCCCATGACAGGGTTGACCCTGATCCCTGGTGGACCAATGTCTCCCTCAACCAACTTATTTAGCTATAGTGCTAAAAGGGGAGGATATCTATACAATGTTGGGGATTTATACACCATGGTGTTATAGTAGTAGGGGGAAGGGAAACATAAGGGATTTAGATAATAAGAAGTTAGGGGTTAATATGAGTGAGAAAAGTAAATGAGGAGTGAAATCACTAAGTTTATATGAAAACAACTTAGATTGGGGAGTAGATCAAAATGAAAAGAATTTTAGACAAGAAATGTGGCTTCTTTTCGGAGGAAGATGCCACCACTTGACATGAAATTTACAAATGAGAAATGTATGGAGGACTGATCAGGCAGATCCTGCAGTGCTCCAGGGGATGTTAGTAAGAAGCTTTTGAAGGGGATGAGGGAAGTTAGACATGCTTCACCTTGCTGCAACTGAAAAATTGCCTCGAACCCAGAGTAAATTACTTACAAAATTTAGAACACAGCCGTAGCCCTTTAGACTAGGATAGTCTGATGCACACTTCCTTGACCATCTGTAGCAAATATGGAGCATTGCAACCTGCGAAGTCCGACATATTTGGAATTTCCCCTGCCAATCATGAAATATGAAACCTATTGGTATAGGTAGCTAACATAGTGGATCTTTTTTATTTTCCCATCTGTTGAGAAATGTCTGGTAAAGAGCATCCGGATTGGCTATGGAATTTGCAGCAAGTGCTCTAAACCAAGTTCTTACTTCTCCTGTTAAACTTTGGACAAAAATTTTCATTCTCACATCATCAGCGTCAATTTCATAATTTTCAAAGTAGTCTTGCATTTTCTTTGTATGTTGTAGGGCAGTATATGTACTTGTACCATCAAAATAAGTGATCTTACTTTGATAATCCTGAGGCATAGCCCCTGGATTTGCAGGTAACTGTAAAGGTGCATAATCATTTGCCATATTGACAGGAACAAATGGGACAACAGGAAGAAATGGGACAACTGGAACAATAGTAACGGTGGTAGAAATATGGGTAGTAGATGGTGGTGTAGAGAAGGTTCTTTGAGAGGTGGATGAGGAAGAAGGAGAAGAAGGAGCAGTGTGAAGACGGACTGAAGGTTTAGCAAGGGTTGGAATATAACTTTGCTGAACTGCTTCAGGGCTAGAATCAGCAAGATCTTCTTGTTTTTCTTGTTTTCTAAGGATCTTTGGGATTAAGTTGGGATTGTCAAAAACAGCTGTAGGATCAGGGTCAAGATTTGACCTGGTATAACAAGTTTTCTTCTTTGGAGCCAGCTTCCAAACCTGTTTTTGGTATTTTCTGGGAATGTTTTATAATCATAGTTTTGGCAATGTTTTACAAGAATTCCTTAGAGATGGGGAGGCTTTGGGTTTTCTTGGAATATGCTCAAACTAGGGAAACTGGTCAAATCTTTGTAACAAGTGTCCAAACACTCATTCAGGTCCCCAGTTGAGTCGCCAATAATGTTATCACTCAGGTTGTCCCTTTGACTCCTAAGGGATACGACCGAGGTAACCACTAACCAATCTTTTAGCCACAGGTCCTAGCCTACTTGCAACCAGAGAGGGCTCTCTCTTTATGATTTAACTTTGTTTTGGTATAATTTTAGGCTAGTTATGATGCATGGGGTTTTGTTTTAAATTTGTTTGGATAGATGGTTTCAAGAAGAATTAGGATGCAGTTTCAGAGCAGTCTAGACTATTGGGCAATGGAGTCAATGATTGAGTACTGTTGTGAATGTTTCTTGTGAAAAAGGTAATGCTACAGAGCCAGATAGGCACCTATGGAACAATTCTTCAGATCTGGGAATCGATGGCATGAAATCAGGGAATGAAAGGCAATTAAGGATCTTTCACTATGCTGATAGAGGGAAAGTATGAGAATATTATCTAGGAGCAGTTAAGAATTCCTAAACAACATTGATAATGAAAGAATCAGTTCAAACATGAGCAATTAAGAATTCATATTTATGACTAATTCTGAAGAAAACACAGCTAGAAACAGAGATTGAGCAAAGGGTGTATGTAAAACAAGTCCTGAGCTATTCTTTCTTCTCTGTCAATAAGATCATGAAACATATGTGAAATTTGCAAAACATAGAAAAACAAACATGGTTTAGAATAACTTATTGTTCCATTAAACGACACAGGAATTCTGTAGCAGAAAGCAGTTTACTTCACATCCAGACAACACATGGAGCATCAACTTCACCAGCAATTTGTATTAAAAGTCTGAAATTTACAGCGTAGCTCTTTGAGAGAGTTATCACCCAACCAAACCTTAAAACATTGTTTGGGGAGGTATTTATACAAAAATAAGATACAAAATATCTAGACGATGAGTCTTCATGCAATAAATTACATCACCAACTCTTCCAAGGGAGTAGATGAAGAATTAAACACTGCTGTTAATATTGGCTTGCTAGCTGTCTACTTTGTCAGAAAATTTTGACTTTCTGGGCTAAAATGAGTCGGCTGCCTGCTGCGCATTTATTCTGCGTGTGCTGTTCTGATGCCGGTATGCTACCTGTTGCTGTCTTGGTCTTCATCCTCGGTGCTAGCTTACTTTATATTCAATGAGCTGTAGCTAACATTCCAATTTTGATTTAAGCTGCTTTGATTCTTTGACAGGTGGACCGTGCCATCTGTATATGCTGAACTGCAGTTTTTCAAAAAAGAATTAATATTCAAAATCACCTGAGCAATGTCTCTATCATCCCTTTCCACCAATCTTCTGTAGGCAGCTGATGCCTTTGTATCTTTATCAGTGTTTCATTAGCTTCTGTGTATTTGTAAAAGTTTGGTTGGACCTCAAAGAGATGATTTATCTCATGTGCAATGTAGAATAGATTTTCTAATTTATCAAAGACAATCTGTCCAGATGGAGGCCCTGTCTCTTCTGATGTGCTTGAGGAAGTTGTGATTTGATTGGCAGCATAATTGTTCAGCCTCTTGGCATAATGCTCATGTGAAAGCAGTCTTCCAGCACTGGTTACTAGGCTAGGTAGCCCTCTGCTCTGTAATGCCATGATCTTCGCTATGAACTCATCCACTTCTGCTTGCATCTCTTGGCATTTTCTTTCCAATGTCTGCACAAAATTCCTAAGGGTTAATACCCTCTTTATTAGCAAGAGAGTATCAGTCCTGTTTCTGATTCCTATTGCTGCTAACTGCCCTCTGGTGCGAGTATTCAAGAATTGAATCATCCTGCTAGCTTGCTCAGGCATGTTACCCAAAGATGCTCTAGATTTCTGGCTTTCCAATTGAGCTTTGCCTATCAAATCCATTTGCTCATGTATGATCTCAATGGATTGCCACTGGTCTGTAATGGATTGGCCAATCTTGGCCCACAAAATTTTCTTGATATATGCTAGAGTCTTACCAAAAGTGAGTTCTTTCTCCAGCTCCTTTATTCTTCTTTCCAGGGCTTTTACTTCCCTTGTCTTCTCAGCTACTTCCTGCTTTGACTTGTCATATTTTTCCTCAATGCTAGCCAGCTTTACCTTGGTTTCTTTCAATTCTGCCATTTGCATTTCCAAGGCTTCTATTTCTTTCATCATATTGTCCATTCTTAAGCTGGTGCCCTGTTCTGTAGGTGCTGAAGTAGTTGCTGCAATTGGTGCTGAGCTTGAGGCACCTGCTTCTGATGTTGTGACAGTGGGAGGGATTGTTGTGGGGGCCATAGGAGGAGCAGCTGTAAGAATCTGAGATGCTTGAATTGGCTGAGAGGCCAACTCTCCTTGTCTTCCCTGTAAAGATGCCTCCAAGGCACTTTCTGTTTCTACCAACCTTTTATGCAATGTCATAAGCAAAGACACCACATCCTGCTCTTCTTTCTGCTGTGCCACCTCTGAAGTTTTAGGATGCAATGTGGGTGAAATCTTGATTTGTCTTCTAAGGGCAGCTATGTCTTCATCTTTATTTTTTATTAAAGCTTGCACACCCTTGGGGTCATTGGGATCATGTCCCAGCTCTATGATGATCTCCTCTAAGGACTTGATTCTATTGTCCTTGGCCTGTGATGACGCCTTCTCCAACTCTAGTTGGGCAGCAGTATTGTGCAAAGAGTTTTGCAATTTGTGGGCTAGCAATGTTTTATCTGCCAATGTAGAATATACCATCTCCCCGGTCTTCTTGTGCAATTCAATCTACTCCATTGGATGGATATCTTTGGCGAAAACTTCCAGATTGGTTCTGATGTAATCAACAGCTGATTGGGGTTGCTGAACTGTAGGTCTGAAATGACCGAGGGTCATTTTCCCTTCCTGGATGTCATAGGCTGCCATTAGCCTTTGCTGATTGGTGGGTGCCATCCTTATTAGCTGGTTGTACAACTGCAATCTCACTGGCTCATTCCTAGCTTTGATATTAGTGAATGCCTTTTTAATATCAGAGCCTTGTTGGCCCTGTTTCCTGATGGATGTTACCTCTCCCCCCTGTTGTCTTTCTTGCTCCTGCTGAAAGGAGCTAGCCAATGTCTCCATGCTTAGGGGAATTTGCTGGTCAGTGGGCCTCTCTGGCATTTCTTCCTCCGAAAAAGGATTTAACCTTTGTCTCTTTTCTCCTTGCTACTCTATGGATGTCCCTGGAGGTGTTTCTTCCTGTCTATCCCTCTTCTTAGCTCTTTCTTCATTGGCAGGAGTCTGCAACACAGGAATTTCAGTCACTTTTGCTTGTGTTGAAGGGTCTTGCCCTTGACTCTGTTCATCTGTAGAAACTGGCTTGTTTGCCATTGTTTCTTGCTGTTCCAAATTTATCACTTGCTCTTCTGAATGCTACACTTCCACTTCTTTCCCTTTCTCTGTTGCTGCTCGGGAACTTCCTTGGGCAGGCTGTTGGGGAACCGTGGCAGATGAGGTGCCTTCTCCCAAATGCCGAGGGGCTGTAAAAAAGACCTGTCCACAAGATTCCAAGTCAACATATTTTTCCAGATTCTTAATTTCTCTTTCTGTTATTTTCATCTTTAGTAAGCTCTTCCACTAGGGTGCCTTCTACCCATTCTTGCTGATTGGCATATTGCTCAATTTCAGGGATATTGCAATGTACATATCCCACTAGCCTATATTTGACTCTTCTAAGGCTAATGAAGTGATTGGGGTCATATGGTGACCAAATGAACCTTAGTTTGAGCTTAAGTTTCTCTCCCAGAATCTAGTCAGCCTCCTTCCATGCTAGTTCCCTTTTATTGAAAATAAAGGGGCCCAATTGATGTCTGATTTTCAGCTGTGCCTTTTTGCTTTTGCCATGGAAATGTATCATATCTGCATTACCGAACTGCCGAAAGTATTCTAAGGAAAAAAGTCTCATAGGGACATATTTTGGCAGTCGGTAGGGGGCCAATTCACAGCCATAAACCCTGATTACTGTGTGGTTTTGGTAGAAATACCAGTCACCAATGCTGTAGCTTTGGGAAAGCTGTAGAATCTTTTCCATCTCATCAGTGAGTCTGGAAGGAGGATCTGTTGATAATAAACAGGTAGCTGGATATACAAAAAGGTCAATGAACTCACAATATGTGTATGGGGAGTAGTTGACATGATGGAATACTGATGACCAAAATATGACTGACCTCCTTTCCCCCCTAGCATCCAGTTTTTTGAGGAAGACCGGGAAACTCTCAGACTGATAATATAGCAGCAAATGATAGATATATGAGGTGTATTTGAATACCCTTTCCCTTTCTAGGTTCATGAATTGCTCATGAATCTTGTCAGCTATAAAGGTGGCATAATCATACTGGACAGCAAGGGGGCTGTCCTGGAGTGAAGATAGACATCAAGGCAAAGATAGTGCTGTCCACAATTTCACTTGTTGTGAATCCCAGGATGTAGGAGATCATATCAATCAACATTTTTCCCTCCTTAGTAAATGCAACATGGAGATAGGGGATTGTGAATCGGGAGTAGCAGTCTGGTGGCATAAACAATTTAGCAATTCGGTCAATCTCTGCAGAGGGCAACTTTGAGGCTTGGTCCAGCAGATTCTTCATGGAAAGGGGGACCAGAGGCTGAGTTGGTTTGAATTGCAACTTCTCATTGATAGACTGAGGAGTAATGTAAAAGAGGACTTTACCAGCAGGGCTCATCACCGCCCTTTGAGAGGGCTCATAATTGGAACAACACTGATGTATGAGGTCAGGAAAGACATTTACTAAGGGCAAGTAGTAAATGGGAATGTTGGACTCCCATATTCCTAATGTATCAGTGTTGTTTCTGAATTTACTCCTTATCTCACAGAAGGCTTGGAGGTGAGGTTTGACTCCTTCCATTTCATCAATTTCATAATCTCTATCTGCCAGTGGCATCCACTCTAACTGTCTATGGGGTGCATTTAGTGGAGCAATATTGAGGGCAACTGGGGTCTCCATGTTTTGACTGTGATTTCAGTTGGATTAAGCCACGGGCAAATTGGAGCTGGATTTTGAGCTAGAAATGGCAATTTAACCAGAGGAGACAGAGATGCCGGCCTTTGGCCACAAATTTTGCAGAGAATTTATGAAAACAGGACCAGGGGCGCTTTCAGGTAAATACCTGTACTTTGGAGAAATGCTGTGGTGAAGAGTTGCAGGCAGAGGCCGCAGAGGTTGGATGCAGGTTGAGTGTGCCCGGGTGGCTGACGGGAACATCGAGTGCGATTGGACGTAAATTGCATGCACGAACTCGCACCCTTTGGTTGGATAAAAAACAACCAAAAACGCCACTTTCACAAGTTTTAACATAAATTTGGGTTTCCGAGGCATTTTGGCGCTTTTTTTTGGATGACGTCAGCATGACATCATCGGCGGGCCCTGAGTATGGAAAGATGACGTGGCAGCTGACTGGGCGATGACGTGGTGGTGACACGGTGGCAGGGTGGGGACGCAGGCAGATGGCGGTAAATGGTTTTATCGGACCGCCTTTTGTACGGGGGCGGTAACTGTCAGAGGAGGCCCGATGCAATGAAAACAGGGCACGCGTCCCTACGTATGGGAGAAAAACCACCCTCTATCGGACGCTAACATCCCCCCACCTCAGTGTTTTCGTCCATCGTCAGATCAGGGAGAGCAGATCAGAGGGACGACAGAATGCGAGGTTGGTGGCGGGTTAATGTATGGGGGCCCGCTATATATTACATTGGTTTATTTATGCAGGGGGTTCAAACCCTTGGAAAGCATGTTTATTGCATTATAGGCGCTGGAGGGTTTAAACACGAAATTTTTGGAAATGAATGTGGAGGGTATAGCAATGAGGTTTTAATGAGTGGAGAGGTGGGAAGCGGTTGTTAATTTAACCAGAGGTTATATTAACTCCAGGTTAAGACGCGGAAGGGTTTATATTAGTCCCAAATGGACAAATATCTCCCAAGACTGAATTATATGGCTATAGTGCCAGGGGGTGGGTTATGTAATATTTTTGGGATTTTATATAGTTTTTTGTATAATAGGGGGAAGGGAATGATCTAGGGAGCTAGATAATAGAGAAGCAGGACTTGTTGGGCAAATCCCCTTTAATGTTCCTTTTGATGTGGCTTTAATTTTTCCACTGATACTCTTTGCCGCTGAACTGATATTCTTTTATTCTGCTGAATCGCCCCTGCTTTGTCATGGCAATCCTTGGCTGATAGCGAGCTCGTTGTCCGAAGCTATTCTGGATGGAGGCGATAAAAAATGGATGAAAAATGACCAGGTCCCTTTGCATTGGAAGCGCGCACAGGCTCCGAATGAAGAATATGAAGAAAAAGCCCTTTTACCTTTTAAAAGGCAAAACACCACTTTATTCGTGAAATTCATGAAAAATGGGGCGGGAGCGATCACTGTAGTTTTGAATAGATCTGGGCCGTTGGATCTAGCGCGGGCAGATCCAACGACTGCGATTAACTCGCAATATCGCAATCGGCGGGGTCATGGGGGCAGAGACTTATATATGAGCGATAGCGAAATGGGGTCTTGCGACATAATATGAGCCGTTGGATGGGCGGGGTGATCGGATGGTGGTCGCCCGATCGCTATATCTCGTCGGCGGAGGGCAATGGGCGAAGGCTTTGCAAATAGTGATAACTTGCGATAGCGATATCGCATCGGAGGAATGGGTCGGAGACATAAAAAGAGGGGCACACAACCTTTGCGATTGTCGATTGCGATAATCGCATCAGCGGGGTGTCATCAGGGCACATATATAAAAAGGGCCAACAATGCTATTGAGACCTCCGACAGCGATATCGCGTCGGAGGAGGGGGGAAGCAATCGGAGGAGGGTTTTTAATGCCTTTGAAGGATTTTTATGATCGGAGAAGGATTTTTGGAAATCGGAGGGAGGGACTTATGCATTGTAAGGGGTCCAAAGCATTGGAAGAGGGTTTTTATGAGCAAAATGAGGGTTCTTACTAAGTTTCAGGCAAACTTAGTAATTCCCAAGCAATATTTATGGTTATATTTCAACCAAAGGAGGGGATATGTAAATATATGGGATTTTTGCTATATTTTTAATACGGGGAGGGGGAATAAAGAGGGATTTACATAATAAAGTTAGAAATTAATATGAATTTGGCGAAGTGAAAGTGTAAGGGGAAAGGCTAAGTCTGTGAATTGAAACTTAGACATAGAAAGTGAATGGAATGTGTAAGACAAGGGTTTTACACAAGAAATGTGGCTTCTTTTCATGGAAGAAAGCGAAAACCTGACTTGACATTTCTCAAAATGAAGTGAATGCAGGACTAGTTGGGCAGATGCCAAAGTCCTCAAGGGAATGTTAGTAAGAAACTTTGAGGGGAAGTGAAAGGGAGTTAGACATGCCTCGCTTGAGCTGCTCCAAGGGAAACTGCTTTGAACTTGTGATTGAAGTAAATTCAACACTTGAGACACAAAATTTATCACAAGTCTTCATTCTGCAACCTCAAAAAACTGCCTACCCAGCCTACTTGCCTAACATTTTTTCTTCTTTTTGGATGGGTGCACTTGGACTGGCAAACCCTGATTTTCTTCTTTTCTTTTGGCTATCCTCCTATCTAAATCTATCCTTATTTCTGCAAGGGGCTCAGATTAAGCAGTTGAGCACCCTTGTTTCTCTACCTATCTAATAATCTACCAAGATTAAATAGTTTGGACAGATTTTTATTCTCTATCTCTACAACAAGCAATTTAAACCTAGGGAAGCCAAGATTAAGCTGTTTGGCCTTCCCTTAACTGTGAAATTCTTCAAAAATGGAATAGTAGTGGAATTTGAGCTAGCACACTTTCCTGGCCTTTTGTTTGGGGTCCATTTTCTTTTATTTTTCTCTTTGGCCAATTTATTCTTTTTTCCCTTTGATTTTTCTTTTAGGGCATACCCTCTTTACATTTTTTAATTCTCTCTAATTCTTTCACAAAATATGGAACCTTTGCAGTATGAAAAGATGAACATATTTGGCACTTCCACTGTCAATCATGAAAAATGAAACCTATTGGTATAGGAACCTAACAGTGGCTCCACTTGGGGATGGCTTTTCCTTGTGAAAAGTCAAGAACACCATGTCAGATCGCCTTGTTTTTCAACTATTGCTGTAGCCTGAAATTTCCTTCTCTTGAATACCAATGATTTGAACTTTTGTAACCTGTATGCAGTATCTTTTGAGCTGATCTGTTATGAAATTAGAGCTCTGTATTTGCTGGTTTCTCTGAGTATTTATCATCATCTTCATACTTCCCAAGTGCTTTTCTTGATTTCTTATGATAGACTCAAAATATAAATCAAAAAATGGTGCACTTCCCTGATTCCTCTTCAAAATTTGCTGCATTTGGTTCCTTATCTAACCGCTATAAATAAAATGCTGGAAATACAGATATCTATGTACAATATACAATTGTGCTATGCTCATTAAAGGGGATCAAAATACTGTTTGAGCATTCGCCCATTGACAGGGTCTTCCTTAGTATTTGTGCCATCTAAACTCCTCAAGAAATATGTGTTGTTACCTTGTACAACATGTATGACATAGGATCCTTTCCACAGAAAATCAAATTTTCCATGTTTCCCTTTATCTTCCCTCCTGGAATACCATCTCAACACTTTATCTCCTATGAAGAAATCTTCAGCTTTTGTTCTTTTGTCAAAGATCTTCTTGAGTTTATCTTGTAGGACCTGGGTTCTCTGATATACTTCTTCTCTTGTTTGCTGCAAGTGTATAGTCTGGTTGATCCTTCTTTGAATATCATTGGGCTCTGCTTGTATTTCTTGTAGCAACTTGATCACAGGGATTCCCAAAGATGAAGGGAACCTTGCTTCCATTCCATAAACTAGTTCATATGGACTTGTACCAATGGATCTTTTAGTGGTCAATCTGTCTGCCCATAGTGCATTTACCAGCTTCTTATGCCAATTCTTTTTATTTTCCTCCAAGACCTTTTTGATGATGTTAATGAGGCTTTTGTTGGATGACTCAGCTAGGCCATTACCTTGAGGGTAATAGGCTGTGGAGTGGCCCAAGGTAATGTGGTATTTGTGGCAAAAGTTGATCATTCTTTTGGATTTGAAAGCAGCGGCATTGTCTGTGATAATTTTTTTAGGACAGCCAAATCTGGACAATATGTTGGTTTCAAGGAATTGGATGATGATTGAGTCATTGGCTTGCCTACAAGGGATGGCTTTTATCCATTTGGTAAAATAGCCTGTGGCAGTCAAAATCCACCTATGTTGGCCAGAGGATGAAGGGTGGATTTCACCAATGAAGTCTAAACCCCATTGCTGAAATGGTCTTTCAGTTGAAATAGGTTTGAGGGGTAAAGGTAACAACTTTCTCTTGTCTTCAAAGATTTGGCATTTATGGCAAGACATTACAAATTTTTTCACATCTGCAATAGGGAGGGCCAATAAAATCCAGCCCTTAGGATTTTATCAGCTATTGATTTCCAATATAAGTGTCCTCCACAGTCACCTGCATGAAATTCCTTGAGGACATTGTCAGTTTCATCTAATGTTAGACAATTAAGTAGAATTCCTTCATGATTTTTCCAAAACAAAAGATTGTCTATAATACAAAACTTTGATGCTTTCATTTTCAAGAATCTCTTCTTAGTTCTGGACAACCCTAGAGGAGCTTGCAGGTTTAACAATACAAAACATATGTCAGCGTACCAAGGGGATTGTAAAAAGGCTTGTTTGATCCGTGGAGTCGCCATCTCCTGTTCGTTGTCTAGTTCATTGATATCAAGGGCTTGGAAATTGGTTTCAGTGATCAGTTTGGCTAGCCCTTGTCCTTTTATCAGTTTTGTAGGCTTGATTTCTATGTCATATTCTAAGATATTGGCAATCCATTTGCCCCTTTTGCCTTCAATTCCTTCTTGAGTTAAAATGTCCTTAACTACAGCGCTTGGGACATAGGCAATCACATGAGCGTATAGAATGTAAATTCTGAAATCCTTGATAGCCTTCACCAGGGCATAAGCTTGTTTTTCCATGATCTGATATTTTAAGGGAGCATCTCTGAGAGCTTTGCTAAAAAAGGCAATGGGCTTCTCACACCCTTGGTCATCTTTTTGTAATAGGACAGCAGCAATTGTATGTTCAGAGGCAAAGGAAAAAATGATGAAATCTCTATCAAACCTGGGACTTGTGAGGACTAGTGTATTTGTCAAAGCTCTTTTGATGTCCTCAAAGGCTTGTTTGGCTTCCATGGTCCACTTGACTTTAGAATCTTTCTTCAGCATATTGTTTAACAGTCTTATAAGCTCGGCCAAATTAGGAATGAATCTTCTCAAGAAGTTGATCTTCCCTAGAAAAGCTTGTAATTCTTTGATGTTTCTTGGATGGGGAACTTGAAGGATAGCTTGAATTCTGTCCGGGTCAATCCTAATGCCATCTTTTGAGATTATATGACCTAGGAGCTTGCCTTCTTCTAGACCAAACTGTGATTTCTTTGGATTCAAAGATATGCCATATTTTCTGCAAATTAGGAAAACTTGCCTTAAATGTTCTAGGTGTTCTTGGTCTGATTTTGAAAAGGAAGTAAGATCATCAAGGTATATGACTAGGAAATCATGGATTTCTTTGGCAAAGGCTATGTCCATTGCTCTTTGAAAAGTGGCCCCTGCATTTTTAAGTCCAAAAGGCATTTTGACATATTTAAAGGTTCCCCAAGGTGTTGTAAAGGCAGTTTTGTCTTGGTCATCCGGGTGTACTAGAATTTGATTGAATCTTGAGAATCCATCTAACAATGAGATCCTAGAAGCTCCCACTACTCTTTGTAGGATATGGTCCATTTTCGGTAAGGGGTAATGGTCTTTGAGAGAGACTTTGTTCAAGTTTCTTAGGTCAACACATAGTCTTACCTCTCCTGTTTTCTTTCTAGTAGGCACTAGATTTGAAATCCACTCTGAGAACCTGATTGGAGCAATGATTCCTGCCTCATACATTCGTTTAACTTCTTTTTCAATTAAGGGAAGGAGAACAGGGTTCACCCTTCTAAGCTTCTGTTTAAAAGGCTTTTGATTTTCTTTCAAGGGTATAGTATGTTGGATGACTGAGGTATCATAGGATTTGAGGTCCTCATAACTCCAGGCAAACACATCTTGGAATTCCTTGAAAAAGTCGATGTATTTCAATTTCTGATCAACAAGAAAGGCTTTGGATAGTTTTACCATTTTGGGATTTTCTGTGGTTCCAATGTTACAGTCCTCAATTTCAGCATTCAGTGGTTGTATTTTTGGTTTCCTTGAGATGTCATTTGAATCAAATAAATCCTCCAAAGGAGTCAAGCCTGTGGGCAGAAAATTGTCCTTTAGATCAATTACTTCAGCTTCTGCCTCAGCTATTTCATCAAAATTTGTTTGCTTCGGCTGTTGTATATTTTTGTCATCAAAAGTAGTCGGATGCAAAATCTGATCTGCTATTTCAGCTGATATATTATGCCCAATTCTGTTTGTTTGTTGTTGATCATCCACAGTGCTAGTATCAATGTTGATGTTAGAGAATTCTTCTTTCAAAGTCAAGAAGTTATTTATCTGTGTGTCATTTTCAAAGATCTGCCAATTTTTGACATTATCAGGGAGTGCAGGCCTATGTTTGATTTTAGCGGTGAAATTGTGGTTGGGTTCAAATGGTAGCTTGCATGTGCTGGCAAAGGTTGCCAAGCTATGTGCATGTAAATTGTGCTTTCTTGAGATTTTGGTGAGCTGAAATTCTAAGAAAGTGTTAAGTATTTCAATAGCTGCACCTCTGTAAGCCCTCATCCTAAGATCATTTGTGACAAAATTTCCCTTCATCTGCTGTATGATTAGATCTGAGTCTCCTAAAATTGAAACTTTGGTTGCACCCAGGTTTTTGATGAGCTTTAGTCCTAACAAAAGGGCTTCATACTCGGCCATATTGTTTGTACACCTGAAATTTAGCCTATATGCATGACCTTCAGCATGGTCATTCTGCATGTTGTGTATCCAAACCCCTGCCCCTGCTCCTAATTTGTTTACTGAGCCATCAAACTCTAAGTACCATAGGATTTCTTGCTTATGGTCAGTATTGGGAGTTAAAATCATTTTCGGAGTGGGCAGACTTAAGTTTTCTATTTCATGTAGTTTGTCTTGTGTGCTGGTTACATCAATTATTTCAATAGTTCCTAGGTTTTGGGCAACAGATTCTTCATTTATGCAGGTTTTTTGCTCTAAAGCCAAAGGTTTATCATCAGTCGGAGAACACATATCAACATTAAACAAGATGAATGAATCCATATCAGAATGGATAGAATAGATGGGAAAGTTTTGGGGCTTTTCTTGACTGCTAACCACATATTTCATTAGTGTTTCACGGTATAATCTCTTTGGTTGCCCAAACACTGAAATTGTAGCATAGGACATGTCCAGTTGCAAAGATCCTTGGAGTTTGGCCCCCCAAGATCTTGATAAAAGCATATCGTATTTGGGTGGAATGTCAGCTACCACCACATCCATCAGAATTGTTTTAGTTGGGTACTGGACCAGGGATACACAAAGGTCTTTGATTAGTCCTAGACACCTGACCTGGCTGGAATCAAATGAGAATAAATCTTTGTAAGGTCTTGTGATATCAAGGTCTAGCTTTTCCATCACAGATTTAGGCATTAGGTTATGGGAAGCTCCCGAATCAAATATTGCATTGTGTAACACCTTGTCATGAATGTTTAAACTGACATAAAAAGGTGGAACTCCTCCATTTGCTATCTTTCCATTAACTTCAGGACCAAAAAGTAATTCAGGTTGATCATCTAAAACATTTACAGCATCCCTATTGTCCGGTATTTGGAGTGACCTATTGATTTGCTGTCTGTACACTTCATGTTTGGCTAGTTCAGAAAGAGGAATAGCTATTTTCAGCTTACCTATTTCTGTTTCCAAGTTAAAAGGTTTTTCTATCTATAGTTTTGTGTTGGAGACAACAAGCTTTTCTTTTTCAGCTGGATCTTCAGTGACCTTCTCTTGATTTTGACTGTTGTTTTGAGGTACCTCTGTCTTGGAAGTATTTTCAGGAACACTGTTTGAATTTTCTTTTGAGGGAACGGATGAGCATGGGTGATTTTTAGAGGGCTATACATCTGATATGTCTTCCACAGTAACTTCTCTTGGGTTTGGGTCTATTTTATCAGAAGACTCTGTGGGAGCAACTTTATCTTTTAGTTTCTTTGGCTGTTTAGTATCCTTTGGTTTGATAGTTTCGGGCACATCTATGGTTCTGCTCCTCAATTTGTACTATTTGTGAACCTCATAAACTACTGCATCATAGCCTTCCCTAAAATCAAATGACTCTCCTAATTTGGTTTGAAATTGATTGATGTCATGATAATCTTGTGTTAAAAAGACTTGGTGTTGACTGTCCAAACCCATCAAATTGATTTGAGGGTCCTCAATTGGTTCACTAGATGTTGATGCTTCAACATAGTTTTGTTGAAAGGGAGGTCTGATGTCCTGATCGGGGCCAACCCTTCCAACATTTGGATTTGGATTCTTTCTAAAGTTCGGGTTTCTTGTAGTACTTGGTTGACCTTCCCATGATGACTTTCTTTCAATGGTTTCCAACCTATCCCCAAGTCTGTCCATACCTTTGATTATTGCATCAAGTTTTTGCTCAAAGGTTGAAGGTTCATCTTTAAAAGTAGTTCTTCTTTCAACTCTTGCTCGATTTCTTTTAGCAATTAGGTTTGCCTCTACACTAACAGCTATATTTTGCATGTCTGCTAAGGTTGGAGGGGCTCTTTCCCTCAATTGGTATGCCATGTCAGAATCAAATCCATCAGGGAATTTGATCAAAGCTAAATCAGGTGGAGGTCTAAGGTTTTGAGGAATGGCATTGTAAACATTATTGAATCTTGCACAATAGTCTAGGACAGTTTCTTGGGGGCCTCTTTTTATGGTGTCATACTCAGATAAAATGTGTAGTGGATCTTTTTTCTTTTCCCATCTGTTGAGAAATGTCTGGTAAAGAGCATCCGGATTGGCTATGGAATTTGCAGCAAGTGCTCTAAACCAAGTTCTTACTTCTCCTGTTAAACTTTGGACAAAAATTTTCATTCTCACATCATCAGCGTCAATTTCATAATTTTCAAAGTAGTCTTGCATTTTCTTTGTATGTTGTAGCGTAGTATATGTACCTGTACCATCAAAATAAGTGATCTTACTTTGATAATCTTGAGGCATAGCCCCTGGATTTGCAGGTAACTATAAAGGTGCATAACGATTTGCCATATTGACAGGAACAAATGGGACAACAGGAAGAAATGGGACAACTGGAACAACAGTAACGGTGGTAGAAATATGGGTAGAAGATGGTGGTGTAGAGAAGGTGCTTTGAGAGGTGGATGAGGAAGAAGGAGAAGAAGGAGCAGTGTGAAGACGGACTGAAGGTTTAGCAGGGGTTGGAATATAACTTTGCTGAACTGCTTCAGGGCTAGAATCAGCAAGATCTTATTGTTTTTCTTGTTTTCTAAGGATCTTTGGGATTAAGTTGGGATTGTCAAAAATAGCTGGAGGATTAGGGTCAGGATTTGACCTGGTATAACGAGTTTTCTTCTTTGGAGCCAGCTTCCAAACCTGTTTTTGGTATTTTCTGGGAATGTTTTATAATCACAGTTTTGGCAATGTTTTACAAGAATTCCTTAGAGATAGTGAGGCTTTGGGTTTTCTTGGAATATGCTCAAACTAGGGAAACTGGTCAAATCTTTGTAACAAGTGTCCAAACACTCATTTAGGTCCCCAGTTGAGTCGCCAATGATATTATCACTCAGGTTGTCCCTTTGAATCCTAAGGGATACGGTCGAGGTAACCACTAACCAATCTTTTAGCTACAGGTCCTAGCCTACCTGCAACCAGAGAGGGCTCTCTCTTTATGATTTAACTTTGTTTTGGTATAATTTTAGGCTAGTTATGATGCATGGGGTTTTGTTTTAAATTTGTTTGGATGGATGGTTTCAAGCAGAACTAGGATGCAGTTTCAGAGTAGTCTAGACTATTGGGCAATGGAGTCAATGATTGAGTAATGTTGTGAATGTTTCTTCTGAAAAAGGTAATGCTACAGAGCCAGATAGGCACCTATGGAATAATTCTTCAGATCTGGGAATTGATGGCAAGAAATCAGGGAATGAAAGGCAATTAAGGATCTTTCACTATGCTGATAGAGGGAAAGTATGAGAATATTATCTAGGAGCAGTTAAGAATTCCTAAACAACGTTGATAATGAAAGAATCAGTTCAAACATGAGCAATTAAGAATTCATATTTATGACTAATTCTGAAGAAAACATAGCTAGAAACAGAGATTGAGCAAAGGGTGTATGTAAAACAAGTCCTGAGCTATTCTTTCTTCTCTGTCAATAAGATCATGAAACATATGTGAAATTTGCAAAACATAGAAAAACAAACATGGTTTAGAATAACTTATTGTTCCATTAAGCGACAAAGGAATTCTGTAGCAGAAAGCAGTTTACTTCACATCCAGACAACACATGGAGCATCAACTTCACCAGCAATTTGTATTAAAAGTCTGAAATTTACAGCGTAGCTCTTTGAGAGAGTTATCACCAACCAACCCTTAAAACATTGTTTGGGGAGGTATTTATACAAAAATAAGATACAAAATATCTAGACGATGAGTCTTCATGCAATAAATTACATCACCAACTCTTCCAAGGGAGTAGATGAAGAATTAAACACTGATGTTAATATTGGCTTGCTAGCTGTCTACTTTATCAGAAAATTTTGACTTTCTGGGCTGAAATGAGTCGGCTGCCTGCTGCGCATTTATTCAGCGTGTGTTGTTCTGATGCCGGTACGCTGCCTGTTGTTGTCTTGGTCTTCATCCTCGGTGCTAGCTTACTTTATATTCAATGAGTTGTAGCTAACATTCCAATTTTGCTTTAAGCTACTTTGATTCTTTGACAGGTGGACCGTGCCATCTGTATATGCTGAACTGCAGTTTTTCAAAAAAGAATTAATATTCAAAATCACCTGAGCAATGTCTCTATCATGCCTTTCCACCAATCTTCTGTAGGCAGCTGATGCCTTTGTATCTTTATCAGTGTTTCATCAGCTTCTGTGTATCTGTAAAAGTTTGGTTGGACCTCAAAGAGATGATTTATCTCATGTGAAATGTAGAATAGATTTTCTAATTTATCAAAGACAATCTGTCTAGATGGAGGCCCTGTCTCTTTTGATGTGCTTGAGGAAGCTGTGATTTGATTGGCAGCATAATTGTTCAGCCTCTTGGCATAATGCTCATGTGAAAGCAGTCTTCCAGCACTGGTTACTAGGCTAGGTAGCCCTCTGCTCTGTAATGCCGTGATCTTCGCTATGAACTCATCCACTTCTGCTTGCATCTCTTGGCATTTTCTTTCCAATGTCTGCACAAAATTCTTAAGGGTTAATACCCTCTTTATTAGCAAGATAGTATCAGTCCTGTTTCTGATTCCTATTGCTGCTAACTGCCCTCTGGTGCGAGTATTCAAGAATTGGATCATCCTGCTAGCTTGCTCAGGCATGTTACCCAAAGATGCTCTAGCTTTCTGGCTTTCCAATTGAGCTTTGCCTATCAAATCCATTTGCTCATGTATGATCTCAATGGATTGCCATTGGTCTGTAATGGATTGGCCAATCTTGGCCCACAAAATTTTCTTGATATCTGCTAGAGTTTTACCAAAAGTGAGTTCTTTCTCCAGCTCCTGTATTCTTCTCTCCAGGGCTTTTACTTCCCTTGTCTTCTCAACTACTTCTTGCTTTGACTTGTCATATTTTTCCTCAATGCTAGCCAGCTTTACCTTGGTTTCTTTCAATTCTGCCATTTGCATTTCCAAGCCTTCTATTTCTTTCATCATATTGTCCATTCTTAAGCTGGTGCCTTGTTTTGTAGGTGCTGAAGTAGTTGCTGCAATTGGTGCTGAGCTTGAGGCACCTACTTCTGATGTTGTGACAGTGGGAGGGATTGTTGTGGGGGCCATAGGAGGAGCAGCTGTAAGAATCTGAGATGCTTGAATTGGCTGAGAGGCCAACTCTCCTTGTCTTCCCTGTAAAGATGCCTCCAAGGCACTTTCTGTTTCTACCAACCTTTTATGCAATGTCATAAGCAAAGACACCACATCTTGCTCTTCTTTCTGCTGTGCCACCTCTGAAGTTTGAGGATGCAATGTGGGTGACATCTTGATTTGTCTTCTAAGGGTAGTTATGTCTTCATCTTTCTTTTTTATTAAAGCTTGCACACCCTTGGGGTCATTGGGATCATGTCCCAGCTCTATGATGATCTCCTCTAAGGACTTGATTCTATTGTCCTTGGCCTGTGATGAAGCCTTCTCCAACTCTAGTTGGGCAGCAGTATTGTGCAAAGAGTTTTGCAATTTGTGGGCTAGCAATGTTTTATCTACCAATGTAGAATATACCATCTCCCCGGTCTGCTTGTGCAATTCAATTTGGTCCATCGGATGGATATCTTTGGCGAAAACTTCCAGATTGGTTCTGATGTAATCAGCAGCTGATTGGGGTTGTTGAACTGTAGGTCTGAAATGACCGAGGGTCATTTTCCCTTCCTGGATGTCATAGGCTGCCGTTAGCCTTTGCTGATTGGTGAGTGCCATCCTTATTAGCTGGTTGTATAGCTGCAATCTCACTGGCTCATTCCTAGCTTTGATATCAGTGAATGCCTTTTTAATATCAGAGCCCTGTCGGCCCTGTTGCCTGATGGATATTACCTCTCCCCCCTGTTGTCTTTCTTGCTCCTGCTGAAAGGAGCTGGCCGATGTCTCCATGCTTGGGGGAATTTGTTGTTCAGTGGGCCTCTCTGGCATTTCTTCCTCTGAAAAAGGATTTAACCTTTGTCTCTTTTCTCCTTGCTACTTTGTGGATGTCCCTGGAGGTGTTTCTTCCTGTCTATCCCTCTTCTTAGCTCTTTCTTCATTGGCAAGAGTCTGCAACACAGGAATTTCAGTCACTTTTGCTTGAGTTGAAGGGTCTTGCCCTTGACTCTGTTCATTTGTAGAAACTAGCCTGTCTGCCATTGTTTCTTGCTGTTGCAAATTTATCACTTGCTCTTTTGAATGCTGCACTTCCACTTCTTTCCCTTTCTCTGTTGCTGCTAGGGCACTTCCTTGGGCAGGCTGCTGGGGAACCATGGCAGATGAGGTGCCTTCTCCCAAATGCCGAGGGGCTGTAAAAAAGACCTATCCACAAGATTCCAAGTCAACAGATTTTTCCAGATTCTTAATTTCTCTTTCTGTTATTTCATCTTCAGTAAGCTCTTCCACTAGGGTGCCTTCTACCCATTCTTGCTGATTGGCATATTGCTCAATTTCAGGGATATTGCAATGTACATATCCCGCTAGCCTATATTTGACTCTTCTAAGGCTAATGAAGTGATTGGGGTCATATGGTGACCAAATGAAACTTAGTTTGAGCTTAAGTTTCTCTCCCAGAATCTGGTCAGCCTCCTTCCATGCTACTTCCCTTTTATTGAAAATAAAGGGGTCCAATTGATGTCTGATTTTCAGCTGTGCCTTTTTGCTTTTGCCATGGAAATGTATCATATCTGCATTACCGAACTGCCGAAAGTATTCTAAGGCAAAAAGTCTCATAGGGACATATTTTGGCAGTCGGTAGGGGGCTAATTCACAGCCATAAACCCTGATTACTGTGTGGTTTTGGTAGAAATACCAGTCACCAATGCTGTAGCTTTGGGAAAGCTGTAGAATCTTTTGCATCTCATCAGTGAGTCTGGAAGGAGGATCTGTTGATAATAAACAGGTAGCTGGATATACAAAAAGGTCAATGAACCCACAATATGTGTATGGGGAGTAGTTGACATGATGGAATACTGATGACCAAAATATGACTGACCTCCTTTCCCCTCTAGCATCCAGTTTTCTGAGGAAGACCGGGAAACTCTCAAACTGATAATATAGCAGCAAATGATAGATATATGAGGTGTATTTGAATACCCTTTCCCTTTCTAGGTTCATGAATTGCTCATGAATCTTGTCAGCTATAAAGGTGGCATAATCATACTGGACAGCAGGGGGCTGCCTTGGAGTGAAGATAGACATCAAGGCAAAGATAGTGCTGTCCACAATTTCACTTGTTGTGAATCCCAGGATGTAGGAGATCATATCAATCAGCATTTTTCCCTCCTTAGTAAATGCAACATGGAGATAGGGGATTGTGAATCTGGAGTAGCAGTCTGGTGGCATAAACAATTTAGCAATTCGGTTAATCTCTGTAGAGGGCAACTTTGAGGCTTGGTCCAGCAGATTCTTCATGGAAAGGGGGACCAGAGGCTGAGTTGGTTTGAATTGCAACTTCTCATTGATAGACTGAGGAGTAATGTAAAAGAGGACTTTACCAGCAAGGCTCATCACTGCCCTTTGAGAGGGCTCATAATTGGAACAACACTGATGGATGAGGTCAGGAAAGACATTTCCTGAGGGCAAGTAGTACATGGGAATGTTGGACTCCCATATTCCTAATGTATCAGTGTTGTTTATGAATTTACTCCTTATCTCACAGAAGGCTTGGAGGTGAGGTTTGACTCCTTCCATTTCATCAATTTGATAATCTCTATCTTCTAGTGGCATCCACTCTAACTGTCTATGGGGTGCATTTAGTGGAGCAATATTGAGGGCAACTAGGGTCTCCATGTTTTGACTGTGATTTCAGTTGGATTAAGCCGCGGGCAAATTGGAGCTAGATTTTGAGCTAGAAATGGCAATTTAACCAGAGGAGACAGAGATGCCAGCCTTTGGCCACAAATTTTGCAGAGAATTTATGAAAACAGGACCAGGGGTGCTTTCGGGTAAATACCTGTACTTTGGAGAAATGCTGTGGTGAAGAGTTGCAGGTGGAGGCTGCAGAGGTTGGATGCAGGTTGAGTGCGCCCGGGTGGCTGACGGGAACGTCGAGTGCGACTGGACGTAAATTGCATGCACGAACTCGCACCCTTTGGTTGGATAAAAAACAACCAAAAATGCCACTTTCACAAGTTTTAACGTAAATTTGGGTTTCCGAGGCATTTTGGTGCTTTTTTTTGGATGACGTCAGCATGACGTCATCGGCGGGCCCTGAGTATGGAAAGATGACGTGGCAGCTGACTGGGCGATGACGTGGCGGTGACACGGTGGCAGGGTGGGGACGCAGGCAGACGGCGGTAAATGGTTTTATCGGACCGCCTTTTGTACGGGGGCGGTAACTGTCAGAGGAGGCCCGATGCAATAAAAACAGGGCACGCGTCCCTGCGTACGAGAGAAAAACCACCCTCTATCGGACGCTAACATCCCCCCACCTCAGTGTTTCCGTCCACCGTCAGATCGGGGAGAGCAGATCAGAGGGACGACGGAATGCGAGGTTGGCGGTGGGTTAATGTATGGGGGCCCGCTATATATTACATTGGTTTATTTATGCGGGGGTTCAAACCCTTGGAAAGCATGTTTATTGCATTATACGCACTGGAGGGTTTAAACACGAAGTTTTTGGAAATGAACGTGGAGGGTATAGCAATGAGGTTTTAATGAGCGGAGAGGTGGGGAGCGGTTGTTAATTTAACCAGAGGTTATATTAACTCCAGGTTAAGACGTGGAAGGGTTTATATTAGTCCCAAATGGATGAATATCTCCCAAGACTGAATTATATGGCTATAGTGCCAGGGGGTGGGTTATGTAATATTTTTGGGATTTTATATAGTTTTTTGTATAATAGGGGGAAGGGAATGATCTAGGGAGCTAGATAATAGAGAAGCAGGACTTGTTGGGCAAATCCCCTTTAACGTTCCTTTTGATGTGGCTTTAATTTTTCACTGATACTCTTTGCCGCTGAACTGATATTCTTTTATTATGCTGAATCGCCCCTGCTTTGTCATGGCAATCCTTGGCTGATAGCGAGCTCGTTGTCCGGAGCTATTCTGGATGGAGGCGATCAAAAATGGATGAAAAATGACCAGGTCCCTTTGCATTGGAAGCGCGCACAGGCGCTAAATGAAGAATATGAAGAAAAAGCCCTTTTACCTTTTAAAAGGCAAAATACCACTTTATTCGTGAAATTCATGAAAAATGGGGCGAGAGCGATCACTGTAGTTTTGAATAGATCTGGGCATAACTCGCAATATCGCAATTGGCGGGTTCATGGGGGCGGAGACTTATATATGAGCGATAGCGAAATGGGGTCTTGCGACATAATATGAGCCGTTGGATGGGCGGGGTGATTGGACGGTGGTCGCGCGATCGCTATATCGCGTCGGCGGAGGGCAATGGGCGAAGGCTTTGCAAATAGAGATAACTTGCGATAGCGATATTGCATCGGAGGAATGGGTCGGAGACATAAAAAGAGGGGCACACAACCTTTGCAATTGCCGATTGCGATAATCGCATCGGCGGGGTGTCATCGGGGCACATATATAAAAAGGGCCAACAATGCTATTGAGACCTCCGACAGCGATATCGCGTCGGAGGGGGGGGGGGAAGTAATTGGAGGAGGGTTTTTAATGCCTTTGAAGGATTTTTATGATCGGAGAAGGATTTTTGGAAATCGGAGGGAGGGATTTACGCATTGGAAGGGGTCCAAAGAATTGGAAGAGGGTTTTTATGAGCAAAATGAGGGTTCTTACTAAGTTTCAGGAAAACTTAGTAATTCCCAAGCAATATTTATGGTTATATTTCAACCAAAGGAGGGGATATGTAAATATATGGGATTTTTGCTATATTTTTAATACGGGGAGGGGGAATAAAGAGGGATTTACATAATAAAGTTAGAAATTAATATGAATTTGGCGAAGTGAAAGTGTAAGGGGAAAGGCTGAGTTTGTGAATTGAAACTTAGACATAGAAAGTGAATGGAATGTGTAAGACAAGGTTTTTACACAAGAAATGTGGCTTCTTTTCATGGAAGAAAGCCAAAACCTGACTTGACATTTCTCAAAATGAAGTGAATGCAGGACTAGTTGGGCAGATGCCAAAGTTCTCAAGGGAATGTTAGTAAGAAACTTTGAGGGGAAGTGAAAGGGAGTTAGACATGCCTCGCTTGAGCTGCTCCAAGGGAAACTGCTTTGCACTTGTGATTGAAGTAACTTCAACACTTGAGACACAAAATTTATCACAAGTCTTCATTCTGCAACCTCAAAAAACTGCCTACCCAGCCTACTTGCCTAGCATTTTTTCTTCTTTTTGGATGGGTGCACTTGGATTGGAAAACCCTGATTTTCTTCTTTTCTTTTGGCTATCCTCCTATCTAAATCTATCCTTATTTCTGCAAGGGGCTCAGATTAAGCAGTTGAGCACCCTTGTTTCTCTACCTATCTAATAATCTGCCAAGATTAAACAGTTTGGACAGATTTTTATTCTCTATCTCTACAACAAGCAATTTAAACCTAGGGAAGCCAAGATTAAGCTGTTTGGCCTTCCCTTAACTGTGAAATTCTTCAAAAATGGAATAGTAGTGGAATTTGAGCTAGCACACTTTCCTGGCCTTTTGTTTGGGGTTCATTTTCTTTTATTTTTCTCTTTGGCCAATTTATTCTTTTTTCACTTTGATTTTTTTTTAGGGCATACCCTCTTTACATTTTTTAATTCTCTCTAATTCTTTCACAAAATATGGAACCTTTGCAGTATGAAAAGATGAACATATTTGGCACTTCCACTGTCAATCATGAAAAATGAAACCTATTGGTATAAGAACCTAACACATGGCGATGTGCTTAGTAGCCTAGGGAGATTTTTGACAATATCCCTCTCAATCTTGTGTGATTTATGCTCCAATAAGTCCTTGGCCCACAGGTCTTCCCATTCCACGAGGAAGGAAAGCCACCAAGGGATGAGTAAGCACTCCTGCGTGGATTGCCTATCATAGGCTTGAAGGAGACTCTAGAGAGGGATCAAGCCACTCCTACTACATGCCAACTATGTCAAACCTTGTGTCGGCTTGCACAAAACTCTATGATGAAGCTTCAAGCTTTCATGCCCCTTGGTCACAACTTTATGGCGCCAACAACAGGCATACAGTATTGCTGAAAATGCAAGGCGGAAGGCCATTTAGGTAAAGTGGGTGGCTCACAAGAAAATATGGATCTTGTTATGCAAGAGGTATCTCTCCTTGTAATCTTATAATAATAAAAAGGGGTCACAGATCACACTATTCTTTACACATTCATCTCATCTCTTATGGCCCAATACTAAATTATTATTTAGTCTTATTATTCTTAACGAACATACAGATTACATACATTTGTGCATCACATGGTTCATGCCTGCTGGTTAACAATTAATAACACATTCTCGTTTCTCGCTTTATCAAGAATGCATGCATATATTCCAGAAATATACATTTAAAGATGCATTCATTTAACACTTCACTGATGGAATATAAATTATAAGCACACTTCTAGCATTACCAAGTAGTCCCCACATTCAAACCATTATCTATAACATAGTAACAACATTCATCATACATTATACAAAATGTATAGTTACTTATGTGGAAGTGGACAGGGAAATTGAGCCTGGGATAAGGACTCTCCGCCCAACTGTAGACAACTGCAACCATAGTTACTTGCAATCATCACCCTTGAGCCATATTCCAGAGCCGGGGAAGAGTGCATGCTTCAGGGACTAACACACCAATCGATTACTAGATTTCAGGATTTCAGAGGACTTCCTTCCTCAATTCCCACCAGTTGAAAATTTCTTGCTTGGTCGACATTGAGAGTCCTTAGGTGCCCAAACTCACCCCAAGTGTTCTCACAATGATTCACCCCCTTCTTGGGAGTCCAGAATCCACTGTGCTATCCAGGCATTAACCATTAGTCGTCATTCTAGCCTTCAAAAAGTTCTTCTTTAGGATGACCTCTACCCAAGCTATTATAGGGCTTTGGAGTTTGCTATCTCAAACCACAGCCTCCAAGGTACCCAATCTATTATAGGGCCCTAGAGACTCTATCCCAATCCACAGCTTCCATCGACCCAAGCTGTTATAGAGATCCAAAGATCTCTTTCTCAACCCACAACCTCCAAGGGCCCAAGCTGTGACAAGGCTCCAAGGATTCCATCTCAACCCATAGCCTTCCAGGGACACCAAGAAGTTACAGGCCTCTAAAGACTAGTAGTTCAACCCACAACCTCCAGGATTCGAGAGATCTAATCCCATTCACTTCTCTTTTGTTCTCTCAGCGTCACCTACGGTGAACTCCTTCTCCACTCATGCACATCCTACTCTATCTTTCCCCCCACTTTTTTCGCGTTCTCCTTTTATTTACCGGTTTTCTTCCTCAATTGTTGTGTTATTTTTTTAGTCTGTAGTGTGCTTTCTCTTCCATAAATTCCCATCCCTTCTTTCTTGGGGTAGCTTCCCAAGAAGCATGAGCTTGCATACCTCTTTCCCTACTCATTTAATTTCAAGAGCTCTCTTCTTTACTTCCAACACATTCCAGTCTTTAATGTTTGTCCTACACTCCCAAGTTTCACCCTTGCACAAGAAACCCATAACGTCGTAAGAAATTGTGAAAATTCTATCACTGCAGCAACTAATTTATTTTACTTACTTATTTCCAAATAAGTTATTTACGAAACCCTTTAGTAAACATTAAAATAAATTCTGCCATAGATATCACACCATAATACATAAACAAATACATGTACAAGAATCAGACACATCAACACAAATATTTTTGGACAAATGTCCCTGGAGAAACCTAATGCGGGAAAACTGGTGCAGCAGGGGAGAATTTTTATTATTCAACAATTCTTCATTACATCTGGGTGCCAAACTAGCTTATCCAACAGAGAAAGATTCGCCAGGACTTCTCCTAGTCTCAACATCAGGGTAGTTGGCCTCTGCACATCTCCCAAACCCTCTACGTCATCTCTTTCCTCTCTGTGTCAGCACTGGGCCCCTCTGCATCACCCACGCAGACCCTCCAGTGATTGCGCAGTTCTGCTGGCTCTGCATCTGCCTCTCTAACCTCTGCTCTGGTCCTCTGGTGTTGTTCCTGATGCTTTGTTCCATACCCAATACCTCTTGCTGCTCTCTAGACCACTAGTTCAAATTTCTCAGCTAACCCTACTCCAGAAATCGAACTGATTGGTCTCCTCAGTATGTTCTCCAACTGACCCTCAAGCCTCTTCTTATACTTTTCCTGTTGGTCCTTCAACGACTGAGATTAAATCTCTAATAAACAGCTAAGATTAGATTTGTCTTGATCCATGAATTTTGGAACTTTCTAACCCAGTTTTATATTAATACCCATTAATATTTTAGTTTTCCTAAGTTTAGACTTAGGAACTCCATTAAAAATATTAATTATTTTAATATCTCCCAAACCGGTTATAATCTTCCCAAACCATTTCTGGGTCTTTGAGACCTCATGTGCTTTAGCCTCTCCACCAATTTTCATGGCTAGCACACATTCGGTGCTACCCCAAATCAACACTCCCTCCTAGCAAGGACTGTGCTCTAGTAATACTCCTCACTGAACATCACTTTGATTATATGGCACCTGTACCTGTGGTGATGCTAGGCCTCCCCACCCAACATATTTTGCACTGTTGCATCATGTACTGCTGCCCATGGCTCTGCCTCTGCCACTGCTACATCTGTACAACAACTCCCTCTGCATCCATGCTATTGCTGGTCCTTTCTGCCAACACTACATCTGCATTGCAACTCCCTTTGCATCCATGTTGTTGTTGGTCCTTATTCCCAACACTACATCTGCACTGCAACCTCTTCTTGTCATGTTGCGTCGTGCTACTGTTGACTGCTACTGCACTGTAACATCACCCCCATTTCTGCTACTGAAATGGATTCTTTATCATCCCCATCTTTTCGCTGAAATAATCAAACTTCTTTCTTCCAAGGGCCTTGGTGAGGATATTTCCACCTGTTCTCCTGTAGGAGTGTAGATCAATTATACAACTCCTCGTTGGACATAGTCTCTGACAAAGTGACACTGGATATCAATATGCTTTGACTGATCGTGAAACACTGGATTCTCAGAGAGCTTGATGCAACTCTGATTATCACACATGATCCTGGTCGCCTCTATCTTTCTTTTGAATAGGTTCACAAGTAGTTTTCTAAGCCATATGGCCTCGCAAGAAGTTGTGCTTGCAGCCATATATTTTGCCTTAGTTGAGCTCAAAGCTACGGACTTCTGTTTCCTACTGCACCAAGAGGTCATTCCTGATCCAATGTTGAAACAGTACCCAGAGGTACTTTTTTGATCTACTGAACTTCCAACCCAATCTGCATCAGTGAATCCACTCAATCTGATATCCTTACTCCTGGTGTACAAGAGTCCATAATTGAATGTTCCCTGTATATATCTAAGAACATTTTTGGCTACTGCCTAGTGTGCCCTCTTCGACTCCAACATGAACTGAATGAGGGTGTTGACAGCATAACAAATGTCTGGCCTAGTATTAACTAGATACATTAGGGACCCTATGAGTTGCCTATATAAAGTGGGATCAACATCTTTGTCCTATGATGCATCAGTTTTCTTCCAATTGGTGATCATTGGAGTAGCCATGGGTTTACAATCCTCCATCCTAAATCCCTTCAAAATTTCTGTAGCATATCTCCTTTGTCAAAGGAAGATCTCCCCCTTTTGCTGCCAAACTT
This sequence comes from Pinus tabuliformis, assembly GCA_031772625.1. Classification (NCBI taxonomy): domain Eukaryota; kingdom Viridiplantae; phylum Streptophyta; class Pinopsida; order Pinales; family Pinaceae; genus Pinus; species Pinus tabuliformis. Next base: position 616,672,220 of record CM062812.1, on the reverse strand, counting down.
CCAACCCCAGGAAATAATGCATCTATCCCAAATCCTTCATGTCAAATTTTGTAGCTAGATTCTTTTGCCTCAGTTGAGCTCAGAGCTACAGACTTTAGGAAGGACAACACCAGAAGATTTAGGTGATGATCTACAAATATCTGAGGTAAGCCTCAACAATACTGAATCTCAATATGCTGATATCATATTTTATTTGAAAAATGGATATGCCCATTTGCAACTCAGTTACAAATGAAAAAGGGCTTTGAGATTAAAAGCAAAGCAATACGAAATCGTTAATGATGTTTTGTTTAGGAAGAATTATGATTCTATTTTACTAAGGTGCCTTGAAAAATCTGAGGCAGAAAAGGTTCTGTAGGAACCCCATGATGGACTAGCTGGTGGACATTTTGGAGGAGACAAAATAACACATAAAGTCTTGCATGCCGGCTATTACTGGCCAACCTTGTTTAAAGATGCACATGAATATGTAAGGAAGTGAAAAACATGTAAAACTGCTACTGGAAGACAAAGGAAACCCGCATTTCCATTACAAACAGTCAACATTGAACAACCATTTGAACAATGGGGACAAGACATAATAGGTGAGCTCATTCCTCACTCTTTAAAGCAACATAGATACATCCTTACAACTATTGATTACTTTACTAAATGGGTGGAAGCAATTCCACTAAAGGTAGCCAATTTTGAGAACATTATCGAATTTGTTGATCAATTTATTATTACCAGATTTGGCCTTCCGATTGCTCTGATGTTTGACACAACATCTTATTTCACAGGCAACATTATGATAGAATTTGCTCTCAAAAGAGGTTTTAAACTTAAATATTCACTAACTATTATCCTCAAGGAAATGGCTTAGTTGAATCAACCAATAAAAACCTCATAAGGATAATTAAACAAACTATTGATCAGAGTCAAAGAAACTAGCATAAATCTCTAACATTTGCTCTATGAGCAGATTGAATAACACATAAGGCCTCAATAGGCAGTTCATTTAATCTAGTCTATGGGAAAGAAGCTGTCCTTCCTACAAATGTAGCTATTCCCTCTCTAACCCTAGTTCAATTTATTGAAGAAACTCCTTCCTCTTCTTTGTAATTTAGGCAATCACAAATCCTCATACTCAAATAAGAAAGAGAGAAATCCAAAATCATACATGCCAATCATCAACAGTTACTTAAATCTTCCTTTGATGCAAATTCTGTAAGTCCTAAATATTTTCAACTTGGAGACCTTGTATTGAAGTGGGATAAAGCATACGAGGAAAAAGGTAAGAATACCAAATTCCAAAGAATGTGGCTTGGACCATTTCAGATTACAGAACAAATCAGCCCATCAACATTTCTATTGCAAGATTTACTAGACAAGAAAGATTCTCTGCCTGTGAATGGGCAGGTTTTGAAGAAATAATTTTCATAGAATATAACCTCTTCTATCCCTTGTACACTATCGTCTATACTTTTCCTAGGAAAATAAAAGTTAAATAGTATTTACTTTTGGCCTTACAATAAAAAATCTCTTCAAATATTTTGATTTTTCACTTATATAAGTAGAGATTGTTAAGGAAATAATTATGACATTTGAAAATAAGCTAGGTTCTATCCCCCTGAAATCTGCTTGTTTCCACCAAAATATTTATTCTTTGTGAAACCCCAAATTTATAAATAGACTTTTGTTCTATTATTAGTCAAGAAAAGTATCTCCAACAAAGTAAAAACTCTCTGCAGATAAGCATCTTTAACTCTATAATTATCATCCAGAAACTCTTGAGTCAATGATTTTCCCCATCAAGTAAAATTTTCTCTTTTTAGAGTGTAATTATAAAATATAGTAAAACTTAAAAGATAAGAGGTTTCATCAAGAGCTAGCTTGCCATGTTCCTAGGAAATAATAGACTGACATTACCAATACTGCATATCAAAATAGGGTAATGGCTTGAGATTATTTTAATCAAAAGACAAGGGGTCTCATCACGAGCCAACTTGTTCAGTTGAATTATAACCAATGAATGGAATTGTCACTATTTGGCTACCAAACCAAGACAATGACTTTTAAGTAATGAAAAAGGAAAAATTCTAAAAAAAAAACTGTTTAAAAAAGAAAAAGAAGAGAATAAGTATATGATTTTGAATTTATCTCTAAAAATTTCACTCTTATTTGAATGGGATACTGAATCATTGATGGTTAAAAAGGTAACCCTGTTGAGGCTATGGACACCTGATGGCAACAGAGGTTCTACCCGTGATAAATGAGTACATCTAAAAGCTGATCTGCGAGAGCCCCCTCCTTTATCTTTAAACTAAGTAAAGACTGATATAGACAAAGGAAATTTCATTTTGAAGAGGATATCAAATGAATAGTAATTAGGTGAGTTTGTTTTATTATTCAGAGAAATGTTACTTATCTTAAATTTCATGTCATTCATATTTCTTGAACTATCTTTATTTTGAAAGTATTGGAAATTTCAAAAAATTATCAGAGATAAGTGGTTCTTCCAGTTAATCGCCAATTGTTGTATTATTCAACAACCCCCCACCCCCCCCCAAATTTTTTTTACTAATTTAATAGTTAATATTGTATTAATAAATGGGGACCCTTTTAAAAAAATTCTCTAAAAAGCAAATAAGAGCTTGCCTTTTGTAAAGCATTCAGAATAAAACTTTGGATAAACTAAGATATCAAGCCAAGTCATTTCGTGATAACACATTCCCGCTTTATCGCAAATTGCAGGATCTGATAATAACAAGAGTTAGTCATGAGGCATAATCCATGAGATGTGATAAGAGAAATCCCCGTAAAAGACCCAAAGATAGCATTTAGCTTCTATAATACATAATGCTTAAAATATTATTCAAATTGTTTATCACAATCACATCATAATTTTTAAAAGGAGCACAAACATACAAACCACAAGAAAATGTGAAATGCGATGTGATTCGGACCTGACGAAATATTAAAACTATTATAAAACTACATTCGGTTCCAACATATTGTAATGCCACTCATCGCAAATCACAAAACATTAAAGCAACTTTGAATTGCTCTATTCATAATATTCGATATTGCGATTTGCGATCTTCCTGATTTGCGATTTGCAAGATTTTTGCTTTGGGATTTGCAATATTTCGATTCATCGCAATCGCAAGAATCGGTATCACACATAATTCAAACCAATCGGAAAATATCAGTTTGAAACATGCGATGCAGTATTTTGACAAGACTTAAAAAAAATCTTGTGTAAGCCTTAATGTGTAGTTAATGAGGTTTCAAGGCATTTATTCGTTTAACGGTTCGAGATGATAGATATCTTTCTTATTCGCGTTTGAAATAAAATCTCCATCCTTACATGCTTTTAGAATTTACCGTGCTAATCGTGTTTTTTCTTACATTTACTGCTTTGTGTTTTTATCCTATTTTCTCCATTTTCCTGAATTTCAGGGAGTTTTCGAAGAACACAACACTCACAGAAATGGTTAAGAAAGGAAAAAAGACCACAGAGGATACTGCGCCTGAGCAATTAGACATGCAACCGCTATTCTTTGATACCACTTGTAACAAATATAGAGGGACTACATCTTGGGAGGCGATGTACAATTTACTAGAGGGAGAAAGCCCAAGGCCCCTGGAAACTAAGGCAACAACAGATGCCACAACTTCATCCGATGCTTCTTACTTTGAAGCAGCATGCTATTTCCTACACAAGATTGCTACAAGACCGAAAATATTACCATACATAGATATGGTAAGATGAAGTGGATGTTTCAAATAGAACGTTCAGAAACTCCAGGCAAGACATTATGGGATCATTCAAATCAGACAATTTAAGCCAAATGTACCATCTTCCGTAGCCACAAAAGATCTATGACAAATATTTTATCGAGCACTTTACCAAAGAAAATGAAGATCCATTGGATGTTATGCAGAATTGGAGGTCTGCCTCCAACAAGTTTAGACGAGAGAAAATTGGTATGTACCTCATCACACCTCTGTCGGCCCCACACAATTTTGCAACTGCAATGTTGTGTAGGCTATTCGGAAAAATGGATACCACAAAGTTTTCCATTGAATGGGTTCTCTTAATTGATGCAATTTTAAATGCTACCATTTTGAATTGGAGTATCATTTTTTCAGATAATTTAGCCATGGCCATTAGAGAATACGGGCGTAATAGAACCGTCTCCACTCGGGTTATCGCTCCCTTTTAAATGAGTGCTTATGTCATGGATGCTATATGTTTTTGCTCACATTTTCCAAACATGGGCTAGAAATGGACTTTAAAGGATCCTACACCCATCCATGTTTATCATAAAATACTGTGGGAATCACAGTTTGGCTCCCATTTTTATAAGATTTGTCATGGCGTCATGTTGCCTATTTATCAGACCATTTTTAATAAGAAATCCCCCAGGCTTTCAGAGGAAGCAAAGATAGACATCTTGCTAGTGGCAAGATGGTTTGGTGAGGAATGGTTCACTTATATTAGAGTTTTCAGGAGTATTATAGCTCCCCATGTTCTCCCATATTATGTTCCAGATAAGCTACTGGTACAAGAGATTTCTTATGAGACAGTGGGTGGTGGAATAACCAAAACCCTTAAAGAGCAGAAGAAAGCCATCTAGCCAACCTTCCCATTACAATGTGGTGCTTTCGCATTGCATGATCTCGGGCATGCATCTAAAGAAATACAGAACATCATGACTCTAAACCTAGCTACCATGCTAGGTAGACAATATGACCCCAACCAGATTGCTAAGAATTTCACTGCCATGGTCAAAATCAGGCAATTCAGTCATGAGGATGATCCATTTGATGATTTATTTGAGCAAGCTGAGAAATTTTCACAAGTTTTTCATTTAGCGTCACTAAAGTTAGACCCAGAGGACCTCAGAGAATTCCACATATATAGAAATAAAAGGCTCGAACAGGTCCCTTTGGACCTATTACAAATTGAAGAAGTAAGAGAACCTACTCCCAGCGTAAGCCTAGAGGAGAGTTCCAAGCATAATTCTGATGAAGAATCACAAGAAAAGTTAGCTCAAGGTTCAAAAGACTCTGAACATGAATCTAAGAATAAAGAAGGAAGCCTCGAGGCAGACCCTGAATAGGATACATAATAAAATCTTGAAGAAACGATCGAGAAGGTCTCAACTGAAAAAGACATGGAGACTGGTTCCTCGCAGGTTGAAACAGAGAAAACCCCAGTCATGAATCTAGAACATGAGTGGGAAAAATTTAATAAAAATCTCCAAACATAGACTGACCTTGAAAGAAAGTCTGAACTCCAGACTTCACAACACACTCAACAGGTTGTAAATCCAAAAGGACAATACAAAAAAAATGTAGCTACTCAAGATATTGAAGGTATCCCGGCACACCCAACTTCTGAAATTGTTTTGAAGGTTGAAGAAATACCACCATTGGACATATTCTACAGTCCTACACATAAGGCTATAGTAAAAAGGCAAAGAAAGAAAAGAAAATTGGATGTATCAACAACAACTCTTGAAAGTGAGCCAATGGAGGTAGTGTGGAGAGATACCCCCATTGATCCATCAAACAACCTTACAAAGCTATCGCAATTTGCAGGAGCTTATGCAATCGACTATTACTAAAAGAAAAATAAGAAAGAGTTCAATTTCTTGAACAACAACTTGAGAAAGAAAGACAAAGCACCAATAGGCAAGCAGAAATACAACTGGCACAACTTCAACAAAATTTTGAGCAAATGATAGTACAACATCAAATAGACATGGTAGTGAAGAACACACAGATTCACCAAATGCAAGCTATATTGGAAAAATTCAAAGACAATCCTCAAATAGATGAATTTATCAAAGAGGCACTTGAATTAAATTCTCTTTTGGTACAACAACAGGAAATATTCTGTCAAAGAATTTCATTGATCAAACCTTATTGTGAATCAAGTGACAAATTAAACAATCAAGTGATTGATCAAAGATTAGAATATGAAGAGCTAAACAAAAGGATAACATAATTCATTTCTTGGAAAGAATATGAAGAAGGAAAGAAGGCCAATCTACCAAAGATCGAGGAGTCCCACAAATACATCTTATTTATAGATTGGGACATACATTTAAAACAAATAGAGAGGGCAGCAACAAGAGAAGCCAATACAACAAACAACATCATTGAGGTTGTCAATGAAAACCTCCACTCTGCCATTATAATCAGAGAATGCACACCAGAAGCTCTCCGGACATGAAATAGTTGGAAGAACAATGGAAAGAAACTGCCCAAGCAAATGCATAAGCAATCAAGCAACTGTCTAAACTTGATTGGGAAACCTACTGGCGGTTTCTGGTAAAACAACACAGTCATTGGATGACTCTATGCTATTTAACTAATTCTGCTCAAAAGATGGTGCCACCTCTCACTGATGCTGTATTCATGGGGAAATTGAGATCTAGAATTGGCCAACCTCCTCAGGTGAAGACAATGACAGACATCTTCAAGCTCAAGGACCAAATGGCTGAATAGGACCATTCAATTTGGAGAAGCCTGTCATCATTTATTTTTATTTTTAGTTTTTATTTCACTAATTCCGAGGAAGGTTGTTTGAAACCTCCTCAGCTTTTTATGTAATAATATATTTTTGTAAACATATGTGTATTATTTAAACCTCTCTCATGCATTTAGAGAGGGGTCCAGGATTTTATCAAAAAAACTTTGCAAGAGATTGCATTTCTGTACTTTTGTGAATGTTTTGATGAGATAATTGGAACATGATCTAATTTTCTTGGATATTGAAGCATACTCTACTGAAATTGCATTTATGTACTCTTAGGGTATATTTGATTGAAATGAAGTGGATCGATATTACTGATCTCATGAGTAGGACCTTTCATAATTGATACATTTATCTTATGATCGTGTTTCATTTATGAATTAGCAGTACTCTTTCTTATATTGTGTTATGTAGGAAATCTGAGTTATAGTTTAAACATCAAAGCACTTTTGTATAAATGTTTTAGTTGTAATTTCTTATTGAATACATGATCAATTGATATATGTGATATATTTTCCATAATTATTTTGTCTAACTATTTAGTCAAAATAATTATCTTTAAACAATTTCTTATCTTATAGCAATTGAATGATCTTTATTACCTTTTGCTTTAAGACATCTTTGTAGATTGCATGATTTGAGTAACTCCCAAGTATATAGTAAGATAATGTTAGAATAGATAGATGCATGTGTTTGCTACTTAAATAGATCATTTTTATTAGATCATTTTCCATTATATCTTCTATCACCCCAACACCATTAACATATCAATTCTTGCTGGGAAATTGGTCCCATTATCCCCAGTTGGAGCTGTTATCACCCCAAGAAACTCACCTAGGTTGTAAATCAGTGATGCTCAGGAACATTACAAATTCAAAAATTATGTTGGATAAGATGATGGATAAATGAAGATATGCTGCACATTTAAGCCAGATAACCACTCCTACTATAACTATCCCCAGACATGGGTGAAGACCCCCAAACTACAAGGCTTTCAACTACCAATCACTCACAGTTTAAGGTAAAGGTGATGATGGAGAAGACTAATTACACCAGTAGATGCACAGGACCCTGTGATGGCCAGCTGCAACCAGTTAGAAGATCTGTGAAACTATTGTTTAACACACAGGCAAGATGACAGCTCCCTGATGTCAAAACAACAACATTCTGCAAGCAATTTCAATGAACCACTAAATTATAATACAGAGGTGGGATGACAGCCCCTCTGATATGAAAAATCCACAGCACATCAAAAAAATGATAGCAGGCACAGCCTGGAACAAGAAAGAGAAGTGGAAAGTGAGCAAATGATAGCAAAAGAAGCTTGTATTAGTGATCCAGACCAGAAGCTGCAGGTCTCATAGTATTTACAGTCTCCAGAAGTTAAAGGCAACAACAAAAACTATCATTCATCAAACACTCATCAACCTCACTACAACTGTTTTTTTCAGTATATATGGTGTGTCATTACACAATCTCTCTATTAGCTATGCGTGGAGGAGCCCATAAATGGCCACCAACCACATTTACATTCAAAAATGGGGCTGCTGATACAACTCTGGCTGTGCTGTAAATGGATTTGACCCCTCTGGTGCTCTGCAACCCTCCTTTGAGTAGGTGGCATGAAATACCAATGGAACCATAACCATTGAATGCTCTGAACTCCCCAGTGGTGTCCTGCTTCCTCCTCATCCATACTGTAGATTAAATGCAGCTGCTGAATCATTAAACGGCTCAGTCATGACTGTTTGGCTTTAAAACAGTGAAACGCTGCCACACTGTTCATTCCCACCCATCACTACTTCAATCCTGGCTTTGAAAAGGTTCAGGCATGTTTTATTCACTATCGAGTCCGCCTTTCGGGGTCACAATTCATATTAAAACAGGCCCATCCTTTGTTTTTTAATATTTGACAAATACATGCAAAACTACCGCAAAACCATGAAAAATGGCTTTGGTGGATTTGAATCATATATATATCTTGTTTTAGAATCCTTTCGGATCCGAAAACCCATCGCAATCGCACCCGCCAGGCACCCTTTATATTTCTTTATATTTCATAATACACAGAAAATGCGCCCAAAACCATTGAAAATGGCTCAAGCGCGGATTTGAAATTTTATGAAAAATGACTCATAGACCATCGGGTCCGAACTCCATCGCAATCGGCGCTTGCCCAAGGCTTCCCTTTGTATTTTCTTTATACAAAGAAAATACATAAAATACATTGAAAACGCTAAGGGCGCGGACTTGAAATTTTATGCAATGGAGTGTTGTATGACCGTCGGGTCTGGCATATCGCATCGCAACATAACTCATGGTAAAGGCCCAGCCCCTTTGTAATCACCGATAGTGATATGCCAATAGCAATATCGGCGATCGCTCATCGCATAACAATAAAGCCCCGACTCTTTTGTAAATCCTCCATTGCGATACGCCGATAGCGATATCGGCGATCGCTCATCGGCGATGTATCATGTCGCTGCCGCTGCCTCCCCCGACTTGCGATATGCCGACGCGATCTGGACCGTTGATCGGCCAGATCCAACGGCTGAGATTAAAGTGGATCCTTAAGCCTGTAATTTTGCTTTTTACATGGTTTTTGGGGTATTTTCACCTCCCGATAGTGTATTTCTGCCCTCCAAAGGGCTTTCCTCTTGCAACTTTTTTGATCGGTGGAAGGCTTTTAGATAAAACTTGAAGATTTAAATAGCAACAATGGATCTTGGGCATGATTATAAGTATATTTGCAGCCTTTGAGAGCGTTTTGAATCTATTTTTGATCCTTTTGCATATCAAAGCTAACACTGGCTCCTTCTAGGGATGAGATCCTCCCTGTGAGGTCTCAAGAACTTGCAGATCAATGCCTTTCCAGCAACAAACAGATTAGACAAAATTCCTAGTGTTCCATTGGGCATGGAGTCTACTACAGCTATACTAAAAATTGATAAACGCACATTATTTACAGCTTTTAAGGCCAAAAGACCTTAAATCACATAGTTTTTCAAAAACCGCCCATTAACTGGGCCATCAAAGACTGGTTCCCCTCCCATACTTTTCAGTATGAAGGTGTTGTTTCCTTGAATCTGTGAAATGATGAAAGGGCCTATCCAGAGAGCATCAAACTTCCCATGATTGCCTTTCTTTTCTTTAAATGCATCCCATTTTAGAACCAAATCCCCAACCTGCAAATTATTTCTTTTTGCCTTCTTGTCAAAGACTTCCTTGATCTTTTGCTGATGTGCTGTAGCTTTTTCAATCAACTGCTCTCTGATCTGATATAATTTTGTTAAATCAGTGATTCTATTGGCCATATCATTTTCTTCATTCTGCGCTGTTTGGAGCAACTTTGCCACAGGGAGGGTAAGCTGAATTGGAAAAATAGCATCAGTACCATATACCAGCTTGAAAGGAGAGCAGCCTGTAGATCTTTTGATGGTCACTCTATCTGCCCAAAGTGCATATTTGAGCTTGGCATCCCAATTCTTCTTATTATCCTCTAACAACTTCTTAATAATCCTGATCAGACTTTTATTAGAGGATTCTGCTAGACCATTCCCTTGGGGGTAATAGGAGGTGGAATGAACAAGTTTAATGCCCATTGAATCACACATTTCCACCAACTCTTTTGCCTTGAAGGCTGCTGCATTATCTGTTATAAGCTTATGTGGGCAACCAAATCTGCTGAAAATGTTTTCTGATAAAAATTTCATGACCACATTATGATCAACCTTCCTTGTTGGGATTGCTTCAATCCATTTTGTAAAATAATCAGTGGCAACTAATATCCACCTGTGCTGGCCACTAGAGTGTGGGTTGATTTCACCAATGAAATCCAAGCCCCACTATTGAAAAGGTCCTTTTGCAATTATTGGCTTTAGGGGCAGGGATTTTAACTGCTGCTTACCTTCAAATCTTTGGCAACTGTCACAAGATTTAACAAAAGCAAATGCATCAGAAAATAAAGAGGGCCAATAGTACCCAGCTCTGAGGATCTTATGGGCTGTAGTCCTCCAATAATGATTTCCTCCACACATGCTGTTATGGAATTGCTGCATAACTTCTATTGACTGTTCTTTGTCTAGGCATCTTAAAAGCACTCCAGATGGATCCCTCCAATAAAGCAAGTCACCATTGATGCAACATTTCATTGCCTTGAGCTTTAACGTTCTTGCTTGACTTTGAGAAAATTCTGAAGGAACTTCTAGCCTTAGCAGGAAATTAATTATTGCAGCATACCAGCTACATGAAGCTAGGTTGTCAGCCACTGTCTGTCCTCTCTTCGTTTTAGCTGTTTCATGCTCTTCTATCAGACCATTTTCTGCTCCATTGAACAAGAAATCAATGTCCAAAGACCTGCAATTTTCTTCAGCCAAGAGTTTAGCAAGCCCCTGACCTCTTACTAACTTGGTGGGCTTCAGCTCTATGTTGAATTCTATCATTTTTGCAATCCATTTCACTCTTTTTCCATCAGCATCAGGCTGCGTTAAGACATCCTTTATTGCAGCAGAAGGCACATATGCAACTATTTTGGAATGCAAGATGTATATTCTGAAAGCTTTCAAAGATTTGATAAGAGCATAAGCCTGCTTTTCAATAATATCATACCTTAGTTCAACATCCCTCAGATTCTTGCTGAAAAAGGCCACTGGATGCTCTTGACCTGCTTCATCTTGCTGCAACAGGACAGCTGCAATGGTATCCTTAGAGGCAAATGAAAATAGGTGAAACTCCTTGCTATAGTCAGGGCTTATTAAAGTAGGAGCCTTCACAATAGCCATCTTAATGGACTCAAAAGATTTTCTGGCCACATCAGTCCACTTTACCTCTGCTCCCTTTTTCAACATAGAGGTTATGTGCTTAACTAGCTTAGCAAAATTAGGAATGAACCTCCTTACAAAGTTAATTTTGCCAAGGAAAGACTATATGTCTTTCTTTGATCTTGGGAGAGCCAAGGCTTGAATAGCTTTGACTCTTTCTGGGTCAATTTGAACACCTGCAGCAGACACTACATGCCCCAACAGTTTTCTTTCTTCCAAAGAAAATTGAGATTTTTTGGGATTGAGTGAAATTCCAAATTTCCTGCACTTTAAAAACACCTTTTTTAAATGTTGTAGATGATCATGATGGCTTCCAGAATAAACAGTTATGTCATCAAGATATATTAGCACAAATTTATCCTTTTCACCCACAAAAGCAATATCCATAGTGCGCTGAAAGGTGGCTCCAGCATTCATCAGCCCAAATGGCATTTTGGCATACATGAACGTGCCCCAAGGAGTGGTAAATGCTGTCTTCTCTTGATCATCTGGATGCATAGCGATTTGATTAAAGCCTGAAAATCCATCTATAAAAGACATTACTTTGGCACCTGTGACTTGCTACAACAAATGCTCCATTTTTGGCAGGGGATAATTATCCTTTTTAGAGCATTTATTTAGATTCCTGAAATCAACGCATAGTCTGATTTATCCATTCTTCTTCCTCACAACAACTAGATTGGCCACCCATTTAGAATATCTGAGAGGCACTATAATCGTAGCAGCCAGCAACTTTTTAATTTCTTTCTCAACCAGAGGAAGGAGCATAGGATTCATTGGTCTCAGCTTCTGTTTGAAAGGAATAGTGCCTTTCTCAAGTGAAATTTTATGCTGAATTATATTCCTGTCATATGTTTTCAGATCACTGTACTCCCAAGCAAAAACATCAGCAAATTTCCTCATTAACTTGCAGTATTCAGCATTCTGATCAGCAGATAGATTAGTGGACAGATTTATGAATTTGGGCTGACCTGGACCTCCTATATTATGCTTGCACACTGCAGACAGATCTTCTTTTTGGGCAGCTTTGTAAGGCACATCATTTGTGGTCAAACAATCTCTCAAGAGGAATTAGACCCTTAGGGATATAGTTACTAGGAAGCTGGACTATGCTATTCTTGCCGATCTTATTTCTAAGCTGTGACTTGGGATCATCTATCAAAGCATCATTATTTTGGTCAATTTGCATTTCAGAGAACTCATCAATGACTTGAAGGAACCTATTTAACTCATCATCATCATCAAAAACCTTCCAATGGTGGACATTATCAGGCAAAGAGGGTCTATATTTTATTTTTACCTCATAAACAAGTTTGGGAGGCGATGGAGGGATGAACAAACTAGCTGAAACAGCAAGGAAATCAGCAAGCTGATTTTGGGCTCTAGGAATAAATGAAATGCAGAAAAAATCAAAGAACTCTTTGACTCTCCATACCTCATCTCTGTAGGCTCTCAGCCTTGGATTCTTTTCTTGGAATGTTTTATTTACTTGCTGAATTATCAGATCAGCATCTCCAAACACCTTCAGATTTTTTATTCCTCTATCTTTGGCTGCATGAAGGCCCAACAACAGTGCTTCATATTCTGCTATGTTGTTTGTCACCTGAAAAACCAGCTTTAGAGACAACTGAACTGTTTCTTGTTGTGGAGATACTAGCACCACCCCTGCTCCTGCAGTCTCCTTGGTACATGCTCCATCAAAGAACATCTCCCAAATCTGACCTCCTGTATCATGCTCAGCCTGAGCTGTTGGTTTTCTGATCTGCAACGCAGCCTTCTGAGATTCTTCTATTTGGAGAATGCAAGCTCCAAAATCAGTTTCCACTGCATATATGGGATGGTTTGTAGGATTCTTCTAATCACTAATGATATATGCCAGCTGTGCTTCTCTATATAACCTCCTGCTCTCTCCTCCAAACACTAGAACAGTTGTATAAGAAAGATCATTCTGCAATTTCCCACCTAGTCTCTTAATCCACCCTCTAGACAACAACATTCCAAACTTCGGAGGAACATCGGCCACCACTATATCCATCATCATACTTTTCATGGGCAGCTGGGTTAAGGTAATGGCCAGATCCTTAATTAATCCAAGGCATTTTACCTTCCTTGAATCAAAAGAGAACAAATCATGATAAGGTCTAGTGATATCAAGGCCTAACTCTTCCATGACAGTTTTGGGCATTAGATTGTGGCTGGCCCCTGTGTCTAGCAGGCAATTGTGTAGGATTTTATCATGGATAGTTAATGAAACATAGAAAGATGGAGAACTATTATCAGCAGGTTCAATCATGGGGCTAAGCATAATAGTAGGCTTGTCATCTTGCAAATTGACAGAGTCAATGGAGGTTTGTTTAGATTCTAGTTCAAGGGCCTCAAGGATGGGTCTTCTAAATAATTCACTCTTCACCAACTCAGCCAGGGGCATGGATATTTTCAATTTCTGAATTTCTGACTCAAAACTAAAAGAAGAGAAAACTCTATCAGCAGTTTTTACCCCTTGAACTGGAGCTTTGAGGGTGACAGGATCAGCTGCTGGTCTTCTTTGCCTGCTATTCTGTGGCATTGTTTGAGCAGCTGCTTCTTGTGCAACATTTTCTTTGACATTCTTTGCATTGGATCTTAGATTATATCTTTGCTACTGCTCACCAGATTGCAGAACAGCACCACTGTCCCACCTTTGATTGTTTTGCTCTTGCAGCAATGACTCTTCATATTTGGCCAATGTTAAAAATGCAGCGCTGCCTTTATCCTCCAAGTAGTGAATTTCATCCTCATCTTCTTCAAATTGTTCCCCCTCCATGACCATATTTTGAAAGGGAGCTTTAACCTTATGATCTTCTTTTGTTTCTTCACCCCTTTGCATAATTTGTAACTGCTCATTTGCTTTTCTGAAAAGGTTTGGATTTCTTGGAGCAAATGTGTTTTGCTGCCTTGTTTTGCCTGAAGTCTGCTCAACCTTTAGCTTAGAAATTTCAGCAGCCAATGACTCTGTTATCACTTAGAACTATAAACATATGTATATAATCCTTTGTCCAAGTTAAATGTCAAAAGTTGGTGTCAAATGGTTTTTGTCCTATGTTTCTTACTTAGGGTTGAAGTTTTAAAGGTGTTTGATGTAAATCGTTCTCTAATCCTATTGGTCATCCTCCATCATGATTGCTAAAGCCATGTCTTGTCTTATCCATGTCACCGATCCTTTCCGTAATTTCGCAGCGCAGTCTCATTGGTTAGTTTTGCAGCGTAATCATTGTTTAGCCATTTCGCAGCGCGTCAGCATCAAACCGTTTCGCAGCGCATTATGCCAATTCATAACTAACTGCGCTACGAAATCGCAGATTCGTGCGTTTTGCAGCGTATATTCCTCAAAGGGTCAAGTCTGTTGATGAGTCACCACTTCCGTCCGTTCATGTCAGTGGGCGTACCTCCCAAACACTCATTAACCATCACTCCACCAATAGATTTGTAGGCATGCACATAAATATTATTCAAATGGGTTTTACCGTGCAAGGATTTTTTATGATGATCGTAGATGATGCATAAATGACCAACCTGTGTGATGAGATATTTGAGTTTGCAAGCGAGCCCGAGTTTTCAAGTGAGCCTGATTACAAGCGAGCCCGCGTTAAAAAGAATTGAATTACCATTTGAGTTGAAGCTGTTGGCCATTCTCTGTGTGAAAATTTCAAAAGCGAAATGGAGAGGAAAGAACATAGGTCTGGAAAATGTCAGAGAACAGAGCCTGAAGGTTTGGACCTTGCATTAAGAGATGAAGGCGTGAAGAAAGCCTTCAAGGATGCCGGCTGTTGGAATTTCTGTAAGAAGCTGCAGGGTGGCCATGCTCAGGTAACAAAGGATTTTGCTTTAAACTTCACGGGTTTGAATTCTAAAATAGCTATGTTAGAAGTTCAAGTGTCTCCGGAGGCAATTGCTGCTGTAACTGAGATTCCAAGAGGGGGGCAAGAATGGTTTAAGAACTTTAAATTTGATATGAACCCCTGCAAAGAGTTTTTAAAAGAGGCATATGTGAATGAAGACCTAACAAAAGCAGTGCCTAGAAACTATGTTAAGGAGCACTATGCCATTCTTCTCACCTGTATTCAGAAGTACTTAACCTGTGAGGGAAGATACAATAAGGTCTACTCCTATCACTTCAAGTTGCTGTTACATTTTACTGGTAAAGCATCCATAGATATTCCCTTTTACTTGTTTCGCAGTCTAAGCAAAATGTGTGACAAAGTGCAATTAAGGAAGGATGACTGTGAAACATCGTTATTTCACCATGGTTTGGTTAAATTGTTGGTTTTGGATGGTCTTCAGAAAATAGGTAGGGATTGGAACTCCTTCATCTTCATGGCTGGTTTCCAGAGTAAAACAGGTCTTACTCCACAGCCGGTTAGAGAAAAAGAAAAATCAGTTGAAGAACCCACGATAGCTGAGCTTCGAAAGGAGGCAAAAGATAAAAAGAAGGCCAAGTCACAGTTGAGAAAATCAGTGAAGCCACTGATCATTAAAGAGCAACCTCGGCCATCATCAAAAGAAGAAGCTAAGCATAAGAAAGCTGTACCTGGACCAAGTGGATCTGAAACAGTGTCAAGAGTTAGGACAAGGAGTCAAATAAGCAAAGAAAAAGGCAAAGCATTAACTGTTGAGGAAAGCCCGATATCTAAGGCCAGCTTGAGTGATTTGCTTGAGGCCATTGAGTTTGAGCAGGTTGAACCGGTGCATATTGAACCAATGCACGTTGATTTGACTTAATCATCACCAGAAAGCACTAAGAAATCTAAAGCTTCAAAAAGACTGAGGTTTGATGAACCAGGTGATGAATTTATCTTCAAACCAAGAAGACCTGTTACAAGAAAACAAGTAAGGGAAGCTGAGAAACTGCCTAGAGCAGAGGAAGTTGAAAAATTGCCCAGAACAGAGGTAGCAGAGGAATTGTCCAGAACAGAGGAGTCAGAGAAAATTAAGCAAAAAGACAAGAATAGAACAGTCATTATTTCCCAAGGAGGTAACATTATAGCTATAAAGAACCAGTTGGAGGCAGCAAACAATGTAATTGCCAAGGTGAAGAGTGTCACTAGGGAGTCTGCAGTCAGGTATGCAAATTATCGAAAAGCTGTTTTGAGAGGAAGTAAAAACCTAGTAAGCCAGGTGGATTCAGTAGCTGATGTTTACACATGGACTGTTCCAGCTCTCAAACAGGCCAAATCCATTAGAAAAATAAACATGCATTTAAGAGCTGAAAACAAAGCCTTGAGGAAGGAGGTTGCAGACTTAAAGGCACAGCTAGGTCAAATAGCTGCTAACTGATGTTGAGAAAGGTGTTGTTCTAAGTTTTGTAAAATTTTGCTTAGTTTCATTATTTTGAGGACATATAGATCTATGCCACATATAAAGGAGGTTTAAAAAATTAAAGGTCCAAACAGTAAATACCTCAGGGCAAATACACACTGTTTTAGCAAATTCAGCAGTTTCGTAGCGCGCTACGAAACTGCTGTAGGTGTTGTTTTTTAACGCAGACAAACAATTTGATAGGATGATCAGAAATTTTCAAAGGAAACATCTGAGGGACATTTAGGAGACCAAATGAAGATAGCATAGCCATTCAAATGATGACAGGTGTACCTTTGTAAAAGTGAAATGTTTTGGCTCAAGTTAAAGTTTTGATTATAAAGGCACTTTATTACCGGTCATTAGGGTTTGGAAGGAGTTGCATACGAGGAGACTTGGCTTGCACACCTATCCATCAATGAAGCCTCCAACACATCTGGAAACATGGTGGTGCTCTACATTTTTGGGATATTAAAGAGCTGGAGACATGCTGCTGCATTTTCGAATAAGTGGTGGAAGACTGGAACCGGAAAAACATGGGTTTTCTCCTAACATCACTGAACCATCAAAGCATTCAGCATCCAAAGCTAGTATGGGACATTGAATCCTTTTCTCAGCCATCTCGGCCAAACTAAAAGGAGACAGGTGTCAAAGAACAAGAAAGAATCATTCTACGAGGAGGATAGAATTAGAGTTATAGTTAAATTAGGACTCTTTAAAATTCCAGTTTAGCACTTATTGTATTTAATGAGTTAGTTCAATAGTGGATAGGGGTAATTAGTGGCAGTCATCGAGCTCCCCTCATGCTGGAGGAGGAAGCTCAAAGTAGTTAAAGTTATGTTTCTATATATAGATGAAACTTTTATGTAATGAGGGTTGGATATTTGAGAAAACAGAGTATTATTTTGGCTTGTGTAAAAACTCAGTTTCAGTAATACAATTTGCTGCTTTTCTTCTAAGGATTCATACAGTGTTTCAATGCTCAAGATATGTGGTTTTGCTTTATCCTTAATGTTTTTACAGTTGTATAAATACACAATCACTCAGAATTCACTTATGCTGCTCTGATTTCCTGTGTGTATTTGTAAACTGAGGTTTTCTATGAGATGTTGTTTTGAGTATTTAAACATCACATGCCCTGACTTCTATGCATGAGCAGTGTTATAGTTTACTGAAGTATGATTAACTCCATAAGCCCAATGGAAGTCTTTGTAATGTCTGTCCAGCCAGCTTATTTGTTAAATTCACTTTGCAAGAGTTAGCCATCTCATCAATAGTCAAAATCAATAACCTTTTGAGAGAGCCCTCTCAGGCTAAGGAGGCTAAGCCTTAGTCAAAAGATTGGTCTGAAATAGTTACACAGAGTCTACCTGGTCAGCAGCCTTCCAGTGCTTGATTTTGTGATAATAGACTCAATCATCTTAGTCATTTTGTCTAATTTAGGCTCTGAAGTTGAGGCAGGGGAAGAAGAAGCCTCACCTCTCAGCCTTCTTCTATCAGCTTGACTCTTTAACTTCTTTGCTGCCATAATATTGGATTCCACTTCCAGCGCTACTTCTTGCATATCACTCAGAGTAGCACATCGTCTTTCTCTCAACAATAAGCAGAAATCAGAGTCAAAAGCATTGGCATATGTGAGTTTGGCAGCAGTGGGGGTAGGCTTTACCTCAGCTGGAATTTTACTATATATTCTATTAAATCTTTTATTGAAGTCAGGCAAAGACTCACCCTTTTCTCTTTTCAAGTTTCCAAACTCTGTATGATAATACAGCAAGTCCTTCTTATCTCCCCATTGCTTCAAAAATGCATCATCTAATGCCTCAATATCTGTTATAGATCTTTGGGGTAATTCTCTAAACCACTTCCTAGCCTCACCATCAAGGCTTTGGACAAAAACTCTCATCCATACATCATTCTCACTGATATCTAAATTATCAGCATAACTGTAAAAGGCTTCAAGATGTTCTTCTGCTATCACTCCCTTTGTTCTAGTAAATTTAGGCATATATTTTTGATATTCTCCTATAGGAATGGCATTTAAAGGTGTAGGCAAGACCAAAGGTCCATATCTAGTAGCAACAATCCTCTCAATCCTAGTAGGTGCTTGCTGTCCTGCCATGTTTGGAATATGTGGAATAACACTAGCAGATGGAGCAGTAGGAGATAATGTAATGGATGGCAGAGATATTGGGATGTTTTGGATAGTATGGGAAGCTTTCTTTGGACTGAGATTCAAAGGGGAACTAACTGCACAAGGGGCTGAACTAATCTCTGAAGGAATTTCTATATTAACAGTGCTGGGCTCTAAGCCTTCAAGCTGTAATTCTTCAGTTATGAACTCATCTTTTAGAGATAAATCGGAGTTTTTAGGCTTACCTGATCCTGATGCCCCTTTCTGTGATGATTTCTTCGATTTAACAATTTTCTCAGGGTCATGCAATGGTTCAGCTGGAGACTTCTGCAGATTTCTTCTAGTATGCCTCACAAACTGAGCCAGAACTTCAACGTGGAGTCACCAAAGGATGGTCTTCCACCAATGGAGTCGCCAGACAGAAGATTACAACCAATACTATGTTCAAACCTTGTCTGTCATCAAAGCTTGAAACTATGTCGTTCTCCCAGGGAAGCTTGAGCTCCGATTCTCCTCTCCCCGGCAACGGCGCCAATTAATGTTATCACCCCAAGAAACTCACCTAGGTTGTAAATCAGTGATGCTCAGGAACATTACAAATTCAACAATTATGTTGGATAAGATGATGGATAAATGAAGATATGCTGCACATTTAAGCCAGATAACCACTCCTACTATGACTATCCCCAGACATGGGTGAAGACCCCCAAACTACAAGGCTTTCAACTACCAATCACTCACAGTTTAAGACAAAGGTTATGATGGAGAAGACTAATTACACCAGCAGATGCACAGGACCCTGTGATGGCCAGCTGCAACCAGTTAGAAGATCTGTGAAACTATTGTTTAACACACAGGTAGGATGACAGCTCCCTGATATCAAAACAACAACATTCTGCAAGCAATTTCAATGAACCACTAAATTATAATACAGAGGTGGGATGACAGCCCCTCTGATATTAAAAATCCACAACACATCAAACAAATGATAGCAGGCACAGCCTGGAACAAGAAAGAGAAGTGGAAAGTGAGCAAATGACAACAAAAGAAGCTTGTATTAGTGAAAATCCAGACCAAAAGCTGCAGGTCTCATAGTATTTACAGTCTCCAGAAGTTAAAGGCAACAACAAAAACTATCATTCATCAAACACTCATCAACCTCACTACAACTGTTTTTTCAGTATATATGGTGTCTCATTACATAATCTCTTTGTTAGCTATGCGTGGAGGAGCCCATAAATGGCCACCAACCATAATTACATTCAGAAATGGGGCTGTTGATACAACTCTGGCTGTGCTGTAAATGGATTTGACCCCTCTGGTGCTCTGCAACCCTCCTTTGAGCAGGTGGCGTGAAAGACCAATGGAACCATAACCATTGAATGCTCTGAACTCCCCAGTGGTGTTTTGCTTCCTCCTCGGCCATACTGCAGATTAAATGCAGCTGCTGAATCATTAAACGGCTCAGTCATGACTGTTTGGCTTTAAAACAGTGAAACGCTGCCACACTATTCATTCCTACCCATCACTACTTCAATCCTGGCTTTGAAAAGGTTCAGGCATGTTTTATTCACTATCGGGTCCGCCTTTCGGGGTCACAATTCATATTAAAACAGGCCCATCCTTTGTTTTTTAATATTTGACAAATACATGCAAAACTACCGCAAAACCATGAAAAATGGCTTTGGCGGATTAGAATCATATATATATCTTGTTTTAGAATCCTTTCGGATCCGAAAACCCATCGCAATCGCACCCGCTAGGCACCCTTTATATTTCTTTATATTTCATAATACACAGAAAATGTGCCCAAAACCATTGAAAATGGCTCAAGCGCGGATTTGAAATTTTATGAAAAATGACTCATAGACCATCGGGTCCGACCCATTGGGTCCAAACTCCATCGCAAGCGGCGCTTTCCCAAGGCCTCCCTTTGTATTTTCTTTATACAAAGAAAATATATAAAATACATTGAAAACGCGAAGGGCACGGACTTGAAATTTTATGCAATGGAGTGTTGTATGGCTGTCGGGTTCGGCATATCGCATCGCAACATAACTCATGGTAAAGGCCCAGCCCCTTTGTAATCACTGATAGCGATACGCCAATAGCGATATCGGCGATCGCTCATCGCATAACAATAAAACCCCGACTCTTTTGTAAATCCTCCATTGCGATACGCCGATAGCGATATCGGCGATCGCTCATCGGCGATGTATCATGTCGCTGCCGCTGCCTCCCCCGACTTGCGATATGCCGACGCGATCTAGACCGTTGATCGGCCAGATCCAACGGCTGAGATTAAAGCGGATCCTTAGGCCTGTAATTTTGCTTTTTACATGGTTTTTGGGGTATTTTCACCTCCCGATAGTGTATTTTTGCCCTCCAAAGGGCTTTCCTCTTGCAACTTTTTTGATCGGTGGAAGGCTTTTAGATAAAACTTGAAGATTTAAATAGCAACAATGGATCTTGGGCATGATTATAAGTATATTTGCAGCCTTTGAGAGCGTTTTGAATCTATTTTTGATCCTTTTGCATAGAAAAGCTAACAGGAGCCACCACACCAAACGAAAAAGGAGCTATTTCCAAGGTCCGGACCGAGTGGTTATCCCCCATGTTGTCGCAATGAATTTCGAGGCTTCAACAGCTTGTTGGGTGAACTTCCTTTCCATGAACATGAATTTTGTTGCACTATATATATATGCACGTATATATGTATACCCTTCCGCACGATCATAATATGTATATCAATATACTTATGCATAGGAATCCAGGTTGTAATGGCTTTGAGACTGCTCGACCTCCGACTCCCAATGTAAGATCCCTCCCTCGAAACTAATATGCGTGGTTGACATGTCTTGTTTCTAGGACCATACGCCACATTCTGTTATTGAGCTGAGGGTCTCCCCTAGTACGACATGTCATTCAACGATTCATTGTCCCTACAACAATTTCCACGTTGTCTCCTTGTGCCAATCTCCATGGAGGCTTACCAAGACACTTCTCCCCCACTTGCAGGGTTTTGAACTATGGGATGAGACCTTTCCCAAGTGGCTCCCACCATGCCCTAGGCCTCACCTAACAACATACCACACATCATCAGAATATGGCCCACTAGCACCCAGGGTACTTCTCCACTGGCCACGTGTCCCCTAGTACGTTATGCCAGTATTTCTTCCACTCAAAGGGAATGACGACCCATTCACGATTGTTTTAATATTGGGTCCCCACAAGTGGTCATACATATAAGCTCGGGACACCTTCGAGAACTGATTCTGCAGCATTCTAGGGTTCAAACCTTTCAGGTTTCCAGGGTGGTTATTCCTCCCAACAACCATCCCTCACCACGCAGTCTAGTTAACTGAAGAACCTATGTTATTTCCTTTGACATAACCCTAATGCTCCATTATCGTTAAGTCCTAGATTGGCCACTTCAAATCCCCTTCCAGCTCTCCACTCTACGATCTCTGCTTAGCCATCTTGATCAATCTTGTTAATGAGACTATCATTCTAGCCAATCCCGTGAAGGAAGCTGTCATTCTGACAAATCTTAGAAAAGGAATTTCCTTCCACCAATCGGAAGTCTCTATTGACTAAGGTCTTAACTGTTTTGTGAATAATATTGGCCCGATATTTCCTATAAGTTCATGACCTCCTACTCTAAAGCTGCAACAAGATTTAGGCTTCCTTCTCACCATGACTCGGTCGAAGGATTTTGGCCTTGCACTGTGTAGTGCCTTTGAAGTAGAACTGGGCAACCCTCCTATTTGTCAGCCTTGCTACCACATAAGATATCCTAAATGAACCTTATCAGATGCGACTCTCCCTCATGAGTCTGGTAGAACTCCAGAAAATATTTACAGATCCATGGTGACATGCTTGGCCGCCTAGGGATATTTTTGACGTTATCCCTCTCAAGCTTGAGTGATTGATCTCCAATGAGTCCATGACTCCTTGGCTCACGGGTCTTCCCATTCCATGAGGAAGAAAAGCCACCAAGGGAGGCACAGGTTCTCTTGAGTGGATTACCTACAATGAACTTGGTGGAATCTCCAAAGAGAGATCAATCCTCTCCTGCTACATGCCAATGGTGCTAGACCTTGAGCTGGACTGCACACAACTCTATGATGAAGCTTCATTGCTTTAGGCCCCTTGACTATAACTTTACGGTGCCAACAATAGAATAAATATTTACTAAAAATGCAAGGATGAAGGCCATTTACGTAAAGTGGGTGGCTCAATGGACACTAGGGAAATCTCCCTTGGACATTAAATCCATGCTTATCAAGAAACATAGTGATTTTGTGGCTCACAAGCGAATACAGACCCTACCATGCAGGAGGTCTCTCTCTTTGTAATATTATAATAATTAAAAGGGGTCACAAAGCCCACTATTCTTTACGCATTCATCTCAGCTCTTATGGCCCAATACTAAATTATGATTTAGTCTTATTAATCTTAGCGAACATATAGATTACATACATTTATGCATCACATGGTTCATGCTTTTCGATTAGTAGTTAATAACACATTCTCATTTCTCGCTTTATCAAGCATGCATGCACATATTCCACATAGACACATTCACAGATGCAGTTGTTTAACACTTCACTAGTGGAATATAAATTTTAAGCACACTTCTAACATTACCAAGTAGTCACTACATTCAAACCATCGTCTATAACACGATAACAACATTATTCATACATTATACAAAATGCATAGTTACTTTGTAGGTTTTAACCCTATACAGAAATTACCTGCATACGAATTCTAAAACACATAAAATAAACAATGCGAGTGCATAACACGTAAAACACATATACACAAAGATTTTCCCCTAAATCCCAAAACCGGGACTACCCAACTTGATTTTTTATTATGTTCCTTTCAATGTTATAATACATATTTATACATGCTGAAGCATCCAATACCATGGACCAAAAACCATCGCGTCCAAAAACATGTGCGAAAAATCATGCACAAAACCATAGGTGGGTCCGCCCATCCTAACATAGGGTCCAAAACCAAAATTTTTTGGGGCACTGCTCTGGACCGCATAAAGTGGGGTTACGGGTACGCCTCAAACCCCCTATGACCACCTCCCCCCTCTAACTCTTGGTTAACTAAGTGGGCTAGTTGTGGAAAGAATATAACACAACCCAACATTCTCCCACTTGTTGTTTTCTTTCCACAGGGGGCCACAAGAGAGCTTAGTCATTTTCTCGCCCTGGAATGCCCATTGTCTCTCTACACCAAGAGAACTTCTCAGAGCTCACAAATTTTTTCAATGCATCTGCAGTATTCTTCAAAGTGTCCACCTTTACTAGCAACATCTTTTTGTCTTCTATCATATCCCTCACAAAGTGATACTGAACACCAATGTGCTTTGTCTTTGAATGATATGCAGGGTTCTTTGCCAAGAAAATTGCACTTTGGCTGTCACAGTCTATCCTTATAGCTTCCTGTACTAACCCCATACTTGAACACAATCTCTACAACCAAACTGCTTCCTTGCTTGCATGAGTGGCTGCCATGTATTCTACCTCTATAGTTGATAGTGCCACTACAGAATGTTTCTTACTCATCTAACTGACTGCACCTCCAAATAGGTTAAACACATACCCACTTGTAGATCTTCTCTGATCCAGATCTCCAGCCGAGTCTGCATCAACAAAGACACGAATATCCAACACTCTATCCAATCCTAGTCTTCCTTGGTAGCACAAACCATAATCAGTAGTGCCACGCAAATACCTGAAAACCCGCTTCATTGCTGTCTAATGCTCCTTCCCTGGTTTTGACATAAACTTGCTCAATACTCCCACTGCATGTGCAATGTCTGGTCTAGTATAGACCATTGCATACATCGGGCTACCGATTGCACTTGCATATGGAACACAGGACATATCCTCTTCCTCTTCTTGTGTCTTGGGACACTGTTCAGCAGATAACTTTACACCTACAGGAATAGGAACCTTCACTGGTTTACTATCCTCAATGTTAAACCTCTGCAGTATTGTCTCGACATACTTCCTCTAGTTTAACCAGAGCTTCCTCTTTGCCCGATCTCTTTTAATTTCCATGCCCAAAATATAGTTTGCAGCACCAAGATCTTTCATGTCGAATTTGGAGGACAATTGGGCCTTCAAATCCTGTATAATTTCTTTTTCATTTCCAACCAGCAACATATCATCCACATACAAGACCAGATAAATAACACGGTCACCAATTAATTTAAAATACACACAGTGATCTGCTTTGCTTTTGGTGAAGCCAAGTCCCCGTATAATGTATCAATTTTCTGATACGGTGACTGTTTTGACCCATAAAGAGACTTCTTTAACTTGCATACTAGTTCTTTCTTACTCTTCACCGCAAAGCCTTCAGGTTGCTTCATGTAGATCTCCTCCTCCAGATCCCTGTGAAGAAATGCTATCTTCACATCCATCTGTTCTATCTCATAATCAAAAGCAGCGGCAATAGGTAAAAGTAATCTAATAGAAGTTACCTTGGCAATAGGAGAAAAAATATCACCAAAATCAATTCCTGGCACCTGGGAATAACCTTTTTCTACCAACCGAGCTTTGTATTTTGTTGAGCATGGAGCATGATTGTTTAGAGGTCTTTGTTTTAGCCACATGTATACCCCAGGAATTTTGTACACCCCTCCACGTGGGGGGGTGCGAGGGGGGACTTGTCCCCCCCGCGAGGGTTGGGGGGGGGGGGGGGTGATCCCCCCCGGCTGGGGGGTCCAGGGGTAGCACCCCCGAAGCTAAAAACAGATGTAAAATTGCATTGTAAAAGTATAGTAATTTCTAGTCAATCTGGGCCGTTCATTAGGCGAATGATCTGACGGTAGAACTTATGTTTAGTTTAGGGTTTTTTGCCCTAGAAGGCAAACCCTCTCTTTGTATGAGGGCATTGTATTTGAGGCTGTGTAATAGATGTGTATTCTCCGAGTGAGAAACAGAGAGGTGAGACTGTGAGAGAAAACAGAGGATATTACAGCGGATCTGCTGTAGGTTGTGTTTCTTCATTTTGCTAGATAATAGAAAGGAAGGACTGGCTGTTCGCGGTGGATGTAGCCCAAACTGGGTGAACCACGTATATCTGTGTCTCTTTTGTTTTATGCATTTTCTGTGTTTATATTTATGCAATATTTAATGTGTTCCATTGCTCTGTAATATATAATTTTCTAACAACTGGTATCAGAGCCGAAGGTCTATTTGGCTGATAAACTCGCAGGAAAGAAGGGTTCCTCGTTCAAGTGGGAGCAATGGCGGAAGATGGTAAGTTTAGGGTCGAGAAATTTAACGGCCAAAACTTCTCGCTGTGGAAGATGCAGATGGAAGATTATCTGTATCAGAAAGATCTATACCTACCATTGGGGGGAAAAACAAAGATGCCGACGGTATGACAGATGAAGAATGGAACCTTCTTGATAGAAAGTCACTTGGAATAGTATGGTTGTGCCTCACAGTGTCGGTCACCTTCAACATTTCGAAGGAAACAATGATAGAGGGTTTGATTAAGGCGTTGGAGAAACTATATGAAAAACCCTCGGCCTCAAACAAGGTATTTCTTATGAAACGGTTATTTAATATGAAGATGTCGGAAGGTGGATCTGTTGCAGACCATTTAAATGATTTTAATACTGTTACAAGTCAGTTATTTTCTGTAGGGGTAAACTTTGATGATGAAGTTAGAGCTCTGTTATTCTTGTGCTCATTACCAAAAAGTTGGAATGGTTTAGTAATGGCCATTAGTAACTTTGTTTCTGGATCTAGTACTTTAAAGTTTGATGATGTTGTCGGTGCTATCCTTAGCGAGGAAATGTGACGGAAAAGCTCCGGTGAGACATCGAGTAATGATTTGAGTGCAGAGTCTAGGGGAAGAAAAATGGAAAGAGGAAAGAGCTCAGGATATCGCAGTAAATCAAGGAAAGGCAGATCCAAGTCTAGATCGGGGATAGTGTGCTAGAAATGCGGAAAGAAAGGACACCTAAAGAAAGACTGTAGATCTCGGAAGGGAAAAGAAGGAGAGGCACAACAAGAAAACAATCATGAAGCAAATATGACAGGTGAGGTGTTACAAGATTCTTTGATTCTTTCTTTCGAAAATATTACTGATTCCTGGGTGGTAGATTCAGGGGCCTTATTCCATGCCACACTTGATAAGAAATACTTTCATGACTATGTTCAAGGAGATTTTGGACAATTTCGTTTGGGTGATGATAAACCTTGTAAAATTGTTGGAATGGGTAAGGTTCTTGTAAAACAGTAGAATGGAAACCAATGGCTACTAAAGGAGGTAAGGCATGTTCCAGATCTAAAGAAAAATCTAATTTCAACAGGGCAGTTAGGCGGTGAAGGTTGTGTGACAACTTTCACAAATAAAGCTTGGAAGGTCACCAAAGGAGCCTTGGTAATAGCAAAAGGTGAAAAGGTTGGTACATTGTATTTATGCAATGGTATTTCTAACTCTGTTAATGCTTTAACTTCCAAAGGAGCAGATGCAACATTATGGCATCATAGGCTCAGACACATGAGTGAAAAGGGGATGAAGATTCTTCACTCAAGGAATTTGTTGCTAGGTTTGAAGAATGTTGATTTGGACTTCTATGAGAATTGAATTTATGGAAAACATAAGAGAGTCAGATTTCTCAGAGTTGGGAAAGAAAAGAAGAGTGAAAAATTAGAGATTGTGCATATAGATGTATGGGGACCTGCTCAGGTATCATCTCTCAGTGGCTCTCGTTATTATGTTACTTTTATTGATGATGCAACTAGAAAAACTTGGATTTTTTGTATTAAGAATAAATCTGATGTATTTGATACTTTCAAGAAATGGAAAGCTTTGGTTGAGATTGAGACAGAAAAGAAATTGAAGTGTCTTAGATCAGACAATGGAGGTGAATATTGCAGCAAAGAGTTTGATAGGTACTATTCAGAGCATGGAATTCGCAGAGAGAAGACAGTTCCAAGAACACCACAAGAAAATGGTGTGTCAGAAAGGATGAACAAAACAATCATGGAGCATGCAAGGTGCATGAGATTGCATGCAGGATTTCCTTTACAGTTTTGGGCAGATGCTGTAGATATTGCTGTTTATCTAATAAATAGAGGGCCTTCAAGTTCCTTGGATGGTGGTGTTCCAGAGGAAGCATGGACAGGTAAAAAGGTAAATTACTCTTTTTTAAAGCCTTTTGGTTGGGAGGCCTTTGTCCATATTGATAAAGAAAATAGAACAAAGCTTGAGGCAAAGTCAAAGAAATGTACCTTTATTGGATATGGTGTTAATGATTTTGGTTATTTCTTATATGATTACGAAAATCACAAAATCATTAGGAGCAGAGATGTAATATTCAATGAAAAGGTCTTGTATAAGAATCAGTTGCAGGAAAAGAAACACGAAAAAGAAAACAAGGAATACACAGCTCTTGATGAAATCACTGAAAAAGTAAAGGTGCCTAAAAATAATAATAATCAACAACCACAACAACAACAGGAGGCACCCCAAACACCTGAAAGTGGTGTTAGAAGATCTACGAAGATAAGTAGACCCCCTAACGATACTCTCCTTCATTATATTATTTATTGTTGACTGATTTTGATGAACCCGAATGTTATGAAGAAGCAATGCAGGTTGAAAGCAGGAAGAAGTGGGAGGTAGCCATGGAAGAAGAGATGGACTCCTTAATGCATAACTAGACTTGGGACTTAGTCAGGTTGCCTGCAGGAAAAACTACATTGAAGAAAAAATGGGTTTACAGACTGAAGGAAGAAGATGGAGGAAAATAGAGGTACAAAGCTAGACTTGTGGTGAAGGGGTTTGCACAGAAGAAAGGTATTGATTTTGATGAAGTATTTTCTCCTGTTGTTAAAATGACTTCAATCAGAAATATTTTAAGTCTAGTAGCAATTGAAGATTTTCATCTTGAGCAGTTAGATGTAAAGACAACCTTTCTCCATGGATTTGGAGGAAGAGATATATATGCAACAGCCACAAGGATATGAAGTGAAAGGGAAGGAGAAACTAGTGTGCAGGTTGAAGAAGAGCTTGTATGGCTTAAAACAGGCTCCAAGGCAGTGGTATCTTAAATTTGACAAGTTTATGTCTGAACAAGGTTATACTAGATGTCACTCTGATCATTGTGTTTATTTGAAAAAGCAAAATGATGGCAGCTATATTATATTGTTATTGTATGTAGATGACATGCTTGTTGCAGGGTCTAACATGCAGGAAATAAATGTGCTCAAAAGAAAATTGGCAAATTCATTTGCAATGAAGGATTTGGGTGCTGCAAAACAAATCCTTAGTATGAGAATAACTAGAGACAGGAAAAATCGTAAATTAACATTGTCTCAAAATGAGTACATACAAAAGGTGTTGAAAAGATTTAATATGCACAATGCAAAACCAGTTAGTACACCTTTTTCTAGCCATTTCAAACTTAGTAAGGAAATGTGCCCGAAGACCCAAGAAGACATGGATTATATGTCTAAAGTTCCATATGCATCAGTAGTTGGAAGCTTAATGTATGCAATGGTCTGCACAAGGCCTGATATTGCACATGTAGTGGGAGTTGTAAGCAAGTACATGAACAATCCAGGAAAGGAACATTGGATGGTAGTGAAATGGATTCTTAGATATTTGAAAGGTACCACAAATCAAGCATTATGCTTTGGTGGTTCAAACATTTTTCTACAGGGATATCTTGATGCAGATATGGCAGGTGATAGAGATAATAGGAGGAGCACTACAGGATATGTATTTACTGTTGGTGGAACAACTGTCATTTGAGTTTCAAAAATCCAAATTGTTGTTGCACTTTCAACAACAGAAGCAGAGTATGTTGCTGCTACAGAGGCTAGTAAAGAAATGATTTGGTTACAAAGGTTTATGGGTGAATTGGGTAAGGAGCATGATATGGGCACGTTATACAGTGATAGCCAAAGTGCCATTCATCTTGCAAAGAACTCAACATTTCATTCCAGGACTAAACACATACAACTCAAGTACCATTTCATACGATCAGTGTTGGAAGATGGAGAGTTGAAGCTGGAAAAGATACACACTAGCCAAAATCCTGCAGATATGCTAACAAAAGTTGTAACCAGGGAGAAACTGAGAATATGCTCAGTTTCAATTGGTCTTCAAGGATGATGATGAAGATGAGAAATAGCCAGGTCCAAAGAGGAGTCATTATCCAACAAATGAAGTAGCGGTGGAGTTGCTACAATCATTCTCCAAGTGGGAGATTGTTGAATATGGAGCATGATTGTTTAGAGGTCTTTGTTTCAGCCGGATGTATACCCCAGGAAGTTTGTACACCCCTCCACGCAGGGGGGTGCGGGGGGGGACTTGTCCCCCCCGTGGGGGTTCGATGGGGGCAATCCCCCCGGCTGGGGGGTCCGAGGGCCAGTGGTCCCCCGGCGGGGGTTTCGGGGGCAGTGCCCCTGAAGCTAAAAAAAAATGTAAAATTGCCTTGTAAAAGTATAATAATTTCTAGTCAATCTGGGCCGTTCATTAGGCGGATGATCTGACAGTAGAAATTATGTTTAGTTTAGGGTTTTTTGCCCTAGAAGGCAAACCCTCTCTTTGTATGAGGGCATTGTATTTGAGGTTGTGTAATAGATGTGTATTCTCTAAGTGAAATAAAGAGGTGAGACTGTGAGAGAAAACAGAGGATATTATAGCGGGTCTGTTGTAGGTTGTGTTTCTTCATTTTGCTGGATAATAGAAAGGAAGGACTGGCTGTTCAGGGTGGACGTAGCCCAAATTGGGTGAACCACATATATCTGTGTCTCTCTTGTTTTATGCGTTTTCTGTGTTTATATTTCTGCAATATTTAATGTGTTCCATTGCTCTGTAATATATAATTTTCTAACATACTTCTTCGCCTTTCCTTCTGCATTTGTCTTCTTCTTGAACATCCATTTGTTGCCAATGGGTTTCCTTCCAGCTGGCAACTCCACCAGATCCCAAGCCTCATTTTTGTGCAAAGATGCCATTTCATCAACCGTGGCCTCTTTCCAGAGTTTGCCATCCTCTGAATCTACTGCTTCCTTCACAGTTCTAGGATCATCGTCAGTAATAGATAAAGAAAAATTTGAATAGAAAGGAGATGGACTATACCTTTCTGGCTGCCTTCTTTCTTGAACTGATCTTCTCACACTCGGAGTTTGTGGCTCTTCGTCTTCTGATTCCTCTTCTGTTGTAGAGTCTGATTCTTCCTCCTTAAGCTCAAACTCTATCTTCTCAGGTTCCTTTGGTTGGACTTCATGTTTAATAACATCTTTTACCTCTCTGAACACCACATCTTGGTTGTACACAACCTTCCGTGTGACTGGGTTCCAAAGCTTATAACCCTTTAAACCATCCTTATACCCAATAAAGATGCACTTTTCAGATTTACTATCCAACTTGGTCCATTTCTGCTTTGGAACATGTACAGATGCATCACATCCAAATACCCTCAGATGTGAAAGAGAGGGTTTCTTACCAGTCCATACCTCTTGTGGAGTCTTATCCTCCAACACTGATGAAGGTGACCTGTTGACCAGGTAACATGTAGTATCCATCGCCTCTGCCCAGAATTCCTGTCCTAACCCAACACCACTAAGCATGCTTCTTGCCCTTTCCATCAATGTCTTATTCATTCTTTCTGCAACTCCATTTTGCTGAGGTGTATATGGAGTAGTCTTTTGTTGTGCTATACGACACTTCTTACAGAATTCTTCAAATTCCTTGCTGCAAAAATCTCCACCATTATCTGTCCTTAGCACCTTTATCTTCTTCTCTGTTCGATTTTTCACGAGAGCCTTAAATTCTTTAAACCTGTCAAAGGCTTCATATTCCTTCTTAAGGAAATATATCCATGTATTCCTTGAGAAGTCATCTATAAATGATACATAGTACATAGACTTACCCAGTCATGGAACCTTCACAGGTCCAAACACATCACTATGCACAAGTTCTAATATCTGTTTCGCCCTCTTACTACCAGAGGGGAAACTCACCTGATTCTGCTTCCCATATACACAATTTTCACAGAAATCAAAATCCAGAGAGCTATTACTCATACCTTCTACCATACCTTTACCATGAAGTATTCGAAGGCCCTTCTCTCCAATATGTCCAAGCCTTTGATGCCACAACATGGTCTTCTCTCTAGAGACCACTAGATTTTCTGCTCCACTTTCAGGAACCATAGAACTGTTGCACCCATCAATAATAGTGCTACCTTGTAGCTTGTACAGAGTTCCAATTCGAACTCCCCGCATCAATACCAGTGCTCCTCGAACCATTTTGCAGGTATCCTTCTCGAACACTGTTTTTACACCTGCATCATCCAGCTTGCTTACAGAAATCAGATTTCTGGCCAATGCAGGAATATGCAGAACACCTGGGAGTGTTCTAACCCTTCCACCTTGCAACTTCAACTTCACTTTTCCGCGACCAATGATTCTAGCCTTCCTATCATCCCCTAAGAAGACATCACCACCATCGTATTTCTCATACTCACAGAACCACTCTCTATGGGGAGTGAAGTGAAAGGATGCACTTGAATCAATCAACCATGCCTCATGACCTACATGTGTACTTGAAGAAGCCAAGTACACATCCCCACCTTCATCTGAGGTGGTTTTTGCCTCTGCAGAAGGAGCATCATTAGATTCCTTTCCTTTATTAGGAGCTTTAGATTTACAGTCCCTTTTGTAGTGCCCTTCCTTTCTGCATTTCCAGCACACCACCTTTATAGGTTTTCCTGGAGATTTAGATCTCCCTCTAGATTTAGATCTCCCACTCGATGACTTATTTTTGTTTCTATTCTGGGACCGTCCTCGTACAGAGAAGGAATCACCATTCTGGCTCTCCATATTTTTCCATCTCATCTCCTCCATCAGCAAGGATGAGACTATTTCATCAAACTGTAAGGCAGTTGCATTGCTACCTATTACAATAACCAAACTATCCCACCAATCTAGTAGAGAAAACAACGAACTGATGCACTTATCTTCATCTAAAATTTTAATATCAATAGATGCTAACTGACTTACCACAGTATTAAATGCATTCAGATGCTCTGTCACCGAGTCTCCATCTTTCATCCTTAGGTTATACAGCTTTTTCTACAGGAACAATTTATTCACTAGAGACTTAGATTGGTACAAATTCCCTTACTTGTCCCACAAAGCCTTCGCCATAGCTTCCCCTAATACATTCAACAATACTGAATCTGAGACACACAATCGTATTGTGCTTTTTTCCTTCCGATCCAACTTCTTCCATTCTTCATCGGACATTCCTGTTGGTTTAGTACCCAGATCTACTACGATCCATTGATCTTTATCCACCAACAGATCCTCCATCTTGAGTTTCCACAACTCAAAACTCTGACCATTAAATTTCTCGATCTCTATCTTTCCACTGCTCACCATCTTCTTTCACCATCAGAATCAATCTCGCAGATCTCCCACTGAATAGGATCTACCACAGGCTCGAGCGAAACTCCTCAGCAACAAAGGCATCCCCTTGAAGCTAAAACAACTTTGATACCAAAGGTAGGTTTTAACCCTGTATAGAAATTACCTGCATACGAATTCTAAAACACATAAAATAAACAATTCGAGCGCATAACACATAAAACACATATACACAAAGATTTTCCCCTGGATCCCAAAACCGGGACTACCAACTTGATTTTTCATTATGCTCCTTTCAATGTTATAATACATATTTATACATGCCAAAGCATCCAATACCATGGACTGAAAACCATCGCATCCAAAAACATGTGTGAAAAATCATGCACAAAACCATAGGTGCATCTGCCTATCCTAACATAGGGTCCAAAACCAAAATTTTTGGGCGCTGCCCTGGACCCCATAAAGTGGGGTTACGGGTACGCCTCAAACCCCCTATGACCCCCCCCCCCCCCCTTTTAACCCCCGGTTAACTACGTGGTCTAGTCATGGAAAGAATATAACACAACCCAACATACTTATCTTGAAGTGGACAAGGAAACTGAGGCTGGGACGAGGACTCTTTGCACAACCATATACAATTGCAGTCACAATTACTTGTAGTAGTCACCCCAATCCAGATTCTAGAGTCGGGGAAGAATGCGTGCTTCAGGGACTAACACAACAATTGATTACTGAATTCCTGGACTCCAAAGGACTTCCTTCCTCAATTTCCACTAGATGACAACTTCTTCCTTATCTGAAAGTGAGAGTCCAAAGGTGCCCAACCTCATCCAACTATTCTCACAATGATTCCCCCCTTCATGGGAGTCCAGAATCCACTATGTAATTCGAGCATTAACCATTAATAATTGTTCTAGTCTTCAACAACTTCTGCTTTAGGATGGCCTCTACCCGAGTTTTTATAGGGCTCTAGAGTTTATTATCTCAACCCACAACCTCCAGGGGACCCAATCTGTTATAGGGATCTAAGGAATTTATCCCAACCCACAACCTCGAGGGATTGAAGTTGTTATAGGGCTCCAGAGACCTCTGTGTTAGTTTTTCAACTAGGTTCAAATTCCACATTGGACAACTCATATGAAAAATATGATGCTTGCATTAAATTCCTCTTTTCGAGAGGACCAATATCAACCTAAAGATAGCCTAATTCGGTTAAATGGAAGTTAAGTTTTGAATTATTTTATTCATTCATTCATTATGGAATGGGACAACCCTAACCACTTGGGTAACTGCTTGGGTCAACCTCAACCCCAAGTAAACCCTCAAGAAAGCCTATAAAAGGAAGCGACCTCAATCTCATTCAAACACACTCGATCAAGGCATGTTACTATTCTTCTATTTTGTTTTGGCTCGCACAGGTTCATTGAAAAAAGTTCGCATTGGGTCTCAAAGTATAGGTGAAGGTTTGCTCTCAGATAGGGTTTTCTGGATCTCGGTCACAGGCACAGAGTAGGAAAGAGAGAAAATTTGGCTCTTTGGTCGCTTGGAGACAATTTAGTGAGAGCGACTATGGGTTTAGAGGCATATCGAAAAGATCCGGTCCCCGGTCGCTCGCACTAGGTAGCCCTAGGAGTGACCATGTCATCTCAGTCACGTGCACAGCATGGCCAGGGTGTGACTTTGGCTTGTTGGTCACTTGCATAACTTGATAAGGGAGTGAATTTGGGTCTTTGTAGTTCATTGTAAGAGTCACACACATAGAGACGTCTTGGGAGTGACTCTGCAGTCACAGTCGATAACTTACTGTATTCATGAGAGTGACCCGAAAGCTTCAGTCACCCACAGATAGTGTTGATGAGGGTGACCTAGTTCAGATCTAGGGTTTTGACATCTTAGCTTTAATCAAATTCAGTGATCTAGTAGATCTATGTTTCTTTGCTGTGATAATAGATATGTATATGTAATTTATTGTTTTCCACTACAAATCATATGGATTGGGCTCACTGCACTCATTGCTGAAATCTTTTTATGATGATCTACTAAAGAAGAAGATTTAAAAGGGTTTCCCCCTTGTGGGGTATTTCCCTAGTCTTGGACCAATCAACTGTCTCTTATGATTATGCTCTTGTCTTCTCTATCATTACATACATTGTTCTTTCTTCAATTACATTTATGATTGATTATACTGCTAATAATTGGATGCATTGTTAATGAAAAGATAAATTGGGCTAAGGTAATAGATTCAACATTGAACAATCTGAAAATTTAACATGGTATCAGAGCTAAGGTGAAGTCAAGCCCAAGAGAAGACAAGCTTTGAATCCCTCTCCTTTAGAAAGAAGATCGGTTATTCAAGGTCAAGATGTCATCCTCTATCTTCAAGAAGCATGAAACGTTGGATAATGCATCAAACTTTGCTGCATGGAAAGTCAGATTGGAGATCATAGTTGACGACAATGATGTGCTGGAATACATTCAAGGAAGGATACCCGAGCCTCCTGAAAATGCTTTTGCTTCTCTCAAGAACAAGTACAAGAAAGTTGAGTCTAAAGAAAAACAAATTATAGTTGATGGTTTACAAGGCCATTTACTTGCTTATGTTGGGAATTTAAGAAAGTCTAAAGATATGTATGACAAGATAATCGACATATATGAAGTGAACAACCTATGTGAAATAATCACCTTGAAAGATCAACTCAAGGAAGAAGAAGAGTCTCCCCAAGTGACCATGAAGAAAATCATCCTCCTCAAACGAATCTAAGGGCTCCCAAGTATGAAAGTAATGTTGCAAATAAATCTGAGTACATTCTCATTTATGCTCTTACTAGTTATTCTCCACCAGATTTGTGGGATAGCTGGCTAGTTTATAGTGGGGCCACTTGTCATTTATATGATTATAAAGAAGTCCTATCTGATATGGTAGAGAGGGAGACTAAGCTAAATATCATTCTTAGAGACAATTCTTCTTATCCCATGAAAATTTTTGGGTCTGTCAAATTTCAGCTAAATTCCAGGGAATTAGTTCTGCTGCATGATGTCATGTATGTACTAGGATTAATGAATAATCTGGTATCTGTATCTGCATTGGAAGAAAAAGGGATGTTGATTTCCCTCATTAAAGGTAAATTTATAACATGGCCTATTGATTCATCTATGCGAGATGCCTTCACTCTAGGATTGAGATATGAAGGACTCTATAGGGTCACTGGAAGACCTCTCCTTGCATTGGTTCATAATACCAATCACTTGAACGAATTATTGCACCACAGAATGGCTTATCTTCACTATGATGCACTTCCGAAATTGAATAAATTGGTTTCTGGTATTCCTGATGTTCAGGGTCATCATGATGGAGTTTTCCCAGGTTTTGAAAGTGGAAAGAAAACAAGAGGACCATTTCTCTCTAGTAAGAATAAAAATCATGACATCCTTTATCTCATTCATTCTGATATATGTGGTTCAATGCCTATACATTTTGTTGGTGGTCATCTCTACTACATAACCTTTATTGATGACTTCTCAAGAAAGACATGCATATGCTATATTAAGAACAAGGATGAAACTTTTGAAACATTCAAGGAATTCAAAGCATTGATCGAGAAACAATCAGGAAAGAGAATCAAAGTCTTCAGGTCCAACAATGGAGGAGAATACATGTCAAAATAATTCATAGCATTTTTTAAGAAAGATGAAATCAAGAAGGAAATGATTGTGCCATATACTCATGAACATAATGGTCTAGCCTAAAGAAAGAACATGTCTATATTAGAAGATACCTGTACTGTGTTCCATGATCAAAAGGTGCCTAAGTTCCTTTGGGTTGAAGCTACATCTATTGCGTTATATGTTTAAAACAAGGTGCCTCATCAAGCATTCGAAAACAAGACTCCTAAATAAATATTCATAGGCACAAAGCCTGATGTCAGCCATCTTCGTGTATTTGGATTCCCAGTATATTTTCATGTGTTGAAAGAAAAAAGGAATAAACTAGAAGCTACTGGAAGAAAAGGTACGTTTGTGGGTTATTGCAAAAATTCTAAAGCATATAGAATTTATATTTCTGGTCAGAGGAAGGTCGAAATTAGTAGGGATGTAACATTTTGATGAAGATGTAGCTCTTTGAAAAGCAACAAATCTTCCTCCACCTCCTCCTCCCAAGGAAGAGAATGATGACTAGGATATTCTAGATGGTCCATCTACACCTGAGCTTGATATTGTTAATGATCCCATAGAGCCCATGGATCTATTAGATCCTCCTCCAAGTGATCCTCCCTCCAAGAAGAGATCACCTTGGCTTCAAAATACTTTACAGGATATTAAAAAAAATTGTCCCCATTCGTAGATCATTCAGAGAAAGGAAACAACCATGTAGGTGTTAGGGATATGTTGCTTATATGAGTACTATGATTCATGCTGAACCATCCACCATCGAAGAAGAAGTAAAAGAACAAGTTTGGAAGGATGATATGGTTGAAGAATATGAATCAATTATGAAAAATTATGGAGGGGATATTGTACCTAGACCGAAAGGGAAGTCCGTTGTGACTTCAAAATGGCTATTTAAAATCAAACTTGGAATTGATAGCATCATTGAGATATATAAAACAAGGTCCATAGCTCGAGGCTTCTCTAAGAAAGAGGGAGAATATTATGATGACATATTTGCTCTTGTAGCTCGATATATAACCATCTGTTCTATAGTTTCCATTTCTGCAAGTCAGGGATGGACTCTTCATCAGATGGATGTAAGGACCGCTTTCCTCCATGGCATGTTACAGGAAGAGGTATATGTTGAACAACCATAATGATTCGAAGAGGAATATCAAAGAACACATGTTTGCAGGTTGAAGAATGCATTGTATGGTTTAAAGAAAGCTCCCTGAGCTTGGTATGCATGTATTGAAAGTTACTTAGTGATGTTGTTATTCACAAGAAGCAATGCCGATCCCAACCTCTACTTCAAGGTAGTCCAAGGAATTGCATTGATTTTGGTTTTGTATGTTGATGATCTATTTTTGACAGGTAGTGAGCCTCTGAGATTGAATGTAAGAGGAAGGTAGCCTCCGAGTTTGAGATGAAAGAACTTGGTCTCATGCACTACTTTTTGGGGCTTGAAGTGTGGAAAAAGTCTAGTGAGATTTTCCTTTCACAAGGAAAATACATTGTAAAATTGCTGGAAATATTTGGAATGTCTGAATGTAAATCCATGGTCACTGCAATGACAATGAGCTTCAAGAAATTATGTGGAGATGCTATAGGACTAGACTTAGAAAATCCATCTTATTATAGACAGTTGATTGGGGCTCTAATGTTCCTTGTGAACACCTGTCTAAACACATGCTATGAAGTAAACACTTTGAGTCAATTCATGATCGAGCCCGACCACTCAAATTCGATAGCTTCCAGACACACATTGAGATATTTTCATTGGTCGATTACACTTGGCCTGAGATATTTTGTAGGAAATGTTTAACTTCATGGATAAAATGATGATGATTGGGCCAGAAATGTTAACGACATGATAAGTACATTTGGATGTTGTTTGAGCCTTGGATCTGCCATGATATCCTGGATGAGCAGGGAAAAAAGTTTGTAGCATTGAGGAAAATCGAATCAGAATATATTTCTTCTGGCATGGCCAGTTGCAAGGCAATATGGTTAAGAAATCTCTTTGGAGAGTTGTTTGAGAAGGTCCTAGATACAATAGTGATATACTATCACAACAAGAGTGGGATCTGTTTGGAAGAAAATCCTATGTTTCATGACAAGTCCAAGCAAATTGAAATTCTATATCACTTCATTCGAGATATGGTGTAGAGAGGACATGTCAACCTCCATCACCTATCGAAAGATGAACATATTTCAAATATTCTCACCAAGGCATTACCAAAGAGAAAGTTCTTGATTTTCAGAGAACAACTTGGAATGATGGATATAGCCCCTCCAGATAAGGGGCAACGCTGATCGAGGACACTGAGCATACTCTTTCCACCTGCTTGAGATCGGATGATGAATTGAGATAGAGGTCTCCCGGGGTTGAGGGAACTCTGGACAATAGGGTGTTACCCTATATGTTACACAGGGTTGGAGAATGTTTCTCTCCTATATTTATAGGGTCGAAGAATGTTGCTCCCCTCTTGGTCTTTGCAGAGTATAACCCAGTTGGCATCATACCCTCAAGTAGGCTATCTTGATGGGAATACTGCTCCTCGTTTTGGCAAACGAGTTGAAAGTGTCATTGGGGTGTACAACCCAAGTCGATTATGATGCAGGTGTTCTGCCACATGACTATTCTGGGTCATTGATGGGAAGATCAGTAGGAAATAGGATGGGTTGAGATAACCCGATATGATTCAAGGTAGAAGGTAAGCTCCATGATGAAATTTTAGGGTCGAGGGTGTACTCCCCTGTGAGATGAGTTATCCTATTGCTCGGTATGGGTGGAATCTATCGCTACCTGATATGGTTCTAGGTTGAGATGTGCTCCTTGATGATATTCTCTTTGATGACGATTGATGATGATATTTCAAGTAACAACCCACTGGCAGAGATTCCAGACAATAGCCTGATGGATAAAGGGTGGCAACTTGAGCTCCCCTCCTTCTTCTTTATGTAGATCGAGAAAGTTTCAATAGTTAGAGTTGAGAAAAGATAGTCAAGCATTACAGGAACTTAACAGGACAATGTAAAGATCAACTAATAGATATCGGCAAGTGGAATTCTTCCTAGTTGAGAGGGGGGTGTTAATTTTGAAACTAGGGTCAAATTCCACATTAGACAACTCATTTGACCAATGTGATTCTTGCATTAAATTCCTCTTTTCAGGAGGACCAAAATCAACCTAAATATCACCCTATTTGTTTCATCAAAAGTTAAGTTTTGAATTATTTTATTCGTTCATACATTATGCAATGGGTCAGCCACTAACCACTTGGGTCAACCTTGACCCCAAGTAAACCCTCAATAATTCCTATAAAAGGAAGCGAACTCAAGATCATATGAACACACTTGA
Source organism: Pinus tabuliformis (assembly GCA_031772625.1). Classification (NCBI taxonomy): domain Eukaryota; kingdom Viridiplantae; phylum Streptophyta; class Pinopsida; order Pinales; family Pinaceae; genus Pinus; species Pinus tabuliformis. Next base: position 616,631,959 of record CM062812.1, on the reverse strand, counting down.
TCAAGGCATGTTTCTATTCTTATATTTTTACTTTGGCTCGAACAGGTTCATCCACAGAAGTTCGCATTGAGTCCGAAAGTACAAGTGAAAGGTTCGCTCTCAGTTAGGATTTTCTAGATCTCGGTTGCTATAAAGGAACAAAAGTTTTTCATCCTTGGTTGCAGGCACAAAGTAAGAAATAGAGTGACTTTGGCTCTCTGGTCACTCGGAGACAGTTTAGTGAGAGTGAATCTGACTTCAGAGGCAGATCAGAAGGATTTGGTTCCCAATTGCTTAGACCAGGTAGCCCTGGGAGCGACACCATCATCTCAGTCGCTCGCACAGAATGAACAGGGTGTGAATTTTTCTTGTCGGTCACTCACACAACTTGAAAAGGGAGAAAATTTGAGCCTTTTTAGTTTAGTTCTAGATTCACATGCATAGAGACCTCCTGGTAGTGACTTTGCAGTCAATGTCATTCGCATACTGTATTCATGAGAGTGACTCGGAAGCTTCAGTCGCTCATAGATAGTGTTGATGAGGGCAACCTAGTTCAGACCTAGGGTTTTGACATCTTAGCTTCAACCAAGTTCAGTGATATGGTAGATCTAGGTTTCTCTGCTGTTATAACAGATATGTAGATCTGATTTATTATTTTCCACTGCAATCATATGGATTGGGCTCATTGTACTCACTGCTGAAATCTTTTTAAGATGATATACTAAAGAAGAATATTTGAAGGGTTTCCCTCTTGTGGGGTTTTTCCTTGGTCTTTGACCAATCTTCTGTCTCTTATGGTTGTGTTGTTCTCTTCTCTATCATTGCATACATTGTTCTTTCTTCAGTTACATTTATGATTGATTATTCTGCTAATAATTGGATGCACTATTAATGAAAATATAAATTGGGCTAAAGTAACTGATTCAACATTGAACAATATGAAAATTTAAAATGGTGTCAGAGCTAAGGTGAAATTCAAGCCCTAGAGAAGACAAACTTTGAAGCCCTTTTCTTCAGAAAGAAGATCACCTATTCAAGGTCAAGATGTCATCATCTATCTTCAAGGAGCATGAAAAGTTAGGTGATGCTTCAAAATTTGTTGCATGGAAAGTTAGATTGGAGATCATAGTTGACAACAATGATGTGATGGAATGCATTCAAGGAAGGATGAAAATAATGTTGTAAATAAATCTGAATACATTCTCATTTATGCTCTTACTAGTTCTTCTCCACCAGATTCATGGGATAGATGGCTAGTTGATAGTAGGGCTACTCATCATTTCTCTGGTTATAAATAAGTCCTCTCTGATTTGGTAGAGAGGGAGACTAATCTAAAGATCATTCTTGGAGACAATTCTACTCATCTCATGAAAGGTTTTGGTCCGTCAAAATTCAGCTAAATTCTGGGGAATCATTTCTGCTACATGATGTCATGTATGCACTACGATTAATGAAGAATATGGTATCTGTATCTACATTGGAAGAAAAAGGGATGAGGGTTTCCCTCATCAAAGGTAAATTTCTAACTTTCCCTGTTGATTCATCTATACAAGATGCCTTCACTCTAGGATCGAGATTTGAAGGACTCTATAGGGTCACTGGAAGACCTCTCCTTGCATTGGTTCATAATACCAATAACTTGAGTGAATTATTGCACCAAAGACTGGCTCATATTCACTATGGCGCACTTATGAAATTGAATAAATTGGTCTCTGGTATTCTCGATATTCAGGGTCATCATGATGGAGTATGCCCAAGTTGTGCAAGAGGAAAGAAAACAAGAGTACCATTTCCCTCCGGTAAGAACAAAAAACATGAAATCCTTCATCTCATTCATTTTGATATATGTGGTTCGATGCCTATACATTCTGTTGGTGGTCATATCCACTACATAACCTTTATTGATGAATTCTAAAGAAAGACATGGATATACTATCTTAAGCACAAGGATGGAGCCTTTGAAACATTCAAGGAATTCAAAGCACTAATCGAAAATCAATCAGGAAAGAGAATAAAATTATTTAGGTATGACAATGGAAGAGAATACATGTCAAAATAATTTGTAGTACTTTGCAAGAAAGACGGAATCAAGAAGGAAATGATTGTGCCATATACTCTTGAACATAATGGTCTAGCCAAAAGAAAGAATAGTTCTGTATTAGAAGTTGCCCGTACTATGATCCATGATCAAAAGATGCATAATTTTCTTTGGGCTAAAGCTACATCTATTGTGGTATATGTTTAGAATAGGGTGCGTCATCAAGCATTGGAAAACAAGACTCCTGAAGAAATATTCACAGGCACAAACTGGAATCTATTGGCAAAAAATGTATGTTTGTGGGTTATTGTGAAAATTCTAAAGCATGTAGAATTTATATTCCTGGTCAGAGGAAGGTCAAAATTAGTAAGGATGTAACATTTTGATGAAGATGCATTTATTTTAAAAGCAAGAGATCTTCCTCCACCTCCTCCTCCCATGAAAGAGGGTGACGACTGGGATATTCTGGATGGTTCATCTGCATGTAAACTTGATATGGTTGATGATCCCTTAGATCCCATGGATTTGTTAGATCCTCCTCCAAGTGATCCTCTCTCTAAGAAGAGATCACTTTGGCTTCATGATACTTTACAAGATATTGAAAAAAATGTCCCCATTCGTAGATCGTTCAGAGAAAGGAAACAACCATGAAAGTATTAGGGATATGTTGCTGCTATGAGTACTATGATCCACGCCGAACCATCCACCTTCGAAGAAGTAGTAAATGAATAATTTTGGAAGGATTCTATGGATGAATAATATGAATCAATTATGAAAAATGATGGATGGGATATTGTACTTAGACTGAAGGGGAAGTCTATTGTGACTTCAAAATGGCTATTTAAAATCAAACATGGAATTGATGGCAACATTGAGAAATATAAAGCAAGGTTCGTAGCTCGAGGCTTCTCTCAGAAAGAGGGAGAATATTATGATGACATATTTTCTCCCATAGCTCGATATATAACCATCCATTCTATAGTTCCCTTGCTGCAAGTCAGGGATGGAATCTTCATCAGATGGATGTAAAGACTGCTTTCCTCCGTGGCATGTTACAGGAAGAGGTATATGTTGAACAACCACAATAATTCGAAGTGGAATATTAAAGAACACATGTATGCAGGTTGTAAAGGGCATTGTGTGGTTTAAAGAAAGCTTCCCGATCTTGGTATGCATGTATTAATAGTTACTTAGTGAAGTTGGTATTCACAAGAAGTAATGTTGATCCCAACCTCTACTTCAAGGTAGTCCAAAGTATGCCATTGATTTTGGTTTTGTATGTTGACGATCTATTTTTGACAGGTAGTGAGCCTCTGATGATCGAATGTAAGAGGATGCTAGCCTCTAAGTTTGAGATGAAAGACCTTGGTTTCATGCACTACTTTTTGGGCCTTGAAGTGTGGCAAAATTCTGGTGAGGTTTTCCTTTCACAAGGAAAATACATTTTAAAATTGCTGGAAAGATTTGGAATGACTGAATGTAAATCCAGGTCACTCCAATGGAAATGAACTTCAATAAATTATGTGGAGATGTTGTAGGACTAGAATTAGAAAATAAATCTCAGTATAGATAGTTGATTGGGGCTCTGATGTTCCTTATGAACACTTGTGCAGACATATGCTATGCAATAAACACTTTGAGTCAATTCATGACCGATGCCGACCACTCACATTGGATAGCTGCCAGACGCATATTGAGATATTTGCATGGGTCGATTACACTTGGCTTGAGATATTCTGTAGGAAACGTTAAACTTCATGGATACATTGACGCTGATTGGACCATAAATGTTATCGACAGGAAAAGTACATCTCGATGTTGTTTCAACCTTGGATCTACCATGATATCTTGGGTGAGAAGGATTTTTTTTTTTGTAGCACTGATCACAACCGAAGCAGAATATATTGCGGCTAGCATGGCTAGTTACAAGGAAATATGGTTAAGAAATCTTCTTAGAGAGATGTTTTAGTAGGCTATAGATACGACAGTGATATATTGTGACAACAAGAGTGGGATTGGTTTGGTAGAAAATCCTGTCTTTCATGACAGGTCCAATCAAATTGAAATCTGATATCACTTCATTTGAGATATGGTGCAGAGAGAAGATGTCAAGCTCCATCACCTATCGACAGATGAACAAATTAATGATATTCTCACCAAGGCATTACCAAAGAGAAAGTTCTCGATTTTCAGACAATAGGTTGGACTGATGGACATAGCCCCTCCAGATATTGAACATACTCTTTCCACCTTGCTTGAGCTCCCAGGATGAGGAATTGAGATAGAGGGCTCCTAGGGTCGAGGGAACTCTAGACAATAGCGCATTACCCTATCTGTTACCCAAGGTTGAAGAATGCTGCTCCCCTATCTTTATAGCGTTGCAAAATGTTGTTCCCCTCTTTGTCTTTGCAGAGTATACCCATGTTGGCATCATACCCTCAAGCATGCTAGCTTGATGCAAATACCGCTCATCATTTTTTCCAACAAGTTGAGAGTGTACTTGGGGTGTACAACCCAAGTCGATTATGATGCAGGTGTTCTACCACATGACTATTCTGGGTCATGGATGGAAATATCAGTAGGAAATAGGATGGGTTGAGATAACCTGATATGATTCAGGGTAGAAGGTAAGCTCCCCAATGAAATTTTAGGGTCAAGGGTGTACTGCCCTGTGATGAGTTTTCTTATTTCTCAGTATGGTGGAATCTATTTCTCCCCAATATGGTTCCAGGTTGAGATGTGCTCCTTGATGATATGCTCTCAGATGACAATTGATGATGATATTGTGGGTAATAACCCACTGGTAGAGATTCTAGACAACAACCTGATGGATAAAGGGTGGCAGCTTGAGCTACCCTCTGGTAAAAAATTATTCTTCTTATAGATCCAAGGAAGTTTCAACAGTTAGAGTTGAGCAAATATAATCAAGAATTACAACAACTTAACAGGACGATGTAAAGATCAACTAATAGATATTGGCAAGTGGAATTATTCCTAGTTGAGAGGGAGTGTTAATTTTGAAACAAGGGTCAAATTCCACATTAGACAACTTAAATGACTAAGATTATTCTTGCATTAAATTCCTCTTTTTAAGAGGACCAAAATCCACCTAAAGATCACTCAATGCAGTTAAGCGGAAGTTAAGTTTTGAATTATTGTATTCATTCATTCATTATGGAATGGGTCGACCCTAAATACTTGGGTAACTGTTTGGGTCAATATCAACCCCAAGTAAACCCCTAAGAAAACCTATAAAAGGAAGTGACCTCAAGCTCTTTTGAACACACTCGTTCAAGAAATGTTTCTATCCTTTTATTTTTACTTTGGCTCACACAAATTCATCGACAGAAGTTCGCATTGGGTTCGAAAGTACAATTGAAAGGTTCACTCTAGGTTAGGATTTTCTAGATCTTGGTTGTTGGCAAAGAACAAAAATTTTTCGTCCTCAATCATGGGCATAGAGTAGGAAAGAGAGAGAATTTGTCTCTCTGGCCGCTCAGAGATAGTTCAGTGAGAGGGATTCCGGGTTGAGACGCAGATCAGAAGGATCTGGTCCCCGAACTTTTCGGTTGCTCGCATAGATCGACAAGGGAGCGACTTTGGGTTTTTGCAGTTCAGTGACAGATTCGCATGCATAGAGACCTCGTGGGAGCGACTCTACATTCACAGTCACTCGGATATTGTATTCATGAGAGCAACTCGGAAGCTTCAGTCCCCCGCAGACAATGTTGATGAGGGCAACCCAGTTTAGATATAGGCTTTTGACATCTTAGTTTCAGTCAACTTTAGTGATCTGGTAGATCTAGGTTTCTCTACTGTTATAACAGATCTGTAGATTTTTAGATCTAATTTATTGTTTTTCGCTGCAAATCATATGTATTGGGCTCATTGCACTCACTTCTGAAATATTTTTATGATGATCTACTAAAGAAGAAGATTTGAAAAGGTTTCCCCCTTGTGGGGTTTTCCCCTAGTCTTGGACCAATCTGCTGTCTCTTATGCTTATGTTCTTGTCTTCTCTATCATTGCATACATTGTTCTTTATTTAGTTACATTTATGATTGATTATACTGCTATTAATTAGATGCACTGTTAATGAAAAGATACATTGGACTAAAGTAACAGATTCAACATTAAACAATCTAAAAATTTAACATGGTATCAGAGCTAAGGTGAAAGTCAAGCCCAAGAGAAGACAAGCTTTGAAGCCCTCTCCTTTAGAAAGTAGATCGGTTATTCAAGGTTAAGATGTCATCCTCTACCTTCAAGGAGCATGAAAAGTTGGATAATGCATCAAAATTTGCTGCATGGAAAGTCAGATTGGAGATTATAGTTGACAACATTGATGTGCTAGAATACATTCAAGGAAGGATACCTGAGCCTCCTGAAAATTCGTCCGCTTCTCTCAAGAATAGGTACAAGAAATGTGAGTCTAAAGCAAAACAAATTATAGTTGATGGTTTACAAGACCATTTACTTACTTATGTTGGGAATTTAAGAAAGTCTAAAGATATGTATGACAAGATAATCATCATATATGAAGTCAACGACCTAAGTGAAATCATCACCTTGAAAGATCAACTCAAGGAAGTCAAAATTAACAAAGGGGAAGTTGTTCAATCTTACATTATGTGGATCTCTCATCTTAGAGATCAATTGCTGAGGGTTGGAGAAAATGTAGCTAACATGGAGCTAGTAGTAGTGACTCTTAAAGGTCTCCCCTCTATTTGGGAAACCTTCATTACTATTATTAGCAACAACAATGTCCATCCATCATATGATGATATCGTTGGAAAACTCACTCAAGGAGAATCTAGAATGATAGTAAGAGGAAGGATTCAAAAGCATGAAGAGGGAGAAACCGCTACATACATCACTCCTGAAAAAAGAAAGAAGACAAGAGGAGGTTCATCAAAGAATCCTTCTTCTCAAAATACAAAAAGAAGGAATGACATATCGACATCTCATATTGAATGCTTCAATTGTCATAAGAAAGGTCATTATGCATGAGACTGTCCTGAGAAAGGAAAGAGGCCACATTACAACACTAGAGGCAACTACAATAACAAAAGAAGAAAAGACAATCAAAGAAATAATTGTGACATAAGAGATGATAAAAGAATAAGAGACTCCTCAAGTGACTGTGAAGAAACTCATCCTCCTCAAAAGAAGCCAAGGGCTCCCAGGTATGAAAGTAATGTTGTAAGTAAATCTGAATACATTCTCATTTTTTCTCTTTCTAGGTCTTCTCCACCGATTTGTGGGATAGTTGGCTAGTTGATAGTGGGGCCACTCATCATTTATTTGGCTATAAAGAATCCTCTTTGATCTGGTATAGAGGGATACTAAGCTAAAGATCATTCCTGGAGACAATTCTGCTCATCTTGGGAAAGGTTTTGAGTCCATCAAATTTCATCTAAATTCCGGGGAATCAATTCTGCTGCACAATGTCATGTATTTACCAAGATTAATGAAGAATTTGGTATCTGTATCTGAATTAGAAGACAAAGGGATGATGGTTTCCCTAATCAAAGGTAAATTTCTAACTTTGAATTATGATTCATCTATGCAAGATGCCTTCAATATAGGATCGAGATTTGAAGGACTCTATAGGGTGACTGGAAGACCTCTCCTTGCATTGGTTCATAATACCAATCACTTAAGCAAATTATTGCACTGCACACTGGCTCATATTCACTATGATACACTTCTGAAATTGGTCTATGGTATTCCCTATGTTCAGGGTCATCATGATGGAGTTTTCCCAGGTTTTTCAAATGGAAAGAAAACAAGGGGACCATTTGCCTCCAGTAAGGACAAAAGTCATGACATCCTTCATCTCATTCATTATGATATATGTGGTTCAATGCATATACGTTATGTTGATGGTCATCTCTACTACATAACCTTTATTAACGACTTCTCATGCAAGACATGGATATACTATCTTAAGCACAAGGATGAAGCCTTTGAAACATTCAAGGAATTCAAAGAATTGATCGAAAATCAATCAGGAAAGAGAATCAAAGTCTTCAGGTTCGACAATGGAGGAGAATACATGTAAAAATAATTCATAGCATTCTGTAAGAAAGATGAAATCAAGAAGGAAATACTTGTGCCATATACTCCTGAACATAATGGTCTATCCGAAAGAAAGAATATGTATATATTAGAAGCTTCCCATGCTATGCTCCATGATAAAAAGGTGCCTAAGTTCCTTTTGGCCGAAGCTACATCTACTACGGTATATGTTCAGAGCAGGGTGCCTCATCAAGCATTGGAAAAAAAGACTGGACCTAAAGAAATATTCACAGGCACAAAGCCTGGTATCAGTCGTCTTCATGTATTTGGATGCCCAATATAATTTCATGTTTTGAAAGACAAAAGGAATAAACTAGAAGCTACTGGTAGAAAATGTATGTTTGTGGGTTATTGTGAAAATTATAAAGCATGTAGAATTTATATTCCTGGTCAGACGAAGGTCGAAATTAGTAGGGATGTAACATTTTGATGAAGATGCATCTCTTTAAAAAGAAAGAGATCTTGCTCCACCTCCTCCTCCCATGAAAGAGAATGATGACTAGGATATTCTGGATGGTCCATCTGCATGTGAGCCTGATATGGTTGATGATCCCTTAAAGCCCATGGATCTGTTAGATCCTCCTCCAAGTGATCCTCCCTCCAAGAAGAGATCACTTTGGCTTCACGATACTTTACAGGATACTGAAAAAATTTCCCCATTCGCAAATCATTCAGAGAAAGGAAACAACCATGCATGTATTAAGGATATGTTGTTGCTATGAGTACTATGATTCACGCCGAACCATCCACCTTCGAAGAAGCAGTAAATGAAAATGTTTGGAAGGATGCTATAGCTAAATAATATGAATCAATTATGAAAAACAATGGATGGGATATTGTAACTAGACTGAAAGGGAAGTCTATTGTGACTTCAAAATGGCTATTTAAAATCAAACATGGAATTGATAGCAACATTGAGAAATATAAAGCAAGGTTCGTAGCTCAAGGCTTCTCTAAGAAAGAGGGAGAATATTATGATGACATATTTTCTCCCATAGCTCGATATATAACCATCCATTCTATAGTTTCCTTTGCTGCAAGTCAGGGATGGACCCTTCATCAGATGGATGTAAAGACTGCTTTCCTCCATGGCATGTTACATGAAGAGGTATATGTTGAAAAACCACAAGAATTCGAAGTGGAAGATCGAAGAACACATGTATGCAGTTTGTATAGGTCATTGTGTGGTTTAAAGAAAGCTCCCCAAGCTTGGTATGTGCGTATTTACAGTTACTTAGTGAATCTGGTATTCACAAGAAGCAATGTTGATCCCAACCTCTACTTTAAGGTAGTCCAAGGTACGCCATTGATTTTGGTTTTGTATGTTGACGATCTATTTTTGACAGCTAATGAGCCTTTGATGATCAAATGTAAGAGGAAGCTAGCCTCTCAGTATAGACAACTAATTGGGGCTCTGATGTTCCTTATGAACACATGTCCAGACAAATGCTATGCAGCAAACACTTTGAGTCAATTCATGACCGAGCCCAACCACTCACATTGGATAGTTGCCAAACACATATTGAGATATTTTCATGGATCAATTACACTTGACCTGAGGTATTCTGTAGGAAATGTTCAACTTCATGGATACACTGATTTTAATTGGGCCATAAATGTTATCGATAGGAAAAGTACATCGGGATGTTATTTCAGCCTTGGATATGCCATGATATCCTGGATGATCAGGAAACAAAAAGTTGTAGCATTAAGCACAGTCGAAGTAGAATATATTTCCGCTAGCATGGCTGGTTGCAAGGTAGTATGGTTAAGAAAAATATTTGGAGAGCTGTTTGAGCAGGTCTTAGATACAACAATGATATACTGTGTCAACAAGAGTGGGATTGGTTTGGCAGTAAATCCTATGTTTCATGACAAGTCCAAGCATATTGAAATTTTATATCACTTCATTTGAGATATGGTGCAGAGAGGACATTTCAAGCTCCATCACCTATCGATATATGAATAGATTCCATATATTCTCAACAAGGCATTACCAAAGAGAAAGTTCTCGATTTTCAGAGAAAAACTTGGACTGATGGATATAGCCCCTCCAGATAAAGGGTAGCTTTGATCGAGGACACTGAGCATACTCTTCCCACCCTACTTGAGCTCCTAGGGTGAGGAATTGAGATAGAGGGCTCTTGGGGTTGAGGGAACTCTGGACAATAGGGTGTTACCCTATTTGTTACCCAGGGTTGAAGAACGTTGATCCCCTATCTTTATAGGGTTGAAGAATGTTACTCCCCTCTTGGTCTTTGCAGAGTTTACCCTAGTTGGAATCACACCCTCAAGCAGGTTAGCTTGATGGGAATATCGCTCCTCTTTTTGGCCAACGGGTTGAGAGTGTACTTGGTGTGTACAACCCAAGTCGATTATGATGCAGGTGTTCTACCACATGACTATTCCGGGTCATCGATGGGAATATCAGTAGGCAATAGGATGGGTTGAGATAACCTGATATGATTCTAGGTAGAAGGTAAGCTCCCCGATCAAATTTCAGGGTTGAGGGTGTACTCCCTTGTGAGATGAGTTATCCTATTGCTCGGTATGGGTGGAATATATAGCTCCTCGATATGGTTCCAAGTTGAGATGTGATCCTTGATGATATGCACTTTGATGAATATTGGTGATGATATTTTGGGTAACAGCTTGCTGGCAGAGATTCCAAACAACAACCTAATGGATAAAGGGTGGCAACTTGAGCTCCCCTCTAGTAACAAATTCTTCTTCTTTTAGATCCGAGAAAGTTTCAACAATTAGAGTTGAACAAAGATAGTCAAGCATTATAACAACTTAACAGGATGATGTAAAGATCAACTAACAGATATTGGTAAGTGGAATTCTTCCTAGTTGAGATGGAGTGTTAATTTTGAAACTAGGGTAAAATTACACATTAGACAACTTAGATGACTAGGATTATTCTTACATTAAATTCCTCTTTTCGAGAGACCAAAATCAACCTGAAGATCACTCGATTTGGTTAAGTGGAAGTTAAGTTTTGAATTGTTTTATTCATTCATTCATTATGGAATGGGTCGACCCTAACCACTTGGGTAATTGCTTGGGTCAACCTCAACCCCAAGTAAACCCTCAAGAAAGCCTATAAAAGGAACTGACCTCAAGCTCATTTTAACACACTTGATCAAGGCATGTTTCTATTCTTGTAGTTTTACTTTGGCTAGCACATGTTCATCGGCAGAAGTTTGCATTGGGTTTGAAAGTACAAGTGAAAGGTTTTCTCTGGGTTAGGGTTTTTTGGATATCAGTCGTGGGCAAAGAATTTTTTTTTTCTTCCTTGGTCATAGGCACAGAGTAGGCAAGAGAGTGACTTTGGATCTCTATTCACTTGGAGACAGTTTAGTGAGAGAAACTCTAGGTTCAGAGGTAGATCAGAAGGATTTGGTCCCTGATTTCTCACACTAGGTAGCCCTGGGAGTGACTCTGTCATCTCAGTCGCTTGCACAACACAAACAAGGTGCGACTTTGCGTCTTTACAGTTCAGTGCTAGAGTTGCATGGATAGAGGTCTCCTGGGAGTGACTCTGTAGTCACAGTTGCTCACACACTGTATTCATGAGAGCGACCTAGAAGCTTTAGTACCCCGCAGACAGTGTTGATGAGGGCGACCCAGTTCAAATCTAGGGTTTTGAAATCTTATCTTCTGTCAACTCTAGTGATCTGGGAGATCTGCGTTTCTCTATTGTTATAACATATATGTAGATTTTTAGATCTAATTTATTGTTTTCCACTGAAAATCATATGTAATGGGCTCATTACACTCACTTCTGAAATATTTTTATGACCATCAAACCATTCTTATCCAATTCCATTTACTTGAATTAGGATATAAATATTAATCTATCACAGTACCTAACATAAGGAGAACCATGCTAATTCAAATCATCATTATCCCTATCTGTGATGCATGTGCTAGACTTATGGTTATTAGTCTTGGCCTAGTACATGACATAGGGAGAACTAGTCTCCAACCTTACTCCATCTCAACTTGATAAGAAAAATCCATGCCTACTCCCTCTCAAACATGGAGAATTCATCAACAAGCCTTAACTTGTGTTAGAAGTACTAATACTTCCTTTACATCACCTACCAGTTATAATTGTAGCTGTCTCAACCAACCCTCTTATCACTGAGATTGCTCATCTTGCAACACCTAGGGCTCCAAATCTGCCTCTTAAAAGATAATTATCATGTACTTGAGGTCTTCACCTACAACATCCTCAACTGTGTCCACCTCTACTTCCTACACTACTTTCCGCCTTGAAGATAGCCCATCACACAGTTTCTTAAATATACTGATTATCACAAGGTTAGCCAATCCATTGTTTTGAACACAACTTGAATGACCTTTCCAATTAGTCTTTATGAGTCAACACAACTCCATAGTCACAAATAATCCTTCCATCAAGATTTTATTCTCATATTTTCCAAAGTAGTCAACTCTCATGGTCTTCAAATAAACCTTCTTGTCAATCCTCTAACTGCCTCTCAGATGATTGTCCTTAGCCCTCTAACTATCACATTGTTGCTTCAAATTGATAGTCCTTAGGGAACCAATCAATCTTATTTTCAATAGTGACTAGTTTCTCAAATATTAATATCATAAGGCTATTCAATCACAACCCACTTGATAGTGAATGTCCATGGCTTCACTATCCTTAAGGTTTTCACAGATCCACCCACACAATATTGAGCCAACTCTTGCACTCACTATATGTAGAGCTCCTTCAATTCTACCCTCTAACCAATTCTTGAGTCTACAACATTCAACTCTGTCTAGGGCTTTCTTGTACCTGAAAAACATAACAAAAAATCATCACCAAAGGACCTTCTTCCTATGTAGTTTCCACACAGAGATGTGACCTGTTTTGGAAAGCAACACAACCTCCAAAACATGCCCTCCCCTCAGCCTGCAGTTATATGGAAGTTTTGTTCCTTTTATACTATGATAATCTTCTTTCTTATGCTTAGAACCAACCTTCTAGACCTTGGCCAAATGTCCTCCAAATATCAGTCCCTGAAACTCAAATCCCAACCCCTCCTAGCAGACTTATAGTTTACCATAGGTCTGCTATTAGGGCTCCTATGAACACCTCCTTTCTTCCTTCCAAAAACCTCAAGATGTCAAACACAAACTTTCCTACACATCCACTAGCAAGGAAACAACTTGAAACATCATACAACATACCTTTTATGCTTGAGATGAAACTCTTTTATATGCCCTAAAAACTGATTTTTTTAGTCCACTAGTTAGGGATTTTTGTGCCACTACAATAACCCTCAAATTGTGCTCATAACTCCTCCAAGTTTTGTGCTATCCTGCCTTCCTACTAAATTTGACCTTCTCCAAGGTTGTCATAATAGACTTTGCATGGCCTAGAACTACCCTAAATTAGGGATCCATCCAATCCTGAAGTATCATAGAAATGTGACCTTCATAAACAATGGTAATCCAACATAGAACTAGCCCAAAAAATTTCCTTCTCTTGCGCCTGCTTTCTCTAAGAAATCAATATGCTACCATGAGAAATTAAACCAACAAACTATCCTTTTTCCCTCATTCGTTATGCTTGTCTTGACTATGACTATCGCATAGGTGTATTCCTTATGTTCTTTGCACTTGAATGGTTGCCTTTGAGTTATGCCTTGTTTTAACAACTTTATAACTTGTATCATCTTACTTCATATGTTATGATGACGTTAGATCACTACCACTCTTTCAAGTATATGGATTTCTGTCATATCTCATTTTAACTTGGATGAAGGGTACTCAGATCATATTTTCATGCTTGCATTATTTGTAATGATTTTTCAGACCTTATTTTAAAACCTTACATATCTTATAACCATCCTTAATTGCTTCAGGACTTGGAATACTTGTATTACTAGAAATCTGATCTTGTAATCCTCCTTCAAAGTCAACCTTTCTTTGTTCTTCTTGACTACATAAGAACATAACTTTTGATCTTCATAACTCAAATTATATTGTAGAAGAGTATTTTGACTACCTTATCATAGTCTTTGATGAATAAATTTGTTGTATAGGTATCAATTATGCCAACAACAATGATCTTCAGCTGCCTTCTTCTTCACCTTAGCTCTGATACCATGTTGGAAAATCAAGGTAGTTGTAGTTTAATGTTGATTCTCCTTACTTGATAACTACTTGTGATATTAGCTGGAATTTTATTATTTTATTTCATTTCTTCATCAATCAATTATAAAAAACATGAAGATTGTGAAACACAAAGAACATAAGATATAGGCTCCATGCCAGGAAAAACCCCTAAAACTGGGGAAAACCCAATAATCCTCTTTTTATAGAATCAAATAAAAATGAGACCTTCAAGACCCAAACACTAAAGTCAAACCTCCTCTAAGCACCAAGCCATCCCTCCAAATGATCTCCTTCAAGACAAGACAAGGTCTTCCAAAGTCAACAAGAGTCATCTCCTTCAAAGTCTACTCTAAACAAGATTTTGGCCCTCACTTCAGATCTGCAACTTTGGCCTACAATTCTTTGCCCTACAACAACTCCTAAAACCTTAGGATATTCACATGTGTGGATAGCGATAGATAGAAATCAGATCTCCTTCTTTGCTTGGTCTTCCTTCTTATCTTCTAGACTTTTTCTCTCATTGCATTTCTCTTCTTCCTTCAAATCGAACTGCAGAAGTGTCTTCAAATGAATCAAATTCATCTCCTTTATATACCCTTCACATTGTAATATGGAATTTATATCTATGGATAAACATGTTTTCCCTAAGTGGGTAGCTATTCTTAGAACAACATAAAGAAAGTAGTTTAACCTTTTCCTATAGTCGATAGATGAGATGAAGCAACTTACTTGTAGTCTTTTGCTTCCTTGATCTCCTTTGAATTGCTCCCGTCACTTCCACTTGAACTGAATCTGCTCAATTGTTACCTATGTGAACAGAAACAGAAACAATAACGATCAAATCATACATGATCTATCTACTATAAACCAATGGAATCGAAAACATTGAAACACATAATCAACATAGATATGAACAAGAATATGAGAAAGGAATAAACAACTTTATTAATGTAGAAGGAAGAGTTTCACCCAATGCGGTTCGATCCTGTGCCACTCATCCAACTTCAGTCCAACCCTCGTTACACCAAAAGCACACTAATCCAGCAACATAAAATTACTTGACATGAAATCAAGTCTCAAACCAACAATATTTCCTTACAATCTTCATATTCTATCCCCCTTGATCACTATGATGAGCGCTCAATTTATAGGAAATGGAGGTGGTTTCATCATAAATGAGGGTATTGAATGGCCTTCCAAACTTGGAGTTAGTTTCCATGGAGCAAGGGATGAGAGGAGATGAGGTTAATTGATCCTTAGCCTATCCAATTTTGAGCTAATAGGAGGAGATAAGAGATTATATCCTTCTAGAATGATCTAGAATCAAGGAATATTCCCAGAACCCTATGCAAATTTCACTCAATCTCGCCCAGTGCGGGTCAAAGAGGGCCTAAGTGCACTACAGTGTAGGCCAAAATGGGCTTGCCTGCTCTGCAGCACAGTTACCCCTGACCAAGGTTGTGCTGGTGTCCCAAGGAGGCATTTCAGCAAGGCTTCAGGCTAGGAAACTTTCATGGATGGAAGCATTCAATGAGATGAATTGTCTAGGGCATGTAACAACTGAATTAGGGTTTGATGAGCCCTAATTGTACTGATCTAAATGTCGGTAGTGATGTGCCCAAATAGACCTGTAACACACATGTGGTTGAATAGGCCTCTCTAGGCCGAATTGTTCTTAACTTGGGCCGACTTGGTCTTGGAGGTCTTCTTGACTTTCTAGACTCAAAAATGAATTCTTTTACATGTTGCAACTTGCCCAAATTGGTCTTATACAATTAATATTGACTCTCTTAACTCATGACATTTATTATTATGACATGAAAAATGCTAGAAGCATGAAGAGCATGCTTAACCTAGTTGACCAATCAAAAGAAGCACGAAACCCATGCTTGAAAATAATAATTTTTCTTTCTTCTTTTGCTTGTTACATCATATATACATAATGACATGAGTACAAATATAATTATGAAGACCAATCTTAGTTAATTTTCCATCAAAACTCACACTTATTTATGTTTACTATCAATTGATATTTTCTTATTGTCTTTAACGCCTGCTTCATATATAACATGTGCTCCCCTCAAATAGAATTAATTATCAATATGTTGTCCAAATAAAATACGAAATACATAAAAGGGATGGAATTTGATGGTTATAATGGACATCATGGGCCATTTTTTCTTTTAAGTAAATTATATACATATATTACCTATCATTCCTAGTTAACAAAAATGATGAAAATGTATTAATTTTCATGTCATCCAATCAAAATGGTAGTTGGGGGCCATTTCCAAATTCTAAACCTAGATGTAACACATCATTCATTAAGCATATAAAAATATCTAGTGCACTAATCATACCAAAAGGCACTATAATGACTAGTAAAGACCTTGCTTCATCTTGAGGGAAATCCTCCAAGTGTTTTATTCCTTCACTACTGGATTTGGAGGTAAAACCTTGATACCCTATTGACATTGTTAACCTCAAAAGCCATATTTTAGGATGCCAAAAGCCTCAAGTCTATATAACAATTCCCTATGGAAATTTTCCATTGATGCTAGAATACCAACACCCTATAGGGTGAAATACTTGTTGTTCATATGTGTTTACGTGGCATGTACCACATGAACCATAAAAAATGTTATTGATATCAACATGATGTTAATGTATTTATGTGAATTGGAATCAATATGTTTTGAATTGACACATAAATGTGTTATTTTATACCAAAATGATGTTGATATACTGACATCTTATTGATATTTGAATAATACTTTAAACACTTGTATGTTAGAAGACCGATGCACCACCGATATCTAGGCTATACTATTGATGTATACTAGGTAATCAATTCCTTGAAGTTGTGTGAAGTTTCTTTTCATACAAAAAAAATATAAATTTCATCAATTTAAGCTTGTGCATGCACCTATTATTCCTTTTCAACCACACCTTACTTAGAATAGGACAATATGTGGGGTTTTAGGGCATTATCATTGCTATGTTTCAAACTATTTAACATTAATGTTCACTGGCCTAAAGTCAAGCTTCAATTTTACTTGATTCTTCAAACATAATTTATTCATTAAATATTTCATTCCAACATGAAGAATGATAAATTATGACATCCCCAACATTTCTAAGCATGATGTATTTAACATTCTTAGAAACTATGATCTTCTACTTCTTAGTGGGGATAGAGACATATGGATGTATATGGATCAAAATACAATTGCAATGCTTAACATTTGGATTCTTTCTAGACTCTATTTCTTATGGTGGCATGGACTGCAATTGTACAATCTTGATGGCCCATCAATCCTCGATATACATAATATTTTATTTTACCTTTTCCTAAAATAGAATAAAAAATCAAACACTCTTCAACATGCACGTGGTGCTTTAAATTTATGACCTAGTTGTCTTTCAACTATTCCACTTTTATATGGATAGGATGAAACTATGAATTCTAGTTTAATGCTTTTGTGAGTATATAAATTTTTAAATTCCTTAGTCTTTCTATACTCCACCATCACACATAAACCTATTTAGTGGTTTCTAAATGGTCGTGATTAAATTGAAAGTCACCATTTTCTTAAACACATCTATATCATATCCAAATTATTCTTCAATGCAAACTTTGATAACTAAGATGCATTGTACTTCCCAACTACCAAAATTAGACAATTATTGAGAATTAGTATTAGAGTAAAACGGATCTATTCAATCCCCAAATTAAACTTTTCAATAATATTTTCACTCCATTACAACATTTTAGTCTTTTTTTCTTTCCTCCTATACTAGGCACATGTAGAGCAATAACACTAATCCACAAGTAGTTGCATGCATTTGAAATAAACAAATTGTATCAAGTATTGCATTGCATTCATATTTAAATGTACCAAAGTTGTAAATTATTCCCATTTATATGATCATGATGTGATCATAATTTTTTTTAATCTCTATCATGACTATGATTCTTGCTTAGTAATCATCATATGGTAAATAAATAATTCTTGAGGGTCACAAGTTGAAGATGAATACCTAATGTACATGTTATGGTGTAGTTCATTGATAACAACTCAATGACACAGCCCCAAGTTAAAGAAAAAATTATCTCTTACGCTTATGTGGATTTTATAGCCTTTATAGTCAAGCAATGCGAACTTTCATGATTGTGTGTGTGTGTGTGTTTGAGAGAGAGAGAGAGAGTATTCATTTTCCCCTATAGGACCACATTTATAGAAATTTCAACATAATAGATATTATATCTTGAGTGGCAAGGGGGATACAAGATAATTTGTCATATCTCATTTATGGTCCCCAAGGTAAATTTATAGGATAGGTCAATTTACTATTTAACCAAACCAATTTTACCATGATAATTAAGTAGTTTTTACTTTTGTTTGTTTGTTAATGTTCAATATGCCACTCTTATTTTCCTTTTTAACAATAAGTTACATGTCCATTGATAGAATCTACATTGATTTTATAGTAATTATATCTATACATGGATACAATTATCATAATAGTGGTGATTAATAAAAACTTTAGTTGTCTATATATGGATTGACGAAGATAGTTCCTACAACATATCTAATTCCTATGCAATACAACAATATTAATAACAAATTGCTTTTGATGCACTGTGTGGTTTGTTATCAAATAATGGTCGGTGACCCACTAAAAGTAGAGTATAACATTTTATCAGGGCCATAGGGAGATGTGTTGGCACTATAAATAGGGGGAATATAATCTACAAATAAATAGGTAATAATATTACTTATGGGGGAATGTAATGGTGCAATGGTCGTGGTCTATGTCCACATTCAACACCGACTTCAGTAGGCACCTTAGTCAGAAATACCTACAAATATAACCATTTTTTGTTAATCAAATAGTCTAGTACACCAAAATGAAAAACACATACAATAAATTAGTGAAGACCATCAAATTTAAAATTTAATGCATTATATAAATTTAGATCATCGAATTCAAAAGTTGCATACTCTATATTGTTGGATTCTTTACATAAAAATATGCATCTAGACTCATTGTTGACCAAGTCAAACTCAAACAAAGTAACTGATTCACTTTGACTTTTTTAAAATCATTTTTAATCGAGGCTATTGGATCAACATTATCAAAAAAGGAATACTCATCATGTACAAGATTAGGATTGGAATCCTATCCAAAAGAGACAACTAAAGTTGATTAAAGTTAAAAATATATTTTTATAAAAACTTAAGGAGGTTTAAGATATCACCTATACCATGGGTGTCTTCCCATGATTTCCATACAAAATTATTTAAGAAAATGCTAATGAAACTGAAGAATCATGAAATCATTAACTATTCCAAATAACCAAACAAAAATAGTAAATAATTACATCTCTAAATAGTAAAACATAAATGCCTCCACAAAAACATTTGTTTCTATTCTATTAAAACTATAATTGATCAAGAACTCTAGCCCTACTGCAATTGGTTTTATTTCACATAATACTATCTGATTTCCATCATGCCAATCAAATGTCATTGAGTGGCTTCTTTTTTCTCATGGGTATTTATTGTTTATAAACCACACAACATTTCTCTAAGATTTTGACCTTCCATCAATAAATATAACCACTACTTTATTTTGATTAGTGTCTATTAGTTGGATATAATTTGTAGAAACTCCATATCACTACAAACCTAGCATACATTGGGTCAACATTTTCTAATCTTTATAATTGTAGCATGATCTGACATAATCCATTTATTCAATTATGTCATTTTATGGAACCTTTATGCCATTGTGGAAAAGAGTCCTAAACTTGCATAGAAGGAGCAAAATCATTAGTTCTCCTATTCAGACAAATACCATTGTCCAACATAGAAAGTTTTTTGGGTTCTTAGGAAACATGTAAGAATAAGAATGTATTTATTTCTTCCTTGAAAGTTCTGAAATCCCACCTCAATCTAAGTTGTGTTGAACCCCAATCCAAGTTTTTTGGAACCTCAATATAATTTTTGTGTTGAAAGGTTAGAAAATTTAATAATAAACACTTAAATAATCAACAAATTAATGTTTTTCATTGTTACATTTTCTATTATACTAGATTAATATTTAGTGAATATTTTATCATAAATCACTACATTCTCTTACCAATTGCTACCATGAAAAGAAGACCAAAATGAGAACGTCAAGAAAAGTGAAAAACAAAATTAACTCACATTGTATCCCTCTCTCACAATGTAGTGTTATAGAATCTCTTCAAAATGCATGTTGTGTTTATGGCATACTTCATATCCTTTTTGCCTTCATTCTATACAAACCACTGTGCCCCTTCCATTTTCTTACTTATCCTCTCCTCAAGTATACCATCTCACCATCTCTTCATTGAATTCTTTGTTACCTTTCTTCTTGTTAAAGAATGTATGTCTTAATTTGCGACATCCAAATGGTGCCTTATGCTATGATCTTTCCTCACATGGATTGAAATTCACCATCTCCACTCATTAATGGTGCCATAGGAATTGAATCACTTTGGCTCTTGCTTTGTGGAATTTTAAACATTACAATGACTATTTATTGTTAATTTGGTAGCTCAGGGATAAATTCCCTCCATGGGACAACCTTCCTCATCAAGAAAGACCCCTAATTTCCCTTGGAAGAATTTAATTAGGTCAAGGAAAAATATAATTTTTAAGGTGAAACCCACAAGTGCACAAAAGCTCAGGTCAGCCTAAAGGAAAAAATGGGTCTCCTCCACCAAATATAAACACACATCATGTCACTTCACTTTGGAGTAACATCAACATATCTCATCTTCTATCTCCTCATTTGATTGGTTTGTATTGGTCTGAAATAAGGATTCTCGAGCTCACACATGTGAAGGGAAGGAAGACAAATCTATTTTTTCATTGACTTTTTGATTGGGACAACTTAACCAATCATTGACCATATTCGACTTGATGTTTTGACTTGGTTTGACTTGGAAAATTTCGATTTTGGAAGGTTGAATCGATTGGTGAAGGAATCAAATTTTTTGGGCAGTTTGACTTGGGTTGACCGCAAACTTTGGACTAACGTTTGACCATAGTAAATATAAAGTTTGACTGCAATCTCTCTCTCCTTTGACCGAGTTCTTGTGAAATGTTTTTTATTGGTCTTTGACCAACAATTAAGGCCAAATAATTTTACTGTTGACTGAGATAATTTGGAGAGAGTTTGACTATAAAACATTCACTAGTTAGGGCATCTTTGACTGTTATTAACTTTGACCAAAATTTGCAAACTTTGAATTTGGATCAGATTTGACTTTTGGGCTCATCTCTCATTGGATATTGGTTAGTATATTTGGATAATCAAAGTTGTTGACCTTTGAATCATTATTAATGAATTGAACATTGTATCTCTTTGTTGAATATTTGATGACAATCCAATAGAAGAAGAATTTTGAAAGGGTTTTCCCTCTTGTGGGGTTTTTCCCTGGTCTTTGACCAAATCTTGTGTCTCTTGTTATTAATCTTGGTTGTCTTGTATTGTACATTGGATTTATTTTTCTATCTACAATTACTTATTGTCATTGGAAGATTGAATTTATTTGAAAAGTGTTGGGCATGGCATCCCCCCACAGCATGTTTTGGGGCTTAAATCCCAATTTTTGAGTTGTTATTATTGTAAAAATTCCGCAAATTGCAGGCACGGAGTGCGAATTGTATGTTAGAGTCATAGGGTTGTCCACCCTAAGTTTTGAATGTAGTTTCGGCCTACCCATGGTCCGCAACCATGGGATTGTATAAATAGAGTGAGGCTCTAAGTTGTAAAGTAACTAAGGAATGAAGGGCATGAACCAACGGATGGAGTCTGAAAGATAGCGAGCATAGAGCAAGAGTCTAGTATCTTGGGTCGTAGTAGTAGGAAGAGGCTCTACAACTGAGTGCATAGAGGCCTAGTAGAGTCTGCAGCTAAGTGTGCAGACCCCTGTAGCTAAGTGCGCAGGGTGGAGTCGAGTCCGTAACCAAGGAAGAAGAATAATAAAGAGATGTTTTATCTGAATTCCGTGTATTTGTTCTTGTGTTATTTCCTGTTGATATCATTTGCAATTATATTGTTTATTTACTGTGTGTACTTGTATGAATGGTGAATATTGTTAAGTATAATTGAAAGCATACAGATAAGCTAAGTTAATTAAATAATACGGGTTACTAGTAAGGATTTGGGTAATAACATTGTTCGGGCCCCGAGTAGGGCTGTGTGAAGGCATCATCGCAGGCTGCAAGGCACTGATAAATGCGCGTAGCGACATGCGCACAAGGTCAAACCGTGGACCACTTGGAACCCATCAGACATCCCCAGGGTGTGGAAGCCTAGTTCTAGCACCCTCCCATACTACTTCGGGTGAGACCTTAGTTCGTGCTCTGTGGACTGTTGCCGAAAGGTCCAGTAGTACCGGGATTTGTTTGGCTAATCATCTCCGAACCTAGGTCAGGCCCCAACAAGCCAACAAATGGTGCCAGGACTGGGATCTACATAAGGGATGTCTGATTTCGTGTCACTGGAATCCAATGAAGAAAGAAATTGAAGGGTGGTTAGACAGAAAGATTCATGAGTTCGTGGCACAGGAAAACTAGAATCCATGAGTATCAAAGGAATAGTGGTTGGAGCGCTACTTATATATGGAAATCCACGAAATTTTCTTTGCATCCTTTCCCTCTAAGCTGTATGAGTGGACAGCAAAGCTAGCAGACAGTCAAGGAAGGTTTAAGCTCGAAAAACCAATAGTGTGAACTCCAGAATTAGTGCGCAGACTACAAGCATTAGAAGATAAGATCGCGTGTGCTATGGACCATTGGCTCGATCAAATTATAGGAGGATTTATCACTGAGTTTGCTGTAGACATGACAGTCAGCTACAACGAGGCGGAACAACGCTTCCTCAAAGGACCGCGAGGTAGGTACATTAAATATTTGAACACTTGGATTAAGATGATATTGTGTGAAAAGCGGGTTATGTGAATAAATTGATGTTTGGGGCTACATGAAGTGGGAGGATCTATAGAAACGAAGGTAGCGCAGAGATAGAAAATAGCCCCTTGATTTCGCCTCGACGAGAAAGCGAGGAAGAGCTCACGAAAGTTTCTCTGAGAAGTGTGTTTAGTCTGATAAGGCAGTGAATTCCACGCCTACCACCTCCACCTACACTGCCACCAGTCTCACCATCTTCACCTCCATCTTCGCCCACACTACCTTCGCCACCACCACAGTTCAATATGGTGAGTGCAATAAAATTGCCGTATTTGGAGGAGTAGGGAACGAAGATCCTGACCAATTATGGTTCGTGGTAAGGGCTGTATGGGAAGCACAAGGATGCATGGATGACAATATAAAGAAGAAATGTTGGTAAGCGCGTTACAGGATCGCGCACTGACATGGTACATTAAGCATTCTAATGATCATCCGAACACAGGGATCATAGATATCTAGGTCGTGCTAAACAAGGAATTTAGCAGACCAAAGTTAGAGACACAATTGATTATCGGGTTTAAGGAGATTGCGATGCTTCTATGTGAGACCCCATGGGATCTAGATCACAGATTGAAGAGTATGATTCGTGAAGCCAACATGACCTTCACAGATGGGCAGCATCGTGCATCATTTGTAGCATCCCTAGCACTGCATCTCAGGATGACAATGTCGCAGCAAAAGTTATCCACCCAAGCCAAAGCTTTGGAGATTGCAATGAGACTGTAGGAGACCCCAATACAAGATCCTGTCTTGGGAGTCCAACAAATCCATGTGCAACTACAAAATTTGTGTCTGGAAATGTCGATTTTGAAACAGGACAGGACAACTCGGCCAAAGGCGCGCGAGGAAGTATGGTGCATAAAATGCAAAGGCCAGGGGCATGACAAGGACCATTGTCTAGTCTTCACAAACTACTTGGCGGGAGGAGGGCAGATGCCATTAAGACCAGAGGCACAAGTAAGACCGAACGCGACGCCTGCATTATGGTGCACAATTTGTCAGATTGGAGGAAAACACGCGATGGATAAGTTTCATCTATTGAAGAAGTATACACAAACATCCCAACAGTTGTTCTGTAATTTTTGCAGGTCAGTAGGCCATGATGAGCGCACCTGTAGAAGTTACAAGTTGATCATGGATCAGACTCCTTCTTACAGAGTGCAAACCAAAATGTGAGCCCTCAACCCTAATGTAGGAATGGCACGTGCTGGATTTCAGGGGCGCGGACGAGGTCGAGGTGGAATGATACCAGGAAGGGGTCGCGAACAACTAATTTGTTACAATTTTGGAGGGTCAAGGCACTATGCCGCGATTGTATGAATCTAACGAGAACATCATGTTTATACTGTATTCAATTTGATCATGAGGCAGAGGACTGCCTTACAATGATAGCAATGCTGCGTGAGAAAGGGGCACTCCAACCTACCCTGACTTAGAATTTGCAAATGATGAGGCCTGAGCCACGCAAAGAGGACCCGAATGTAAACATAGTGCTCAAAAGCGGTATCACAATAGGAGATGACAAAGGTAAGCAGCCTAAAGAAAGTGCATGGGTTCATAAGGCTCCTACAAAGGAACCTGAATTTGATCTGGAGTGCGCAAAGGAGACATTCATGGAAGCTAAGAAGAGCTTCACAGAGGCCTCCACTTCAGGTAGTAAGGATCAACTAGAGCTGGATATGGATCCTTCAATGATCACTACCTTTCTGGAGACATGTATGAAATTGTTACGCGACAGCAAGGCTATACAGGAGCTTATCACTAGGTGCGTTGGCTCATGAGAACTGAGCGTAGTCCGGAAGCAAGGAAAGCACACATCTCGAACAGGAAGGGAGATGAGATTGACTGCGCAAATCGAGGAGTATGAAATGGATCAACTAATTCTGGATCTAGGATCAGACGTGAATGTGCTGCCAAAGCAAACAGGGAGCGCATGGGTAGGCCCATGTTGCAATGGTCCCCTATTCAATTACGGATGGTGAACCAGCAGAAGATCCTACCGATGGGAACATTGCAGGGGATAACAATAGACATTGAAGGTGCAAGCGCACTTGCAGATTTTGAGGTGATAGAGATTGTTGATGATAGCAATCCCTATCCCGCGCTACTAGGAATATATTGGGTCACTGATATGAACGGAGTGATAAATCTAAAGAAGTGCAAAATGATTTTTGAGAAAAAGTCACTATGCACAGTGGTGCCTTTAGACCTTGCGGAAGGAGCGCGCTACACTGAGCTAGTGCGCAACAACGAGAGTGACGATGAACTAGACTGTATTTATAAAATAACTACACAAGAGCAAGATTGGGTGAATCCAACAACAGATGGTAGGATTTCGTGGGAGCGCAAAATCTCCTGTACTTCAATTTTGAATGAGGAAACAGAACGATGGCGGAACCGGTTACACAAGGTAACTACACTCAATTGCAACATGATGGTAAGATCACTGTGCTGCGTGACAACAGAGTTAAGAGATCTACCTGTGTATGACTGGTTGACAGTGGTGGATGAATTCCTAAACAAATTTGAGAGTTAAGTGCCAGAACAACAACATTTTGATGCTCTGAAATGGGTACTATTCGCTACACCTTCAAGATGGTGGGGTACGCATTGACAAAGTTTCGAGGATTGGCGCGAATGTCGAAGGGGGATGCTTATACAATTTGGAGAACCCCAACTACGAATGAGAGCTGGTTATGAGGGGAAAAACGACTTGCGTGCCCACCTTTCTAGATGGGTACAGACGTATGGCACATAGCCCGCACAAACACACACCACTCCCAGGATAGAATACAGGAACAAACCACAGCGATAGGAAAGATGAAGTGCGCCAAAGATTATCCATGCGGAAGCATTTGATAGGGTGTGCGAAGTGCTAAACAGGGTCCACCAGGTGAGACACACTGATTGGGACCTACGCATACCAGCGGTTCGATGGGCCTATAGGACCATGTGCAAAACCCTGACCGCAAGAGCAATTCGAAGGCTGTGGATGAAGTAGGGACCATAATCTCTGAGGAGCATGCAAAGATGAATCCGCACGTAACATCACCTGTAGATTCCACAGTGCGCGAAGCTCGGGACGAAGAAGAACATATAAGACTTAAGGAAGAAATTCGACAGGGAAAATTTAGACTTTGTGAACTTGAAAAGGACCAGATATGGCTAAGAAAGAAAGGCGCTTTAATGGATGCAGACATCAAGAGGCTGGGAAAAGAAATAAAGAGAGAATTTCTCGTCGATAAACCAAGGATGGCAAGGCAAGGTGTGGATGATCACACTAACGAATTAGAGGACTATCGCTGAAAATTGGTTAGTTTGCCACCGTGGCTAGGACTACATATCACCAAACGCAGTAACCAAGGAAGCACATTGCAAATAGTAGAGTGTGGGGTGTCGATCACCACAATGGTAGATGGGGATTCTCTGCGAATCATGATGGAAGATGAGATGAAGCCCCGCATGGGTGGTGCGCCCACCTGACTAGCTGTAGGAAGGACAGTCTTAGTGCTCCAGGTAGTTGAAAGAGAGCATAGTGCTCCAGGAAGTTGAAAGAGAGCATAGGACTAGAAAATATTATGCATGGGAGCTGCGAGCTCTGAGAGTTGCGTGCAGAAGCAGGACGTCACAGGGTTTGCAATGGCGCATGAAGGGCTACACTACCGCACGGATTATCTAGGAAGTGACCGTTGGTGTCACTATTAATGACTTGATTTCTGATTTCTGGCCAAATGGAGTGGGCGATGGGCATTTAAGACGCAAGTTATGGGCAAGATTTGGGAAAATCTGCTGCCAAGAAAGCATTAATGGCCCAAAATTGGGGGGAATGATCGAATTTGAATTCAAAAGGCACTATAAAACTCAAAGGGCTAGCCAGCAGACAATACTTGGTCATTTGAACATTGAGCAGTTGATTAGAGCACAGAGTGTTGAGAGCCGAGCGATAATAGAGCCCCTGAGTTCGCAACAAACAACATATAGTGTAGAAATGATGACGGCCACTACGGATGGGTTGGAAATCGAAGAAGGAACCGCCGTGAGGCCACCCAGACCCCCATGGTATAGGGTGTTCCTGAAGACATTGGGGTTGTGACAGAAATCCCCAAATCATCACGGATGCCGAGGTCGAAGAAGGATAAGTAGGAAATGGGACCAGTACACATGTCCTTGAGGAATCAGCGGCATAACAAGTTATCAATGGAGGAAAAAAGGAAGGCAGTCACGATTGAAACAGATGAAGAGGAAGAAGATTTGAAGACCCTAATCACCACCGCAAAAGAAGAAGAAGACGTGGAGGAGGACATCCAACCGTTCCACTCTGCAATGAAACTACCTGCGTATGTCCCTCCATGGAAAGGGAAAGCCAAAGTACAAAAGGATTTGGATGGAAAAAAGAGTTCACTCCAGACCCCGCTTCTCCCCAATGGCAATGTATTTGAGGGATCGCACCTAGGCTGCATGCCCACCATGAAATTTGAAGACTGGGACCTCGCAGACAACGAGAAGTTCGTGCACTTAGAGATGGGAAATCTGATGAAGCAGAATACGGAGGGTGCAGTGATAATGTTAGAGCCATGAAAATGGTTGCGCGGTGTGGAAAAGGCCGGGTTGCTGCATTTTTTATGGATACCACATTTCCACTGTGCGGCCATCACCATTTTCATCATCAGGCAGCTGCTCTGCCTGGTGCATGATGGGTATCTATGGCTGGAGGAGCCTATTCCCATCACGGCAAACCTCATCCAAGAATTTCTTGGCTTCCCAATAAACGAAAGGACCCCACGACGATAGCCAGGAAAGGTAGCGATTTCGCTCTCGCAGAGGCCATGAAGGCAAAATATAAGCTGGAGAAAAATAAGAGTGGCTACGCCATCTCTTTCATCAAGGATAAGGGGGTGCATGTAGCCACCCAACTCTTGGCTGGTAAAGTGATGAGAAAATGCCGCGCTGATGAGGTACCAGTGTCGGTGGTCGCATTGAACGAATAGTGCATGGAGGGGGTCCAGTTCAACTGGGCCGAGTTCCTCTGCGAGAAGTTTTTGTTAAACTGTCATGAGGCCTAGGAGCAGGGTAAGACCTTCCACTATGCGTGGTTACTCTTATCCATCTTGCTGGTAGTGGGTGAACTACTCGAGGATAGTCAGTTCCTGAACATTGAACGAGACTTGCCAGAGGCCGTGAAGTACACTTCGCTCTAGGCCACCAAAGACACAAAACGGATTCACGATATAAAAAAAATTGGGTGCTCATGGAGGCGAGCATTCGAATGTGGATCAACAGGAGGCCACGCCTGTCACCTACAGTGCACAATAGTTTGCAGAGTTTTGTAGACTTCAAGGTGAATATGCACAACATTTACATCAGGGCATGGAAGGATCCAATGAAGCAATGGACAAAGCTACCATTTGTAGCCACTGACGACACAATCTTCACTGTATTGGAAACATGGCCCCCAAGTGGCGCACCCCAGATTTGGCGGAACTGGAGAAGGTGACAGCACATAAAAATAAGGATGATGCCAAGCTGTGTGAGAGAAGGCAGAACGAAAAGGCGGCAGCGGAGGTAAGGGCAACCTGCGAAGTGGCACAGAAAGCTGCGGAGTAGAAGAAGGCCGCAAAAGTAGCAACAGCGCAGACAACAGAGGTCGCAATAGTAAAAGTAGAGGAGGTCGAAGCAATGTCCTCAAGACAGGAGACAGAGAACATAGTAAGAGTAGAAGGGAGCATGGACCCAGGGACTGTGTCCACACAACTCAAATGACCGTGCATCACAGAAATATTGGGTCCAAGAAAGAAGGTCAAGGCCTCGAAGCTGGTCATTGAATTGATCACCTTAACTGAAGGTGATCTCCATGACATAGGTGAGACGGTTCGCGATATCACCAGTGAAGTGCTCCAAGAGTTTATGACGGAGCACTAGAGTGTGTTGGGGGCCCTCAGGGTGAAACTGCAAGAGTTAAAGGTGCGGCCCCCTCAGGAAGGTATCCTGTCTACCCATGTCGCAGCAGGCACTTCAACAGCAAAGCAGATGCTGCGCGTGAGGATGGCCAACACAATAGTGTTACCAGAGGGAGAATTAATATCATCAG
Source organism: Pinus tabuliformis (assembly GCA_031772625.1). Lineage (NCBI taxonomy): Eukaryota > Viridiplantae > Streptophyta > Pinopsida > Pinales > Pinaceae > Pinus > Pinus tabuliformis. The sequence continues at coordinate 616,602,624 of CM062812.1, read as the reverse complement.
ATGCAATGGACCGAATAACAGCATGATGAAATGCCTTGGCCTTAATCTAGTTTCCCTTCCCCGAAAATGCTCTATCAGCTATAGGATGGAATAACAACAGAGCTGTGCACTAGGGAGAACCGCGCGATCCAAGTTCTTAGTGAACAGAAGATTAATATGGAGTAGTTCAGCTTGCAGCATGATGAGTTGGTGTTGCAGAACCAAAGGTTAGTGCAGACGGTAGATGACGCTTACCGACGCATCCCAAAACTGGTTATCACAGTAGATTTACTGGTAGAAGTGCGGATTCACAGTTTGGCAAGTGAAGTCCACGATGAAAGAGAAGAGATAACAAAGATTCAGCTGGAGCTGAACCTTCAGATTGACGAGTTGCGGTTGAAAGCATAGCCTTCCACTCCCCTAGAGATCAGAGAACAGCGCCAACGCTATTATAGCAGGGTTAGAAGATATTGGAGGTGCAGTGTGCAACTGTATCAACATGTTGGAAGAGGCGCTTGAGGTCCTCTCGACATTGCAGGAGGACCCCAACATCCAGCGGCTGGAGACAGAGGCACACGAACTCCAGCAACAGTATGACAACATCAGAGGGACTGTGCAGACAGTATTCCTTACCCAATGGCTTGCAAGAATGAGCAATCCAAGGCATCAAAGGAGCGGGTGGATGCAGCGTGCCATAAGGAAGCAGTTCTCAAAGCGTGTGTCTAGCCATGGATTGATGAAGCCCTCACAATCACGGTAGATATTGAAGGAAATCTCGTGCAGATTCAAGGGATGCATGCACAGATGGAATGCAACACGCTGGAAACAAAGGTCTCAAAAGGGAGAATGTATCAGGTTCAATAAGCAGCAGTTATTGCATTGCAAACATCAAGATTGTTCGGGACTAGCTGGAGGGACTTCGTACCAAGATCGCCGTGCTGACAGAGTGACTCGAGGGTGAGTCACGATGTTTGTGTTGGGGGCCTGTTGGGGATGGAATCCCCCCACAGCATGTTTTGGGGCTTAAAGCCCAAGTCTTGAGTTGTTATTATTGTAAAAATTCTGTGAATTGCTGGCGCTAAGTACGAATTGTATGTTAGAGTCATAAGGTTGTCCGCCCTAAGTTTTGAATGTAGTGTCAACCTACTCATGGTTCGTGGACCATGGGATTGTATAAATAGATCAAGTCTCTAAGTTGTAAAGTAACTAAGGAATGAAGGGAGTGAACCAACGGGTGGAGTCTGAAAGATAGTGAACATAAAGCAAGAGTCTAGTATCTTGGGTCATAGTAGTAGGAAGAGGCTCTGCAGCTTAGTGCGCAAAGGCCTAGTAGAGTCTGTAGCTAAGTGCGCGGACCCTTGCGACTGAGTGCACAGGGCAGAGTCGATTATGTAACCAAGGAAGAAGAATAATAAAGAGAAGTTTTATCTGAATTCCTTGTATCTGTTCTTGTGTTATTTCCTATTGATATCATTTGCAATTATACTGTTTATTTAATGCATGTACTTGTATGAATGGTGAATATTGTTAAGTATAACTGAAAGTATACAGATAAGCTAAGTTAATCAACTAATACCAGGTTACTAGTAAGGATTTGGGAAATAGCGTTGTTCAGGCCCCAAGTAGGGCTGTGTGAAGGCAACATCAGAGGCTGCGAGGTACTGATAAATGCGCGTAAAAACGTGCACACAAGATCAAACCACGGATCACTTTGAACCCATCAGACATCCCCAGGGTGCGGAAACCTGGTTCTAGCACCCTCCCATACTACTTCGGGTGAGACCTCAGTCCATGCTCTGCGGACTGTTGCCGAAAGGGCCAGTAGTACCAGGATATGTTTGGCTAAACCATCTCCGAACCTGGGTCAGGCCCCAACAAGCCAATAATAAGTGATTTCTAATTGAAGAATAATTGGAATAAGTGATCGTGATAAGCATAGTACAATGAAAAATTAACATGGTATTGGAGGTAAGGTGAAGACAAGCCCAAGGAGACAAGACATATGAAATCATCTTTGGAAGAAGTTGAAGATCTCGAAGGATATATATGATAAGATAGTTGGGATGTATGAGGTCAGCATTTTGAATCACATTCTTTCCTTGAAGAATCAACTCAGGGACATAAAAATGAACAAGGGGAGGTGATCCAGTCATATTTCATAAGAATATCCCAACTTGGGGATCAATTGTAGACTGCTAGAGAACCTATATCTAATAGATATTTGGTGCTTGTTTCTCTTCAAGGCCTTCCTCCTATTTGGGAAACCTTCATTACTACTATAAACAACAATGAAAAGTTCTCTACATTTGATGAGCTCGTTGGCAAGTGCGTTGAAGAAGAAACCATGATGATAGCTAGAGGAAGGATTCAAGAGCATGAAGAAGGAGAGCTCTTTACGTTTGCATCTCAAGAAAAGAAGAATAAAGGAAGAGGAATACCATATAGTTCTAGAAATTCTTCTCTCGAATCCAAGGAATCCAAGAGAAGGTATAGAAAATACATGCCTCAAGTTGAATGCTTCAATTGCCACAAGCATGGTCACTATGCCTAAGACTGTCCTGAAAAGAGATATGCTACAAGGTCCAACTACAACAATAATCGTGGCTTCAACAAAAATAGGTTTAATGATAAGAGAAGAGGTGATGAAAGAAGACAAATAGATGCCCTTGATGATCATGAAGAATTTCATCGTCCTAAAAAGTGATCAAGAAACTCAAGGTATGAAAATAATACAACTGTTGCTCAATCTTAATATATTCTTATTTCTACTCTTTCTAGTTCCTCTCCTCTGAATTCGTGTGATAGTTGGTTGGTAGATAGTGCAGCCTCTAAACATTTCTATGGGTATCGTGAAGTCCTTTCTAATATGGTTGAGAGGGAGACTAATTTGAATATCATTCTTGTGGAAAACTCTACTTATCTTATGAAGAGTTTTGGTTCTATCACATTTCATTTCGATTATCGGGAAATCATTCTTCTTCATGACGTTATGTGTGTATTGGGATTAAAGAAGAATCTTGTATCTATATCTGCCTCGGAATACAAATGGATGAGAGTTGCCTTTAGAAGAGGAAATTTCCTCACCTTGTTAATTTATCTTAGTGCTACATTGGTCTTTGCTTTAGATAATTGCCTTTATAAACTTTTCATCATTTACTTTTTGCATTCACCCCATAACATCATAACATCATTAGAAATTATGTAGAAAGAACAATAACATCAATAGTGGAACATAAAAATAAACAACAACAAAGAGAATAATGCACAAAAAGAGGCACACCATGATTTAGGTCAGAGACAAGGAAAAATCCCCATAAGGGGGAAAACCCAACCAAATTCTTCTTTTACTAGATATTCATCAAATGTTCAACTGAGATCAAAGGACATCCATAGTGAGATACATTATTACATCAGGCCTCTTAGGGAAAATCCAAGTCAGTTCACAACTTTGATTGTGAACTGACTTCCGATAACCAAATGAGGCCAATAAATCTTCGTCCATATCATAGGTCATCATAGAGAAAAGTCATTGTTATATACATCATAGATTACTATATTATCATTGCCATGTAGAATCATTTCCATCATGAATCATTGTCATCATAATGTCAATATAAGAAGAGTAAGGTCATTGTCCAAGATCATTTCCATCATATTAGAGCAAGGTAACTGCCACCTTGTAAAGAAAGGTCACTATTACACATTATTCATCAAGACACTGCCAAATCAATATAGTCACTTTCATGCTCACTACAATCACACAATCACAACCAACAACTAGAGCATTTTCATATATCAAGGTACAATAATAAAGATACATATGCACAACATTGTCATAAGTTCACTATAGATGTCATAGATGCAACACTTCACCATACATCACTATCATATATTAAGGTCACTATTTTGAGTTGTTCCTCAATGTCCATTTATTATAATTTTGACTATTGAGTATAACTGTGAGAAGGTAAAATGAGATATTATAATATAATAGTATCACAAAGAGACAATATTGAAAACATATGCATACCATAGAGAGGGTAGTTACTAACCATTGTGCTATGCACCTTAAGTACTTGTTATGGGAGCTACTAAGATATTGCGTGAGCCACTACTATATACAATACAAACCATAAATTGATCCATTGTATGGAATACGAGCCATGTTTGTGTATGCGAGATACTATAATATAATTTGAAATGATATCAAAGAGTATTGAGATGTATAATGACCCATTGTAGAAGTAACTATGTCGATGCACCAAGAAATGCATTGCCACTATAAGATAATACGATGCCTCTGAGTCCAGCATTGACCCACTATAAATAATGTGATCCAATAATCCGAGCCATGATTTGGATACAAGTCAACTATTGTAGAAAGTGTGCACTAAGCATAGAATAGTTAAGCTATATCATGTTGCGAGAGAATAGTCAAACAGTGCCACAATGTGCGAGTGAATAGTCAAGAAAATCCACTGGGTATATTCCCCATGCAATGCCACCAAATTAAATAAATGTGAGCCATGAAATGTTAGGTCCCTATAATATTAGTGTAGCCCCCTATTGTTATTGTTAGTGTAGTCCCCTTATTATTATTGTTGTTCCCATTTAGTCCCCATATTTTTATTTTTGTGCCCCATAGAAGCCCACTATTGTTATTGTTGTGCCCTTACATTATTATTGTTCTGTAGGCTTTCATTATATTGTGACCCCTTAGACTCCTATATATAGAAAGGAGGTCTTATCATTTGTATCATCCATTGTTCATTTATGTAATTTAAAGGAGGTTCCCCCCTCAAAGAGTATAATTTTTAAGTCATTGATCTATCTTTTTTGTGAGCTAGTTGCATAACATTTGGTATCAAAGCTTTGGATTCTAGGGTTTCACTGCTTCAAACAGGTCATCTTGGTATTGTCGCTATAACTTTTTTTCTACAAGGCTTCAAAAATTGAAATTTTGACCATATAGAAAGGAAATCTTGATGAACTTCATTTACAAATTTCATATCTATGTTCACTATATTTTCAGAGATATGGTCCGAGGACGTTAGGTTTTTTTTTTATGCTCCAGAATTCCATCTCAAACAAGTGACCTAGGGAAAATCGTCATAACTTTCTCTCTAAGCATCAGATTTGAATTTCATAAAAAGTGATTAAATTTTCATGGAATCTAGTTTATTTTGTATCATTTTTAGGGCCAAAGGTAAAAACAATTACACGTGGAACTTCGTACAAGTTCGCTCTATTGAACCATTCTATAATCAGGTCATTATGGGACATTAGGAATAAATATTTCTTGAAGAATCCAATATCAGTATAACTTGTGGGGTTGGAAATAAGACTCAGAGGGCTACCACAGGATGAAACTTTAGACCTTAGATATCCTAAATTACAGAGACAACAGATTCAATATCAAGATCCTTAAAAGCAAGAAAAAGGTGTGTATTTTTTAAATTTTGCATAACTTGTGTTTGAAAAATCAATCTAAAGCGATTCAAAGGGCATAGTGAAGCATAGATATCATTGTTTGATTTCAAAATTCCTCAAAAAAAAATGGACACACCTAATAAGAAACCATAAATATCTTATATGACGCATGAATAAGAGGAAGAAATGCAACATGATATATCAAAATTGCGAGGTCAAATGCAACAAATTTCACTCTCACAAAGGGTAACCAAAAATGAACTGGAAGCTAAGATGGATGGTTTGAAATCCAACATGGAAGAAATTATGAATGCCAAGATGTAAGGTTTAAAGGATGGTTTAAAAACATATTTGAAAAAGGACCTAGAAGGTTTGACAAAATTGCTATAAGAAATGTTTCCTAGTGGTCACAAGTTACTCCACGAAAATCATGATGAAGATAAAAGGAATACAAATTATGATTTTAGAGACTTGCATAGTGGGTTGAAGACTAACCACATTCAAAATATCTATATGAGGAAGTTCGATGGCAAGGATCCGGTGACATGGATACTACAGGTGGAGCAATTGTTTGATTTACATGATGTGTCGAACACACAAAATGTACGCATTGCATCTTTATATTTAGAACAAAATCAATTTGTATGGTATTGATGGATTTGTTGTTGTAAAACACTTGTCACTTGGTCATTTTTTATGGAGGAAATGATAACACATTATGAGGATACAAAGAGAAACACATTCTTTATCTAATTGATAAATATCAAACAAAAGGGTTCAATGGTGGAGCACATTGAGGAATTCCAAAAATTGAAAATAAGGGTAAATGATATTCCATAGGAGCATAGGATTGATGTCTTCATAGGGAATTTAAAGGATAACATCCAACATGAGGTTCACCTTTGGGAACCTAATTCATTGGAGAAGGCATTCAGGGTGGCAAGAAAAGTTGAAAGAAAAATTATGGCAACAAGGAATTCTACCACTCATAACTAAAAATATGTAAGTGTTGTTAATCCCATCCTTCCACAACCTACAAGGTTGACACCACAATAATTGGAAGAAAAAATAGAAAAAGGGATTTGTTACATTTTTTGATATAAAATACACTAAATATCATAAGTGTGCTGAGAATAAATTATTTTACATAGATTGTGAAGAAAAGGAACAAGAAACATCAAAAGAAGAGGATATACACCAAGAACCAACCCCAAAGAAATAATAACTGAATCCGACCATATCTTGTAATGCATTTGTAGGAATTACCACTCCTCAAACTCTCGATATAGAAGTACATATCAAGAAGAAAAATGTGATAGTGTTGATTGATTCACGTAGTACCCATAATTTTATTCATTGTAAGATAGCCACCAAATTGAATTACTTCTTATATCCAACCCCAGAGTGTAAAGTGATGGTTGCAAATGGAGGAACTATAAATTGTTCTAGAAAGTGCCATAATATCAAGCTAAGCATGGGGGAATCTATATTGAATAGTGCAATTCTTTCCATTTCAATGGGTGGTGTTGAGGTTGTACTGGGAATCCAATGGTTACAATATTTGGGTACATTAACTTTTAATTTTCAAGAACTTTTCTTGAATTTTTTTTGGGAAGGAAAGGAAATTGAATTAAGGGGTATCGCAGGGAAACCAGGAAAGATAATAAGCTCTAATGGCATGATAAATCTTCTAAATAAATAAAAACGAGATGTAATTGCACAATTATGCTCACTAGAGGTTCAAACATCGAAATCATCTATTTCTCCAGATCTCCAAAAAATCTTGGAAAATCATTCCAAGGTATTTTAGAATTCCAAAGGCCTCCCACCTATTCATGATCATGATCATGCTATTCATTTGATTCCAAGGAGTGTTCCTTCAAACATCAGGCCTTCAGATATGACTATTCCCAAAATAGTGAAATTGAACGTAATATTGTAGAAATGCTAGAGCCCGGTATAATTCAACCTAGTCAAAGTTCTTTCTTTGCTGCAATAGTATTGGTTCACAAGAAGGATGGATCATGGTGCATGTGTCTGGATTATAGGGAGTTCAATAAGATCACTATTAAAGACAAATTTCTCATTCTTATCATTGATGAATTGTTGGATGAATTACATGGAGAAATTTACTTCACCAAGTTGTATCTTCGTTCGGGATATCATCAAATTAGAATGAAGACTCTGAGACATTCCAAAAACAACATTTAGAAATCATGAGTGTCATTAAGAATTTTTGGTCATGTCTTTTGGCCTTACCAATGCACCTTCCACATTTCAAGGTTTGATGAATTCCATTTTCAAACCCTTCCTTAGAAAATTTGTGTTAGTATTTTTTGATGATATAATAATCTACAATAATTCTTGGAAGGATCATGTTTAACATGTTGATAGGGTGCTCAAACTATTGGAGAAGAAACAATTATATGTAAAAATATCCAAATGTTTCTTTGGAGTACAGGAGGTGGAATATTTGGGTCATATTGTATCTCATGAGGGTGTTAAGGTAGACCCTAACAAAATCAAATCCATTAAGGAATGGAAAATCCAAACAACCATAAATCATCTTCGAGGATTTCTCAGGTTGACAAGGTATTATCACAAGTTTTTTAAGAATTATGGGAGAATAGTAGCACCTATAACAACATTACTGAAGAAAGATGCATTTTCTTGGACTCCATAAGAAACTAAGGCCTTTGAACATATTAAAGAGGCAATGTGCCAAGCACCGGTCTTAGCTACGCCAAACTTCACAAAAACCTTTATTGTGGAATGTGATGCCTCAGGAAATGGAATTGGTGTTGTTTTAATGCAAGAAGGAAGATCTATTGCTTTTGGAAGTCATCCAATCAAAGTAAAGTATTTACACAAACGTATTTTTGAGATGGAAATGTTAGCAATAGTGCATGCACTGAAGCAATGATGACCTTACCTAATGGGAAGACACTTCAAGGTAAAAACAGATCATGATAGTCATAAATACTTTTTGGAACAAAGATTATCTTAAGAAGAGCAGCAAAAATGGGTCACAAAGATGTTGGGTTATGACTTTGAAATCATATACAAAAAAGGGAAGAACAATGTTGTTGCAGATGCACTCTCAAGAAAGGATGAGGATGTGGAAGTATTGCTTTGTGCCATTTCTATTATCCAACTTGACTAGATAACTGAAGAAAGGGATGAATGGAAGAATGATGAAGAAGTGTGGACACTCATTCAAAAGTTGTAGCAAGATCCCAATGCATCTGATACATTTAGCTGGAAAAAGTGATTCATTATGGTACAAAGATCGCTTATATCTTTGTAATAATTTCCAACTCAAACAAAATATTCTTTTACAATTGCATACCTCTCCCTTAGGAGGACACTCAGGATTTTTAAAAACTTACCACAAGGTCAAGAACAATTTTTTTTGGGATGGCATTAAATCTGATATTCAAAAGTTTGTGGTAGAATGTTTGGTTGTCCAACAAAACAAAGTTGAGAGAATTAAGACCTCGGGTCTCTTACAACATTTATCCATTCCAAGTCAACATTGGGAGGAGGTCTCAATGGATTTTATCATAGGTTTACCCAAGTCTGAAGGAAAGAGTGTCATCATGGTGGTAGTTGATAGACTTATCTATATGCACACTTTTCTGCATTATCTCATCCATTTAATGCCAGTACATTTTCTATTGCATTTATGGAATAAATCCAAAAGATACAAGGAAACCCAAATATTATTGTAAGCAACAGAGATCCTATTTTCACTAGAAATTTTTGGATGAAATTATTTTATTGTCTGGTACTTAATTAGCTCATAGCTCATCTTATCATCCTCAATCTGATGGGAAAACTGAGATAGTGAACAAATGTTTTGAAGGATATCTTAACTTCTTTTTATCTTATAAAAAAACACAATGCGTCAAGTGGTTACCTCTGGCTAAATAGTGGTATAACACTTCCTTCCATAGTGCAGCAAAAATAATCCCATTTATGGCACGTTATGGATATCATCTACCATCCATCACATAACCTTTAAGAGAAAATTCTAAGATTCAAGCAATGGAATATCACGTCGAGCATCAACAACAAGTTCTCCAACTCTTAAAGGATAACCTCACTTTGGCACATAATTGAATGAAACAACAGGTAGATCGGAATCACGGCGAAATAATTTTTGATGTAGGCGATTGAGTATTTTTATGGCTATAACCATACAAACAAATGTCCCTTGAGTAAGCTAAGATGGATAGTAAATTATCACCAAATTACTATGGTCCTTACAAGGTGTTGCAAAATATTGGTACTATGGCATACAAATTGGAGCTTCCTGCATCTTCCCGAGTGCATCAAATTTTCCATGTTTCATGCTTAATGAAGGTTATAGGAAGGAAAAATCATATTGGAACCAGAAGCAATCATGGAAACAAGAACCTGAAAACTACGAAATATATCAATTTCAAAGTATCTCATCGAGTGGAAGAACTTACCCGCTAAAGATTCCACATGGGAGGATGAGAATTTTATACAAAAGCATCCAAAACCACTCAAGCGTTGAGGATAACACTTTTTTGGAGGAGAGGGGAATGTTAGGTCCCTATAATAATAGTGTATCCCCTTATTTTTATTCTTAGTGTAGTCCCCTTATTGTTATTGTTATGCCCATTTAGTCCCCATATTGTTATTATTGTGCCCCATAGAATCCCACTATTGTTATTGTTGTGCCCTTACATTATTATTGTTATGTAGGCTCTAATTATATTGTGACCCCTTAGACTCCTATATATAGAAAGGAGGTATTATCATTTGTATCATCCAAGAATTTTTCATTTATGTAATGTAAAGGAGGTTTCCCCCTTGAAGAGGATAATTGTTAAGTAGTTCATCTATATTTTTTGTGAGCTGGTTGCATAACATGAAACATGTCAGCGAGTTGTAGATGTGAACCATGAAATAAATTTATGCGAGCCATAAAATTTTGAATGCGTGCAACCAGAAAGGTTATATGAACCACATAATGAGTCAATGAGACAATGTAATATGTGGACTATGGAACAAATACCGATGCATTGGACACAAAGATAAATAGCAAGGCACAATGTAGAAATATGCGAGCTTCAGAGTGTGGTCATTCGAATTGCAGAGAGATATATAAGAGCCTCATTGAACACTGAATCCTTCATTTGTTGAATGGAAAAGGATCATTTCGAATATATAGATGTTTCATTATGTGAAATAGCGTGTCCTTTAAAGCAAGCTTACTTAACCAAATGAGAGGTCAACTTGAAATCTTATAGAGTGAATCACAAATTCAAATTTTAATTTTACTCAAAATAATATTAAATATATTCTCCTTTGATAATATCTTGCCCACATATTAATAATAAATTCCTTGTACAATTTGAATTATTCTTTGGGGCTTTGATGGACTTCCTTTGGGGCAAGAGGGTTTTCCTTTGGGAAAATTCATCCTAAAGTTGCCTAATTTTCAACACTCCCTCTCAGCCAGGGAGAAATTTCCATTCACATCATAAGTTCTCATCTTGGATGACATGTATCAATATAAGAAGGCAATAACTTGCATCATCATTGCATTTGGACTCATCTCATAGAAGAATAATAATCCACAATCAATGGTAGGGGAGACTGATCCTCCAAACCCTACTCGTCTCTAGGTCAAGTCCCATGACCTTCATCTCAGCTACATCAACAAGAAATTCATCTCATGAAATCTCGTCTCAACTTGTTTCCTCTAATAATCAACTAAACAATGATGTTTTGATCTAAAGAAGAAGAATCATCATAAGGGATCTTCAGCTACCACTTTATATCCAATCAAAAATAGGAATAATACGACTTGCCATGAGAGGTAAGGATCACAATCTATCCTATTGTTTGTTGATATTTTCATCTTGACCCTCAAGATTTAGTGATAGAACACTATCATCCCATCACATGAGAAGAATGTCACTTACCATAAATGGTAAGGATCACAGTCTATCTCAAGTCTCCTCACTCATTGGCTAGATGGGTGGCAATGCCCAAAAACCCATTTTGTGGGTAGGATGCATATTAGGGTATACTTTACCACATCCAAAGGTTATAATAGGTGGGATACTACTTACCATGGAAGGAAAGGATCACTGTCTATATTATTGTCGAAAATAGGTAGGATACTACTTACCAGGGAAGGTAAGGATCACATTATATCCTATTATCTAGAGTTCCCTCAACCCCGGGATCTCTTCGACTCAATTCCTTTCCCTATGAGCTCAAAGGGGGGGGGGGGAGAGATCATAGCTCATTTTCCTCGATCAGGCGAGACCCCTTCATCTCATTAGTGCCTTCACTAGGCTTACAACTATTAGTCTTAGACATAGTGTAGGACACCTAGAGAATATTGGTTCAACCACAAGCTCACGTGCTACAACACAAGGATCCAATTTCGATCTTGATCATAAATCAAAATGTTATGGAGCCTCATTGCTCCTTTCTACACCATATCCTGGATATATTGATATATGATCTCAATGTGCTTGAACTTGACATGGAACACATGATTCTCTACACATCAGATCTTATAGTATATCATAATTATGCCCAAAATATGTTTAAACATCTCTCCAAATATATTTCGTAATCATACTCTCTTGCAGCCATCCATGCTAGCAACAATGCATGCAACCACTCAAAGCAACAGATTTTTACGCAAGGAAATCATCCAGGAAAATAGGGTAGACTTAAGGCAACATTCATATGTGTTATTCCAATTAACAACATTCTCAACATTAGTGTATCCATAAATTATCAAGTATCTAGTAGCGTGTCTCAGTTCATGAATGAATACATTGTTTAGGTATCCCAATACCAGCTTTGCAACATTCCAATAGACATATCCAGGCTCTAAATGGCTCAAAGAACATACTGAATAGCAAGGATTCATCTAAATTCCTACTTGTCATGGGATCCATCAAATATTTATTTGAATATGAGGTCCTATGAGCTCGTTAGTGTACACTATCATGTCAAGACTTTGACATCATACTTCCCTTGACAAGGAATTCCCCATCATCTCTTTGTTACACTTCTAATCTCAAGAAGTGGATCATCTTAGTTTCAAGACTCAACTCCCTTTGGCACTGAATTTTGGGATGATCTTGATCCTATCAGAAATAATTTGTAGCATATAAAACCAAATATAAAAGACATACCTTCTATATAAATTCCTTGTAGATTCTATTGGGTTGTGTTATATTCTTTCCACATAGTTAACAGGGGGTTTGAAGGGCACCCATAACCCCACTTTATGGGGTCCGGGGCAGCGCCCTAGAAAATTTTGGTTTTGGACCCTATGTTAGGTTGGGCAGACCCACCTATGATTTTGTGCATGATTTTCGCACATGTTTTTTGGACACGATGGTTTTCGGTCCATGGTATTGGACACGATGGTTTTTGATCCATGGTATTGGATGCTTCGAAATGTATAAATATGTATTGTAACATTGAAAGGAACATAATGAAAAATCAAGCTAGTAGTCTTGGTTTTGGGATCCAGGGGAAATCTCTGTGTATATGTGTTTTATGTGTTATGATCTCGCATTGTTTATTTTTTGTGTTTTAGAATTCATATGCAGGTAATTTCTATATGGGGTTAAAACCTACATTTGGTATCAGAGCTGTTTTGGCTTCATGGGGACGCCTTTGTTGCTGAGGGGTTTCGCTCGGGCCTATGGTAGACCCTGTTCAGTGGGAGATCTGCGAGATCGATTCTAGTGGTGAAAGAAGATGGCGAGCAGTGGAAAGATAGAGATTGAGAAATTCAATGGTCAGAGTTTTGAGTTGTGGAAACTCAATATGGAGGATATGTTGGTGGATAAAGACCAGTGGATCGCGGTAGATCCAGGTACTAAACCAACGAGAATGTCCGATGAAGAATGGAAGAAGTTGGATCGGAAGGCAAAGAGCACAATACGATTGTGTGTCTCAGATTCAGTATTGTTGAATGTATCAGGGGAAGCCACGGTGAAGGCTTTGTGGGACAAGTTAGGGACTTTGTACCAATCTAAGTCTCTAGTGAATAAACTGTTCCTACAGAAAAATTTGTATAACCTGAGGATGAAAGATGGAGACTCAGTGACAGAGCATTTGAATGCATTTAATACTGTGGTAAGTCAGTTAGCATCTGTTGATATTAAAATTTCAGATGAAGATAAGTGCATCAGTTTGTTGCATTCTCTACTAGATTCATGGGATAGTCTGGTTATTGCAATAGGTATCAATGCAACTGCCTTGCATTTTGATGAAATAGTCTCATCCTTGCTAACGGAGGAGATGAGAGGAAAAAATATGGAGAGCCAAAATGGTGATGCCTTGTCTGTACGAGGGTGGACCTAGAACAGAAACAAAAATAAGTCATCGAGTGGGAGATCTAAATCTAAAGGGAGATCTAAATCTCCAAGAAAACCTGTAAAGGTGGTGTGCTGGAAATGTGGAAAGGAAAGGCACTACAAAAGGGACTGTAAATCTAAAGCTCCTGACAAAGGAAAGGGATCTGATGAGACTCCTTCTGCAGAGGCGAAAACCACCTCAGATGAAGGTGGGGATGTGTACTTGGCTTCTTTAAGTACACATGTAGATCATGAGGCATGGTTGATTGACTCAGTTGCATCCTTTCACTTCACTCCCCATAGAGAGTGGTTTTGCAAGTATGAGAAATATGATGGTGGTGATGTCTTCTTGGGGGATGATAGGAAGGCTAGAATCATTGGTCGTGGAAAAGTAAAGTTGAAGTTGCAAGGTGGAAGGGTTAGAACACTTCCAGGTGTTCTACATATTCCTGTATTAGCCAGAAATATGATTTCTATTAGCAAGCTAGATGATGCAGGTGTAAAAACATTGTTCGAGAAGGATACCTGCAAGATGGTTCGGGGAGCACTGGTATTGATGTGGGGAGTTCAGATTGGAACTCTGTACAAGCTGCAAGGTAGCATTGTTATTGATGGGTGCAATAGTTCTGTGGTTCCTGAAAGTGGAGTAGAAAATCTAGTGGTCTCTGCAGAGAAGACCATGCTATGGCATCAAAGGCTTGGACATATTGGAGAAAATGGCCTTCAGATACTTCATGGTAAAAGTATGGTAGAAGGTATGAGTAATAGCTCTCTGGATTTTGATTTCTGTGAAAATTGTGTATATGGGAAGCAGAATCAGGTGAGTTTCCCCTCTGGTAGTAAGAGGGCGAAACAGATATTAGAACTTGTGCACAATGATGTGTTTGGACCTGTGAAGGTTCCATCACTGGGTAAGTCTGTGTACTATGTATCATTTATAGATGACTTCTCAAGGAATACATGGATATATTTCCTTAAGAAGAAATCTGAAGTCTTTGACAAGTTTAAAGAATTTAAGGCTCTGATGGAAAACCAGACAGAGAAGAAGATAAAGGTTTTGAGGACAGATAACAGTGGAGAGTTTTGCAGTAAGGAATTTGAAGAATTCTGTAAGAAGTGTGGTATAGCACAGTAGAAGACTACTCCATATACACCTTAGCAAAATGGAGTTGTAGAAAGAATGAATAAGATGTTGATGGAAAGGGCAAGAAGCATGCTCAGTGGTGCCGGGTTAGGACAAGAATTATGGGTAGAGGCGGTGGATACTGCATGTTACCTGGTCAACAGGTCACCTTCATCAACGTTGGAGGATAAGACTCCACAAGAGGTATGGAGTGGTAAGAAACCCTCTCTTTCATATCTGAGGGTATTTGGATGTGATGCATATGTACATGTTCCAAAGGAGAAACGAAGCAAGTTGGATAGTAAATCTGAAAAGTGCATCTTTATTGGGTATAAGGATGGTTTAAAGGGTTATAAGCTTTGGAACCCAGTCACACAAAAGGTTGTGTACAGCCGAGATGTGGTGTTCAGAGAGGTGAAAGATGTTATTAAACATGAAGTCCAATGAAAGGAACCTGAGAAGATAGAGTTTGAGCTAAAGGAGGAAGAATCAGACTCTACAGCAGAGGAGGAATCAGAGGATGAAGAGCCACAAACTCCGTCTGTGAAAAGATCAGTTCGAGAAAGAAGGCAGCCTGAAATGTATAGTCCATCTGCTTTCTGTCCAAATTTTTCTTTATCTATTACTGATGATGATCCCAGAATTGTGAAGGAAGCAGTAGATTCAAAGGATGGAAAACTTTGGAAAGAGGCCATGGTTGATGAAATAGCATCTTTGCACAAAAATGAGGCTTGGGATCCGGTGGAGTTGCTGGCTGGAAGGAAACCCATTGGCAACAAATGGGTGTTCAAAAAGAAGACAAATGCAGAAGGAAAAGTGGAGAAATACAAAGCTCAGTTGGTAGCAAAAGGTTATTCCTAGGTGTCGGGAATTGATTTTGGTGATATTTTTTCTTCTGTTGCCAAGGTAAATTCTATTAGATTACTTTTATCTGTTGCTAGTGCTTTTGATTTTGAGGTAAAATAGATGGATGTGAAGACATCATTTCTTCACGGGGATTTGGAAGAGGAAATCTACATGAAGCAACCTAAAGGCTTTGCAGTGAAGGGTAAGAAAGAACTAGTATGCAAGCTAAAGAAGTCTCTGTATGGGTTAAAACAGTCACCAAGGATGTGGTATCAGAAATTTGATACATTTATACGGGGACTTGGCTTCACCAGAAGCAAAGCAGATCACTGTGTGTATTTTAAATTAATTGGTGACTGTGTTATTTATCTGGTCTTGTATGTGGATGATATGTTGCTGGTTGGAAATGAAAAAGAAATTATCTAGGATTTGAAGACCCAATTGTCCTCCAAATTCGACATGAAAGATCTTGGTGCTACAAACTATATTTTGGGCATGGAAATTAAAAGAGATCGGGCAAAGAGGAAGCTCTGGTTAAACCAGAGGAAGTATGTCGAGACAATACTGCAGAAGTTTTATATGCAGGACAGTAAACCAATGAAGGTTCCTATTCCTGTAGGTGTGAGGTTATTTGTTGAACAATGTCCCAAGACACAAGAAGAGGAAGAGGACATGTCCTGTGTTCCATATGCAAGTGCAGTCGGTAGCCTGATGTATGCAATGGTCTGTACTAGACTAGACATTGCACATGCAGTGGGAGTATTGAGCAGGTTTATGTCAAAACCAGGAAAGGAGCATTGGATAGCAGTGAAGCGGGTTTTCAGGTATTTGTGTGGCACTAGTGATTATGGTCTGTGCTACCAAGGAAGACTAGGATTGGACAGAGTGTTGGATATTCGTGGCTTTGTTGATGCAGATTGGGCTAGAAATTTGGATCAGAGAAGATCTACAAGTGGGTATGTGTTTAACCTATTTGGAGGTGCAGTCAGTTGGATGAGTAAGAAACAATCTGTAGTGGCACTATCAACTACAGAGGCAGAATACAAGGCAGCCACTCATGCAAGTAAGGAAGCAGTTTGGTTGCAGAGATTGTGTTCAAGTATGGGGTTAGTACAGGAAGCTATAAGGATAGACTGTGACAGCCAAAGTGCAATTTTCTTGGTAAAGAACCCTGCATATCATTCAAAGACAAAGCACATTGATGTTCAGTATCACTTTGTGAGGGATATGATAGAAGACAGAAAGGTGTTGCTGGTAAAGGTGGACACTTTGAAGAATACTGCAGATGCATTGACAAAATCTGTGAGCTCTGAGAAGTTCTCTTGGTGTAGATAGACAATGAGCATTTCAGGGCTGGGAAAATGACTAAGCTCTCTTGTGGCCCCCTGTGGAAAGAAAACAACAAGTGGGAGAATGTTGGGTTGTGTTATATTCTTTCCACATAGTTAACAGGGGGTTTGAAGGGCACCCGTAACCCCACTTTATGGGGTCCGGGGCAGCGCCCTGGAAAATTTTGGTTTTGGACCCTATGTTAGGTTGGGCGAACCCACCTATGGTTTTGTGCATGATTTTTGCACATGTTTTTTGGACGCGATGGTTTTTGGTCCATGGTATTGGACGCGATGGTTTTCGGTCCATGGTATTGGATGCTTCAGCATGTATAAATATGTATTGTAACATTGAAAGGAACATAATGAAAAATCAAGCTGGTAGTCCCAGTTTTGGGATCCAGGGGAAATCTCTGTGTATATGTGTTTTATGTGTTATGATCTCGCAATGTTTATTTTCTGTGTTTTAGAATTCGTATGAAGGTAATTTCTGTACGGGGTTAAAACCTACAGATTCAAAATTGCTAATATAATTTACTAAAAAAAAGACTTGAATCTATTCTACTCATCAGCATAAATAAATTTAATCAATTGAGAAATCACAACATAAAATAGAGATAATATTAAATCAAATACGCTCAAATACTTATTGGGGAAACAACTCCTCAAAACCCCTTACTATATGTGTTGCATTAATCAGAAAATAAAGAAGAAATACAATGCTTTCTCAAGCCTAAGAAACCTTTGCACTAGTGTAGTCTATCTCACTGCCTCACAGACTGATCCTACCCAATACTTAGCCAATTTTCCTATCTTCCAAGCTCCTATTTCCTTGCGTTGTTTCCTTGGGAATTAGGCCCCTATTAATTAGGAAATTCACCAATTTGAATTGCACAATTCCATTAGGCCTTTCTTTGACTGCATGCATCACCTGTACAATTTGGAATTGTCTACAATTGATACTACACTGCCCTTGAACTCCAATGTCAACTGGGAAAATAAAGTTATCTGCATTCATCAAGTATTTTGGGCTAATTGATGATTTAACTGGTTGATCACTAAGGTACATACCACATTGTTGGACCCTCCACTAGTTCTATATCAATTAGAACTAGTTAAACTCACAATAAATCAAATTAACTAAAATAGATTGCTAGAAATTAGCAATCAATCATAACTAAACATTGATTCCTTCATGTATTTTGTTAAAATTGAAATTCGAATTTATCCTAATTTAATTAAGGAAAAATTAAATTAGGAATTTCTTGATGCATTTTTAAAACTCCCTCTCAGCAAGAAAGGGATTATATGATACTCCGATCCTGCCTCTATGGAACTCGAATTTGCCTCTTGACAAGGCCTTTGTAAAAATATTTGCATCTTGTTCCTTTGTCGGAGTGTACTGCAACAACACAATTTGCCTCTGCAAACAATCTCGTAGATGGTGGTACCAGATGTCGATATGCTTGGATTGATCATGAAATAATAGATTCTCAAAGAGTTTGATACAACTCTGATTGTCACAGTACATCACTAAAGGATCCATCCTATGACCAAATAACCCAACAAGAATCTTTCTCATCCAAATAGCTTTGCATGTTGCTTGACTTGTAGTCATGTACTATGCTTCTGCTGAGCTTAGTGCCACAAATCTATGCTTCCTATAGTACCAAGACATTGTTGCTGACCCAACACTGAAAATTCCTCCTGATGTGCTCTTCCTGTTTGATGGAATCCCCACCCAATCTACATCTGTGAAGACTTGCAACTTCACTCCCTTTTTCTCTCTATACCAAATACCAAATTAAGTAGTGCGTCTGAGGTATCTCAACACATGCTTTGTTGCCTTCCAATACAATTTGGTTGGCTTAACCATGGATTGACTAAGTTGGTTAACTGTGTAACTATACATGTCTAGTCGTATGTTCACCAAAATACTTGAGTGAACCCACAAAATTCTTGTAAATGGTAACCTCCACTACTTCACCTAAAGTAGCATCTTCGTTCCTCCAATTCCCTATTAAAGGAGTCTCCATGGGTTTGCTACTCTCCATGAGGAACTTCTTCAGTATCTCATTGGCATACTTGCCCTAAGAGACAAACATTTCCTCATCTCCTTTCTATACTTCCATACTGAGTAAATAATGCATGAGTCCCAAGTCCTTCATCTCGGTTCTCTTACAAAATCCTCTTTGCAAGATTTGATCAACTTCTCATCACCGGTTAAAATTAAATCATTGACATATAATACTATAATCAATAATTTACCTTCAACAACAATATGGTAAAGGTTTGCATCTGCTTCACTTTTGGTGAATCCCAACCCGGTGAGATATTTGTCAATCTTGGTGTACCAAGAACAACGTGCTTGTTTCAATCCATACAATGCTCGCTTGAGTCTACACACATGTGACTCTCTGTTGAAGTTTCAAATAATTTTGGTTGCTCAATGTCCACCTCCTCCTCAATCACTCCATTGAGGAATTTTTTCTTCACATCCATATGATGGATCTTCCATCCCATCTACGCTGCAAGTGCTAGAATTGATCTGATTGAAGAGTACCTTGCTACTAGAGAAAAGGTCTCCTCATAGTCAATTCCCTCCACCTGAGAGAACCCCTTGGCCATAAATCTAGCCTTTTGTTTCTCAATGCTTCCATCTACTGCTTGCTTCATCTTGTAGATCCACCTAGAACCTACAACTTACTTGTCCTCTGATCTTGGGACCACTTCCCAAACATTGTTTCTGATAATGGAATCATATTCCTCTACCATGGAATCAACCCATACTGGTTGTTGTACTTCTTCCTCATATGAGGATGGCTCGATATCTATAAGCTCACTCATCATAGCCATGTATCTAGTGTACCAATGCAGTGACCTTATCTACCTGTGTTGTGATGTGGGTGCTCCCACGTTCTCTCTAGTAGTCTGCAATAATCTGTTAGCTTCCCTAGTGTGCTTCCTTCCATCTCTAGATGTCTCTTCTTGAGTGGGCATCTCCACTCTTTTTTCCTCTGCTTGTGGCTACTCCACAACTTCCTGAGGTTCTTCCTTTGGATCTAATAGCTCCTCTACTAAATGCAACTGAAGCTACCTATCAAGAGAACACCTCATTTCCTTCTCCTCATCAAAATTAACATCTCTCCTAACAATTGTCATCCTAAGAGGTGGAAACTACACACGATAGTTGTGTGGTGTTTCAGTGTACCCCACAAATATTCCCAACTCAGTTGTAGGCTCTAGATTTTTCTTTACATCCTTGGAAACATGATAGTAAATTGATGATCCAAATATCCTGAAGTGTGACACATCTGGTTTCTTCCCTAAAAAAGCTTCCTTTGGTGTACTCATGCCAAAAGTCCTATGAGGACTCTTGTTCTGCAAATAAACAAATGTGTTGCATGCTTCATCCCACAAGTGCAATGATAGGCTCTAGCCATGCAGCATGGCCCATTCAACTCCCACAATACTTTTGTTCTTCCTCTCGGCTACCCCATTTTGTTGTTGGTTATGATGTTTTTTCAACTCCCATTGAATGCATTCTTTTTCACAAAATTTTATGAAATCATTCGATACATATTCTCCACCGTTATTGCTCCTGAGAGCCTTCACTTTCCTGCCAGTCTCTTTCTCAACAATTTCTTTAAACTCAAAAAATTTGAAGAATGTATGGTCTTTATTATGCATGAAGTAGATCAAACACTTCAGTGAGAAATTATCTACAAATATAACATAATACATGTGTTTGGTAATGGAGGTTTTCGAGAAAGGTCCACATACATCATAGTGGATCCTTTGATGGATTGTATGCACCTTGCTATCTTGATCATTGAAGGTGGATTTTGTGTAATTCCCCAATGTAAACCCTTTTCATGTATCTTGTTGCTCTAGTGCTCCATTGGGAAGGCCTGTAGAAATCTGTTGCATGATCTTCAAAGTGCCATGATGAAAATAGCCAAGTTTTCTATGCCATAATTCACCGACATCTCAGGTTTACACCTTCTCTTGTTTTGTGCTCAATGTTGTATAATATTCCACATCTACTTTATAGAGGTTCTTCACTTGAACCTTGATTTTACTCACTTGTCCCATGGTCATGTATCTCAAGAATGCCTTTCTTTTTCTGAAGATCGCATCGTAACCACAGTCCTCCAACACCGCAATGGAAACTAGAATCTTCTTCAAACTCAGTACATACATCACATCCTTGAGCCTGAGAAGAGAGCTAGAATCCCTATGAAAAGTAACTGTATCAATGTCGGTTGTGTTATACCTTCCATCATCTCCCATCTCAATGTGCATATGGAGATCCTTCTCCTCCAAGTCACTGAAAAATTATTTGTTTCTCATCATGTGGAATGAGGCACCACTGTCAAGGTACCACACACTACCCATCATTATGCTTGCCATGCATGAAATGAGGGTAAAATCAAGTTTGAACTATAAAGCTAAGGCTTCACCCACTGCTCCTCTTGCAGTCTTCTTGCTTACTTTCTTGTGTGGACACTTCGTTGCATAGTGCCCAAATTTGTGACAGTGAAAGCACTTGATTTTCGACAAGTCTTTCTTCTTTCCCACCTGACCAAATTCTGCTTTGGATTGGAATTTCTTCCATTTCCCTTTATTTTCTTTTCTAGCCAAGCATAGTTATCCTCATCGTCATGCTTGGATGAGGTATTGTCTCTTGTGTTCCACCTTATTTATTCTTGCACCAAGTCAAACCACAATCGCTCCCAATTTGGATGTTCTCCCTCCCATTTACTAAATCTTGGTAGCTGTGCCAACTATTGGGAAGGCCTAGAAGTGCTAAGATTACTATATCATATTCCACAATTGTAATACCAACACTCCCAAGTTCATCCCGACATTGGGTGAACCTGCTCAGGTATTGTGGTATTGTGTCGCCCTTTTCCATCTTAATCTTCTGACACTTGTCCTTCAGTGCCAACTTCCTATGGTAACTATTGTTATGAAATAATTCTATCAAGGCTTTCCACATTACATATGGAATCTCTTTCCCTTGGATATTCAAGACAATATGATATCGAACTCCCTCCAATATGATCCTCCTCGCCTTTGCTACACACTTCTTCCATTATCTATGAATTCCTTCAGCCCATTATCTTCCAACACTACCTCCATCCATTCCTTCCAATCAATATAATTCGAGCTACCCTCAAGGGAATTATCGAGTCTCATTCCATAGAAAGGCATCCTACTAGCTCTAAAGAATGATCTTGCAAATTTGATTCACCTGCAAAGACAACTTTGAATTCTTATCTCCTATTGTGATTCCTACTCTGATGTGATGTAGAAATTCCTTGTAGACTCAAAATTTCTAATGTAATTTACTAAAAAAAAAGACTTGAATCTACTCTACTCATCAGCGGAAAGAAATTTAATCGATCGAGAAATCAAAACATAAACATGAGACAAGATTCAATCACATATGCTCAGATAAATATTTAGGGGAAACAAACTGCTCAAAACCCCTTACTATTTGTATTGCATTAATCAGAAAATAGAGAAGAATTACAATGCTTTCTCAATCCTGAGAAACGTCTGCACTAGTATAGTCTATCTCACTGCCTCACAAACTGACCCTGGCCAATACTTAGCTAATTTTCCTACTTACAAAGCTCCTATTTCCTTGCATTATTTCCTTGGGAAATAGACCCCTATTAATTTGGAAATTCACCAATTTGAATTGTGCAATTCCGTTAGGCCTCTCTCTGACAGCATGCATCACCAATACAATTTGTAATTATCTACAACTAATAGTACACTTCCTTTGAACTCAAATCTGAACTCGGTAACTCAAGTTAGCTGCATGCATCAATTATTTTGTGTTGATTGATGAGTTAACTGGTTGATCACTGAGGTACACAACACGTTAATGCTTGGTTTATGAATATTACCAAGAAGAAACTCAAGTCAAAAATCAAGAATAGATTTCTCATCTTCTTCAAGGCCCAATATGTCGAACAACTTGTATCACTGAAATTAAAAGAAATTAAAAAATGACCAAATGAGACAGCGAGAGAATATGATAAAAGATTCAAAGATCTGTTGAGACAAATCCCATATGTTATTGATTAACACTTATTAGTCCAACTGTATGTGGTTGGTCTCCTCCAAAAGATCTATATCCCCCTAAGAATGCACGAAGTTACAACATGCAAAGAGGCTCTTAAACTGGCACAACACATTGAAACAAATGATGAATGTTAGTCGATTGTCTCATTAACTGATAACAAACTTGAAGATAGAATTGAACAACTGCAAAAAAAATTGCTTGTGTTGACACTCAAGAAGGACAAATTGTGGTGCAATAACTATGAAACCAAAGGTCATACCAAGGACACTTGTAAATATGTTGACTATTTTGATCAAGATGTCCGACAAATACAATCTAATACATATTGTGACACATGTCAAATTGCTTCTAATCATATGACTAAAGACTGCCAATACAATCTTCAAAATGCTAAGCCCAAGTGGTGTGCCATTTGTGAAGATAATACACATTCAACACAAGAGTGTCTACTCAACAGAAAAAAAGAAACCTAACTATCATGTTGATCCAGATCTTTTAACTTCAAGGATGCATTTAGAATTGCATATAAAATAGCATATTAACCAAGTAACTTAACACATGAAAAAGAAGTGGAAATCATAAAGAAACCATGAGATCAAAGGCACACAAATGATTTGATTATGGAGTTCACCCAATGTGGGCTACATCTCTGGGCCCTGCTCAAAGTGGGGAGGCCTTCTTTCATTAAGTGGCATCAAAGAAATCAGTTACAAGCAACTTTACAAAAATGACCCTTATACCTCCAATTCGGATGATGGCCTGAAAATGGAGACCTCAACTAGAGAAACAGATTGCACAGTTGGATTCCTGGTGTGAAAACATGAAAAATCGACTATAAACTTGTCAAATTCTGACATTGGCACCTCTGGCCCTCTAAAGGAATCTTTCAGCATCTCAATGATTCCCTCGCTCATGGTTCCACACCCCTGAGTCGGTTAGGGTTCCACGTCCATCCTTTGTCGCTCCTCCGTCGGTCCCCCATTCGAATGGTGTATGAAAGTTTAAATATCATGTGGTGGGCGGAGTCACCAACGTGGGTTGTTGGCCCATTGGTAGCGGTGGCACATTGTAAGGAGGAAATTTTGTGTTCAAGTCTTGGCATAACATATGGTTCAACCATTGTTTAATTTTAACATCTAGTATTGGTATATTAACGCTTCAGCGGTTAATATGATTCATCGGTGGTTACATATAATGCAGTTCCACCAGGGTTGGGCAAGTCTGTCGGGGGTGGCTCGCCCACCCAATACACATTTTTTTAATATATTATATAGGATAGTTGGTGGCCCACCACCCCAAAAATTATTTTTTTTTTTGTTTTTATATAACACAATTGTTAAAAATATTTCGTCGGAAAATAATGGATATTAGAAAAATTAAAGAGGTGACAAATTCACTCATTCCGGTGGCCGGATTCCATGCATCGAGACTCTGCCAAATTGTTGCCTCGTTAGTGACTACCACTTGCCCAAGTTTGACCAGAACTTTGACTAGTTATAACTTGATCATACAAACTCATATTTGAATTTCGTTCACACCATTGGAATCAGGACAAAGAGTAGTACGATCTGGTCCTAGTTTCACTTCCATATAATGACTTTTACCTTTGAGCTATTTTCATGGCCACTTCTATTTCTAGATCCTCCCAGCTCATTCCTCCCTACTGAGCAAATTTTGGTCCTCCAAAAGCATGAACACATCCTGCACACTTTCTGGGTCTTCATCAAGCCACACTTTCATCATCTGCATTGCATGCAAATCTGGTACATTCTTTGCAATCACATACAAAACCACACATGACTCAAACAACCCCATACTTGTCAAGAGTTTATAACACACACTCTTTGGTCAAGTTTACATTATAATATAAACCAATACCCCAACTATCAACAAAAGGCCAAAAACATCATCGTTTCTTTAATAAGTGATGGAAAATACATCATCACTTTTACAATTACTTGCAACACATGATTTACAAAATGTGGCCATGACAAGCTACTATATCTAGTAAAATCATCTCTTACTCAACAAAGTGAATGGGTCATCATCCTGGAGCTGATTTTCTTGATGAACAACTTTTCCCGTTGGTTTCTTCAGAGGTGCTTTCTAGAGCATTTGACATGTCTTTGGTGTCCACTCTCATTGCAATGACTACAATAATTTTTTCTCCTCCAAACTTTCTAGATCATCTTGGAACACTGCATCCTGGTGCGCCTCTAATAAGTGCTTGTGGAATCCTCATTATCACTGGGATGTGATGAGGTGCTTTCATCATCTATCGTTGGTTGGTCACTGGTTGTCTTGGAGCATTCCCCAACTTCCTTTATGACATATCCAATTCCTGCGTAATGAGGCAATTATGCCATTTTGACGAGATTCACAATTTCTTGGCCATTAATGCCGAGGCCCTTTCCTTGATACCCCATTTATTCAACAATTTTGATCCAATTCATGTATTATGTTTCTCAAAAGAAGCGAAATCATTATCATAAAAGGTACATGAAATTGAAGAATCACTTTTTACCTTAGGCTTGTTATGCTGCAACTTTTCCAACTCCTTCTCCTTGGCTTGTAACTGACGTTGCAACCTTTGTTTCTCCTTCTCTACTTCTTGTAGGAGTCTCATTAGTTCATCATTATCTACTTGAATGCTTTGGTTTATTTCTTTGAGTTCTTGGAGCCATGCCACATTTGGTGCCCTTTTTATTTTTGGCACAACATCTGCTGAAATATTTGTCTCGTCGCTTGAATCAGAACCCAAGTCGATGGGTCCATCCGCTACAATCCCAATAGTTGCAATCTTCATTTCATCACCTAAGTTTGATCTCAGGTCAATTGGTTCATCGCCTGCAATTCCCGAAATTGTGATCTTCTCATCATCCTTTGATTCAGATTCCTGGTCTTGTTACACAGTTACAACTATCTTCTACTTCTCTTTTCTGTCGTTCCTCTTAGGTCTCAATTCTGGATGCAGTTTCTAGCAGTTATCCTCATCATGCCCTTGTTTCTCACAATAAGTGCAAGTGGGCCTTGCTTCTCTTCTCTTAGATGTTGTTTCCTTCTTCATGCGGTCATCTTTCTCATGCTTCTCCCTGCTTTCAAGATGTACATCCTTCGCAGTAGCTTCATCAAGAGACTTGGGTTCAAATAATAAAAATGAATGACACAAATAACTATGCAAAGAGCCAATATATTTCATTAATGTCTCAGAAGTTTCTAGTGTAACATTCAATTCTAATGCTTGTTTTCTAAACTCCTCTGTAAAATTCTGAACAATTTGACCTTTGTTTTGTTTCAAATGTTTCCATTCCATCATAGCCTTGTGTTTGTAACCCAATGGGTAAAATTGTCCTCTTAAAGCATAAATGAACTCAAACCAAGATGAAAGAAGTTTACAACTACTCTTACCACCTTGTTGCAGCTTGCCTTCCCACCATACAAGAGCAATGCCACTCAATCGAAGGGATGCTAGCTGGATCTTGGCTTCATCCTCCTTGATTTGTTATATGCGGAAATTCACTTCAACCTGTCTTATCCAATTATCTATATTTTATGTATTAGATTCTCCACTAAATACATGTAAAACTAATTTGACATCTAGCTTGAAACAGGGATTTTTAGATGCATTCCTCTGATTCATGTTAGAATGATGACAAGAGGAAGAAGAAGAAATTTCACTAAAGGATGGAGAGGGAGGAGGCTCTTCTCCTCCACCTTCATGATTTACTGAGGCATGATCATCTGGTTCCTTCTTCTCAGGCTTGATTGTCTTCTCATATTATTCAAACAAATTGTCAACTTTCTCTGCCATGGTGAATAAGATCTTGTGATAATTCTGCTCTTCCTCCAATCGAGCTTCCTCATCTGCCATGTTTCACCTTCATGGTGCATGCCCCGCTTTGGGATCAAAGGATTTAAGTTTCCCTTCTCCTCTTTAGAGCTTGTTCCTTGTTAACATTCACTCATAAAAATAACATCAACAATACATGCTCTGACACCAAAATCGATCCATATCTTTTAACTTCAAGGATGCATTCAAAATTGCATATAAAAGAGCATATTAACCAAGTAACTTAACACATGAAAAAGAAGTAGAAATCATAAAGCAACCATGAGATCAAAGGCACACAAATGATTTGAATATGGATTTCACCGATTGTGGGCTACGTCTTTGTGCCCTGCTCAAAGTGGGGAGGCCTTCTTTCATTAAGTGGCATCAAAGAAATTAGTTACAAGAAACTTTACAGAAATGAACCTTATACCTACAATTTGGATGATGGCCTAAAAATGGAGACCTCAGATGGAAAAACGGACTACATAGTTGGATTCCTGGCATAAAAACGTGAAAAATCAACTATAAACTTGTCCAATTCGGACATTGGCACCTCTAGCTCTCTAAAGGAATCTTTTCAAGATCTCAACGATTCCCTCGCTCATGGTTCCACACCCTGGGCAGCTCAAGGTTCCGCGCCCATCCTTCGCCTATCCCTCGTTCGAATGGCATATGAGAGTTCAAATATCACGTGGTGGGAAAAGCCATCAACGTGAGTCGTTGCCCCATTTGTAGCGTGTTGGCTTAAGGGGGCTTGGAACCAAGTTCGGAGTTAGTTGCGCTAACCAACAAAACCCTACACTACTGTACCTTTCGGAAATAACCCATGTAGTGCAGGCTACAGCCTCACCCAAGACAGTATTGGGGAATGTTAGAACTAGGTTTCTGCATCCAGAGGGATATGTGATGTGTTTCTACAAATCTATGGATTTTCCTTGACCTTCGCAAACCCTAACCCTTGAAACCTTAAACTTATAGTAAATAACAGTAAACAGACTTATGTCCTTCGCTGATTGCACTAAACATGCATAACATCATATAAATAAACATATCTACATCTTCACGAATCTATTAAGTGCTTTTCCTAATTAAATTTATTCAATAGATGATAAATACAACAAATTTGAAGATAAAATAGTAATACACAGATATTTCTTCAAAACAAGTCTTTCCTATGCTTCAAATCTTCAAATACATCTCTTTCCAACCCTGTGCACATAGTTCCAGGGGCTTGTGCATGTAGCTTTGGACTTACGGAGGTCGCACACAGCTGCAAGAGCCTTCCCCTTCGCCCAAGTACATAATAGATAAAATCAGACTCAACTTATGTACTTCTATTTCTTAGCTACCTATGACTCTTCTATGACTTCCTTTTATACTCTTCCTTCATTATAATACCATGGTCCATGAACCATGGGTGGGTCTCAAAACAACTTGACTTTAACAAACTAAGGGGCTTTGACCTTCCTAAAGCCCTTTGACTCCTATGGACCTGCGCTACTCTCACTTCGCTCCTCAAAATGGAGACACTTTACAATAAATTTAACAAAACTTAACAAAATTTGACCCAGGGGACCCTGTCCCAATAGGCCCCCAACACAAAGTCGGGACTCGTCCCGAGTCACTCTGCTAGTGTTGCCTCAACCTTTACTTGCAGGTTGCTGAATTCTATCTTCAACACTTGAAGATCGATTGTTCCCTACGCGACGGTCTGGTGAACTTCTTCAGCCAAATTCTCTGTTGTTAGACCTTCAACTGTAAGGCCCATGGTTCTTTGTGTCTGTTGAAGAAATTTTAACTTGCTCTGGACGGTCTATGACAGTTGGCTTGCTTCATCAACCCATGGTTGCATCCTTGAGGAAATGATAGAGGCCTTCTAATGCAACTCATCAATCTGGGTCTGTATGAATTTCCCTTCTTGAAGTCTGGTGAACCTATGCACAAGTGCTAAGGTTCGCACTATCGCCCTGATCTCATCAAACTGCAATTTATTTTCTTAGATGTCAGCTTCGATCGTCTACAAGTGTAGGTCCTCCTGTAGTGAGGTCCACATTTCCATTGTCTTCTCGAATAATTGGCTACAGTCCTTGACTACAACTGTCAAAGTTGTCATATCAGCTCTAATGGAAGATTCACATTGCTCTCTTACCTTTAGAGGTGTTGTTGGTTGCAACTTCAATTGAAGCTCTGAAATCTACAACTATAGCTCAAACCATACCTTTCTAATTTCCTCCTTGGATTCCTTCACTACAGTATCTAACATGTGAATTTTCTCTGTTAAGGTTGCCTCTGCTAGAATTTGGAGCTAAGGGAGCTCATTGCATACTTGGGTAAGGCCTACCTCTAGCTGCTAATTTTGTTGCATCACTTTGTTGCGGGCCTGCAAGACCTGCGCTTTCTCTGCAAAAATCTATTGATTTTTAATTTTTACCTCATTGATAATCAACAAGGATCTTTTCTCCTGGATGTAGATCTCATCAAAAACTCCTTATTGCATTTCGTGCAAGGTTTAGATAGGTAGTGCTGCAAGGTCTGACCTAAACCTCAACAGTTTCAACATGCAAGGAGCCCTTCAGTATCATCATGCGTGGGGGTCTGAAGTGAGTTCTTCCTTTGATGTCGCGCTTGCCTGACTCATGCTCGCTTAACCCATGCTTGCTTGTCCCACGCTCACCTGGATCACTCCTATTTGGACTTGCAATTCCTTCAGGCCCTGTTGCACTTTTTCCAACACCTGGTGGTACCAATTCTCGATGTGTCCCCATATGTTTTCATTGGTGGAGTGGGCAACATCACCTATCTCATCAAGGTCCCCCTCCATGAGGATCAATGGTGTATTGCTCGCAGACATATTAGACTTTTGCTGCTTGCGAGGTCTTGTCAAACTTCACTTTTGTCGCTTCCTGATCCTGAAGGGGGACTCTAAGTCCTCCGATCTAAGATAGGGATCTATGCCCCTTTCCTCCTCATGTACAGTTTCAACCTCAAGATCGGTGTGCTTTGTCTCAGGTTCTTCGAGGTCAATGGTGACTTGCGATGTTGCTTCTTGCGCATCCTTTTCCTTCTGTGCTTCCTTCTCTTTCATAGAAGCCTTTTCCTTTTGTATTTCTTTCTCTTTCTTAGAAACCTTATGTGATTCTTTCTTCTTTTCTTTCATGACCTCTGTTGCAGTTGTTTTTCCCCATTTCTACTTTTGCAGCCTTACTTGTTCCTACAGCTTCACTAGATGGGGTGAGTCAATCACTCGACCATTTGCTGATGACCCCCATAATATCGTTTTTTGCAACTAAATATGGCAACTTGTGCCATGTTCCTGTGCCATCCTTCTTCATGTGTATGGATAGATTGTGAAAATCTGCTTTGAAGTATGCTATATTTTTGTACTGCATGTAGGTTGGGTGACAACCATGGTCGTTGGTTGATCACCATCCGCAACTTTGACTCGAACAATACCTAGAACATCTTGGTTTCAATGATATAGTCAGGATCCTTTGTTGCCCATAGCGAGGTGAATTTTTCAACCTCACACAAGTCAGGATCCAGCGTTGGGAACTAGCTATCCTCAAGTGTCCTCCAAGCCACTAGCATGATCAATAACAGTAACCACGCGTAGTGGAACAGATTTCCATCCTCCTAGGCTTCGCGGCAATCCTTCAGGAATTCATGGCAGAGGTACTTTGCCTAATTGAATTGGACCCCATGGTTGCACTGCATAGCTAAAGATACCACTGGTGTCGGCACTTCATCGACATGACACTTCTGCATTATTTTTACTACCAAAATATGTGTAATGAACTTCATAGCTCCATCTGATATAGAGCTAATGGCGTAGCCTCACGACTTCTTCACCAACCTGAAGTTGCTCTTCATTTGATCTGTGAGCTTCTTCTCCTGTGACTTCCCCACAAAAGCATCTGTGGGGTTTGTGCCCTGATAAGGTAACATAGTGATTTTGTGGACTAACATATCATCAATTGGAATGGGCCCTCCTAGCCAGAGGCACCCATCATGAACCAGCACCAACAATTGATGCACACAGATGGTATTAATTATGTTACGGCTAAAATATGGGACATACAACATGTTGAGAAACCCTGCGCACTCAATTCCGGCTGCCCACTTCATTGGCTCAAGCCTTGTGACTCCCACTTCCTCGTAGTAGATTGACTTTAAGAATTTACTAGATTCTAACTGCAGAAACTTTTCATGATCACCCAAATCCCAATCCTCCATCTTCATTAATGATACCTAGGCCAACAAGTCACCCTCAACAGGTACTTCCTCGAACAACAATGGCATGAAAACCTTGTATTTTAGCGAATCAAGGTCCTTAGTGACACTAGCAGTTGATTTCCTAGGGGGTATATATGGCGGTAGCTGAGTAAATGGCTCTGCTTCCTCTGCACTGATATCTTCAACCCCCATAGTCAATTCTTCTTCATCCAAGTCCTGGGGTTCCATTGGTTGCTTGTTTTTATCCATCCAACCCTTTTGTCTAACCTTAGTTGGGTTTTTGTGCTGCGATTTCCGAAACGGGGCTTGTTGTGGCTTCTTCTACTTTTTCTCCCCTGCCACAGAGGCAGTAGGTTTTGGCCTCGACAACCTAGGCATTGTGGTATGGATTGGTGGTGTTGCAGTCATATTTTCAAGGCTCTCCCATAATATTTTATTCTACCACTCAGGAAAATTTACCTCAAACCCAAGCCCCTTTTGCAAAAACTCCCTCTCTATCGCTTGTCAATCTCATCCAGACGTGTAGAAATCATCTATGCTCAAACTTAGTTGCAAGATCTCAAGGAAATCTCTCTGGAAGAAAAGTGTTTGAATGTGAAGTGGTATGTTGTATTTATAGCCCTTTTTGAATTCAAATCCATCAGTTCCCTCCAGATCTACTTCATTAATGCTCTATTGGCAGCAAATTTCCAAAGATATTCTCCTTAAATGCTTCCCCCCGCTCCCTTTAATGAAAAAATATCCATATGTTGTGGCCTCAAATTTCTGCTGCCCCAACATGGGGGATAACCATCCGGTCCGGACCTTAAGACAACTCCTTTTCCATTTGAAGTGGTGGCTCCATCTGGGGATAATGGGACCAGTTTCCCAGTGTGGGTTTTAAGATGAGAGTGGATGGTTCATGAGTGATTGCAATAGAATAATGATAATATAAATGACCTATTCTATTATGCAAATCTTTAAATAACTTATTCTAATATAAACCAGGGTATTGTTGTGTGATATGTGATCTACAAAGATATCTGGTTGACATGTGATAATAAAGATCAATCACACATAAAATAGAGATGATAACGTATAAAGATAATTTCTTTGACTAAATAGTTAGTCAAAGAAATTTATAAACTATATCGCATATATGATGATTTGTATATGAAAGTAAACAATTTCAGCTAGGCATCATACAATAGTGCAATTAATGCTTAACAGAAAGAATATATCTCATATACAATTCATGAAAATAAAATGCTGTAACTAATTAAAGAAAAACACAATCAATCATACGAGATAAAAGTACCATATGTGTGAAGTTCTGCTCATTTGACTAATGACATGGATCAACCCCTTTCTTTAGATCAAATTGTCTCCCAATCAAATTATCTCCCAATAATACAATATTGCATCAACAAAGGAAAGTAGTCTGATATTTAAAAGAAATGATCACGTTCCATAATTTCACCAAAGCATTCACAAACTTACAAAAGTCCATTATTTGCAAATGTTTTTGATAAAATTTTGGAACCTTCTCTAAATGCATGAGAAGGGTATAAATACTATTCTAACTAATGTGCAAAAATAGATTATACAAAAATTTGAGGAGGTTTCAAACAACCTTCCTCCTAACTAGTTAAATAACTCTAAAAATAAACAGTGGCTTGATGAGCAAAGGTTGTGATGATGATTTTCTATCTTCCATCTTTTCCTTCAAATCACATATATCGGCCATCAGTTTTACTTTAGTAGGTTCCCCAAAATGTGTTATGACCTGTCCAAAAATCGCATCGATGAGAGGTGGCAGCATCCGCTGAGTTGAATGAAGTGAGCAGTTAAGGGTCATGATTTGGTTGTGCGGCTTGACGAGGTATTGCCAATACGAATCCCAGTTGGTCTTTGCCAATTTTGTGATTGCTTCCCTTTGAGTTTCTGCTTTTTCCTGCCAGCTTTTATGCAAATCACCTAAATCGGGCATTTCTTTTGGATTGCCTTCTCTTACCAGGTTGGTGGCAAACAGAGTGTGGTTTACCGCCTTGATTATGTTCTTCGCCACCCAAGCTGCTCTTGCTACTACTAGCTCAGCTTGTTTGATTCTTGCATCCCAATCCGTGAAAAGGATGTCCTTGTGTGTCTCCTCAATGTCAGGAAAATTGGCTTTCCTGCAATCTTTTGGTTCTTTCCATTCAATGAACTCTGAGATTCTAGTGTTTAGATCAGCAAACTCAATTCTCTAGTCAATCACTTTATCTGTTAGCTTTTCGCTAGTGATCATATAAGGAGTGATGTGTGACATCTTTTTGCAGAATTATTCTTTTTGTTTCAACAGGAGGGAATTCAATTCCAGCGCCTCTTTGATGAATTCCTCAATAGTAGGAACATCCTTGTATCTTTCCATGGCTTGCTGCAAGTCTTGGAGTTTCATATTTTTGGCCGATATATCAACTTCATGGCTTATCTTCAGGACCCCCATGCTCTGTTACAATTGGGTGAGCTAGTTAGCGGCTTTCCTGTTCACATTTTCCCTCTTTATTTCGAGCTGTGCAATCTTATCCTCCTTTTCTCTCAACAAAATAGAGACTTCGGTGGCTTTGTCCATGGTGGTCAAACTGTGACAATCTAGTCAAGTTCTTAATTGGCTTGGAAGGAATGTCCCTCCAAACTATGTCCATTGGCTCATTTCCAGGTGGGAGCTCAGGTGTTTCTACCCTTCTCCTTTTCTTTTGTCTTCTTACTACATCCTTGTGCAGTAGGCTGTAGAACACATCTAGAGGATGGATATTAGTCACTTTCATGATAATCGTTGATGTGGATAGAGCAGGGATAATATTAGTTTGTTGAGACGTTGTTGGTTGCTCATCCATTGGCTTGGACTCTATATTTTCTTGATTATGTAGAGGAGTTTGACACTCCATTGTTTTCTGGGTATCTGTCGTGTTGGGAGTGTCTTGTAGTTTCTTATTAAACTGATCCCACTCCTGTTCCAAACTATCGCTTTTGACCTCTGAACTGATCTCTTTAGGTGGGGTGCTCATAACCTATTTCTTGGCTCACTTCCTATTGGATTTTGTTGTGTAATCGATGTCTTGGGCCTTCCTTGTATCCAGTGTTTTCTCAATATTCACCTGAGATTCTATGCGAGAACTAGGTCCTTCGCTATTGACAGTCACACTGGGTGTAGGCTTGTCCTCGATTTTCAACAAGTGCATTGGGATTACTTCAAGCCTTCTGTTTCTGAACTCCTGAAAGTTTTCAAAATCTTCAGGACTTAGATTTTCCCTTGCCCATTCGAACGATTGTTCGAAGGATTCAGCCAACTGTAACAGGTCTTCAAAATCGTTAGCCTCATGGTTATATGGCTTGATCTTTAGCATAGTAGTGATGTTATATGCTATCTTGTCTGGATCAAATTGCCTTTTTCGCAAAGTATGAAGCCTGAGGCCTTCCAAGCTTACTGATTCCTTTATTGCATGATTAAAATTTTCTAAAGAAAAAGAACCGCACTTGATAGGAAAAGATGGCCATAATAACTTCTTTATTTCTTTGAGAACTTTGGTTAGGCCTTTTCCCATGGTCTGGTGGGCGATTTCCCTTGCTAACAATTTATTAGAAATATACAAAGGGAGGACATGTGTGTTTGTTGTGCTACCAAAAACCCTAATATAGGTGAACCATTCTTCAACAAAATATTTGCCGACAGCCAAAAGGTCTGTAGCGGCTTCTTGGGAAAACCTAGGGGCTTTCCTATTGAAAATTAATTGATGCAGTGACAAAATAACAACATGACATATTTTATAGAAATGGGGTATATAATGGGATTCCCACATTTGCTTATGACTGAGATGGATAGGGTAGGGGTCCTGTAAGGTCCATTTCCAACCCATGATTGAAAATTTAGTGCAAAAACAGATAGCATCCATAATGTAGGCACTAAAATAGAATGAAGGAAGGTTCTCTGGAGAGGAGGATCTCTTCGGTCGATATTCAGTGATGATGGTGGCTAGGTTATCAGATAGGATGTTAGCCCAATTCATAATTTGGGAATTAACCAGGCATCAATCAGAGGAATACATTCATGGAAAACTTAGCATTATTGGGCAAACCATATAGTCTACATAACATAGCAGCTGCATAGTTGTAGGGGTTTGCCAAAGAGGCTATAGCATACATACCCGATTTCTCGAATTTGAATTTGTTCTCCAATACTCTCCAGCCTTGAATCACCTTGACGGGTTCTTGGTTCTTCTTTGTGAATTTGGCCATGTATGCCTTATCATATATATAATGAGTGTCAGGTATATGGTACATTTGCTTCAGGTCCTCTGCTCCGAATGACCCTATGAGTTTCATTCTCGAATTCTTGAATTGCCTATCTTCAATTGTGAGGTTTTCCACCACCCACCTGATCATATCAGTGTATGGCAAGATTTTAGCTCTTGCTCCTATCCTATGAAGGAAAGAACATGTGGCATCCTTGAATTGGAGTCCTGAAGGTTTTATTTAATTAGTTGTCACTTTTGTGATAGTAACCTTGGGACACTCATCCTCGAGCATGTTGTATATGACCTCCGAGGCTGTTGCTCCCCTGTCAGTGCTGCAGACCGTATTAGAGAATATAGGAGCCATTTCTATAAACTCAGACTCTGCAATGCTCTATTTTTTATGTTTTTGCATCACCTTCCTCAATGACATGTCTTTTGTAGCTTGCCTGAAATGGACGAGATATATCAGTGTAGACAGTATCGGGAAATTAAGACTGAAAGCTCTTCTGAAATGACTTTGAATCGTGGGAAAGGTTTAGATGGGATATCCAATGTTAATTTCCCATAACTTAGAAAATCATTACCTCTACTCGGGCTGCTAAACATTTATTACCCTGTCAAACCATTCATTATTATATTAAAATGCAATTATTTCACACGCTTACTACTCTATTCGCACATCGTAATGTTTGAACTGATGTGATGTAGTGTTGCCTGTTTATAAGCCAAAATGTGATTGCGATCATCACAGTATCGCATTTCGCAAATTGTTAATGAAGTTCATAGTTTCAAGGCTTAATTACTTGTGATTCCTGCGAAATTCGATTGTGAGTTCGTAAGTTGTTTAATCGGGATATCGCAACAGGAGGTTTGATAGCGCATCGCAATCTCTTAAAGTTGTTTCATGGTCATCACATGGAAAACCATGATTTGCGATTTGCGATGGGGATCCTATCTTTGGGTTGTTTTAAGAGTTTTTTTAAGGCAATTTCTTAGAGTTAGGTTTTAATATTCTAAGACCAAAAATTGAAAAAGGGTCCACATTTATATGTCTAACCTTAGTTATTTCTATATATAAATGGGGGGGTTGTTTCATAGTACAACAATTGGTGATTCACTTGGGAGAACCAATTATCTCTGAGTAGTTTTCCGAAATTCCTAAAACTTTCAAAGTAATTAGAGTTATAGGAATAATAATTACATGAGTTATAAAGTAAACAACATTTCTCTAGAATCATAATCACTTACTCAATCTATTTATTCAACTACTTTACTCTTGTAGTGATAAAAATACAAATGTTTGTA
The DNA here is from genome assembly GCA_031772625.1 of Pinus tabuliformis. Classification (NCBI taxonomy): domain Eukaryota; kingdom Viridiplantae; phylum Streptophyta; class Pinopsida; order Pinales; family Pinaceae; genus Pinus; species Pinus tabuliformis. Next base: position 616,565,823 of record CM062812.1, on the reverse strand, counting down.
TCAGTCAATAATAAGATTTAAAGTGATATAGCAGGTGTCTTCTATAGATTAGTTTTTTGGTGTTTACTCATTTATCACAAATAGAGCCTCTGCTACCAGCAGGCGTTTATAGCCTCAACAAGGTTATCTTTTAACCAACAATGATTCATTGTCCCATCTGAAGCAATTTTCAAAATTCAAAATGATATTCACTTGCTTTGAATCTCACTTGGATCTTGTCCTTTTTTCCTTTTTAATATAATATTTTCTTTTAGGTTTCTTAAAAGACATTGTCTAGGCTTGGTGACCTAATAATGACAATGCCATTCACTGGTTGTAACTAAACTGAACAAGTTGGCTCTTGATGAGACCCCTCATCCTCTAATCGATGAGATCATTGGCTATTACCATGTTTTGATATGCAGTTTTGGTAATATCAGTTTAATTATTTCCCTATGATCATGGTAAACAAGCTCGTAATGAGACTTTTTATCTTCTAATTTTCGCATATTTTAGAATTACACTCTGACAAAGGAAAATTTTATCAAATGGGGTGAATCATTGCCTCTTTTAATAGTTTTGGATGATAATGATAGAGTTTTAAGATACTGATCTGCAGAAAGTCCTTACTAGGTTAAAGATTCTTTTTTTGACTAATAACAAAACATTCATACTCTATAAAGATAAGAGTTTCTTCATAGAATAAATGTTTTTAGTAAGATCAAGTTTTTCCAAAGAAATCAGGTTTAGTTTGGTACTCAAATGTCCTAATTATTTCTTTTAACTTTTACTTACTTATAGAAGCAAAAAATCAGAAATATTGTCAAAGATTTTATTTTGAAAAGCCAAAAGTAAAGGCTACTTAACCTTTATTTTCCTAAGAATCTTAAAGGCTATATGATACAAAATTGGAAGAGGCTATCTTCTAAGAAAAGTATTTTTTCAAGATTTTCCCATTAACAGGAAAGGAATCTATCTTACCTGACAAGTCTTGTAAAAGAAATGTTGATTGACTAATTTTCTCAATGATTTGAAACGGGCCAAGCCATATTCTTTGGAATTTGGTATGTTTACCTTTCTCCTCGTGTGCTTTGTCCCATTTCAAAATCAAATCACTTACTTCAAAAAAAAATTAACTGGAAGAGGTTGTATCAAAAGAGACTTTGACTAATTGTTGATGATGGAAGTGGGTTTCTTTAGCCTTTTCTCGTTCTTCTTCAAGCTTAAGAATATGAAATTGTCTTGCCTGAAGAGAAGAGGAAGGGTTTTCATCGATGAATTGCACTAGGGCAAGAGATGGAATTGTTATGTTTGTGGGAAGAACAGCTTATTTTCCATAAACTAAAGCAAAAGGAGAAGAACCAATGGAGGCCTTCTGTGTAATTATGTCTTCCTAAAGAGAAAATATCAATGCTTTATGCCAATTCCTATGATTTTGGTCAATAGTTCTTTTGATAATTCTGATGAGGTTTTTGTTTGTTGATTCTGCTAATCCATTACCTTGTGGATAATAGTTGGTTGAATATTTTAACTTAAAACCTTGCTTTAGAGCAAATTCTACCATTGTATTTCCAGAAAAATAAGATGCATTGTCAAACATTAACGCTGAGGGTAGGCCAAACCTGGTAATTATGTATTGATCAATGAAATCCATAATGCTTTTTGTATTAGCTATCTTTAGTCGGATAGCTTCTACCCATTTTGTGAAATAATTAGTAGTTGTAAGGATGTATCTATGATGTTTGGAAGAGTTGGGAACAATCTCACCAATTATGTCTAATCCCCATTGTTCAAATGGTTGTTGGATGTTTACTGGTTGCAAAGGGAGTGCTGGATTTCTTTCTCTTCCGGCTGTATTTTGAAAAATTTTACACTTTCTTGCATATTCATGTGCATCCTTAAATATTGTTGGCCAATAATATCCTGCATGCAGGATTTTGTGAGCTGTGGTATTTCCTCTAAAATGTCCTCCAGCTAGTCCATCATGTAATTCTTGCATGACCTATTCATCTTTAGGTTTTTCTAGGCATCTTAAAAATACTGAATCATAATTTTTTCTAAACAATACATCATTTACTAATTCATACTGATTTGATATCAACCTTAAAGCACGCTTTGTTTTATAATTAATATGCATAGGAGCATGCCTGTTCTTCAAATAAAATTTCAAATCAGCATATTGTGATTGTATATCATTGAGGATTACCTCTGATATTTGTACTTCATTACCTTTATCTTCTTCCGCTGATAAGTGGGAAGCTCCAGTTACCATCCTGCAAAAACCTTGGCCCGTAACAATTTTAGTTGGCCAGATTTCTACATAATTCTTGAAGCGCAGTAACCCAATTGGCTCTTTTCTCCCCTACTTCTCTTTGGATCAATAATTGCCTTACTGCGGGGTAGGGTACTACTATATTTGTATGGGTTTTGAGAAGAAAAGGTCTTAAATGTTTCAAGGTCTTAAAAACAGCAAATGCTTGTTTCTCAACAGCTAAATAATTTAACTCGGCACCTTGCAAATTGGAATTGAAAAAAGAGATGGGTGCCTCGATATTTTTATCGTTCAGCTGTGTTAAAACTGTTGCATATGATGTATCAGATGAAAAAGTATATAATACAAATGGTTTGAGAAAGTCAAGAGTTGTCAAAGAAGGAGCATTAATAATGGAATTTTTAATTAACTCAAATGACTTTCTTTCATCTTTGCCCCATTTGAAAACTACATTTTTTCTTATCATTGCTTGAAGGGGTAGGACGATCTGTGAAAAATCTAGAACAAATCTTTTTACAAAATTAATTTTGCCTAGGAACGATTGCATGGTATTTTTGTTATGTGGGAGATGAATCCTTTCAATCTCTTCGACTCTATCAGGATCAATGTAAAACCCTTTCTTAGACACTATAAACCCAAGAAGTTTGCCTTCTGGTAAAGCAAAATAAGATTTTTTGGGATTTAAGGAAATTCTATATTTCTTGCATCTTTCAAAAATGTGCTTTAGGTCACTTAAATGATTGTTCCTGTCCTTAGAATAGACTGTGATGTCATCTAAGTAAAAAACAACTGATCTATTAATCAGACCTTTAAAAGCAATATCCATAGCATGTTGAAATGTAGCACATGCATTAATGAGTCCGAAAGGCATCTCCTGATAGGCATATGTTCTCCACTTGGTCTTGAATGTTGTATTTAATCTGTTATCTAGATGCACAAGAATTTGATTATATCCTAAAAATCCATCTAGAAAAGACATTAATTCGGAACCTGCAACTAATTGCAATATCTTCTCCATGGTAGGCAAAGGAAAGTTATGTTTTTGACAAGCTTTATTCAGGTTTCTAAAATCAATACAAATCCTAATATCACCGTTCTTTTTCCTTACAAGCACCATATTTCATACCCACTTTGAGTGTCTAATAGGGAAGATTATTTTAGCTTTCAGAAGCTTGTTCAATTTGGATTTGATTTGACTCTCAAGGTTGGGTGAATTTTTTGAAGCTTCTGTTGAACTGGTTTTTCATTCGAAGTCATAGGTATGGTATGTTGAATCACGGAGGTATCATAGGTCTTGAGATATGCGTAATCCCAGGCAAAGACACCTTTGTATGTTTTCAACAACCTAATGAATGATATTCTTTCTTCAGATGATAGGCCAAGACCTAGGTTGACATTTTGAGGTTTTTCGGTTGACCCTAGGTTTATTACTTCAAATCTCAAAGTAGAGCTTTGAGTTTTGGAATTGGTAACTTTCATGAACCTATCCTTTAGATCATAGAGATCTTCCATCTTAGCTATAGACTTTGAGATTGGGTGTTGGTCTTGATTGTGTTTAATTTTCAGATCATGCTCATGTTCATCTATGATTTGCTCCTCATATGACCCTTCTAATGTAAGGAAATTAACTATATCTGGATTTTTATTGAATACTCTCCAATTTGTTACATTATCGGGAATAGATGGCCTAAATATTAACTCTATTGAAAATATGTCTGGACTGAAATCTTCTGAGGGTACAAGCTTGGATTCCACATTAGCGAGTAAGTCAGCACTTGCGTTTTGCAACCTAGGAAATGAAGAAATGTTAAAAGCAGTGAAATGAGAAGTAAGTTTATGGGCTAACGATTGATAATGTTTAAGGTGCCCAGAGACACAATGAATTGTATTTCTTACCTACTTAACGATTGTTTCATAGTCTCCATTGAATTGCAAATATTTGACATTAAGACCAATGGCTTTATACAATCCTTGGATCAATGCTTCATATTCAGCGATATTATTAGTGCATTGAAATTCAAGTCTACAGGCTAACATGGTTTTCTCTCCTTGCAGGTTGATCAAAATGCATCCTACACCTATGTCGTCTTTAGATTTGGAACTGTCAAAATAGAGAGTCCAAAACAAAGAATTATTTGAAATTTTATCGACTAAATTTACACACTTGGAATCATTTGTTTGGGAAATTTTTCTATTTGAGATACTACATCTCGAAAGGGAGACCTCTGAGCATTAAAGGATCCTAAGAATGATTCGGCTGAGTGATTTCCAATGATGTTATTGGTGAAGGCAATGGGTTCATTGCTTCCCTTGAGGTCAGTGACTGTGTATTTCATGAACTTTTCTTGGTCTACTCTAATTTGATTTGGTTTACCATTATGTGGCAACCACATGTGAGACCAATCAGTTGCGAAGTAACCGCGCAACTTTTTATACCAATCTCTACTTAGAATTAAACCATAAAAATCAGGGATATCAGCCACTAGAATATCAATTATTTGCGAAACTTTTGGATTAGAGGAAATCCTAATTGAAACTGGTGCTATTTCTCCAAGTACCTCTACTTTTGTCCTATCTAATTGAACTATGTGTACTGTAGATTTTCAAGGTGTAATATTCAATTTGGTGCACACGGCTCTTGGCATAATATTTGAAGGGGCTCTTGAATCAACAAGGCAATTATGAACATTTCTATTGAAAATTTCATAAGTAAAAAGAAATGGAGGAATATGAGAAATAGATCTATCACTGATTAGGATTGAATCTGAAGGATCTACTTTGTTTAAAGATGAGGGAGGTTTTCCCATATCATAGGTAGCTTGAGTAACTACAACAGATGGTAAAGGAGATACAAGAACTGCTTTTAACTCTCTTAATATAATTTTCTGTTGTTGCTTGAGTTTAGTGAGTTCATGTAATGAAATGTTTGCTCTAGTCTTTTTCATATCTTCCACTATGTTATATTCCACTGTATTTGATATTACCAAGGTTTTGGAAGCATTTGGAGGATCTAGTGGAATAGGGTCAGTTTGGATAGTTTTAGACTTCTTTCTTAGTGTTTTCTCCTTTACAGGGGTAGTAGTCTTTTGTTTCTGATTTGTTATAGACATATTAGGAGATTTTTTACTTCTTGTGGTTACTGGCATAGCTTGTGCTTCTTCTTCAATTGAAATCCCACATTCCATTTAAATAAACTTCTTCTTCTATTTCAGTTTCCTCTTCGGCTGGTGAGTCTTCTTCTGCTTCTTGATTAGATTTGGAATTTGAAATAGTATTTGGTGGCTGTGATGCAGAAGAAGGATTTCTTTTAAATGAGTGAAAAGGTTTCTTGGGGGCAGAGGATTGTACGACCTATTTCTTGATTTCGACCATTTCATTAGAAATGGTTTTTAAAACTTTCTGAAGGCCTTCGAGATTGAAAGGGTCCTTTGGAGTTTTCTTTTTAGAATCATCCTTAAATGTTACTTTCTTTAACTTCCTTTCGTCTGTTTGTGATCTCTTTTCTAAAGCAATAATCCTTCTCTCTACAGACAGGTCTTATTTCATGTTTTCTACAAGGGTCACCTTATTGGCTCTATCTACAAAAATTGAAATATTAGAAGGAAGAGACGATATGTACCATTATATTTGTACATCTACTACAGGTTTTGATGCAGTTGAGATTTTATTTAGCAACTTGTTAAATTTGGAGTTGAAGTCTTTGATCCTTTCATCTAAATTAGCTTTTAAGTTATAAATATCATTGATCAAGGATGCTATGGTCCTGTCATCACCAAATTTTGCAAGAAATACTTCTTGAAAGGTGTCCCAATCTCTTATTGAACCTGCCGGAAGGGAAAAATACTAAGATCCAGCAGATCCTTGGAAGGTATACGGAACAGTATAATTACAACATCTTCATGTGCAACTCCATTAAGATTCATGGATAACATAAGTTGTTTAGATGTTCTTCAGCAGGAAGGCAATCATCGGAATTGTACTTAGGTAGCCATTTTTTTGGGTTTGTTGGGAGCGCATTTGGATTTGCAACTAGAACAACACCAGGATTTGTCCAAGGTTGAGTGAGTTGATTGGCCATAACTTGAGTTGGAGACTGAGAAGATGGGAAGGTCCGTCCAAAAGTAGGCATAGATGGTGAAGAACTTACTACGGGGTTAGTACAACTAGTAGTAGTACTAATTGGAGAAGTGGATAGTTGAGAAGTTGTGGTTTGAGTAGAAGTGAATGGATGAAAAGGTGATGTGATCTCGCTAGTATCTGAATCAGATCTTGGTGAGGTAAATTTCCTATGTTGTGGAGGGATGGGGAACTCAAAAGGGGTTACTCCAAGCCTTTCACTTTGCAATCTAGTTAATACACTAGTTTTTTGTAATAAGGTGGTAACACTTTCTTTAGAAACTTCGAGCCTCTTTGGTTTCTCGGCTGAAATGGATATCTGTTCCAATTTTTGTATCAAATAATGGACTTTGGGAGACTCGAGAGTGTAATCTAGAAAAGGTGGTCATATTACTACTTCAGGAGACGAGGGATATGTTTCTACAACTTTAGATTTTTGATCAGGAGATTTTGAACGAGATCTAGAAGGTGTAGAAGTTGTGGAGGGGTTTTGACTCTTATGAATTTTTTTCGATTGATCTTTAGGTTTATATGCCATTCATAGTCAGATGGCCCTCCTTCTAGTGCCAAAATGTTGCAGCCTCAGATTTCTACTGCCCCAACATGGGGGATAACCACCCGGTTCGGACCTTAAGACAACTCCTTTTCCGTTTGAAGTGGTGGCTCCGACTAGGGATAATGGGACTAGTTTCCTAGTGTGGGTTTTAAGATGAGGGTGGGTGGTTCACGAGTGTTTGAAATAGAATAATGATAATCTAAATGACCCATTCTATTATGCAAATCTTTAACTAACTTATTCTAATATTAACCCGGGTATTACTGTGTGATATGCAATCTAAAAGATATCTAGTTGACATGTGATAATAAAGATCAATCACACATAAAACAGAGATGATAACACATAAAGATAATTTCTTTGACTAAATAGTTAGTCAAAGAAATGTATAAACTATATCTCATATATGATGATTTATATATGAAAGTAAACAATTTCAGCCAGGCATCATACAATAGTGCAATTAACGCTTAACAAAAGTAATATATATCATATACAATTCATGAAAATAAAGTGTTGTAACTAATTAAACAAAAACAAAATCAATCATACAAGATAAAAGTACCATATGTGTGAAGTTATGCTCATTTGACTAATGACATGGATCAACTCCTTTCTTCAAATCATTATCTCCCAAGAATACAATAGTGCATCAACAAAGGAAAGTAGTCTGATATTTAAAAGAAACGATCATGATCCATAATTTCACCAAAGCCTTCACAAACTTACAAAAGTGCATTCTTTGAAAATGTTTTTGATAAAATTATGGACCCTTCTCCAAATGCTTGAGAAGGGTATAAATAATATTCTACCTAATGTGCAAAAATAGATTATACAAAAATTTGAGCAGGTTTCAAACAACCTTCCTCCTAACTAGTTAACTAACTCTAAAAATAAACAATGGCTTGATGAGAAGAGGCTATTATGATGATTTGTTGTCTGCCAGCTTGTCCATCAAATCGCATATGTCAGCCATCGGTTTAACTTGAGGAGGTGCCCCAAAATGTGTTCTGACCTGTCCTGCGAAAATCACATCGGTGAGAGGTGGTAGCATCCATTGAGTTGAATGAAGTGAGAATTTAAGGGTCATGATTTGGCTGTGCAGCTTGACGAGGTATTGCCAATACGAATCCTAGTTGGCCTTTGCCAATTTTACGATTTCTTCCCTTTGAGTTTCTACTTTTTCCTGCCAGCTTTTATGCAACTCACCTAAATCGGGCATTTATTTTGGATTCCCTTCTCTTACCAGGTTAGTGACAAACAGAGTGTGGTTTACCACCTTGATTATGTTCTTCGCCACCCCAGCTACTCTTGCTACTGCTAGCTCGTCTTGTTTGATTCTCACATCCCAATCCGTGAAAAGGATGTCCTGGTGTGTCTCCTCAATCTCAGGTAAATTGGCTTTCCTCCATTCTTTTGTTTCTTGCCATTCGATGAACTTTGAGATTCTAGTGTTTAGATCAGTAAAATCAGTTCTCTAATTTCATTATCTGTTAGCTGGTCGCTATTGATCAGATAAGGAGCGATGTGTGACATCTTTTGGCAGAATTGTTCTTGTTGTTTCAACAGGAGGGAATTCAGTTCCAGTGCCTCTTTAATGAATTCCTCGACAATAGGAGCATCCTTGTATCTTTCCATGGCTTGCTGCAAGTCTTGGAGTTGCATATTTTTGGCCGATATATCGGCTTCATGGCTTATCTTTAAGACCTCCATGCTATGTTGCAATTGGGCGAGCTGGTTAGCATATTTCCTGTTCACATTTTCCCTCTCTGTTTTTAGTTGTTGTTCTAGCTGTGCAATCTTCTCATCCTTTTATCTCAACAAAATAGAGACTTCGGTGGCTTTTTCCATGGTGGTCATTGCATATGCTGCCATAAACTGTGATAATTTAATCAATTTCTCAACTGGGTTGGAAGGAATGTCCTTCCAAACTATGTCCATTGGCTCATTTCCAGGTGGGAGCTCGGGTGTTTCTACCCTTCTCCTTTTCCTTTGTCTTCTTACTACATCCTTGTGCAGTAGGTTGTAGAACACATCTAGAGGAGGGATTTTAGTCACTTTCAAGATAAACGTTGATGTGGGCAGAGCAGGGATAATCTTAGTCTGTTGAGACGTTGTTGCTTGCTCATCCATGGGCTTGGACTCTGTATTTCCTGATTATGCAGAGGAGTTTGACACTCCATTGTTTCCTTGGTATCTATCGTGTTGGGAGTGTCTTGCAGTTTCTTATTAAACTGATCCCACTCTTGTTCCAAACTGTCGCTTTTGACCTATGAACTGATCTCTTTATGTGGGCTACTCATAACCTGTTTCTCGGCTGACTTCATATTGGATTATGTTGTGTTATCGGTGTCTTGGGCCTTCCCTGTATCCAATGCTTTCTCAGTATTCACTTGAGATTCTATGCGAGAACTAGGTCCTTCGCTACTGACAGTCACACTGGGTGTAGGATTTTCCTCGATTTTCAACAAGTGCATCAAGATTACTTCAAGCCTTCTGTTTCTGAACTCCTTAAAGTTTTCAAAATATTCAGGACTTAGATTTTCCCCTGCCCATTTGAACGATTGTTCGAAGGATTCAACCGACTGTAATATGTCTTCAAAATCGTTAGCCTTATGGTTATATGGCTTGATATTTAGTGCAGTAGTGATGTTATATGCTATCTTCTCTGGATCAAATTGCCTTTTCAGCAAAGTATGAAGCCTGAGGCCTTCCAGGCTTACTGATTCCTTTATCGCATGATTAAAATTTTCTAAAGAAAAAGAACCACACTTGATAGGAAAAGATGGCCATAATAACTTCTTTCTTTCTTTGAGAACTTTGGTCAGGCCTTTTCCCACGGTCTGGTGGGCGATTTCCCTTGCCAACAATTTATCAGAAATATACAAAGGGAGGACATGTGGGTCTGTTGTGCTACCAAAATCCCTGATATAGGTGAACCATTCTTCAACAAAATATTTTTTGACAACTAGAAGGTTTGTAGCGGCTTCTTGGGAAAACCTGGGGGCTTTCCTATTGAACATTAATTGATGCAGCGGAAAAATAACAATATGACATATTTTATAGTAATGGGGTATATAATGGGATTCCCACATTTTCTTGTGACTGATATGGATAGGGTAGGGGCTCTGTAAGGTCCATTTCCAACCCATGATTGGAAATTTAGTGCAAAAACAGATGGCGTCCATAATGTAGGCACTAAAATAGAATGGAGGAAGGTTCTCTGGAGAGGAGGATCTCTTCTATCGATATTCGGTGATGATGGTGGCTAGGTTATCAGATAGGATGGTAGCCCAATTCATAATGTGGGAATTAACACAAGCATCAATCAAAGGAATCCATTCTATGGAAAACTTAGCATTTTTGGGTAACCCATATAGTCTACATAACATAGCAGTTGCATAGTTGTAGGGGTTTTCCAAAGAGGCTATAGCATACATACCTGATTTCTCGAATTTGAATTTGTTCTCCAATACTCTCTAGCCCTGAATCACCTTGAGGGGTTCTTGGTTCTTCTTTGCGAAGTTGGCCATATATGTCTTATCATATATATCCTGAGGGTCAGGTATATGGTACATTTGCTTCAGGTCCTCTGCTCTGAATGACCCCATGAGTTCCATTCTCGAATTCCTAAATTGCCTATCTTCAATTGTGAGGTTTTCCACCACCCACCTGATCATATCAGTGTATGGCAGGATTTTAGCTCTCGCTCCTATCCTATGAAGGAAAGAACAGGCGGCATCCTTGAATTGGAGTCCTGAAGGTTTTATTGAATCAGTTGTCACTTTTGTGACAGTAACCTTGGGACGCTCATCCTCGAGCCTGTTGTATATGACCTCCCAAGTTGTTGCTCCCTCGTCAGCGTTGTAGACCGTATCAAAGAATATAGGAGCCATTTCTGTAAACTCAAACTCTGCAATGCTCTATTTTTTTTGTTTCTTCATCACCTTCCTTAATGACATGTCTTTTGTAGATTTCCTGAAATGGACAAGATATATCAGCGCAGATGGTATCGGGTGATTAAGAGTGAAAGCTCTTCTAAAATGACTATGAATTGTGGGAAAGGTTTAAATGAGATATCTAGCATTAGCTGCCCATAACTTGGAAAATCATTACCTCTCCTCAAACCACTAAACATTTATTACCCTGTCAAAACTTTCATTATTATATTAAAACGCAATTATTTCACATTCTTACTTCTCTATTCGCACATCACAATCTTTAAAATGATGTAATGTAGTGTTGCCTGCTTGTAAGGCGAAATGCGATTGCGATCATCGCAGTATCGCATTTCGCAAATCATTAATGAATTTCATAGTGGCAAGGCCTAATTACTTGTGATTTCTGTGAAATGAGATTGCGAGTTCGTAAGTTGTTTGATCGATATATCGCAACGAGAAGTTTGATTGTGCATCACAATCTTTTAAAGGTGTTTCATGGTCGTCACATGGAAAAACGCAATTTTCCATTCACGATGGGGATCCTATCTTTGGGTTGTTTTAAGAGTTATTTTAAGGTAATTTCTTAGAGTTAGGTTTTATTATTCTAAGACCAAAAATTTAAAAAGGGTCACCATTTATATGTCTAAGCTTAGCTATTTCTATATATAATTGAGGGGGTTGTTTCATAGTACAACACCATCCAATCATCTACAGTGCTTTCAATGGTCACTTTATGGCCAGGCTGTGCGGGACCCACCTTGCTAGCACAGCTCCTTCATCACATCTCCCATTTGCGTTTGTCTCATAATTGTTGCGCAACCCAATTAATTTTCCAAACTTTCCTCCTGGCAATGTAGTTTATAGTCCTGCACTTCCTTGCAACTGCCTTTAGTGATAAGATTGTTCTACAGTCATGTAGTTGTCGCGTAAAGGTGGGATCGGCCCTGTACATCTTCAACCAGCTCCCATTGATTCTTTCTGGAAATAACTCCCATTCATCTTCACGATTTAAACTGCACCTCCATCTATAATCTCCTTGACGATGTATGGTCCTAGCCAATGCATCTGAAACTTTCCTAGGAACTTAGTGAACTTGATATCATACATCAATACTAAATCGCCATTTTTAAATGTGCACGCTTAATGTGGTGATCATGCCATGCCTTTTCTCTAGCCTTCTACACCTGCTGATGAAAACCTGCCAAGAATCGATCTTCTTCTAACTCAAGTATTTGTGCTAGGCGTTCTTCCATTATATCATGATTTGTCATTTCCATGACTGATGTAATCCTCAAATTGGGCACTATGTACTCCATTGGCATCACCGCTAATTTCCCATAAGCCATTCAAAATGGTGTTTGTCCAGTCAACTTCTTATAGGTAGTTCTATATACCCATAGAATAGTTGATATGTGCACATCCAATCATTCCTATTCGCATTACAGATATTCATCAAAGCATTCTCCAGGATCTTATTGAAAGATTCAACTGTTCCATTTACTTGAGGATGGTATGGTGTGATTTTTTGATGATACATCTGGAATTACTTGAGCAAAGAAACAATCCCTTATGGATTGTGCCTCAGCCCACCTAGCCAAGTATTATGTCATTGTGATGATGTAGCGCACTCCTGTCTTCCTTCTTGGTGGCTGAATAGGCCCCACAAAATCTATTGCCTATTTATCGAACGCCTATACTGAGACCTACAGGTTCAGAGGCAATTCATCCCTTTGCAACGACTTCCCAGTCCTCTGACAAACATCGCAAGCCCTACAATACTCCTTGGAATCTTTGTGCACAGTTGGCCATCATAACCTAGCTCATAGGATATTCTACGCAGTTGCTTTTCTAGCATAATGTCCTCCAGTAACTCCTCCATGTGCTTCAGTGAGGATACTTTGTCTTTCATAATATGGTACATACCCATGCATAACTTCATCTGACCCCATTTTATACAAGTGCCTTGCAATTACAAATAAATCCACAGCCCTAACCACCAATTCCTTCTTTTGTTGCGTCATATATCCTTCAAGAGCTACACCCGTAAACAAGAATTGGATTATATCCACAAAATGTTCATCTGCAATGCACACAACAAAGACTTGTGCATCAGGAAATCCTTCATCAATACTTGCAGGTTCTTCACCATTCTTAATCTGGGAAAGGTGATCGGGTCCAGCATTTAATCTTCCTGGCTTCACAATTACGTCAAAATCGTACTCCTGAAATAGCAGTAACTACCTACAAATCCCCCCCCCCCTCTGTTTTTTTTGTTTCTTCATCACCTTCCTTAATGACATGTCTTTTGTAGATTGCCTGAAATGGACGAGATATATCAGCGCAGATGGTATCGGGTGATTAAGACTGAAAGCTCTTCTAAAATGACTGTGAATTGTGGAAAAGGTTTAAATGAGATATCTAGCATTAGCTGCCCATAACTTGGAAAATCATTACCTCTCCTCAAACCACTAAACATTTATTACCCTGTCAAAACTTTCATTATTATATTAAAACGCAATTATTTCACATTCTTACTTCTCTATTCGCACATCACAATCTTTAAAATGATGTAATGTAGTGTTGCCTGCTTGTAAGGCGAAATGCGATTGCGATCATCGCAGTATCGCATTTCGCAAATCATTAATGAATTTCATAGTGGCAAGGCCTAATTACTTGTGATTTCTGTGAAATGAGATTGCGAGTTCGTAAGTTGTTTGATCGATATATCGCAACAAGAAGTTTGATTGTGCATCACAATCTTTTAAAGGTGTTTCATGGTCGTCACATGGAAAAACGCAATTTTCCATTCACGATGGGGATCCTATCTTTGGGTTGTTTTAAGAGTTATTTTAAGGTAATTTCTTAGAGTTAGGTTTTATTATTCTAAGACCAAAAATTTAAAAAGGGTCACCATTTATATGTCTAAGCTTAGCTATTTCTATATATAATTGAGGGGGTTGTTTCATAGTACAACACCATCCAATCATCTACAGTGCTTTCAATGGTCACTTTATGGCCAGGCTGTGCGGGACCCACGTTGCTAGCACAGCTCCTTCGTCACATCTCCCATTTACGTTTGTCTCATAATTGTTGCACAACCCAATTAATTTTCCAAACTTTCCTCCTGGCAATGTAGTTTATAGTCCTGCACTTCCTTGCAACTGCCTAAAGTGATAAGATTGTTCTACAGTCATGTAGTTGTTGCGTAAAGGTGGGATCGGCCCTGTACATCTTCAACCAGCTCCCATTGATTCTTTCTGGAAATAACTCCCCATTCATCTTCACGATTTGAACTGCACCTCCATCTGTAATCTCCTTGACGATGTATGGTCCCAGCCAATGCATCTGAAACTTTCCTAGGAACTTAGTGAACTTGATATCATACATCAATACTAAATCGCCATTTTTAAATGTGCACTGCTTAATGTGGTGATCATGCCATGCCTTTTCTCTAGCCTTCTACACCTGCTGATGAAAACCTGCCAAGAATCGATCTTTTTCTAACTCAAGTATTTGTGCTAGGCGTTCTTAGATTATATCATGATTTGTCATTTCCATGACTGATGTAATCCTCAAATTGGGCACTATGTACTCCATTGGCATCACCGCTAATTTTCCATAAGCCAGTCAAAATGGTGTTTGTCTAGTCAACTTCTTATAGGTAGTTCTATATACCCATAGAATAGTTGATATGTGCACATCCAATCATTCCTATTCGCATTACAGATATTCATCAAAGCATTCTCCAAGATCTTATTGAAAGATTCAACTGTTTCATTTACTTGAGGATGGTATGGTGTGATTTTCTGATGACACATCTGGAATTATTTGAGCAAAGAAACAATCCCTTATGGATTGTGCCTCAGCCCACCTGGCCAAGTATTATGTCATTGTGATGACGTAGCGCACTCCTGTCTTCCTTCTTGGTGGCTGAATAGGCCCCACAAAGTCTATTGCCTATTTATCGAACACCTATACTGAGACCTACAGGTTCAGAGGCAATTCATCCCTTTGCAACGACTTCCCAGTCCTCTGACAAACATCGCAAGCCCTACAATACTCCTTGGAATCTTTGTGCACAGTTGGCCACCATAACCTAGCTCGTAGGATATTCTACGCAGTCGCTTTTCTAGCATAATGTCCTCCAGTAACTCCTCCATGTGCTTCAGTGAGGATACTTTGTCTTTCATAATATGGTACATACCCATGCATAACTTCATCTGACCCCATTTTATACAAGTGCCTTGCAATTATGAATAAATCCACAGCCCTAACCACCAATTCCTTCTTTTGTTGCGTCATATATCCTTCAGGAGCTACACCCGTAAACAAGAATTGGATTATATCCACAAAATGTTCATCTGCAATGCACACAACAAAGACTTGTGCATCAGAAAATCCTTCATCAATACTTGCAGGTTCTTCACCATTCTTAATCCGCGAAAGGTGATCGGGTCCAGCATTTAATCTTCCTGGCTTCACAATTACGTCAAAATCGTACTCCTGAAATAGCAGTAACTACCTACAAATCCCCCCCCCCCCCCGCAACTGTTATAGCTCCAAATATCACCCTTGGTATTTGTAATGCTTAGTTTATGGCCTAGGGAAACCCCTCCTTCCAGACTTGGTCCAAATATTTTAAATACAGTGTTTTACTTCCTGTATCTACTTTGCCCTGTTATAAATCCGTGTACACGCGGGTTAGTCTATACCCAACCCGCGTATATGTGTTAAAACACTTTAAAAAAATAAATTTCCTTAATTATGGGCAGAGATCACGGGTTTACCTGTTGATTACCTCTTAGTGCCCGTGGCCCAACTATTCCAAACTGTTTCCCAACTAAAAGACTAATTTGGGAGAAGTATAAAAAGACTTCAATGGGAAGGCATTAAGGAGGAGAGAAATGATAGAATTACTATACTGAGATTATCCCATGATCAAGTCTAAAGTATCCCTGTGCTTCAAGCACTTCCCCAAGTTCAGGAAACCCTTGTTTCCTTGAGTGTTGATATTCTCTTACATGTTTGAGATATCATGGTATTGGTTATGGAAGGAGGCTATTGAAGACTAGGACTAGATGGACCTGGAGGACGGTTCTGCTTGGAGGCAGAAGAGGAAGACTCAGGTGAACTCTTTCCATGTTTATTATAGTTTTCTACAATAAAAAGAAACGTTGTCTTGTTCCTGAGATTTACTTTGTTTATACATCAGATGTTATTGTTATGGTTTATATATGAATGACTATTTTGATGTATAACTAACCATCTACTTATATGATATAAAGTTGATTTCACTAAAATGCTTTATCTATATGCAGCTATGTGTATTCGAATTGGTTGATGTGCAGATTCGAAGATCATCAAGAGTTGCAAAGGGTTTGAACCCTAGCTGGAACTACCCAAATGAGGGACATCTGGGTATGTTCATCCTCGCATAGTTAGTTTATTTAAGCATGTTGCCTGAGTTGTGTTAGATTCGGTCTGGTCAGCCCTCCGTCAGAGATCAAAACTCTTTGTGCATTTCAATTTTAGGTGTCCCACTCCATTCACTCAGCTGCATTTCGCTAGGGACATGCCATGATCTAATGGAGAAAGTCATGCTAGTCATTTTCCCTCATGTCTGGCCCCTGCTGGCTCAGGTCTTGGTCCATAATCACCGAAGCTCATGACAGTCCAGGTCTGGTCCTTTACAGGACAAAGTCATTTTTTATGATTGGGTCTAGGAATTCATCATTTTGGTCTTTGAAAACATGTCCAGAACAAGCCATGTAGGCCAGAGGGAGGCCTTACACAGCTGTGGTTCAGAAAGCTTCATCATCACCTGGAGAGACATCGACTCTTCTTCAAAACTCTGTTTTGAAGAAAAGTCAAACAAGGTCAATTATGACAAAATTTTTCCAAAAAATCACCAGTTGACTTTTCAGATGCAGTTATGATTTACATGGCCCAATGCTCTGTCGTACAGTCCCTGCAAAGAGGTGCCGAAAATTTCATCATTTGAGCCAAAATGTCAAAGGGAAAGTGAAAATCAGTGTGTCTAAAGGTCAATGAAAAAGTGCAAAACTCAACATTAGAAAAGGGGTTTTCAAAGAGACAAAAATCAAACCCATCTCCTCCAAGGCTATAAATACATGTTTTGACCCAAATCAAAAGCATTGTGCTCTTGCAAGACTTGGAGAAAGCATTTCAGAGGTGTGAGGGTGAGATTGGAGAGTTTGAGTGATTGGAGACAGGTTTTGGGAGCACGCAGCGCATATAACTAGGGGCACGGTGCACTCACCAGGTGTGGTGCATACGCGGCCAGCCCGCCGTTGAAATATTGCACAGGCACGATGCATACAAGGCGCGCGGCGCACTGGGGATTGCGCATGGCGCACACAGTCCAGCGACCAAGAAACGGTGCCAAACCACTGCAAACCTTGGGGAAGGCTATCAAATTGAGAGGTAAGCCTTATAACATCGCCTGCTCATCAAATTGTGTCAAGGATATGGTGTTTGTGAAGAGGTTAGAATGTCACCCAAAACGCATAATGTCACCCATGAGAAAACCAACAAGAACACGAAGGCTGAGGTTATAAATTTGTATTGATATTGCCAAGGTTTCACTCCACCCACTTATTCCCCTCACCTATCATTTTCCCCCATCCTCCCTTGTCATTTTTCCTAAACCCCTATCCTAAGTCACTACCATACCCTCCCCCTATTCCTCCACTATTTGGTTAATGCAAAATCACCATAGGACCAAGCTTATTGGGCAAGCAAAACCGTTGGAGAGGGGTGTGTGGTCGAAGAATCAGAAAGTCAAACTATAAGGAGTGTCTTAAGGTGTTTTCATAGTGCGCGGCACACACACAAAAGAGCGCGGCGCACTCAAGGTGCGTGGAACACACAGGGCCCGCCCACTGTGTAAACAAAACACTGGCGCAGCGCATACCCGGCGCGCGGCGCACTGGGCAGAGCGCGCGGCGCACAGAAATACAAGGCCCAGAAACTATCCCATCTGCCTAAAAACTTGTGGATGCTCACCAATTTTGAAGGGTAGGCCACCAACATCCATCCTTGCACCAAAATTGAAAGGGATAGCATGATTGTAGGGGTAGGAATCAAATGCAAAAAAAATTTGTAAAGCAAACAAAAGGGAAACAAAGAAATCATTGATCCTAGGGTTTATGCTGCAGTGACAAAGCTCCCAATATATTTCAAACCCTACCCCATCAACCCTATACCCAAACTACTCCCAAATCCATGATAAATCTCTCCCTTTAAACCCCTATCCCTATTTCATCATTCCCCTCCTAATACTCCCTGTTTTATTGTCCCCTTGGTGGCAGATTTTCAGGGCAACTACCGGCTTCATTAGAATTCAAGGGCTACATAAAATTCAGGGTACAAACAGTAGTAATGGCATCAAAAGTTTCATCAGAGTATGAGGAGGAGACCCACAGTGACACAGCTTCAGGAGAAAGGGCCCAAAGGAGACATCACCAGAGTGGCAGACATCTTAGAGACAAGCCAAACACACTCACCGAGTTGCAGGCATGCCCTCTTGCTATGTCTTGCTTCCAGCACTTAGCATGTTTCGAATTTTGTCAAAGGGTGGCAAATGTCAGAGTTCATCATGAGTTGGCCCGACTTTTTGCACTTCACCTACATGGAGGACAGTCTATCTTGGCTGGGGTCACTTTCACATTGACACCCGAGACCATATCAGTGGCGACAAGCATACCCAACATTGGAGAGCAGTGGCACAAAAAGAAAAAGGTGGAGAGGCATCATGATGAGCCTTACATCAAAGACAGTTGTTTTAGCCAACTCACAAGAGTCTTTCCATTCAGATTTCTGAAAGATGAGTATGCCCCACTCATGAAATTGATCATGAAGTATTTCAGTTGCGAGGGGAGGTTTTCTCGCCTCTATGCCTATCACATCAGGTTGCTCATGCACTTTACCAGAGTGCGGATGATGAACCTCCCATTTTTCATCTACGGGAACATAGTGAGGATGAGGAACTTCATGCAACACAAGACCCCTCGACAGCAGCTCAACAGTGTGTATCACTTTGCCCTTATCCGGATTTTGGTAGACCATCAGTTGGGATTACAGGGTATTGCTTGGGAGGACTTCATCTCCCGTGACTTCTTCAGCGCTCCACAGGTGGTTTCAGAGGTAGAGCATGAGGTAGGGGGCCCATCTCATCAGTATGAGTGACATGAGACTGCCACTATGCCAGTGTACATCACCTATCAGAAAGGCAGTAGACCTTTATTTGCAGCAGCAAAGCGAGTGTTATCTCCACCCGGGGTGGAAGGGGCCTCGCTTCTGACATCAGCACCACAGGAGCAGGGTAAGGGTAAGGAGCCAGTGCAGGAGGAAGGGCCATCAGGTGAGCGAGAGACCGAGTTTGTTCTCCTCCAGGATGATGAGACAGATGCAGAACCAACAAATGCAGAGCTTATAGAGATCATCCGGGAGCAGCAATCAAAGATTGAAGACTTGTCCATTGATTTAGAAAGGGCCAAGTGGAACATGAACTACCTGGAGTGGAGAAACAAACAGCTTGAGGACCAACAGACGATCATGGAGTTGCAGAACATCCGTGAGCATCGCCAAGCTGCTCAAAGAAGAAGGGTTGCGCTCACATCTTTGGAGCAAGCAATCAATGAGGACCAGGAGGCCAACCTTGAGAGGGTCAACATGCATTTGGAGAGGCTTCTATAAAAAGCCAACCAGGACCTTGCTCTATTGAGACACATGGCTTTCCGTTACAGGGTGCGAAACATGAGTGCACAGGCCTGGATAAGGAGTTTAAAAGCAAAATTGAGGAAAGCAACAAGAAGGGAAAAATGGGAAAAAGAGAAAGATAGGCTTAGAATCTTGGCTAAGGCTTCCTTGGCTCAGCATGGCACCCCATAGAGAACTTCCGGGCAAATTTTGTTCACAGGGAAATTTTTTGGGTAAAAAACAGGGATTTTCTCCCTGTGCGCCGCGCCACTGGCGCAACGCTAAAATTCTAGGGCTCCAATTGAGAAACGGCTTGTAGATTTGGATTCAGCATCAAAAATTACGACTATTGGTGTCCAGGCAAGAGATTTGGGCAAGATCTGGGTCTCCTAAAGGTCAAAAAACACCCAAAAATGGCCTCTCTGCCACTTTTTTGACACACAGAAAGAAGTCTTGGGAGAATGAATATTTGGAGGGGCAAATGAGCACCAAATTCAAAAATTCTAGTTGGGTTAGGAAGTAAATAGGACAGGCTTTCCAACAAGCCCACTTGGGCACATTTTGGACACCTACAAGTGCCCCAAAACAGGCCCCAAAGTAGCGTGACGCACAGAGAAAATGGCGCGGCGCACAGAGGAAAAATTGCCAATTTTCTTCCGTTTCGCGAAATTTCGGTTCGCGACTTCTCCAAGTGGGCCCGGTTGTTATAGACATTTTTGTTCCCTACAACTCCAAGCATGAAATTTCCATAAACCAAGGGCTCCTAATTCCCTAAAAGTGTTGTTCTAACCCCTAAAGGAACAAGGTCAACAGATTACAGCTTCTCCTAGAAGTTCTCCACCAGAAACTGCTCAGAATTGGTCAAAACAGGATCATTGTAGCTGCTCCACTGGCTAGGTGCATTGCATCTCACCCAAATGCACTGTGAGGGTGCGTTTCATTTCAAAACTCCCTTCTGTGGGGTGCGATGGGCGAGAAATGACAAATGGCAGTGTCATTCCGCGAGGTGGAGAGGCAATGGAAGATTCCAGAATCTTCTCTTGTGACACTTGCCTCACTGAATTCGACCAAGGATGACTAAGAGGCCCTCAGTCTCCAAGTGGAAGCAAGAACTGACAGAGAGAAGACACTAATCAAATCACAAGCTGACTCATCCCCCTTACAGATATCTATATATGGATCCCTCATCCCAGAGATCCAGAGGCTGGAATTTTGCATATTGTAAGGAATTGTTGTTGGTTTCTAGAGACAAACATCAGATTGTTGGGTGATCTATGCTTTGTTTGAGGTGAAGAGGGGCTTCTTTGCTGGGAGGTTGATGCTGGGTCGGAACCACTGGTTGTAACTCCTCCTGGATCTTTTCTTGTTTATCAATAAAAGCTATTTGAGTTCTCCTCCATGCTTTTGTATCATTGATGCTTGTAACATTTGTATGGTCAACTTAAATTTGATCCTAAGTTGTTTATGAATATAGATCCATGTCTTTGTATAGTGCTATGCTTCTGTGATCTTACAGGTACTTTGTGAAGCTGGGCGTGCTAGTGAGCAGGTAGCTGGAGACTATCAAAGAAGAGAGGGATCGAATCAAAGGATTAGCGCAAGACATAGGTTGGTTCTTTCTATTCCTCTCTATCTATAATTCATAAAGGAAATACAAAAGTAGCTTTTCTTTGTTTGTTTCTAAGGTAGCTGTCACACCATAGTGGGATAGAGCAGTTCTAAATAGACACTTTTCCCTGTAACACCGGTTTTCTACACTTCGGTTTTTTGGCACCAAAGGCGGCATTTAAAGATTTTTTTCTCCAGATTGGCTTCTATCCAAGTGGGGAATGAAGGCAAACAGTCGCCCCAATGCCAAATGTCATGTTTGCAGCACTGCACCTATAGCTGATGGTTGGCTCTCCATCTCCATTTTGTAATGATTCGAGTAACTTCCCAACCCCTGGGCGTTCTATCTCTTCTTCACACATTCTATATATTGTATGCAAGTTATTTCCAAAGGGTTGGTTGGCCTATAACTTCTGGGAGACTGTGGGAAAGAAACTTTGTTTCTTCACTGTGTATTTTTGACAGAGAATTAATGAAAGGCAGCGGCTCTGTTTCATGAGATTCTTGTGGTTGTGAGTGTAGCAAATGTATTTCTTATGTGTTCATATGTATTTAGTTATGTTTCATAATTCATTTCATGCTCATTTCCAGTGAAATTTTCTGAGTGAGATTAGGTAGAATCCAATTTTTATTGCTCTGCCTGTGGGAAAATTTCATGTTTCTGTGTTATTTCTTCTGTTGAAAAGGATTCATGTCACTATGCCCTTTTCACTTTCTTCAGCAATCTATTCATGTCGTGATACCTCCAACTAAATTGTTACATTTTCTGCCTACCTTGCCTCACAGAATAATCTGTGCCTTCATATTCAATTCTCTGTTCTTTGCTGAGTGCCGGTCCCATAACATCCCAGAAGCTCGATCATTCATAAATTGTTTCCAGAATCCCTATTCACTTACTAGCCTAAGGTAAATATTGCATTGTAAGTCATCTCAGACCGTTTTCGATCATCTATTCACTAAGCGTGACTTGGAGAGAGCCCTCTCCTGCTCTGGTAGGGCTAGCTACCAGACTGAGCGTGGTTTGTGGTTACCCTAATTTTTGCCTTCCTTCAGCCTAAGGCAGATTTAGGTGCTAACATAGTGGCGACTCCACTAGGGATCTAAGTTGAAATCAAATCCCCTTGTTTCATAATAATTCTAAGCTTCCGGATGATGAGCTTAGGATTGGAAAGGCTGAGTAAGTTGGTCGTGTCCTGTGATTTTTCTCAATAGCACGCTGGCTTCGAGGCGATATACCAGAGCCAATCTAGACCCGGATCCTCCTCATATTTACGAAAACCCCAATTTGATCCCAAGACTCCTTCGTCAAGAAAGCACCATAACTCTCGTGTTCAAATCCCATTCATGTCCCGACATTTTTGAGTATCTTGAAGAGCTTGAGTTTGACGAACGATTTGAGATATCACTGTTTGAGTCTAAATCCGAAAGGGCTGTTGATTATACCATCCCCAATCCGCAATTTCTTGTAGACCTTGAAACAGAAAGGGCTAATAGATTAATTGATAATTACATTGCAACATATCCCCAAACCCCAACTGCAAGCCCCTTGCAAACTGTGCACACTCCTCCAACATCTCCAAGGCCAAATCCACCAAGAATGATGGCTGCCCGTTTTGCTCCCCTTGTTCTGCCCCAAGTCCTAGATGACATGCCAACGGATTATCAAAGAAAAATCCCATTTTTTGATGGCACTCCTAACAGCATTACTGCTTAGCAACATGTAGACAAAATGGTAGAATTCTATGAACTTCATGAGATTGATGCAGAGAACGTGGCAATGAGGCTCTTTGTACAGACATTTGCAGGTGATGTGAGGAAATGGTTCAGAGGCTTGACAGCTGCAAGTATCACTACCTTGGCTGAGCTACAAAGACAATTTTTGAACCGGTGGGAAGTGAAAAAGAATCCCCTTCAAATTCTGGCCGAATATGAACAAATCAAACGGAATGTCGGTGAGTCGGTCCAAGATTATTGTGTTAGATTTAATGCAGTCTACAACGAAATTCCAGACCATCTAAAGCCACCTGTGGGACTAGCGATGATGAAGTTTCCAGATGGTTTTGATGCTGACATGGCGTACCAACTAAGAGAGATAGAACCGGCTGCAGTGGAAGACATGCAGAAAATTGCGGTCAGCGTTGAGGCAAATCTGCTGTCCAAAAGAGCTAGAGTGAAAGCAGAGAAGAAAACCACTATGAAAGAAGAATCTTCTTCAATGGATCAGATTCTCAAAAAGGTAGAGCAGATGCTTGAAAGGGTAAAACTTGACAAGCCAGAGCCACAAGTTAGGAATCCTAACTTTCGTGGTCAGCAGCAGCCACAATATAGGATAAGACAGAGAGATCAGCGAACTCAAGAGCAGACAGCACAACAGCCGGTACAAACACCCTTGCAGCAGAATTTTGTGCATGGACTGGAGTCAGATGAGGACAGGAATGTAATAGGCGAGGAAAACCACCTCTTTACTCCAGATGAGCTGCCTACTTACATTACCGAAGAGGAAGAATGTGCAGTGAATTCAACTGCACACCAAGACGCTGATTTTATTCTAGCTAGCGACACTGTGTTGGAAGAAGAATCGGAAGAATATCAAAGGGGGTATATGAATGCTCTGTCTGCACAACAACAGCGATATTCACTTAGAAATAGAGATGTGCCGGCCAAACCAATTCAGAAAAATAAGGAGGGTGAAACAACAAAAAATGATTCATCAGCTACACAAAGAAAAGGAAAGGAGGCGGTTGGTCCGGAGAGAAGCAAATCAAAATCAGTAAAACAATCACAACAACCAGCCACATCAAAAGAAAAGGAAAGGAAAGAGATCCCAGTGAAAGAGGTAGAAAAAACTCTCGTTTTTAGCCTAGAGAACAAGATTTCTAAGTTAAAGGTATCCATCCCCTTGACTGAAATAATCAAGAACAGCAGTTATAGAGGACAGATTTCTAAAATGTTGAATTTGGACCCAATGTCCGACATGGTAAATGTAGAAGATGATCAGCCTGAGATGATTTTTGGACCAGCAACGAATGGTGAGTCTCTTGACAGTGATGTGCCACCCTTCTATATCAGTTTAAGATTGCATGATTTTGTGTTACACAATGCCATGTTCGATTCCGGAGCTTCTCATAATCTCATGCCTAAGGCTATCATGGATAAGCTTGGTCTAGACATCACCCGGCAATATCATGATCTCTATTCATTCGATTCCAGCAGAGTAAGGTGTATAGGACTCATCAAAGACTTAGTTGTGAGTTTGGATAAGCTTCCTATGAAAAATGTTTTGATGGATGTGGTGGTAGCAGATATTCCTCCAAGGTTTGGCATGCTTCTTTCCAGGTCTTGGGTAGCGAAATTGAAAGGGACACTACAGCTGGATTTCTCCTATGCAACAATCCTGGTGTTTGGACAAATGAGGAAGTTATATCGGGAACAAAAAATGAAATATATGATCACAAGCAAGGAGAAACCTATAAATCATCCCATTAATTATGTACATACATATTTAGAGTCTTTTGTTTTGTTTTCAAATAGTTTAAATGAGATAAATAGTCAGATAGTAGAAGCAGATGACATACCGAAAATAACAGAAGATTTCAGAGAAATTTTGAAAAAAGAAAGACAAGAAAAGCAGGAAAATGTTGGGCAATCAGCTGAAAGTACTGGACAGCAAGCAGACAAGGCACGACAAACAGATTTCCAGCACTTACAAGAGGAGGAAGAAGGCTTGTGGACCATGGATTTCGATGGAGTAGTAGGGAATGATGGCGCTGGAATTGGAATTTGGGTACGCAGTCCTTTCTCCACCCCAAACAAAGTGCCTAGCAGCATGATGGTTTGCTCTTACAAGCTGGCCTTTGAATGTTTAAATAATGAAGCTGAGTATGAAGCTTTGATTGTTGGCCTGAAGATTCTTAGAAAGCTGAATGCAAAGAGGATTTCGGTATATGGCGACTCCGAGTTGGTAATAAAATAGGTCAGAGGTGAGTATCAAGCAAAACATCCTAGGATGCGGGCCTATCGTAATGTTGTTTTAGACATCTTGAAGTTATTTTCAGAATACACCTTCACATGTGTGCCTCGTATACAAAATAGTATTGTTGATGCTCTTGCCAAGGCAGCGAGCAACTTGAAGATCCCCATGAACTCCAACAATAAATTTGAAATCCATGTCAAGCATCGTCCAACCATTCCAGACAATCAGCGACATTGGCAAGTGTTTCAAGATGATGAGGAGATTAAGGATTTTCTACTCAACAAAGGCAAGTTCAAAGAAACCTCAATTGATGTAGAGAACAATGAAGGCAAAGGGAATGGTACAGATGAAGTGCAGATCAATCAAATGGACGTATTGCAGCTGAAGAATAACATCATTCCTAAAGGCTTGATACCTCTAGAGGAACTTTTTGATCAGGATGATGTAGCCCGCAAGCCAACATTGCAGCCGACAGAGAAGGGTGTAGAAGAAGTCAACATCAGTACAGCTGCCAATCCAAAGTTGGTAAAATTGTCCAAAGCATTACCGCCAAAGATCAAGGACAAATACATCAGTTTGATGGCTTCATTTGCAGATGTATTTGCTTGGGATTATTCTGATTTAAAGACCTATGATACAAATATTATTCAGCACACAATACCTATCAAGCCCAATCAAAAACCATTTAGACAAAAGCTGAGAAGGATAAATCCAAAGTTGCTGCCATCTATCGAAAAGGAGGTAAATAGGTTGTACAAGTCAGGTATCATTGTGCCCATCAGATTTTCAGATTGGATATCTAACTTAGTGCTTATATGCAAGAAGACCGATGAGATCTGCCTATGCATCGATTTCAAAAATTTAAATAAGGTCTCATTGAAGGACAACTATCCACTGCCCAAGATGGACCATATACTTCAACGAGTAGTGGGGGCATCTCGTATGTCACTGCTTGATGGTTATTCTGGATATAACCAAATTTCTATCCATGAAGATGATAGAGACAAGACAGCATTCACCACTCCATGGGGAACCTTTCACTATGCCAAAATGCCCTTCGATTTAAAGAATGCAGGTGCCACATTTCAGCGGGCAATGGACTTGGTGTTTGCAAATGAGAAGGATGTGTTTTTGGTGGTGTACTTGGATGATTTGACGGTATTTTCCAAATTTGATGAAGAGCACATGCATCACCTAAAAATTGTCTTTCAAAAATGCAGGAAATATGGTCTATCGTTGAATCCTAAGAAGAGCTTGTTCGCCATGGAGGAAGGAAAATTACTTGGGCACATCATTTCAAAGGATGGAATTCGTATAGACCCAACACGTGTGTAAGCAATTCAGCAAATCGATCTACCTAGGAACAAAAAGGAGATACAATCATTCAATAGTAAGATGAATTTTTTGCATCGCTTTGTGCCTAATCTTGCAGAACACTTGAGAGAAATGACCAACATGCTTAAGAAGGACAGCCAGGTGAAATGGACATAGGAGGCTGTAAAATCTTTCAACTTGGTCAAATTGGCCCTTTCTTCAACTCCAGTTCTAGTCAGCCCGGACTACACTCAGGATTTCATATTTTTTTCATTTGCTTCTGAGCACACTATGGCAACGGTATTATTGCATAAGAGAGATGATCATGAAAGACCCATTGCATTCTTCAACAGGGCTATAAGGGATGCAGCTTTAAAGTACAACATCATTGAGAAGCAAGCCCTAGCATTGGTGAAGCCATTGAAGGATTTCCAGGTATATATCCTACATTCTCACATTCTGGCCTATGTTCCTAATACTGTTGTAAAAGATGTTTTAGTGCAGATCGATCTGGAAGGGAGAAGAGGCAAATGGATTGCAGCCTTGCTGGAATATGATGTGGAAATGAAGCCTACAAAGCTGGTCAAAGGACAGGGGTTGGCGAAGCTAATGGCTAAATCAAACTTGCATGCATTGGACATAAATCTGATCGCTGCCATGTCCCATGAGAATGAGGAAGGAACGTCAATTCAGGTATCCGAAATGTTTGCTTTGTCCCCGTGGTATTCAGATATAATATATGTGCTGAAAAATCTATCACCATCGCCCGGCATGACTAGAAACAAAGCAAGAACACTCAAATTGAAGGCTGCCAAGTTTTGTATTTTGAATTCTACACTGTATTGGAAAGATCCCGGTGGAATTTTGTTAAATTGTCTGGTGGAAGAGGAGGCAAAGAAAGCCATGGAGGATTTCCACGAAGGAGAGTGTGGTGGTCATCTTTTTTGGAAATCAACAGCGAACAAAATTTTGAGAGCAGGGTACTACTGGCCTACTTTGTTTGCTGATGTGCATAAGATGGTCAAGCGCTGTCATAAATGTCAAATTTTTGAAGGAAAACAGAAATTACAGCCTTTGCCACTTAAGCCTATTGAAGTGAGCACTCCCTTCCAGCAGTGGGGGTTGGATTTCATTAGGGAAATTCATCCCGCCTCTTCCGGACAACATAGATGGATCCTTACAGTGACGGACTATTTCACAAAATGGATTGAGGCAGCCCCTACCAGACAAGCCACAGACACGGTAATCATCTCATTTCTCAAAAATGACATCTTATCTCGCTTTGGTTGTCCAAACAAATTAATCACTGATAATGCAGCAGCTTTCAAATCGAAAAGGATGGTAGAATTTTGTCATAAGTATCACATAATTTTGGGTCATTCAACTGCCTATCATTCACAATGCAATGGATTGGTGAAATCTTCGAATAAATCTTTGGTCAACATCATCAAGAAGCTGCTGGAAATAAATAAGAAGAGCTGGAACAAAAGGTTGGTCCATGCGCTTTGGGCAGATCGGATCAGTCAGAAAAAGTCTATTGGTATGTCACCATTTGAGCTTGTTTATGGAGTTGACACAGTATTCCCTGCCTCTCTTGCTGCCCTGGTGGTCAGACTTCTTCAGGAGGCCGGCAATGAAGAAGATCCCATGCAGAGAAGGCTGAATCAAATGATCCACTTGCAGCAAACAAGAGAAGAAGTTTTCAAGAACACATCCAAGTTGCAGGAGAAGATAAAGAAAATCTATGACAGAAAAGCAAAAGCAGATAAATTTTAGTTGGATGATGTGGTGCTAAAGTGGGATGCAAGGAATGAAGAGAAATGCAAGCATAGAAAGTTCGAAAACCTTTGGAAAGGTCCTTTCAAAATTGCAGCATATAGGGGTCAGAATGCCTTTCTTCTGAAGGAAATGAACGGGGAAGATTGTCCTGGAGGGCCAATCAATGGTCGGCTGCTCAAGCGATATCACTACTGATCTATTAACACTGCTTCCACTGTCATTGTAAATACCATTTTTATTTCAGTTTGGTTTCAGTCTGTAAAGTTAGTTTTTGAGTTATTTCAATGTCAAGTAGAGCCAATTTCTTGGTCATTTCAGTTTCATAAATAAGTCAGAGTCCTATGCTGTTTATCGAAATGATGACTCCATAGCCCAATGGACAAAAGGCACTGTCTAGCTCCTCCAGAGATCTGCTGTTCTTGGCACCTCCAAGGAGCTACCATCCCCCATTGGAGCCAATGTTAGAGTCGGTATGGTCAGCCCTTCGTCAGAGATCAAAATTCTTTGTGCATTTCAATTTTAGGTGTCCCGCTCCATTCACTCAGCTACATTTCACTAGGGACATGCCATGATCTGACGGAGAAAGTCATGCTAGTCATTTTCCCTCATGTCTGGCCCCTGCTGGCTCAGGTCTTGGTCCATAATCACCGAAGCTCATGATAGTCCAGGTCTGGTGCTTTACAGGACAAAGTCATTTTTTATGATTGGGTCTAGGAATTCATCAGTTTGGTCTTTGAAAACATGTCCAGAACAAGCCATGTAGGCTAGAGGGAGGCCTTACACAGCTGTGGTTTAGAGAGCTTCATCATCACCTGGAGAGACATCAACTCTTCTTCAAAACTCTGTTTTGAAGAAAAGTCAAACAAGGTCAATTATGACAAAAATTTTCCAAAAAATCACCAATTGACTTTTTAGATGCAGTTATGATTTACATGGCCCAATGCTCTGTCGTACAGTCCCTGCAAAGAGGTGCCGAAAATTTCATCATTTGAGCCAAAATGTCGAAGGGAAAGTGAAAATCAGTGTGTCTAAAGGTAAATGAAAAAGTGAAAAACTCAACATTAGAAAAGGGGTTTTCAAAGAGACAAAAATCAAACCCATCTCCTCCAAGGCTATAAAAACATATTTTGACCCAAATCAAAAGCATTGTGCTCTTGCAAGACTTGGAGAAAGCATTTCAGAGGTGTGAGGGTGAGATTGGAGAGTTTGAGTGATTGGAGACAGGTTTTGGGAGCGCGTGGCACATATAACCAGGGGCATGGCGCACTCACCAGGCGTGGCAC
Organism: Pinus tabuliformis; assembly: GCA_031772625.1. Lineage (NCBI taxonomy): Eukaryota > Viridiplantae > Streptophyta > Pinopsida > Pinales > Pinaceae > Pinus > Pinus tabuliformis. The sequence continues at coordinate 616,536,281 of CM062812.1, read as the reverse complement.
ATACGCAGCCAGCCCGCTATTGAAATATTGCACAGGCGCGACACATACAAGGTGCGCGGCGAAATGGGGATTGCGCGCGGCGCACACAGTCCAGCGACCAAGAAACAGTGCCAAACCACTGTAAACCTTGGGGAAGGCTATCAAATTGAGAGGTAAGACTTATAACATCACCTGCTAATCAAATTGTGTCAAGGATATGGTGTTTGTGAAGAGGTTAGAATGTCACCCAAAACACATAATGTCACCCATGAGAAAACCAACAAGAACACGAAGGTTGAGGTTATAAATTTGTATTGATATTGCCAAGGTTTCACTCCACCCACTTATTCCCCTCACATATCATTTTTTCCCCCATCATCCCTTGTCATTTTTCCTAAACCCCTGCCCTAAGTCACTACCATACCCTCCCCCTATTCCTCCACTATTTGGTTAATGCAAAATCACCATAGGACCATGCTTATTGGGCAAGCAAAACTGTTGGAGAGGGGTGTGTAGCCGAAGAATCAGAAAGTCAAACTATAAGGAGTGTCTTAAGGTGTTTTCATAGTGCGCGACGCACACAGGGCCCGCCCACTGTGTAAACATAACACTGGCGCGGCGCACTGGGCAAAGCGCGCGGCGCACAGAAATACAAGGCCAAGAAACTGTCCCATCTGCCTAAAAACTTGTGGATGCTCACCAATTTTGAAGGGTAGGCCACCAACATCCATCCTTGCACCAAAATTGAAAGGGATAGCATGATTGTAGGGGTAGGAATCAAATGCAAAAAAAAATTTGTAAAGCAAACAAAAGGGAAACAAAGAAATCATTGATCCTAGGGTTTATGCTACAGTGACAAAGCTCCCAATATATTTCAAACCCTACCCCATCAACCCTATACCCAAACTACTCCCAAATCCATGATAAATCTCTCCCTTTAAACCCCTATCCCTATTTCATCATTCCCCTCCTAATACTACCTGTTTTATTGTCCCCTTGGTGGCAGATTTTCAGGGCAACTACCAACTTCATTAGAATTCAAGGGCTACATAAAATTCAGGGTACAAACAGCAGTAATGGCATCAAAAGTTTCATCAGAGTATGAATAGGAGACCCACAGTGACACAGCTTCGGGAGAAAGGGCCCAAAGGAGACATCACCGGAGTGGCAGACATCTTAGAGACGAGCCAAACACACTCACCGAGTTGCAGGCATGCCCTCTTGCTATGTCTTGCTTCCAGCACTTAGCATGTTTCAAATTTTGTCAGAGGGTGGCAAATGTCAGAGTTCATCATGAGTTGGCCCGACTTTTTGCACTTCACCTACATGGAGGATAGTCTATCTTGGCTGGGGTCACTTTCACATTGACACCCGAGACCATATCAGTGGCGACAGGCATACCCAACATTGGAGAGCAGTGGCACAAAAAGAAAAAGGTGGAGAGGCATCATGATGAGCCTTACATCAAAGACAGTTGTTTTAGCCAACTCACAAGAGTCTTTCCGTTCAGATTTCTGAAAGATGAGTATGCCCCACTCATGAAATTGATCATGAAGTATTTCAGTTGCGAGGGGAGGTTTTCTCGCCTCTATGCCTATCACATCAGGTTGCTCATGCACTTTACCAGAGTGCGGATGATGAACCTCCCATTTTTCATCTGCGGGAACATAGAGAGGATGAGGAACTTCATGCAGCACAAGACCCCTCGACAGCAACTCAACAGTGTGTATCACTTTGCCCTTATCCGGATTTTGGTAGACCATCAGTTGGGATTACAGGGTATTGCTTGGGAGGAATTCATCTCCCGTGACTTCTTCAGCGCTCCACAGGTGGTTTCAGAGGAAGAGCATGAGGTAGGGGGCCCATCTCATCAGTATGAGTGACATGAGACTGCCACTATGCCAGTGTACATCACCTATCAAAAAGGCAGTAGGCCTTTATTTGCAGCAGCAAAGCGAGTGTTATCTCCACCCGGGGTGGAAGGGGCCTCGCTTTCAACATCAACACCACAGGAGAAGGGTAAGGGTAAGGAGCCAGTGCAGGAGGAAGGGCCATCAGGTGAGCGAGAGACTGAGTTTGTTCTCCTCCAGGATGATGAGACAGATGCAGAACCAACAAATGCAGAGCTTATAGAGATCATCCGAGAGTAGCAATCAGAGATTGAAGACTTGTCCATTGATTTAGAAAGGGCCAAGTGGAACATGAACTACCTGGAGTGGAGAAACAAATAGCTTGAGGACCAACAGACGATCATGGAGCTGCAGAACATCCATGAGCATCGCCAAGCTGCTCAAAGAAGAAGGGTTGCGCTCACATCTTTGGAGCAAGCAATCAATGAGGACCAGGAGGCCAACCCTGAGAGGGTCAACATGCATTTGGAGAGGCTGCTAGACAAAGCTAACCGGGACCTTGCTCTATTGAGACACATGGCTTTCCGTTACAGGGTGCGAAACATGAGTGCACAAGCCCGGATAAGGAGTTTAAATGCAAAATTGAGGAAAGCAACAAGAAGGGCAAAATGGGCAAAAGAGCAAGATAGGCTTATAATCTTGGCTAAGGCTTCCTTGGCTTAGCATGGCACCCCATAGAGAACTTTCAGCCCAAATTTCAAAAAATTTGGGCAAATTTTGGTCACAGGGAAATTTTTTGGGTAAAAAACAGGGATTTTCTCCCTGGCGCGACGCTAAAATTCTAGGACTCCAATTGAGAAAAGGCTTGCATATTTGGATTCAGCATCAAAAATTACGACTATTGGTGTCCGAGCAAGATATTTGGGCAAGATATGGGTCTTCTAAAGGTAAAAAAACACCCAAAAATGGCCTCTCTGCCACTTTTTTGACACACAGAAAGCAGTCTTGGGAGAATGAAGATTTGGAGGGGCAAATGAGCACCAAATTCAGAAATTCTAGTTGGGTTAGGAAGTAGACAGGACAGGCTTTCCAACAAGCCCAATTGGGCACATTTTGGACACCTACAAGTGCCCAAAAACAGGCCCCAAAGTAGCGCGACGCACAAAGAAAATGGCGCGGCGCACAGAGGAAAAATTGCCAATTTTCTTCCGTTTCGCGAAATTTTGGTTTGCAACTTCTCCAAGTGGGCCCGGTCTTATACACTTCGATTTTTTGGCACCAAAGGTGGCATTTAAAGAGTTTTTTCTCTATATTGGCTTCTATCCAAGTGGCGAAGGAAGGCAAACGGTCACCCCAATGCCAAATGTCATGTTTGCAGCGCTGCACCTGTAGCTGATGGTTGGCTCTCCATCTCCATTTTGTAATGATTCGAGTAACTTCCCAACCCCTGGGCGTTCTATCTCTTCCTCACACATTCTATATATTGTATGCAAGTTATTTGCAAAGGGTTGGTTGGCCTATAACTTCTGGGAGACTGTGGGAAAGAAACTCTGTTTCTTCACTGTGTATTTTTTACAGAGAATTAATGAAAGGCAGTGGCTCTGTTTCATGAGATTCTTGTGGTTGTGAGTGTAGAAAATGTATTTCTTATGTGTTCATATGTATTTAGTTATGTTTCATAATTCATTTCATGCTCATTTCCAGTGAAATTTTCTGAGTGAGATTAGGTACAATCCAATTTTTATTGCTCTACCTGTAGGAAAATTTCATGTTTCTGTGTTATTTCTTCTGTTGAAAAGGGTTCATGTCACTATGCCCTTTTCACTCTCTTCAGAAATCTATTCATGCCGTGATACCTCCAACTAAATTGTTACATTTTCCGCCTACCTTGCCTCATGGAATAATCTGTGCCTTCATATTCAATTCTCTGTTCTTTGCTGAGCGCCGGTCCCATAACATCCCAGAAGCTTGGTCATTCATAAATTGTTTCCAGAATCCCTATTCACTTACTAGCCTAAGTTAAATATTGCATTGTAAGTCATCTTAGACTATTTTTGATCATCTATTCACTAAGCGTGACTTGGAGAGAGCCCTCTCCTGCTCTGGTAGGGCTAGCTACCAGACTGAGCGTGGTTTGTGGTTACCCTAATTTTTGCCTTCCTTCAGCCTAAGGCAGATTTAGGTGCTAACAAGTTGTATGCGTGTTTCTTGTTGTAGATTACTCCTGTGTTGTTATGGTTCTAACCCAAAGCCCTAGGGGACTTATTCCCTCAATAGAATTGGTGACTCCACTAGGGATAACAATCTTGTTATTCCTAGTTTGGGTTGTTCAGTGTCAATCAGAGCCCAATTCTTAGTTTGCTTGCTGTGACAATATTGCATGCTCTAGTAGGAACTCAGAATTCAAGTCTAATCTTTTTCATTAGGCCTCATTTTTTATTTTTCTTGTAAAACTTCATATATACACCTTTGTCTGTTTATAGAAGCGTATAGATGCTTGTTTCTATGAACTGAAACTGCGTATATGCGAGTTTCTTTTGGCAGAATCACGTGTACACGCACTTGTTATTAAAATTGGCAACCAGGGCAAAACTTCATGTGGGTCATCTTATTCATGGCTGATAATATTTTTATTAGATTCCTCTCATCGAGAGGTGTAGGATTGATATAAAGATCATCCTATTCCGATAAGTATTCATGGAGATATGAATTTATTTTGATTATGGAATTATTATCAAGCCAACCTACAACTCATGTAGGCTCAGAAGCCCAACAGTCACATCTATTCAAACACCAACGTTGTGTATAAATATAAGAGGACTTTTCCTCATTTTCACTCACTCTTCTCATCACATCTCTCTCTCTCTACTGCACAGAAATGAGTCTCTTCTCTACTGCGCAGAAATGGGTCTCTCTCTCACACATGTGAAGCCGGAAGTTGTTGAACCTGAAGCTGCAACTGCAAATCGAAAGATTGACCTATGTGGCCTAGAATATCTCCTCTTTGGAACCAGTGTGCTATAGGTCCATCTGGATCTCCTCTGAAAGATGCAACTTTTGGTGGTGGAATGAAGTCAATCCGACGAACGGTTTGCAAGATATCGACTGCCCTAGTTTGAAGCCAGAAACTGCTGAAACTGAAGCTGCAACTGCAGAAGTAAAGATTGACCTACGTGGCCTAGAATATCTCCTCATCTGAACTGTGTTGTAGGTTCATCTGAACCTCCTTTGGAAGCCGCAACTTTTGATGGTGGAATGAAGTCAATCCAACGGTCAATTTGTGAGATATCGTCTGCCCTAGTTTGATAATGAAGCCGCTAATGCTGATGCTGCTGATCTAGGGTTTGCTACTGCTGATATGAATCAGATTTATTGTATTGTTTCTCTCTGCTAAATTATTGAAGATAAAAGAAGATTTGATCAAAGGGTTTCCCCACACATTGTGGGGTTTGTCCCTGGCTAGGCGCCACATCTTGTGTCTCTTGTCTTGGCTTGTTTTCTGTCGATCGTTTAATGTTCTATCTGCACTTTACTTTATGTACATGTGATTGCTAATCTGTGGAATATAATAAGAAAAAGAAGTAAATTTTTATAAGCATAGAACATACCATAACTTAACATGGTATCGGAGCTGAGGTGAAGACAAAGCCCGAGCAAGAGCAAGAGCAATCACCGAAGAGAATATTGGCAAGGCTATCCTAAAAGAACTATGGGGTCCTCAACACTCTTTCCTACCGAAGACAAGCTCCGTGAGAAAGATGACTATCACGCATGGAAGATGTCTATCGATCTAACCCTAGAAGATCCAGGAGTGTTGGACCATGTAAGAGGCAATATTGTTGAGCCTCCATCAAATGCATCCACTGCTGCATGGAACAAATGAAAAACCGAAGAAGTCAAAATAGAAGATCATCCGAGACTCTATCGACAAGCACTTGGTGGCCTACATCTCTGAACTGGACACCTCCAAGGAAATCTATGATAGACTAGGAAATGGCACTCACGACTCTTGGAGGATTACCATATGAATGGTACATGTTCAGGACTACTCTTCTGAATTATAATGTAATTCCTGGTTTCGAGGAGTTAATGGCTAGATGCATTAAAGAAGAAACAAGGGAAGAAGAGCAAGAAATGCCCATGCTTAAAGGTCCTCCTGCTGCCTTTTCTTCTCACGCTAAGAAAAGAAATAATTATGGGACTAAATCAAAAGGAAAGGCTGGACCTAAGGGTGGAAGAAAAGGACAATGTTACATCTACGATAAAGTAGGTCACTATGCAAGGGAGTGCCCTGATAGAAAGGACTCACACCAAGACGATGATCAAAATCCCTCTGATGGCAAATCAAAGGAATGACAAATTCAATAGCAAAGGTAAGAGGAGAGCTGGGGATCGAGGAAGAGGACAACCATTCAAGAAGGCTAGAAAGTCTAGGATGTATTAAATGCACTTGACCTCAAAAAGAACCTAGTGTCCATCTTAGCAATGGAAGACAAAGGCTACAAGGTAACCTTCAGCAATGGCAAGGTATGTATATGGAAAAATAATGTTAAAGATGCCTTTACTCTTGAGTTTAGTGTTGATTCATTATATCAGGTCGATGGAAGTCCGCTAGGTTTCATGTCTTGTGACACAACTCTTCAGTCTGAACTTTAGCATCGGAGGTTTACCCACCTTCATTTCAAAGCTCTACCCGATGTAAGACAGATGGTAACAGGGATGCCCGAATTCCAAGTAGAGAAAGAAGGTGTATGTTCGGGATGTGCCGAAGGAAAGCTCAAAAGGGGACCATTACCCTCAAGCTAAAGCAAGACCTCCGATATATTACAGTTGGTTCACTCAGGCATATCTGACACTGGCATTAAGAGGGAGACTACTACACCACGTACTCCTGAGCAGAATGGTGTGGCGGGAAGGAAGAACCGCACGATTGTGGAAGCTGTCCGGGCCATGCTACATGATCAAAGACTTCCGAAGTTTCTATGGGCTAAAACTACAAACACTGCCATATATGTACAAAATCAATGCCCTCATCAAGCATTGGGTTCCAAGACTCCTGAAGAAAAGTTCATCGGTAAGAAACCTGATGTTTCTGATTTTAGAATTCTTGGAAGCCCTATATATTTTCATGTGCTGAAAGAGAAAAGAAATAAATTGGGTGCATCTGGAAAGAAGGGAATTTTCGTGGGCTATGGTGAAAATACTAAAGGCTATAGAATCTATGTAGCCGGTCAAAGGGAAGTCATAATTAGTCATGATGTCACCTTTGACGAAGATATGGCTCTTAGCAAGGTGAACAATCTTTCGACTTTGAGGAGCTCTCAAGAAGCCGACACCAGGGAACCGAAAGAAAAGGATGATGAATCAATGCCTGATGTAGAAGAACCCATGGATCCGATTGATCCTCCTCCACATGAGCCTTCCTCTTCTAGGAAGAGGCCTTCATGGCTTAGGGGGCTACTTGATGATGCTGAAGGACATGCTACACCCCGAGGAACCTTTCGTGAAAGTAAGAAACCTAATAGGTATCAGGGATACCTGACTGTCATGAGCACGATCATACAAAATAAGCCTTCATCATTCTCAAACACCATCAAGCATCAAGTATGGAAGGATGCTATGACCGAAGAATATGAGTCTATCATGAAGAATGATGTCTGGGAAGTAGTTTCCAAACCCCAGGACAAGACAGTTGTTACTTCCAAATGGCTTTACAAGATAAAGCATGCAGCAGATGAAAGTACAAAAAAGTATAAGGCTCGTTTTGTTGCTCATGGTTTCTCCCAGAAGGAAGGTATAGACTATGATGTGATATTTGCACCTGTTGCCAAATATACAACCATCTGCTCGATCATAGCCCTTGTCACTTCACAAGGATGGAACCTACATCAAATGGATGTCAAGACTGCGTTCTTACACGGCTCGATCAAAGAAGAGGTCTACGTGGAGCAACCCGAAGGATTTGAAATTTATGATCGAAAATATCATGTATGCAGGTTGAAGAAGGCTCTCTATGGGCTGAAGCAAGCACCCCGAGCATGGTATGAGAGGATCGACAACTACTTGATGAAGTTGGGATTCACTAGGAGTGAAGCTGATCCTAACCTTTACTTTAAGGTTGAAGATGACAAGCCTCTCATACTAGTGCTGTATGTGGATGACCTCTTTCTAACAGGTGCAGACCCTCTCATTCACAAATGTAAGAGGGAGTTGGCTTCTGAATTTGAAATGAAGGACCAAGGACTTGAAGTATGGCAGAAGCCAAGGGAAATTTTCCTATCTCAAGGAAAATATGTGGTAAAGATATTGGAAAGATTTGGTATGATGGACTGCAAGCCTGTGACTACCTCGAGGATCTTAACTTTTAGAAGTTATATGGTAGTGATGTCGGACCAGATTTGGGAAATGCCTCTGAGTTTCAAAAACTCATTTGCATTGATGTTCTTGGTGAACCTCCATCCGAACATATGTTTTGCAGTTAGCACTATGAGTTCATATTTGGTTGAGCCTCACTGCATTGATGCCAAGAATCTTATAAGATATCTTCATGGCACAATTACTAATGGATTGAGATACACTACCGAAAATATGAAACTGCATGATTATTCGAATGTTGATTAGGCAGGTAGTGTGGAGGATCAGTGGAGCACTTTTTAGTGTTGTTTCTCTTTGGATTCTAATTCGATATAATGGATGAGCAGGAAGCAGAAGTCAATTGCCATAAGCACCACCGAGACCGAATACATATCTACGAGTATGATCTCATATGAAGCTTCCTGGTTGGGGAAGCTCTTTAGTGAGCTGTTTGAACACATACCATTGTGATTCTCTATAACAACTAGAGGTGGGATTCAATTATTGAGGAATCCTGTATTCGTCGATTGCTCCAGCAGATAGACATCATCTGGGATATGGTAAGTCGATGAGAAAGGAGGCTCCATTGCATTAAGATGATGTACATGTCGATACACCTTGTCAAATCCCCAAGGAAAGATCTAATCTGTGATTTTCCCAAACGACTTGGAGTCATCAAGAAACCCTTGTACAAGGGTCTTGCATGTTGCATACATTGAGCTCTGGGAGCTCTGAGGGCTTGCGGTTCTTACTGGAGCAACATAAGACCACAGGGTGACTCACCCTCCCCTGGTGGTGTGCACTAGAACAAGATGAATCGCTCTCTTGTGGGACAATATGATTCGCTCTCTTGTGGAACAAGATGATTCACTCTCCTGTGTAGCAGGATTGATGTGTTCTCCTGTGAGGCCTAGATTGATGTGTTCTCCATAGCGATTGTAGCAGGATTGATGTGTTCTCTTGTGAGACCTGGATTGATGTGTTCTCCATGGAAACATGGATTGATGTGTTCTCCATGGCGATTGTAGCAGGATTGATGTGTTCTCCTGTGAGGACAAGATTGATTAGTTCTCCTGTCAAGGCATCCTACCCATGCAGTCTGGGACTCATGGGAAGTACCTCTCATCTGATCAATAAGGAAGGGAATGAAGTTAGGGACCATAGTAGTACCGATGGACGCATTGTTGTATCTACCGTACTCCCTACGCTAGGATGACCTCCATTGATCTGGGATCAATGATACTGGTCTAGGACCAGTAGTAGGAGTTGTCCCATACTATGACGCTGACTTCAGGTCGGTTGAGACTGGTCTGGGACCAGTGGTACATACTCCGAGACTGATTTTGTGTCAGTGCAATACTGGTCTAGGACCAGTGAGAGTGGTACATACTATGACGCTGACTTCGGGTTGGTTGAGACTGGTCTGGGACCAGTGGTACACTCTCTGAGACTACGATACTGGTCTGGGACCAATGGTAGGAGTGGTATTTACTATGAAGTTGAATTCAGGTCGGCTGAGACTGGTCTGGGACCAGTGGTACGCACTCTGAGACTGACTTTGAGTCAGTGGAGGATGATACTAGTCTAGGACCAGTGGAGTTGTACTCACTATGACGCTGACTTTGGGTTGGTTGAGACTGGTCTAGGACCAGTGGTACATACTCTGAGACTGACTTTGAGTTAGTATGATACATCCTCGATCATTTCTTCTTCTTCATAATTCGGACAAAAGCAGAGCAGAACAGAACAATGAAAGAGCAGGGCAAAATAGTACCGATCAGTACAGGGCAGAACAAGACAAAGCAAAACAGGCATAATAGAGCAAGAGCACGGCAAGGGTCAGGCTATACAGGGCAGTTCATTTGATGGATGAATAGCAATGACCGATAGACAGATTGCAGATGAAGTTCTCCCTGGTTGAGAGGGAGTGTTAAAATTGGAAACCAGGGAAAAAATTCATGTGGGTCATCTTATTCATGGCTGAAAATATTTTTATTAGATTCCTCTCGTCGAGAGGTGTAGGATTGATATAAAGATCAGTATTCATGGAGATATGAATTTATTTTGATTATGGAATTATTATCAAGCCAACCTATAACTCATGTAGGCTCAAAAGCCCAACAGTCACATCTATTCAAACACCAACGTTGTGTATAAATATATGAGGACTTTTCCTCATTTGCACTCACTCTTCTCATCACATCTCTCTCTCTCTACTGCACAGAAATGAGTCTCTTCTCTACTGCGCATAAATGGGTCTCTCTCTCACACATGTGAAGCCGAACACTGTTGAACCTGAAGCTACAACTGCAGATCCAAAGATTGACCTACGTGGCCTAGAAGATATCCTCTCTGGAACTGCATTGTAGGTCCATCTAGATCTCCTCTGAAAGCCGCAAATTTTGGTGGTGGAATGAAGTCAATCCAACGAACGGTTTGCAAGATATCCACTGCCATAGTTTGAAGCCGGAAACTGCTGAAACTGAAGCTGCAACTGCAGAAGTAAAGATTGACCTGCGTGGCCTAGAAGATCTCCTCATCTGAACTGCGTTTTAGGTTCATATGAACCTCCTCTGGAAGCCGCAACTTTTGGTGGTGGAATGAAGTCAATCCGACGGTCGGTTTGTGAGATATCGTCTGCCCTAGTTTGATAATGAAGTCGCTAATGCTGATGTTGTTGTTCTAGGGTTTTCTACTGCTGATATGAATCAGATTTATTGTACTATTTCTCTCTGCTAAATTATTGAAGATAAAAGAAGATTTGATCAAAGGGTTTCCCCACACATTGTGGGGTTTGTTCCTGGCTAGGTGCCACATCTTGTGTCTCTTGTCTTGGCTTGTTTTCTGTCGATCGTTTAATGTTCTATCTGCACTTTACTTTATGTACATGTGATTAATAATCTGTGGAATATAATAAGAAAAAGAAGTAAACTGTTATAAGAATAGAACATACCATAACTTAACACCTGTGTAGGGACACAGTGGCGTATACAATTTTCTGCATGCTTTTTTCAAATCTTTTTTGCATGTTTCTTGGTCTATGTGGTTTCTGAGTGGTCAGTTTCTGTCTTCATAATTTAATTATTCAGTGAGCTTACTGTTTTGAATTCTCTCTTGCTTTGAAAAGTTTTGGCCTCGATTAGCGTTAGAGTGAATTTTATGATTTGTGTTTGAACACACAAGGCTTCTTATAGAGGTTCTTCATTGTTCTGGTCTTCCAGAACAGAAGATTGTTTGCAATCTTTGTGTCAAACTTTGTTATTGGTCTGCTTGCTTTGCTTCCCATCATTTTTGTGGCCATACACTTTTTCTTGCTTTTCGAAAGTTTCTTGTTGATGAATTTGAAAGTTTTTCTTTCTTGATTTCTTGATCAGTTTCTCAAAGCTCTTTTTGCTGCTTTTGGATCGTTTAGTGCAAGTTGAAACACCCTTTTTGTTCAAGTTTTCATTCATGTTGAATTGGTAACTTACAAAGTTTCCTTGTGCTTTGCTTTCAGTCTTTGAGTCTTTGGTGGAATTTTGAGTGCTTTTGAAAAGTTGTTTTCATTGCTTCTTGAAAAAGAAAAGTTCTTCAAAAACATTGTTTTTGCTTTCTTTTGCCAAATTTGATTTTGGTTTCTTTGGTTTTGTGAAAGTGAATTGTGATTTTTCAAGATTTGCCTTGCTTATTTGGAGGAAAATTTGTATTTGAAACTTGCATTCTCTTCAAACATTTAAGTTGGCTTATTAAAAAGTTTTAAACAATTGCTTTCATCTCTTTTTAGAGTAATCTAGAATTTTGCATTATCATGTACACCTTGCATTAGGGTAGTTTTGCATTATTAAAGCATCAATAGTCTTTTAGTTTTTGTGAGTGTGAAGTCTGCTATAAGAAAAGAAAAGGAAAAAGTTTTTGCTTTATAGAAGTTTCTTAGAACCCAAGTAGAAGTTGCTTTTCATTGAAGAACAAACAAGTGCATTGCATATAAGTTATTTTTTCATTAATTTCTTTTGCATCATAAAAACACCATCAGTTTCATTTCCATATTGTCGCTTGACTTAAAAGAACAGCCACTTAAAATCAAGCGCTTAATAAAATAAACTAGAACTTTTTATATTGTCAATCAGATACACCAACAAGTTTTAGGTTTATTTAGGGCCTTGGATTAGGTGAGAGGAGAGTAAACTCTCCAAGGCCATTCTAAATTATAAAACATAGAAGTCTGATTAAAGAGTGAAATCCAATAGCGTTAGGGAGACCGAGAAAGCTCCGTGACTGGGAATTAAGCACGAAAATTTGTGAAGATAAGGATGAGAGATACCCCCTCTCTTACTTGTCGGATCTTACCTCATGACTGTTCTGCCCGGCTTTTGATACGAGTTGGTATCTTTAGTTGCCTATCCTAGGGATTTACACAGGTGGCTGCGGAGGGGAATTTCGTGGCACCTGAGGTTGACGTTGCATCATGTTCAATGGTACTTTTGGAGGGCACCCTTGCGAAGCTTGGGGGCTTGCACCGGCAAAGGCTGTTGTCTGGAGGTTAGCGTAACTACCTCTGATACCTCCGCTAGTAGACTTGGGGCATAATTACCCCAATCTATTTCCAGAAGGCCCTTATTATTAACTTTCTTGTATTTTGGTGTCTGGTCCTAATCACCCAGAGTGGAAATATTTGGAATTTGTTTGATTGCTGAATTCTTTAGGGACATTTTTAGTGTGTGTTCTGTGCTCCTAGTCGGCCTAGCTTTCAAATTTTTTGAGTCTTTAAATAGATCTTATAAAAATAATTAAAAATGGTTGACCGACCACCTCGGCAGTCCTGTAGACTTCATGGGCTTTTACCTACGAGTCTAGAGCCTTCTCTAGAAGGCGTAGGAGTGATTCTGCCAGTGGTTTCCAACCAGTGGCAACAAGTGCATCGGAGATTGATCCTCCACTTGGGGGCATTAGTTCACAAGATAGACTCGGTACTACTATGGAGTTAGAGAGGAACACACCAGTTCTTTCTCGCGTACTCTTCCAGTCGGGAGATAGTAATGAAGTGGAAGAGCTTTCAGAGTCGATTGCAGCTCTGAATTCTCCTCTGCCTCCCGATCATCTAGACGTATTGTTATACATTGGAACTCTAACTCACAGGCCTTCAAGCCCGTGTCCACACACATCTATCCCTTCGATGACCACTGCTGGAAGCATGGCATCCACCATGAGTGTTGCGAGTATGCAGACTTCCATGTCAGTGCAAGGGGGAGGAACTATTTCCATCCCCTCTACATCCTTATTTGGGTCTACTACTAGCACATCCTTATTTGGGTCTACTTCCATTCTATCGACGAGTGGAAGTTCTCAAGCCAATGCATACAATTTTGGATTCTTCCCTTTTGCAATGCCCTCTCAAGGTATTCCTTCAGTTCCATTAAATGTACCATTAATCATCTCCACATCCATAATGAGTGGATTGGCTTCTTTTCAGGGTTTCCCATTTGGAAGTGGTCATATACCACATTCCAATCCGACATTAGGGTTTATGCCTTTTCCTTTCACAGGTCAAGGTAGTAATCCCTTCCAGAGTTGGACAAACCCTGCGGTTAGTGGGATAGGAACTGGGAATCAGTTTTTCGGCCAACAAGGGAATGTGCCGTATTCCTAAGTCAATTCATTTCAAAGTTTTCTACCCTTAGCTAATGCTTGGAACCCTTACCAGGGGCTGTCAGCTCCTTACAATAATTCGTTAGGGGGGAACTTTACAGGTTACGGAGGTTTTCTAGCTAGAGTTGGTCAAACTCTGATTTTTGCTGGACCACAAGGGTCACTTTTTGGTTCAGTAGGTTCTACCAGTTACTTCGGGCAACCTGGTGCCTTTCAAAATCTAGGTCATTCTTTTCAAATTTTTGTGAACCCCGCCCAATCTGGGTGGAATCCCCAAGGTCCTCCATGACTTCCTCATCATATGGCTTTTCAAATAAAGTCTACTTACTGGAAAACTAATATTTTTCGAACAGTTATAGATGAGGGAGCTTCCACGTGCGTAATGTCAATTTCATGTTGGAAGGCCATTGGATCGCCTTCACTTGTTCCTTCACCCACTCTCTTGACAGCATTTGACGGACATTCTCATAGGCCACACAGGATTATCCCGGCCTTTCCTATATGTGTTGGAGGAAAGGTCATTAATATCGAAGTAGAAATCGTTGATGCCAACCTCGATTACAATCTCCTCTTAGGATGGAATTGGATTTATGAAATGGATGCTGTGGTTTCGACTCTATTTCGCGTCCTTTGTTTTCCTCATGAGGGGAGAATTCTTAAAGTTGATCAATTATATTATTCTCCAGTTGACCCTCGTGCAACTTTGGATTCTACTGTTCCGTTGGTGGATAACCCCCGTCAACCTATCGAGAATCTAGGAGTTGGGATGTATTCTTCATTGATGGGTACATTTGATCTTCCCACTCCTATAGCTAGAATCAATGCCATTTCATCCTCTAAAGAGTCTTCACGGGAAGAGTTCTTGTAGACTCGTTATTTTTCAGACCCTTGGACCTTGCCTTCACCTACAACCACATTAGATGAAGGTCAAGTGGGTGGAATGGCATTCCCTATGTCTGCAGCAAAGCTTAGATATCAGTCTATCGTTAACTCTGCAAACGACCATCCTACTCCTTTTTCAGAGGAAGAGTTAGATGGTGATATGGCCCCAGCTTGGACCCTTGACTCTACTTCTGCTATGGATTGCTTAGATATGATTTTACCACCTAAGGAACCAATATTAGAAGCAATGACGAGTGTAGATCGACCTTGGAAATATTTACACCATCATTCATATTTTCTTCCCCCATTGCAGGAAGTCGAATCCAGGTTCTCCAATCTGCTTACTAGTGATGTTTGTATGGTTTCAAACCCTTTGGCTCCAGCACACATCCGTGTTGAAGATAATATGTTAGTCATTTCAAAAATCGTACCAATAAACATCTCTAGGAACCCTAATGTGATAGAAAATGTCTTCATCGAGACCGAGTGTTCCCTTGAAGAGATTCAAATTTACACCGACCTCTTGAAAGATTTTCGAGATGTATTCGCTTGGTCTTATGAAGAAATGCCTAGTATAGATCCATCCATCATTCAACATGAGATCAAGATGTATGAAAAAGCTAAGCCAATTCGTCAAAAGCTTCAGCCGATCAATCCTAGGAAAGCAGCAGCTATTAAAGCTGAAGTAGAAAAGCTGCTCAAGGTGGTTTTCATATACCCCATTCCTCTAATGGATTGGGTTTCTAATCCAGTCCCAGTTGATAAAAAACAAGGAACGATCCACGTGTGCATTGACTTTAGGGATTTGAATAAAGCTTTTCCAAAAGATAATTACCCCACATCGTTTATTGATCAAATAGTTGATGAATGTGTGGGTAATGAGATTTTCTCCTTCATGGATAGATTCCTCGGTTATAATAAAATATCTATCCGTCCAGAAGACCAGCATAAGACAACTTTCATATGTCCTTGGGGTACCTTTGCATACAAAAAGATGCATTTCGGTCTTAAATATGCTAGAGCCACGTTTCAGCGGGCCATGTCTTACGCTTTCCATGACATCAAGCATGTCATCGAAGCATACTTGGATGATTTAGCTGCTCGTTCTCGAAAGAGGATCGATCATCCTAGTCACCTTCGGTTAGTTTTTGAGAGATGTTGATTTTACAAGATCCTGTTGAATCCAAATAAGTGCGTTTTCACGGTTACATCTGGTCAGTTTTTAGGGTTCATTGGATCAACTGAAGGGATTCGAGTTGATCCCTTCAAGGTTGAGGCAATAATTCAGTTGCTTCCCCCATCTTCCATCCAACAACTTCAAAGTCTTCAAGGGAAAGAAAATTTCTTGAGACAGTTTATAGTGAACTATGTTGAGATAACTAAAGGATTTATGCGTTTGCTAAGGAAAGGAGTTCCATTTTTATGGGACGACTTTGCAAAATGATCTTTTGATGCCTTGAAGCAGGCGTTAATCTCTGCCCTGCTTTTGAGTCCACCGGATTATGGTATAGATTTCCTTTTATATATTGCAGCCGCAGAATCAACCATAGGTATGGTTCTGGTTCAGGAAGATGATGCTCTCATAGAGCATGTGATTTACTACTTGAGTTGAGGCTTGGTAGGCCCTGAACTACGCTATTCTCTGGTTGAGAAATTGGCCTTGGCAGCTATCCATGTTGTCCAGCAGCTTCGTCATTATATTCTGCTATGCAAAACATGCGTCTTAGCGGCGGTCAATCCTTTCCAATTTGTCCTCAGTAGGCAAGTGATTAGGGGCAAATACAATCGATGGATTATTATTTTACAAGAATTCTATCTCGAGTTCTTGTCAGCCAAGTCTAAGAAATCATTTGTTTTTGCGGAATTAATTTCCGAGCTACCTTGTGGAGAAGATACTGTTTATGAGGAGAGTTTTCTAGACGAACATCTATTCCTCATCTCTTCACAAGATCCCTGGTATGGAGATATCATCATCTATCTCCAGACTTTGAAGTTCTCTCCTACTTCCACCAAGGATGAACGTCGAAAATTACGTCACCTTGCTAAGAACTATGTCATCATTGGTGATATATTATATCATCGAGGGGTCGATTCAATCCTTAGGTGTTGTTTAACCTTAGAGGAAGTAGAGTCTATGCTTAATGATTGCCACAGTGGAGCTTGTGGTGGTCATCTTTCAGGGCTTGCTACAGCCCAGAAAATCTTGTGTGCCGACTACTTTTGGCCTTCGATTTTCAAAGATTGTATTGAAGCGGTCAAATGTTGCCACCCTTGTCAAGTCTATACTCGGAAGATGCGCGTGCATCTAGCTCCTCTTTTCCCTGTTATCACTGTCGATCCTTTTACAAAGTGGGGTATTGACTTTACTACTTGTAATCCACCTTCAGCAGCGAATCACAAGTACATTATAGTGGCCGTAGACTACTTTACGAAGTGGGCTGAGGCCATGCCCACTTATAAAAATGATAGTGAAACAATGGCATTGTTCCTCTTCAATCAGATTATTTCTCATTTTGGTATCCCAAGAGAGATTGTCACTGATCATGGAAGTCATTTCCAGAACCAACTGATGACCGAATTGGCTCTTAAGTTGGGCTTCCGGCAGGAGCATTCATCTCCGTATTATCCTCAAGCCAGTGGGTAAGTTGAAGACCTGAATAAGTCCCTTTAAACAATCCTGCAAAGGACAATTGACAAAAATTGCTCCAATTGGCATCTCATGTTGTATCTGGCTCTCTGGGCATACCGAACCTCGGTAAAGACTACCACCGGTTTTACACCTTTTCAGTTAGTTTACGGGCTGGAATCTATTTTTCCTGTTGAGTGTGAAATTCCATCCCTTAAACTAGATGTTGATCTCCTTCCAAAGACCTCTAGTCTCGAAGAAAGCCTCCTTCATTTGGAACATCTTGATGAGCAGCGTCGAGATGCCGCCATAATCAATGAGGCTCATAAGAAAAGGGTTAAAACTCAGTATGATAAAGTTGTCCATCCTCGAGTATTTTCTGAAGGTGACCTTGACTTGGTCTATGATCAAGATACAGATGCCTTGGGGGTAGGCAAATTCAAGTCTATGTGGTATGGTCCTTTTATAGTGAAATGAGTTTTAGAAAAAGGGGCTTATGAATTAGTCGATTTTGAAGGGAAAAATTTGGCGGAGCCCCGAAATGGGCTCCACCTCAAGAAGTACTTTGCTTAGGTTATAGCCGAGCAATGGCTTCTTTGTATATTTTATATTTTTTTACATATTATATCGGGAGTTTTTGTGATATCGACACTTTTTTTACTTGCGTTGGCAGGTGTTGATGGATGACTTGGTCTATTTCGGATTCGCCGATGGTGCTAGTCGACACACTCGGAATCTCGCTTCCACAGCTTGGGTGATTTATTATCCAACTGGTCAGTTGATGGTGTCAAGGGGAGTATGTATTGGTTTTGCGTCAAATAATATTGCCGAATATACTGATGTTATTAATTTACTATCCAAAGCTATTTCTTATGGAATTGATTCGTTGGTAGTGTATCTTGACTCACAGCTGGTAGTGTCACAATTGAATAACATTTATCGGCTTCGGGATCCTTATTTATATCGCCAATTTTTTAGAGTGAGGGTGTTGCAAAGATCATTTGTTTTTATTACTTATTTGCACATTCCACGATCTGAAAATTCATTACCAGATTCTATTGCTAATCAAGCATTAGATTGGCATATCATTCATTCATAAAGATAAAAACAAACATAAAAAATTTGGAACTATATATATATATCATAAAGCTACCCATGTGTACATAAAGTGTTTCAAAAATAATATACAAAATCAGGACTAATGCCCATAATCATGTCCAGTCTATCTATCGAGCTGGCTCAGGATGAGCGGCTAAGAAAGTGACAACTGCATTGGCCACACGCCGATGAATGTGAACCCAATCTTGTGGTAATCCTAACACGCGGTACCTGGTGAGTCAACCTCACCATGTTTATTTGGACTACATATAAGACCCTCTCTGTCTCAGCAGCCGCCTCTTCGGCACCTCTTCCGCGATGCCTGTGCCGCGGAAATCCATTTGATCGTGCCAGACCCACATCTGGAACATGATCATTGTCAGGCCAGGCAGTAACTCTCCAAAGGCATTAAAATTGATTCGTGTGTTATTCCATAGGTAGGTTATTGTTATATACAATAGGAGTGATTGTTCAGTTCATCTCCCGATGACTGTTCACATTCCTAATTTATTTATTTACAAATTCCCCCAATCATGAAGATTAGGTGTCAACATTCCCCCCCTTAATCTGAAGGGATGTTGGTGAGTCCAAGCATCATTCTGAATCGTTCAAGCTTTTCCTTTCCAAGTGCTTTGGTGAAGATGTTTGCAATTTGCTCATTTGTGGAACAATGACGGAGATGGATTGTTTTGGCCTCAACATGATGTCGAATCAGATGATATTTAGTATTGATATGCTTTGTTCGATCATGGAACTTTGGGTTCTTGGCCAACTTTATTGCAGAGGTGTTATCAATCATGAGTGGAGTTGATTGTACTTGTTTTACCTGCAAATCTTCAAGAATTTTCCTGAGCCACACAATTTCTTTCATTGCTTCAGCTGCTGCCACATATTCTGCTTCTGTTGTGGAATCTGCTGGAACTGATTGTTTGCGTGATCTCCAGGAGACAGCTCCTGATCCAAGACTCATAGAATATCCTGAAGTAGATACCCCAGTTTCTTTGTCTCCATCAAAGTCTGAATCAGAGTATCCAATCAAGTTGAAGTCATCCACCTGTGTATACTTGATTCCAAGGTCTTGAGTTCCCTTCAAGTACCTTAGAACTCTTTTTGCAGCAGACCAATGTCCCTCACAAGGCTTTTGCATAAACCTGGAGAGGATTCCAACAGTAAATGAAATGTCTGGTCTGGTAGTAGTGAGGTAGATGAGACTTCCTACAAGCTGTCTATACTTTGTTGCATCCTCAAATTCCTTTCCTTCAATAGATGTGAGCTTTAAGTTTTGTTCCATTGGAGTAGAAAGAGGATTGCACTCTGTCATGCCAAATCTGTTTAACAAATCTCCAATGTATTTCTTTTGAGAAAGAAATATGGATTTTGGATGTTGGGTTACTTCAATGCCAAGATAGTAATGAACATAGCCCAAATCAGTCATTTCAAAACTTTTTCCAAATTCCTTCTTTATGGATGCAATGTAGCTTTCATTGTTCCCTGTCATTAAAAGATCATCTACATATACCACAAGATACACAACTGTTTTGCCAACTTTCTTGACATAAAAAGTTGCATCATCAAGATGAAAATGATTGAAGTTGAGTTTCAGAAGATGCTCAGTTAGTTTTTCATACCAGGCTCGCGGTGCTTGTTTGAGGCCATACAAGGACTTCACAAGTTTGCATACTTTATGTTCATGTCCTTTCACAGCAAATCCTTCAGGCTGGGACATAAAAACATTCTCTTTTAGATCTCCATTCAAGAATGCAGTTTTTACATCCATTTGATGGACTTTCCAACCATTATGAGCTGCTAGTGCAAAGAGTGTCCGGATGGTGGCCCATTTTGCTGTGGGGGCAAAAGTTTCCTCATAATCGACCCCTTCCTTCTGTGCAAAACCTTTTGCCACAAGCCTAGCTTTGTGCTTGTCAAGTGAGCCATCAGCTTTGTATTTGTTCTTGTAGACCCACTTGCAGCCAATTGGTTTGGTTCCAAATGGAGGATCAACCAGCTTCCAAGTGCCGTTCTTTATGAGGGCATCATACTCCTTTTGCATCGCTTCTTTCCATTCATCATGAGAAGCAGCTTCTTTGAAGGAAGTTGGTTCAAAATTTGTAGAAAAGTTCAATTCACAATCATAAGTAACATCCATATCAACAGGTGAATTAGAGTCATCTACATCACCTCCATTTTGTTGGTTTGAGTTTCTGGTTCCTGTTTTTCCAATTTCATCAGGATGAACACTTTCAAGTGTCTTTGTCAGCCACTTCGGGGGACCTTTCTGAGATGGTCCAGGCTGCTCTGTTGATTGAGTTGGGACTGAATCAAGATTGAGTCTCCCAATTCTATCAATTACATCACTTAAAGCATCATCCGTTGTTGGAGTTTCATGCAGGGGAGATTGTTCTTCAGAAGAAGATTCCACATGTTGATCTAGTATAGGAATCCCGCCTTCAAGATGTGGAATCTGATTATCAAACTCTTGAAATGATTTCGTTTTTACGAATCTATCCAAGCGATCAAGTTGTTGCTCAACAAAATTGTCAGATTTGGATGATTCAAGAAAAATTACATCTCTAGATACAACAAACTTTTTATTTACTTCATCATAGAGGCGGTATGCTTTGGAGGTGTTTGAATACCCCAGGAAGATACACTTACGACTTCTAGCACCAAGTTTGTTTCTATGTACCTTTGGTATCAAAGCATAACAGGTGGAACCAAAGACCCTGAGATGTTTTACCGAAGGAACATGTCCATACCATAATTCATAAGGAGTCTTGTTTCTTATAGCATTAGATGGACATCTATTCTTTATATATGCAGCACATAGAACAGCATCAGCCCAAAACATTATCTTTACATTTTTGAAGAAAAGCATGGATCGTACCATATTCAAGATTGTTCTATTCATTCTTTCAGCTACACCATTCTGTTGGGGATTATAAGGCACAGTTGTTTGATGTTTGATCCCATGTTGGCGAAGATAGTTTTCAAATTCATTTGATGTATATTCTTTTCCATTATCAGTGCGAATAGACCCAATATGAGATTGTGCATCATTTTCAATCCATTTATGAAAATTCTTGAATGTTTGAAAGGCATCAGATTTGTTCTTCAATAAATAAACCCAACACATTCTAGTGTAATCATCAATAAATGTCATGATATATTTATTTCCATTTGCAGAAGGAACAGGCATTGGACCATATAAATCTGAATGAATGAGTTCAAGCTTCCTATGCGCTCTTGAATGTGAATCATGAAAAGACTGTTTGCTATGCTTTCCTAGAATGCAAGCATCACATTGCTTATGTTTCCTAGGAATTGTAAGCAAACCAGCAACACCATTTTTCTTCAATAAGCGGAGACTGTCATAGTTTAAATGTCCAAATCTAGCATGCCATAATAAACTTGATGGAAGTGTACCTTCTTCATGATGAGAAATATATGAGAAATGTTGTGCATGAGCAGAGGTTCCTTGCAGTTTGAGAAGCCTTTCTTCTTCTATTCCCCTCATGACAAGTGAGTGGTCAGAAGCTTTTCTTACCTCAAGCTTGCCATCAAACATATGAATGGAGTGACCTTGCTGGCGGATGTGGACCAAGGACAGCAAGTTTCTCTTGAGCTGTGGGAGATATAGAACATGATCTAGAAGAAAGTCTGGAAGACTAGGCAGTTTAAGCCTGATTGTGCCAAGCCCTGATGGCTTGATTTTTGATTGATCTGCAAAGTATACTGCTCCATCAACATTGTCAGTGAAATCTTCAAAAAAATCTTTTCTATGAGTCATATGACAGGTTGCTCCTGAATCAAGCAACCAATCATTTTTCGAAGAAGCAAGTGAAGCATTAAACAAATCTTCATTTACTCCAATGTTACATTGTGCCTCAATATAGTGAGCAGATTCAGGTGCTTTACCTTTGTCTGTATCATCAGTTTTACCTTTCTGCTGGTTTCTTTTCTGCTCAATTTTTTCCCATGGTAGCTTGCATGTAGAGGCATCATGTGATCCATTTCGTTTGCAGCGAATGCAATGCAGATCTGCCTTTTCTCCTTGAGAATGTCTGCCCCCCCTGCCTCTGAAGTATCTTCCTCTTTCTCTTTGTCCACCTCTTCCTCTTGTAGAATCTTGAGCAGGATGCTTTTCTTTATGAGCAAGGCACACAGTCTCTTCAGAAGATTTAGGGGTTGTCTTCTTTCCAAAGGCTTTCTCTCTTTCAACAAACTTTTTCACAAGAGAGTCAAAGGTTATATCTTTAATATTTCCATTTGCTTGTAAAGACTCAAGATAATTGGAGTAGGTAGGATAGAGTGCCTTGAGAAAAGCAATAAGAGGGATATCCAGCTCAACCTTAGTGGATTTGATATCATGCATTATAGACTTTACTTCAAATGCAAGAGCAAGAGGATCATTATTTTTCAGTTCAAGAGTGAAGAGTTTAATCATGAGCTGAACAACTTCAAGTGCAGAATGTGAGTCATAGAGTTCTTTCAGCTTTTGTAAAGCTTCAAAGGCAGTTGAATATGATGAAATATGGCGACTCACCTCTTCATTTACAGATGTTGCGATTAATGCATAGGCTTTGCTATTCTTGTTTTCCCAAATGATGAGCTCTTTGTCTGATGTAGGCTACACTGGGTCAATGTCTCCTTCTCCGACACACACTCCTTTCCACAACTCATTGAAGATGAGGGTGTGTTTTATCATCCGGGACCATTCAGGATAGTTCTCCTTGCTAGTGAGAACTATTCCTACCATAGAGATGATTGAATGCATTCTGTAAAAAAAAACTTCTGCTGATATACAGTGAAATTGTACTCAAAAAGGAATTCTCAAAAGATTTCAAATCTCTTCCTTATATACCAATATGGACGCCAATACCATGCAGTCAGCGTACCAAAAATAAGGGGCTCAATACAATTTCATGTGTTAAACAGAGTTAAAAATCTTCAAGTATATACCACAAAAACTTCAGAGTATATGCCAGTGATAATGATATTATCTCAAGATAAAATTTTGTTGTCAGATGGGAAAGCACAGCGTTCAATCTTCAATAGTGGCTCACTCATATCATCCAAAAAAAAACTTTCGAATATCCTTCTTCAACGCAGCAGATATTTATCAGCGCATATACTGTTTTAAACGCAGGAAAGTGGAAAGACAAAAATCCATTTCCAACCTCGTGAAGTTCATGAGAAGGTTGAGATCTTTAAGTCGCTTGCGGACTGGGCAGAAAACAGTATATTGATTCACTTAATGTAGTCAGAAGTCTTGGCAGCCACAAGACTTCTTGCCTGATTCTTCTTCTGAGGGCTTCATTGATGAAGTCAAAGAATTGCAGGAGCGGTCGCTTGAATTACCAGATGACTACAAAGGAAGCGTTGCATACTTACCAGACTATGCTTAACATTTTGGACGGTGTAAGAGATGAGACTGGTGCTAGTCCCACATCCTGGGCAACGTGGACACGTATGTGGGCAGCAGATTAATCAACGCATACACTGTTTTAAATTTTACCACCATACAAATTCTATTCATATACTATCAGAATTCCGCTGCGCTAAAGAACATTATATACAAGGTGCGTTAAGACCATCCAAACGCTATTCATATAATGTGAATAGAATTTCGCTTCAGGTAGTGTTCATCATGTCTCAAAATCCACAGTTCATATCAATATGCAGCGTTTAACAGCGTTCAATCCTCCAAAACGTTCAACACACAGTCACGACCTTCAATTTAATCGTGGAGTAACGCATCCCACAATTACTGTATTATTCAGACCTCAGCAACGGCAAAAGGAAAAGAATTAATTCGAAATGTGATACCAGACTTTGGAATAGAACGAGGTCTCGGTTCGCCAGAGAGCCCTTCCGCTGCGCCACAACAGCTGCACCATGCTTCCGCTGCGCCAGATAAGTGTCCACAACTCCCGGCAGACGCACCAGCTCACCAAAATCCGGCAGGTCGAACAGCTACCATGTCAGAAACGTTTATAAATTAGTCAGAGAGTAGAACAGTCAGATAGGACAGAGTAATCAAGTGAATGCAATGCAATGGAGGCAGAGCAGCGCTCAGTGGACAGAACGACAGAGGCATTTGAGGACAGAGCTCAGGCCTGCGTACAGCCCACAGTAGCAAAAATGAAGGGAGTTACAACTATTTTTAGAACTGGCTCTGATACCATGTCAGGCCAGGCAGTAACTCTCCAAAGGCAGTAAAACTGATTCGTGTGTTATTCCATAGGTAGGTTATTGTTATATACAATAGGAGTGATTGTTCAGTTCATCTCCCGATGACTATTCACATTCCTAATTTATTTATTTACAAATTCCCCCAATCATGAAGATTAGGTGTCAACAATCATTATGTCAGTATTTTAATCCCATCATAAATTAATCCCATCAAAAATTTCTATAAGTTCATTTTCATATTTAAAAAACACAAAAAAATCTTGAAATTGATCAAACTTAAAAAATGGTTACCTATCTCTCCCCATGCTGTGTTTGGTGGCAGCATCAAATCTGGATCTCCTCTGAAATCCATGCCAACATAGGGATAGTCATCCACAGCGATGATTTGTTGTTCCCACGAGGAGAAGAACTCATCATCGAAAACAGTCTTCGACACGTCCCCGCCTCCAAGGTGTTTCATCAGGTCAGCCCACCTACCCATTTGAGGATCTCGGGGGCTACTAATAGACACTGATACTCTGGGACGTAGCCCAGGAACCTTCTCGAAAAAGGAGCATAAAATGGTCCCATATCCGAAATTTTTGGTCTGCCCTTTCTGAATAGAGGACAACTAGCTCTTCATATTGGTAAGAAGAGGTGTACACCAATCAAAAACAGTGGTGAGACACTCCACAGCCAAGCTCATGGATACTCATGATGCTTGGTGCAATGAGGCTGATCCGTTTATCCTGGCTATGGTGAACAATAAGATCCTCAGGGACAAGCTCTCCACATGTTTTATTGGAATCTGGCTTCCAATTTTTTCCGGATGCCCAGGACAGTATATATGTACGTAGTCTTCCACTGAAAGACTACCTCATGTCCGGCCAGTCAAATGTACAACTTCTCCTCTCCGGGAGAGACCAGTGATAAAGTAAATATCCTCTACCTCTATCCTCAAAGGCATTTGATCAATCATAAATGCATCATCTTCAATACTCCAATAGTGGATTAACATTTCAAGAAAACGGGTGTTGGCCTTCATATTGGGCATTTTGAAAAATTTCAACAAGCCACATCCCCTCAATGCATCTAAGGCCTGCTGATCATTCATAACTTCATTATCAATGGTAGTATGCTCCCTCTCTCTCCATGTGATTGTCATCCTGAAAGAAAATTAAGTTTCCAACCACTAGATTTTTGTTTTGAAATTTCAAACCACGTATACGTGGGTCCCTTTCACACACAGTCGCGTGTAAAGCCTTCGTATATGCGGGTCTATAATATCCAACCCACGTATACACCGCATTGAAATTTTTAACATAAATTCCTACGGTCAAACCTCAATTAAAATTTCTAAAAACAATCATAAAGTAATGCAAGCTTGAATTGGGGGTTACCTGATGATTTTGATCCAA
The DNA here is from genome assembly GCA_031772625.1 of Pinus tabuliformis. NCBI lineage: Eukaryota > Viridiplantae > Streptophyta > Pinopsida > Pinales > Pinaceae > Pinus > Pinus tabuliformis. The sequence goes on along the minus strand of CM062812.1, from coordinate 616,510,278 downwards.
TTTGAACGGTCCAATTCTTTGGGGGGCAATTTTGCTCTTTTTTCTCCATAGCTTTTGCTCTCAACACAAATGGTACGAATGGTGAGTCAAAAAGTAATTTTATAAGCTTTGAAAATGTCAATTTTTTTTCAAAACTTTATTTTTTTCGTCTCATGAATCTTTTAACTTGTGAACTTGGATTGTCGGAAATAGGTTGTTTTTTTCAGGACATTTTGGATGCTTCTTCAGAAATTTCACATCGGTTCTATGACTACTGACCCGTCATGGTAGGTATCATTTACTCACTGGCATATAGGTTAGGGAAAACATTTTTTCTATTGCATTTTTCATACTAGCCTTCATTTGTCGATACACTTCCCGTAGAGTCAATCCCATTGTGTTATGGTTAGTAAACCATGTTCACTCACCAATTTTTAAAATCATGACATGATGGTAGAGCCATCCTTTACATGGGCATCATAGTTAGCACCTCACTAACATTGGTCGCCCATGTTGTTTTATTCAGTAGGCTTGGGAGTCCTCTCTTGTCCCACCATGTCTTGTGCATTAAAGGCTCATTCCTCTTTGCTTCTTCGCTTCGTTTTGGCCTTATACCCTAAAGGCTCCTTTGTGTTGAGTTGTACTACTGCATTGCATTTTGACCATTTGCACCTTTTTGCCTTAAGCTGGCTTCACTTGGACTCGTGTTTAAGCCACTTTTTGACCATGTCTTCTGCAAACTCAAATTTGCAATCCCTTAGCTTCTACAACTTGACACACCCTCAGACCCATGGAAGGAACATCCCTTTGAGTGTCCTTGACCAGCTTCACCTCCCTGCATTGAGCATAGGATTGTTCCCATCTCAAGAACTAGATCATCTGTTTCACTAACACTCGTTCTTTCCACTGTACTATAGCATTCTTTTATTCTTTTTCGAGCTTAAATAAAAAGACAAAAAAAAATATATTCCAAAAAGAGTGAGAATGGGACAACATTTCCATATATTGTTGGCAGCTAGAGTCAGTTGTGTCGCCTTTGAACAAAGCACTCAAAAGAAAGTCTCTCCTCCATTTGGGCGGGATTTAGTTTGACTTAGGTACGCTCTAACCTTGTTATTGTGTCAGTTCTCCTCCGATTGGTTATCTATTCCAATCATATGGAGAGTTTGTGTCTAGTCAATTTAACGTCTTAAATTGCTCTACATAAATTATCAATCCGGGTATCGTAAACTGATGAAGTGTGATGCACCATATGTGCTTAGTTAACCTTTTTCTTACTTCGTTGTTTTATAGATTTTATTTTGTTTTGGGGTTTTGTTTTTGTTGGTTTCCTAAAGTGTTTAACGCAAATGGAAATCATATTCTAAGGTCTTAAGAATACTTTTAAAGGACAAGTATGGATGTAGATTTCAAGACAAAGTCTATGTCCCTAATGGTAACTTCCAAAACTTAGCACTTCAAAAGATCTTAAAACATGTTATTGATGGAATTAGTACTTAAACAAAAGTGTAAATATGCAGCTACTTCAATCAAAATAGAATGCAACAACCAAACAATGAGCTAGTGACTATGAAACCCAGTATCCTTGCTGTTGTATAAAAAGAAAACTAAACTTAAAGCAATTCAAAAACTGTAAGCAAAGGAAACTAAATCATACTACTTCAACTCGTATTCTGACCCCTCACCATTTGAGTCGCTCTGGCTATAGGAGGTAATCATAAACAAATTGAGTAATCTGATATCTAAATTGCATAAAATGAAACTAAGATCAAACTACGCATTCATACTTCAATCCTTCGCCATTCGACTCACTCTGGCTATAGGAGGTAACTGAAAATGACATGAGTAATCTAATCACTAACTTGCAGAAAAGTAAACTAAATCATATTACATCAACTCATATTCTGATCCCTCACCATTTGAGTCACTCTGGCTATAGGAGGTAATCATAAACAAATTGTGTAATCTGATATTTAAATTGCATAAAAGTAAATGAGCAAAACAAAACTGAAAGAAATAACAATGCTGGAACTAGAACTCAGAAAATAAATCAGCAGAAGGACAAGATAATTCCATCATGTCATTAGTCATTAAAAAGCTATGTGCATTACTAATCTACAATCAACCGGTTGAACACACTTGCATGAATTAAAATTGCATGAATGAAAAATCTAATCTATCAAACTTGAAAGCAATCAAATGACATAATGAAATCAAAGCAAAATTTACAAAATGAAATCTACTCTACCTTACATTCTAATATGCTCCATGACATCTACTTCACATCTCCTTCCATGTTGAGAACATCAAAGCTTTATTCAAATTCTTCAAAATTACAAAGTACAACAAAGTTCTCCAAAGCTTTCAAAAGCCATCAAGGAAGAACTACAAACTCCAAGCTAAAGGACTAACAAGCTAAAAAAAGACTAACAAATGAAGGATAGAGATCTCCTATTTATACAAAAAGATGAGAAGTCATCTCATTAATGAGAGTCCATGAATCTCTCCCTCTACCTCTAGAGTCCTAATCAAAATAGGAACTGATAAGACACATGTCTTCTTAGAGTTACAATACAATTAGGAGATGTGACACATATCCTCATGATCCCATGATTCTTTCCACTCAAATTCGAATTTGCCCTTAGAGTGCCACATAAGGGTCTTCGAGAGGCCTCCTTTCAACCTACACATGTCAACAATCTCAACCCATTTGTTAGGTATAAGCATATGCACATTATTTTCTAATTTTTAACCACAAATTCACTTAAAAGGCTTAGAATTAATAAAGATTGGAAAAACATAAATGTGGCCTAATGATAATGAAAGTGGGATGAATGTGGTGACATAGTAGTGAAATGGATGGACATAATAGTGAAAGTGTAATGGAAATGAATGACATTTTCAAGACTCAACATACCCCCCAACTGAAGCTATTGCATGTCCTCATGCAATATATATTACATTAACTCTTTTGATCCTTGAGCTTTGGCTTAACTTTGCATGATATCATTTGATAACTTCATATTTCTGCAAAGTGTTTTACTTGAATTGCAACATGGTTGGTTCTTGTGTTACAACCATTTTTTTGTTGTTGCCTTCTATTTTGATCTTTGAACTTTGCATAATGATATTTTGATTATTGTTGCAAACTATATCTTTATTGGATTGCATGATGGTTGGTTCTTGTGTGACAACCATGATTTTGTTTGTATCCAATTTATCCTTTAAGCACTTTTTCAAAAGACATTGTATGCTCATAATAGCAATGTAATAATTAATATATGTTGGAAGTATGTGGGCTCCTGAATATGATATGGACATGGCAAGATATGAATATGAATGTATTCCCCCCCCCCCCCCAACTGATGGTATTGGAAATTTTATGAAATGAGGAAGAGAAATGTTTTTCCAACAATTATCATTCTAGCTTTTTATGGAATTTTATGGTCAAAAATTAGAAAATGACGTACCTTCATTTACCCTTTTGAATGGATGAGTTGTATGTGGGGTGGCTGCAAAATTCTAATCATATTCTTCTTCAAGTGGCTGAATAAGAGGAGTCATGGATAGAGAGATAAGATGACTTTTTATTGCGTCTACTAAAACTTGTTGAATCTGCTCCAAAATGCTAAAAATAATAGTCTTCATGTCTTCAAAACTCATTGGCACAATTCCTACTATGTGAAAATATGTTCTGATGTTGAACATAGTAGGAAATTGTTGGCTTAGTGGCCATTAATGGATGCCACTAGTCAACACGAGAACTCTCACCATTGATGACAATGAGAGTCAAGATGCTCAAACACATCTTGCTAAGTACGAATGAATTTTTCGATGTCGAGTCACCTAGAAGATCTGATGAACAAGGGACATTAATGTATTCCCATTGTTTTCCAACATGAGGACTTGCCATTAAGGCATGCAAGCCTCAAGGTGTTTTTACAAAGAACTTAGACTCAAAGGACTATGGACTCAATAATTTGCATTGAAGCAGGACTTATTTGCGGAATGAAAATGACAAGGAATGGAAGATGAAAATGGAGAACATAAATGACAATGGGCAATAAGCATGTGAATGAGCCTCTTGCTTTTATTTGTGGGTTATGAATGGACAAAAAGAGATGGACAGTGTATGTGAATGTAAATGGAAAATATGGAGTGAAAATATGGAGTGAATGGTTTATTATGGAGTATGGATGTGATGGATGGATGTGATGGAGACAATAGCATCTGAAAGTTTTTCAAGTGTTTGGATCTGATTTTGCGTCAACATATTTCCTCTTTGTTGTTGATCATCCTTTTATGAAACAAATTGGTCTCTTAGAGAGACACCATTCTCTTGTAGTCATTTGTCATTCCTCCTGGAACCTGCAAAAAAACTAATACTTCTTCTGCAATGGAATGTAAGATTATCAAAGGAGAGAGGTGATCAATCTCTCTAGTTATGATATTTACACACAAAACAAAGAATTTGTATTAATGAAACAAGTTCTCAAAGGAAAAATCAAAAGAATTTATACTTGCTTTGGAATTGGTGCCCTAAGTTGAATGTTGCTTCTTTTCAGAAATTTATTTCATTATTTGCCATTTCAAACTCTAATGATAGATTTCTCATTGTGTAGATCTTGTTGACATCTTTCCAACGATACTTAAATCATCAAAATCTGATTTTGTATGAGAAAGATAGGCTGATTTGAACAATGAGGTTTTTCTAGCTGCGGAATTAGAGAACAGCTGCAGAATTGGACTTTAGCTGCGGAATGTCCACAGTTTCTGTAGCTAAAAATATTGAATAAAAAGTTAGCCATTCATCTTTCATCATCAGTCCAAAATTAATCAATACCTTCAGAAAAGTGAACAAATAACTTATTCATTTCATTGATTCAAAATTATTAATTTTTCCTTGACATGCAGCGACTTAGTGTGGCGACTTAGTGTGGCGACTTAGTGATAACACACAACTTGACTTCCCTTTGACTGGGGTCTTTTTCATCAAATTGGATCAAATGAATAGGACACCATACATGTACTGACATTCCCCCAGCTACCCATGTGGCTTGTTTTGCTTAATGACACCTGCAACCTAGATTTTAACAAAACAGTTGCGGAAAGTGGCTGAAACAGTCAACCATCAGTTTTGAAATTTTTTTTTTATTGTCTGCATGTAGGAACTCTATGAATGGAGCAAAACAGTTTTAGTGATGGACTTATAGTTTTATAAACAGCCTATAACCATGACCATAACCATTTGGCCCTTCCATAAACTTAGGCCCTTCCGGTTCTGCCCTTAATAACCGACCCATCCTTCCTTCTGTTTAAAATTTCTCTGCGTGTGAGGGTTTAACAGAGGTAAGACAGTTGGGTTATGGGGTTTATGGAGAAGACAACAGTGACTGAAAATGTAAACCAGATAATAGGTAGCGGGAGTGAACAAGATTCAGGGACTGTCAGCGGAAAACAGAAGACAGGCAGCCGAGGTGCATTCACGAAATGGAGCGGAGACTGATATGAACAAAGTGGAAATGCAATTGTGCTTCAATAGAACAGTGGAGATATGAAGTGAACCCAGTAGAACTTTAAACTAAATGGCTGCGGAGGAGATGTAAACACGTTTACGAAATGGCTGCGGAAATTATGCGGTGGAGAGGAGTCGTAATGAAATCGGTCACTTCCCATGATTACAGGCGGAGTGTGAAAGTGCAGTGGAATACGAGTTAAACCCGAGGATTAATCATGAGGCCATTATGCATTAAAATCAATATTGAATGCTACTCCATGCCACGTCTATCAATCGGCTGTGAAGAGTCGTATCTAACCAGATCACGTAATGGAGAGCCGTCTTAAATTAGAACTGTTGTTAACAGGCGTTAATAAATTGCAAACGAGTGGAATTAAGGGCAGAAGACGTGGTGGCAAAGGGTGGAAGATGTGGTAGAGGTAGAGTAGGTGCCAGCACAAAATCAAATTAGAATTACCCTTTCTCAGGCACGCCGAATTCAATCACAATCTATTCAAAAATCCGTTTTTTACACGCGGCAGGCAAAAATGGGCTCCAAAGAACCAATGATTTCTCCCAAACCGCCACAAATTTCTTCAAACAGTTTCTGGGTTACCTAATTGACCTAGTTGGCGAAAAAACCCATGTTTTATTTTCTTCAAATTCACCTCCGTTTGGGCAAATCGCATGTTTGAAATTTGACATTTTTCAGCTATTACGCATTTTTGGATTAACTGTTCTGTATTTTTATGAATTGCTACATTCGGCTTTTTTTTTTTTATTTGATTTGAAATTTGGAACATAAGAAATAGAAAATGAATGGTGCTAGAATTTTCAAGGACATCCTGAACAAGTATTTTGCTCTTGGTTATATGTTTTTGCTTCCTGGCCCGTGCTCCCTGCTCTTTGTATAAATACGTTGTAATGAACCTCCGCTCAATTGATATTGCATATGGTATGTTCTCTTGAATCAATAGCGTAACACAATATAATCCTATATTATGATCCTTGCATCACACTGGAAAGTTACTGATTTACTCATAAATGTTGGCAAGTATCTCCATATAGGTATAGTCTTACTTGGAATGTTTCGGCTGGATAGAGGGATAAAATAATTTCACAAGTTTCGGAGCTTCGGATATTGTGGGAAACCTACTTCTTCAGCTAATTTTCTGATTCAGTTCAAGGTAAATTGAACCCCTAACCTCAGTCGAATTCTTTCAATCGGAGAGGAGAAATAATTGAGACGACAAATAGCAGCAGTAACAATGCTAATGATACTTCAGCAATGGATGAAATATGGATGAATGTTTGAAGATTTTTACTAACATTGGCCTGCTGCTACTGATTACAAGAGTCAGAAAAACAACTAGAGGAGGCTAATGCTTTTGTAGGTTCGTTTTAAGGCCAAAATTTGAACAGGAATGCAAATTTTCTATTGAGGCCACAACGAAAACTAGGAATGGAGATAGCTATATAAACTGGTTTTTTTTTTCGATCTGAGCTAAGTGACTAGGATAGGATCCATGTCAAGACAATTCTGGAGATGCCCATGTGGTCGGTTTTTTTATTGGATGCTTGTAACCTGCTAAACCTTGAAACAGTGGCAGAATTCTCAACTAGCTGCGGAATCAGGGCACTTTCCGCAGCTAAGTTGCAAAACCTTATTAAAACAGGATACAGTGTTTTGAGGACCATTACAAACCATAACCAGTCAATTTTGGACAATTTGAACCTATCAAAGAAGTTGGGTTTCATTTTTTTTTTTTGAATCAATTGAAATGATGAAGTTTATTTTGTCTCCTTTCTTCTTCTTTTTTTTTTTTTTTTTTTTACATAACAATTTTTTTTCTGATCCTCTAGATCACACAAAGCGCAGGAGGAGAGCATACTCAAGAATTATTAATTTTTCTTTTTCATAACAATCATTTTTCTGATCCTCCAGATCACACAAAGTGCAGGAGGAGAGCATACTCAAGAATTGTTAAATTTTTTTTAGATGTAAGAAATAAGGTCTCCTAATTACACTTCCCCAGCAACGGCGCCAAAATGTCTAGTCAATTTAACGTCTTAAATTGCTCTACATAAATTATCAATCCGGGTATCGTAAACTGATGAAGTGTGATGCACCATATGTGCTTAGTTAACCTTTTTCTTACTTCGTTGTTTTATAGATTTTATTTTGTTTTGGGGTTTTGTTTTTGTTGGTTTCCTAAAGTGTTTAATGCAAATGGAAATCCTATTCTAAGGTCTTAAGAATACCTTTAAAGGACAAGTATGGATGTAGATTTCAAGACAAAGTCTATGTCCCTAATGGTAACTTCCAAAACTTAGCACTTCAAAAGATCTTAAAACATGTTATTGATGGAATTAGTACTTAAACAAAAGTGTAAATATGCAGCTACTTCAATCAAAATAGAATGCAACAACCAAACAATGAGCTAGTGACTATGAAACCCAGTATCCTTGCTGCTGTATAAAAAGAAAACTGAACTTAAAGCAATTCAAAAACTGTAAGCAAAGGAAACTAAATCATACTACTTCAACTCGTATTCTAACCCCTCACCATTTGAGTCGCTCTGGCTATAGGAGGTAATCATAAACAAATTGAGTAATCTGATATCTAAATTGCATAAAATGAAACTAAGATCAAACTGCGCATTCATACTTCAATCCCTCGCCATTCGACTCGCTCTGGCTATAGGAGGTAACTGAAAATGACATGAGTAATCTAATCACTAACTTGCAGAAAAGTAAACTAAATCATATTACATCAACTCATATTCTGATCCCTCACCATTTGAGTCGCTCTGGCTATAGGAGGTAATCATAAACAAATTGTGTAATCTGATATTTAAATTGCATAAAAGTAAATGAGCAAAACAAAACTGAAAGAAATAACAATGCTAGATTTAGAACTCAGAAAATAAATCAGCAGAAGGACAAGATAATTCCATCATGTCATTAGTCATTAAAAATCTATGTGCATTACTAATCTACAATCAACCGGTTGAACACACTTGCATGAATTAAAATTGCATGAATGAAAAATCTAATCTATCAAACTTGAAAGCAATCAAATGACATAATGAAATCAAAACAAAATTTACAAAATGAAATCTACTCTACCTTACATTCTAATATGCTCCATGACATCTACTTCACATCTCCTTCCATGTTGAGAACATCAAAGCTTTATTCAAATTCTTCAAAATTACAAAGTACAACAAAGTTCTCCAAAGCTTTCAAAAGCGATCAAGGAAGAACTACAAACTCCAAGCTAAAGAACTCACAAGCTAAAGGACTCATAAGCTAAAGGACTAACAAGCTAAAAAAAGACTAACAAATGAAGGAGAGAGATCTCCTATTTATACAAAAAGATGAGAAGCCATCTCATTAATGAGATTCCATGAATCTCTCCCTCTACCTCTAGAGTCCTAATCAAAATAGGAACTGATAAGACACATGTCTTCTTAGAGTTACAATACAATTAGGAGATGTGACACATATCCTCATGATCCCATGATTCTTTCCACTCAAATTCGAATTTTCCCTTAGAGTGCCACATAAGGGTCTTCTAGAGGCCTCCTTTCAACCTACACATGTCAACAATCTCAACCCATTTGTTAGGTATAAGCATATGCACATTATTTTCTAATTTTTAACCACAAATTCACTTAAAAGGCTTAGACTTAATAAAGATTGGAAAAACATAAATGTGGCCTCATGATAATAAAAGTGGGATGAATGTGGTGACATAGTAGTGAAATGGATGGACATAATAGTGAAAGTGTAATGGAAATGAATGACATTTTCAAGACTCAACAGTTTGTTCGTGCCTCCGGCATGACGAACTTATACAGAATTATCATATGCTGCCACATGGTCATTATTGAATCGTGCTTTTGTTCAAGGGAAGTAAGCCTGAGTCGGCCTCTCTGCGATGTCTCTTAACCTATTTTTCAGTCAGCCATCCCTGGTTGTCAGTGGCTTGTTTGTCATCACATCAGTTATATTGGTCCTTTACTCGTGCCGGTTTGAGAAGGTCTCCATTGACTTCTTGCTGGCGGGTCTTGTCCTTATCGATGTGACATATTGCTCTGAGGGCAGGCCTAGAGCCACACCCTAGCCCTATTTTCATTATTGGTAGGTCACCTTGTGCTCAGCATCGATCAGTATCATGGGTCTTTGACTAAGTGGTTTCCCTTGTGTTCAACATCAGCTTTCATTATCACACATTGGGATTAGTGCAGTGCCTTGGTTTCCATTTGACCCTATTGGTGGATTCCTCGCCTCTGTGTCAGCTTTCATTATCGGTTGGTTCAAAGGGTTTCTATCGTGCGCTAGCTACATCTTGTGTATGTTAGAAACATGCTTCGGTCAGGTTACTACATCTTTTTTTGTATGATTCCTTCCACATTATTGGCCTACAGGTTACACTTGTGCTAGATTGATGAAGGATGCCTTAATGCCTTCCTTCTAGCGAATCTTTTCCTATCGACTACAACTCATTACTTTGGGGCAAAGATATAGAGTCCATTTGGTAGTACCTTGGGGTTTGCAGTCATCAGTGGAAGATCCTTCGCTATCGATAGTGGGAAACCATCATTGTCCCCTGATTGGTAGATTCTTCCAGGTGTTCGACCTCAGCTCATTTATTCACACTTGTTAGATTGTACTGGGTACCTTGACTCTCATTATCATTATCGCTGAGTAGTCTCACGTTTGTTAATGGTATACATCAATGACCAGTAATCAAATGATTTCTCACATGGTCAACTTCAGATCATTTATTCCCACTATGTAGAAATGTATCACAATGATCGGTGAAGACCTCGGGTTGCATCAAAATTCTTTGGTTCACTTGTCAGTTGCTCATGTTGCTGCTAGTTGACACCATTCCACATTATATGTTGTAGTCCTTCACAGCAACATCTTATATGTTGGCATCCAAGTTGCGATGCAGTATCATATTATTCCATCATGTTCATTTGGTACTATTGAGATCAGTTTTTGACATCAGTGATCAACTTCATCTTCCAGCTTCATTGATCATATTCTTATATGTGATATTCAGACATGTACTTGTTCGATCATGATTAGATGATCCATTATGTATTTTCACTTCTTTATACTTGTATACATAGTGGATCCACTTGTACTTGATATGCAGACATTCTTTACTTTCTCTGAGCATGGGTATGCCCGCCTCAGATAGTTGTTTCTTTCTGATCTTCTTTTTGATGGCTTAGCAGGCTGAAATCTGATGAAGTCCTTCTTAGTTTTTGACAAGTTTCCTTTCCATATACTTAATACATTTCGGCCATCATGTACCCCTTTTGACCTCATATGTTAGGGGGCATCTATTATAGCTCCAAATATCACCCTTGGTATTTTTTATTCTTGGTTTATGGCCTAGGGCAACCCCTCCTTCCAGACTTGGTCCAAATATTTTAAAAACAGTGTTTTACTTCTTGTACGCTACTTTGCCCTGTTATAAAAGCGTGTACACGAGGGTTAGTCTATACCCAACCCGCGTATATGTGTTGAAACACTTAAAAAAATTAAATTTCCTTAATTATGGGCAAAGATCACGGGTCTTACCTGTTGATTTCCTCCTAGTGACCGTGGCCCAACTGTTTCCCAACTAAAAAACTAATTTGGGAGAAGTATAAAAAGACTTCAATGGGAAGGCCTTAAGGAGGAGAGAAATGATAGAATTACTATACTGATATTATCCCCTGATCAAGTCTAAGTATCCCTGTGCTTCAAGCACTTCCCCAAGTTCAAGAAACCCTTGTTTTCTTGAGTGTTGATATTCTCTTACTTGTTTGAGATATCATGGTATTGGTTATTGAAGGAGGTTGTTGAAGACTGGGATTGGACGAACCTAGAGGATGGTTCCGCTTGGAGCCGGAAGAGGAAGACTCAGGTGAACTCTTTCCATGTTTATTATAGTTTTCTACAATAAAAAGAAACATTGTCTTGTTCCTGAGATTGACTTTGTTTATGCATCAGATGTTATTGTTATAGTTTATATATGAATGATTATTTTGATGTATAGCTAACCATCTACTTATATGATATAAAGTTGATTTCACTAAAATTATTTATCTATATACTGTTATGCATATTCGAATTAGTTGATGTGTAGATTCGAAGATCATCAGGAGTTGCAGATGGTTTAAACCCTAGCTGGAACTACCCAAACGAAGGACATCTAGTATGTTCATCCTCGCATAGTTAGTTTATTTAAGCATGTTTTCTAAGTTGTATGTGTGTTTCTTGCTGTAGATTACTCCTGCTCTGTTAGGGTTCCGACCCAAAGCCCTAGGGGACTTATTCCCTCAACACCAACATAGGCTTGTTCACCAGGTACTTCAAAGTTGAATGGTGTTTATACATTTTTAAGTGCTCACCTATCAAATAATGCCTAAATTTCTGGAGTGCATATACCATCACCAATCCTTCGCGCTCCATGGTTGAATAATTCTTCTTCACCTTAAACAGTTTTCTGCTCACAAATGCAATCGGATGGTCGATATCTCTTGTGCCTGGTTGGGTTAAAATTGCTCCTAATGCTATGCAGGATGCATCCACATGCACATGGAATTCCTTCTTCCAATTGGGGAACACTAGAATAGGTGTTGTAACCATCTTTTCCTTCAAAACATCTAAGCTTTCCTGCAAAATGTCTCATCTTTCTTCAGTAAATTCTCCATGGGTGTAGTGATCTACGTGTATGCCTTAAAAACTTTCTATAGTATCCTGTATGGCCCAATGTTGCACGCAACTGTTTTACAGTCCTCAGGGGCTCAAAATTCATAATTATTGCAATTTTAGCATGGTCCACCATCAATCCTTTCTTACAAACAACATGGCCCAAAATTATCCCATATGGTACGTAAAATATACATTTCTTCAGATTTAGGGAGATCTGATACTTCCTACAAGTATCCAACATTGGGTGAAGACTTGAAACATGCTTTTTAACTATCCCAAACACAATCCAATCATCAAAGTAGACCTCCAAAAATTTGTGAATAAATTCCTTAAAGGTTGCGACTACCACCCTAGAAAAGTAGTCCTAGAAAAGATCGCAAGGGTATTCTTAAGTCCAAAGGGCATAACTGTGTACTAAAAAGAGCCCCATTTTGTGGCGAAGGTAGTCTTACTTCAATATTTTAGCACGATATTGATCTGGTGATATCCTGTATGCTTCTTGACCACCAACGTTTTCCAATACTTCATCTGTGAATGGCGTAGGGAATGGATCATGTACACATGCATCGTTCAACTTCCTTAGATCAAAGCAGATCATGATTTTTCCCTTTGTCTTCTTCTCTTGAACCACCATGGGACTAACCTAGTTTGATGCTTATACAAGCTCAAGAATTCCTGCTACAAGCATCTTATCCAGCTCTTTATGCACCTTTTCTTTGTATTTAGGATTTAATCGGTATGGGAATTGCTTTACTCACTTTGCATCTGGCTTCATATTGATCTTCATAACACCCAGATCACCTACTATCCCCTTTAGATAATAGAACTTTGTAGGAAACAAGTCCTAGTATTCGTGTAACAATTCCATGACTTTTTCAACTATGTCCTCATCACAGTGATCACCTATATTCGCGAAGTTCGGTTGTGCTTCTGACCCAATGTTCACTTGCTTGGTCTTCAATGGTTTGGAAATGTCAGGAATCTCTACCTTAGGCCCAGTGACTTCGCATTGTCCCTCTGACTTAGGGATATTGATATTCCTGGGATCTTCTTCACCTTCTTTTATGGTAACATTGTAGCACTCCAGAGCATGGTGCAGCTACGTGCTCCAGTCAGGTTGTACCCACACGATAACTTCTACAGGTGTTCTGAATATCACAGCCTTGATTTCCTATAAGGCATCATCAATACATTTGAATTCATCCTCGAAACTGAATGTTAGCAAAAATATTTCCTTCAAAAGATCCCACTCCGTAGTTCCATGTCACAACATTATTTCTAAGTACTAATTCATCGAAATAGTATCCAAGGTATGGCAAAATATATGTACCCATTGAGGTTGTGGTTCCTCTCCCCATGCTTTCATCCAACAAGCCAGATGCTCATGCAGATCATCCTTCCTTGTATATTTTTATGTAATACGGGTATTTGCATAGCCAAATCACAACTTCATCATCCTTCAGTACTCCTTCCAGTCTGCAAAAGTATTATGTGCACCCTACCATCTGGAAGGCATAGCTCTCAGCGTGATGTCGAATGCCTGTAACCGATGCTCCTATGGTACATCCCTTTTAAATTTATCAAGAAATAAATTTACATCTTCTAAGACATCATAATATGGTAAGTTGTGTACCTCAATGAATATACACTAGATTGATTTAGTAAGTCTATTGCATCATAGTGTTGATACTTCATGCAATTGATTTTGTCAGTGGTCGAGCTCCTCATCTGAATCTGAGTTGCGGGAGCTGCCCTTTTCCCAAGTAACTCTTCCATCCTCCGTAGGATTGATACAGTCCTCATTTCACGCAGTAAGCTTATAGATCTGCTCAATATCATCCTCCTCATAGTAATCTTGGACTGGTTCACTATACCGTGCACCCTTGGCTACATCCAATGGAACAATGACTCCCAGTCCCTTCTTCTCAAATTTCATGATGCGCTTCTTTAGGTTGATGACAACATTCATATCAAACGCCCAATAGATTCTAAGCAGCATCGGGTAGGGATTACTATCATCTACTATTTCTATTACCTCAAAATCATTTATAGTGCGTGCCCCTTCAATGTCGAAAGTTACTCCATGTAGGCGTCCCATAGGAATAATCTTCTATTAGTTTGACATTCACAGTTGAATTGGTGACCATTGTAGCACCGACTTTCCCATTCTTTCCTAGGTCTATTTAGGAAAAAAATTCGCATCAAATCCCAAATCTAGGATCACTTGGTCCATTTCAAATTCTCTGATTTTCACAGTCAATCTCATGTCCCGACCAGTCCTTTTCTTACTTTTGTCTACTTTATGCATTGTGTGTTGTTCAAGTAGCAAATTACCATTGCTAGTGCAATTATCTATTAACTCTTTCAGTCCCTCCACCACTTTCTAGTCCCTTAAGAGCTTCACACAAGTCTATAAGAAGGATGTCAATATTGAAGGATATGTTTCCTGCGCAGCATTGACCTCTTCAGGATTCTCCATTCATGCACTCTGATTCTTCGACGTGGAAGCTCCTAAATCCACAAAGCTCTTTCTCACCTCCATAAATGTTTCTTTTTCCTTATTCAAATCAAATTCAGTATCCTTATCAGCAGCCTTGCGCACCCATGTATTCTCTTCTATTTGTTTCCCTACAGCTTTATCTTCCCCGGTAGCTATATCACTTCGCATAACTATTCTAACAATGGAGCCATCTTTGCATGGTTTTGACCTCATCATCTGGATGTTTTGAGTGGGTTGTTGGTTCTTCTTCTCTTGCATCTTTGTGATGAGTATAGGACAATATTCTATTACATGGTCAAATTGTCAGCAATAATGACAAGATGGGTGTGTTGGGTTCTGACAATCTCACGCATAGTGGCCTGGTTCCCCACAATTGTAACAAATAACTTCTCCACAACCTCTTCCAGCTCCTCCCCCTCATCCTCTTCCTCATCCCTGGAATCCTCCCCATGCCGCAGGTGTGCCTTGATCCTGTTGTGGACGTGTCTCAGGTTGTACTTTATATGTTAGAGTTATGTCCATCAGTAACTCATAGCTTCAGAAATTGCGATCATCATGGCCAACCGACTTACAAGAATTTTAGAATAGTTGTTGGGGAGTTTGTACAAACTTTTGCAACAAATGGAAATTGACAATAGAGTGTTTTCCTGTTATTAAGCAGATAGCGCACCATGGCACTACACCATTACTTGATCCAACGGAATTTTCTGGTTTCAAGAGGATAGGACCTCCCCTAATTAGATTGTTCTGATATATTGGTCAATGATCTTTGTCGTGACCATTTCCTTTGCACTTTAAGCACCATACTTCAGAACAGGTCTCATTCTGGACTTCCTTCCCCTTTTTGAGATCTTGCAACTCCATATGCAAGCTAGCCAACTGCGACTGAATCTGTTGCACTCCCATATTCATATCCTGAATAGGCGAAGCCTCCAACTTCATAGAAATTTCTAGCACTTCAGCCTATGATCCAAGCTTCTACTATGACAATGGTAATCTCAAATGAGGTAATAGCGTAGCAATATACCAGTCCTTATGTTGCTCATCTGAAATCTGTAGATTAGCCTATTGTAGCAGACATTTCAGCCTTTGATCAATATCCCATGCAGATTCATTCACCTTCTGCTTAATTTCTTTGACCTCAGTCACATACTGGGCTTGAGACTTTGGCTTTCTGAATTCATTATTCAGCGCATCTTTTGTGTCTTTCAATGATGCAACTGGATGAGTCATATTATACTTAATATACCAACTCAGCACCCTATCTTGGAATGTTGTGACTAACTATGCTTTCTTCAGATCATCATTTGTTATCTGTTGTGACTTCCACACAACATCTTCTACAAACCAGAATTGATTAGGGTCTTCTGTCCCTAAACCCCTAAATATAGGCATCTTCATAGTGTTTTCCATACTGAATAGCGGAGGTGGAGGTGGAGGTGGAGGTGGAGGCATAGCTGTGTGAGGTGGAGGTGATGGCAGAGGTGGAGTGGATGGATGTGGTATTCCAACAATGCCCTGATCTACCAAATGTTACGCACCTTTGGGTGTCTTTGGACTATTACTTTCTTCTTCGTTGTTGAATGCTCCCAACAGAGGACTGTACTCAGCAATTGTATCTAGATCTTTTTTGAATTGTTTCCCACTTCGCGTAGCCCTATCGAGTCTCTCCTAAACACCAATTTAGTGACATAACATGTTTCTCGCACAGTAGCATTTTAATCTAGGTTTCAGAGACTTCAGATACTTACCTCTTGGTCCTTTGAAAAATTAGCGTTCAGCTTTGATATAACTGACATATGTATCAATCGTGAATTCAATAATAAATCCACCCAAAATAATATCGATCCAATACTCGGCAGCCTTCGGAACCTTGTTTTTTGATCCTTTCAGGTGCTTCACCAACTCTAGAGTCCACACAATAGGGTTGTCCAGCTTCCAGGTAGGTTGACCATTTGCCAATTTAGCCAACCATTCGTATAACTCACACGGAAAAGAGCAGAAGAAAACTTTATGTTCTTGTGTATACAGATTGTAGAAATTTTGAATAATAAACACTTATTCACAGAGATTATTCCAATTATACACTATTGTGGAATACATGCACAATACATAATCTCCTCTACGTTGATCATCAATTTAGCAGCATTAAAAACAATGAAACATCAATTGCATGCACACATTAACACAGTATGTAACTCGGGGAAAGCTTACAGCTGAAAACCCCACACTACCTGTATATTAATGATTGAGAACATGTAACAATACATAGTACAATACTCCTCACAAGTACTCAGTACTATCTCCACCTATTACACACAAAACTAGCTCAGATCCGAACAAGTCACAGGTTCAAATCTCCTCCGCTGCTTTGCCTGCCTCCACTGCACAATCCTGGTGAAAATCACGTGAGAAAAAGCTACAATTGCCTTGATATTGGCCCACACTGCGCAATCCTCATTGGCATAACTCAATCCCATGCATGTGCAAATCTCATGCACAACTGATAGTCACAACTCACCCTTTCACTTACCTCTAACACCTGTCTCTGTTGAACTGTCCATGCACTGAGTTATATGATGTATTCTTTAGTTGCTTTATGAGTTAATAATTAGCGAATTAACTAAAAATCAATTCACACAACTCATCACTAGTGTATTCTGCAGTTAGACTAAATACAACTAAGTCAAACTGAACACAACTCCATCAACTCCACATCCAACTCCACAGAACTCACATGCATGAGTTCTAATTGAAGTCCTCCATGCAATAGCTCAACTGACCCACAATAAAAGCGTATTTCCTTCTGACAGCTGCATGTGCCACATCTGTAGCTCAAACTAAAGTGCTCCAAGAGGATAAGATAATGTTTATAGTCTAAATATTATTATGAGACAATAATATTTGACTTTTCTATTTTTAGCCTGGCAGTCTAAAAATAGACTTTGATCACTCCGCTGTGAACTAGAAATAGAAGTCCATCTATTTTTCCCAACATGATCAATCATCCATAAACAGCATCCTGCAACTCATAGACCACGATCCATATGTCTAAAAATAGACTTTGCGCCAAAAATAGCCTGCGGGCCCACTTAGTGAAGGCGACTCCTTTCCACTAAGCTCCATCATCTTGTTGCATTTTCAACACTCCCTCTCAACAAGATATGGATTATCTGCAACCCCTATCCTGCAACTCTAGAATGTTCTGCATGCAACACATTTGCCCGGTCCACTTGCTCCAACAATACTTGGAACAAAAACACTCCCAAGTGACCACTCTGTTGGGCTAGGAACATACTCTGATGCTGAAGCTCTACCTGCTACTGAAAAGTGCTCCCTCTCTAACATCTGCGCTACTGCAACATCTCCATGCATCTCACACCATTGCACACCTCTCTGTGCCACCTAGCACTGTGCAAAACACTTGTGCCTCTCGCATTGCTGCAGCCTGCTAGCTATGCGCTGTCCTGGGATTACCTGCACTGTCGCTCTCTCTGCCGCTCCATCCGCATATGTCTCTACCAAATCAATCAGTTCCTACTACTCCACATCGGGGCTCCCATAGCAAGGTCTCATCCAAGAGGTTGGGTACCTCAAGGATCCTGCCCCTCCTCCTTGAGACGATCAATCCACATCACCCCACCTCCTACCCAGAGGTATGGCTGCATGCGATCCCTCAACCCACCTGGCTCAAAGTTTCCCCCTACTGGAGGTCTCTGCATGAGTAGATGTCTCTACTCAATCTCCTCTCAGCTTCCCTTGTTGTGGCTACTCCACAACCTCCTGAAGCTGCTGCACCAATCGTGGCTCCTCCACAATCGTCTGAGACTTCTTCTGGCTCTGCATGTTGAGAGGTAATATACGCTCCCTCTCAACCACCAAGTCTCCATCAGTTGCCTCACTGCTCAAGGCTTTGCATGCATCTTGAACCTCAAGAGCATACAGGTTCTTGACCCGTGAACCAATCTGCTTCACCTGTCTAGTGATGTTGTGTCTAAGGAAAGCCTTTCCCTTACTGAAGACTACATCACAGCCTCTGTCTTCCAGCATCGTGATCAACACCAAGTTTCTCTTCAGTCCTGGTACATACTTGACATCGGTCAAGGTAAGGCGAGCTCCACGCTCCCTCTAAAAAATAATCGTGCCTACACCTGAGACACTATACTTCTCATCATTACCCATCGCTATGAGTATCTGGAGATCTTTCTCCTCCAAAGTACTGAACAAACTTTTGTCACCGGTCATGTGGAAAGAAGCTCCACTGTCAAGAAACCAACCACTTCCCACCATGGATGAAACCATGCATGCGAAGAGTGTGAAATCAAACTCAAACTGTGAAGCAAGTGCCTCACCTTCAGATCCTTCCTTGGATCCCTTCTTGGATTTCTTCTTTGGGCAATTAGTAGCATAATGGCCCAACTCATGACAACGAAAGCATCTCACCTTCGACTTGTCAACCTTCTTCACATCATTGAAAGAACTGGATTCGGAAAGATAACCCTTCTCCTTTCCCTTCTTCACCTTACTCGCTAAGGCACAGTTCTCCTCATCATGCATGCATGAAGAGCTGTCTCTGGTGCTCCGTCTGATCTCCTCCTACACAAGATCCGACCAAAGTCTCTCCCATCCTAGCAATTTCTCCGGACCATTGACAGAGTCCTGATAGGAATGCCAACTCTTCAGAAGACCAAGGAGAGCCAAGCTCACCAATTCCTCATCGTCAACAGTCACCCCCACACTTCCCAGCTCATACCTGCATTGGGTGAACTTCGTGAGATACCTGGGCATACTGTCTCCATTCTCACACTTAATGTTTCTGAGTTTATCCTTGAGCGCCATTCCACCAGCTCAAAACTCAACCGCTTCTAATCTAAAATTCGTGAGAACAAATTATTTCTTGTACAGAGATCAACTGTATGGGCATTCACCGGATATCTCACCTTCCAAAAGAAGGATGAATCCAGAGGCTACCTAGCCCGATTACAGACTCTGCCTGAAGAAATAAAATGTAAACACTTTCTGAATAATAGATCTGATGATCAACAGCTTTGATACCATGTAGAAATTTTGAATAATAAACACTTATTCACAGAGATTATCCCGATTATACACTATTGCACAATACATAATCTCCTCTACATTGATCATCAATTTAGCAGCATTAAAAACAATGAAACATCAATCGCATGCACACATTAACACAGTATGTAACCCGGGGAAAGCTTACAGCTAAAAACCCCACACTATTTGTATATTAATGATTGAGAACATGTAACAATACATAGTACAATACTCCTCACAAGTACTCAGTACTATCTCCACCTATTACACACAAAACTAGCTTAGATCCGAACAAGTCACAGGTTCAAATCTCCTTCGCTGCTTTGCCTGCCTCCACTGCACAATCCTGGTGAAAATCACGTGAGCACAAGCTATAATTGCCTTGATATTGGCCCACACTGCGCAATCCTCATTGGCATAACTCAATCCCATGCATGTGCAAATCTCATGCACAACTGATAGTCACAACTCACCCTTTCACTTACCTCTAACACCTATCTCTGTTGAACTGTCCATGCACTGAGTTAACTTATGTATTCTTTAGTTGCTTTATGAGTTAATAATTAGTGAATTAATTAAAAATCAATTCACACAACTCATCACTAGTGTATTCTGCAGTTAGACTAAATACAACTAGTTCAACTAAGTCAAACTAAACACAACTCCATCAACTCCACATCCAACTCCACAGAACTCACATGCATGAGTTCTAACTGAAGTCCTCCATGCAATAGCTCAACTGACCCACAAGAAAAGCGTATTTCCTTCTGACAACTGCATGTGCCACATCTGTAGCTCAAACTGAAGTGCTCCAAGAGGATAAGATAATGTTTATAGTTTAAATATTATTATGAGACAATAATATTTGACTTTTCTATTTTTAGCCTGGCAGTCTAAAAATAGACTCTGATCACTCCGCTGTGAACCAGAAATAGAAGTCCAGCTATTTTTCCCAACATGACCAATCATCCATAAACAGCATCCTGCAACTCATAGACCATGATCCATATGTCTAAAAATAGACTTTGCGCCAAAAATAGCATGCGGGCCCACTTAGTGAAGGCGACTCCTTTCCACTAAGCTCCATCATCTTGTTTCATTTTCAACACAGATACGTCTGCAATCACTCTTCTTTCGATAGGCACATATTTTTGTTTTCTTGAGCTACAAACTCGTGCAACTTCCGATCTATCCACTTTTCAATCTCCTTCTTAGTAAGTATCCACTTATGCGACATCACACATTCCTCAGATAGATCCCGGTCCCAGCAACAAAACCATTTGTTGGCTTAAGGGGGCTTGGACCTAGCTTCTGAGTTAGTTGCGTTAACCAACAAAACCCTACACTACCAGCCCTTTCGGCAACAACCCTTGTAGTGCAGGCTGGAATCTCACCCAAGGCAGTATTGGTGGATGCTATAACAAGGTTTCTGCATCCAGAGGGATATGTGATGTGTTTTTGCAGATCTACAACTTTTCCTTGACCTTCGTGAACCCTAACCCTTGAAACCTGGAACTTACAGTAAATGACATTAAACAAACTTATGTCCTTCATCGATTGCACTAAACATGCATAACATCATATAAATAAATAGATCTATGTCTTCGTGAATCTGTTAAGTACTTTTCCTGATTAAATGCATTCAATAGATCATAAATATAGTAAATTCAGAGATAAAATAGTAATACATAGATACACAGATAGTTCTTCAAAACAAGCCTTTATTATGCTTCAGATCTTCAAATACAACTCTTTCCAACCCTGTGCATGCAGTTGCAGGGGCCCGCACACTCAACTACAGACTTACCAAGGTCTCTGTGCACACAGCTGCAGAAGCCTTCCCCTTCACCCAAGTACATAATAGATAAAATCATACTCAACTTATGTACTTCTATTTCTTAGCTCCATATGACTCTTCTATGACTACTCTTCCTTCATTACAATACCATGGTCTGCGAACCATGGGCGGGTCTCAAAACAACTTGACTTTAACAAACAAAGGGGCTTTTACCTTCCTAAAGCCCCTTCGACTCCTATGGACTTGCGCTACTTGCACTGCACTCCTCAAAATGCGGAGACTTTATAATAAATTTAACAAAATTTGACCCAAGGGCTCCAGTCCCAACATGGCGATGGCGCGTTATAAGGAAGTGGTTTCGTGTTTGAGTCTCAGCATAACATATGGTTCAACCGTTGTTTAATTTTAACATATGGTATTGGTATATTAACATTTCGGCAGTTACATATAATGTGGTTCCAACGGGGTTGGGTGCGTCCACCAGGGGTGGCCCACGCACCCAATACACATTTTTTTAATATATTATATCAGGTCGTTGGGTGGGGTGGTGAGGTTGGTGGTCTGCCACCCCAAAAATCATATTTTTTTTTTTTTTTTATATAACATAATGGTTAAAAATATTTCGCCAGAAAATAAGGGATATTAGAAAAATTAAAGAGGTGACAAATTCACCCTTTCCGATGGCCGGATTTTGTGCATCGGAACTCTGCCAAATTGTTGCATCTATAGTGACTGCCACTTGGCCAAGTTTGACCAGAAATTTTACCAGCTATAACTTCAACATAGTCATATTTGAGTGTCATTCACACTGTTGGAATCAGGGCTACGAGCACTACGATCTAGTGTTGGTTTCACTTCCATCTGATGAATTTTATTTTTTAGCTATTTTCAATGCCACTTCTATTTATGGATCCTCTCGGATCACATGTTGTGTGCCATACACAATCCACATATCAGTTCAACAAGCCACCATCATATGGTGTCTATGGAAATGATCAAGGTGGTTATGTTGGTTGACGCAAGGGATACAACGATAGAGGTTGAGGTCGAGGAAGGTTTTACTATTTTACCTGTTGACGGGAAGAACATATAGCCCCAAACTGTCCACTAAAAGATAAGAACGACCTACGCTTCTACAACAAGTGTGGCGTGGGCAATCATTCATTAGAATATTTCCCTAAAACTATCAAATTTTTTTAGATAAAATAATTTTCAATATACTACAAAACATTCCAAAACAAGAAATATTGAATTCAAAGAATCTCCATGTGGTTACGAGGTCGAGCATTAGAAAGGATAATAATTAGAAAATTATTCGACCAACCAAAAATGCGGCTAAATATCTGGATATGCAGGAATAGAAAAACACAATAGAAAACATAGTTGATTTATTTTCCAATGAATTTGATTCACAAAAACTAGTGAAGGATGTCATATTAGAAGAATTTTTAGAACTATTAAAAGAAGAACATTCAGTCAGTTTTCTAGTAAAACTTCTGAACATGTTAAAATATTGTAATGAAAATAGAGAAAAATGTAAAAATGTCTGACAACTCTCACAAGGAAAGTAATTTGAATACCATGATCCACAAGTTGACCTTGAAATAAATGGATATATGGTAAAGAAAATCGTTTTTGACTACGGATCTCAAGTTAATATACTTCCATGAGAGACATGGACAAACATGGGAAAAGAGAATTTACATAAGACAACTAACTATCTTAAACTTTTTTTATCAAAGATTCATAGAACCTATTGGAATTCTAAGGCAAGTGAAAACTTAAATTATGGGCATCCCAACCATAGTTGATTTTGAAGTCATTGATTTAGTTGACAGAATGGTTGCATGTCCTGCTCTAGTCGGAAGACTATGGGGTTGGAGGATGAAAGCAACTATATCATTAGAGAAAGACAAGAAAATTATTATTCCTCTAGACCCACATGAAGGAAAATTGTGGATCGAAGCTTGTGAAGAAGAAACATAAATGAGACAATTGTAACAAGTACTACATGAAGATTGCGATAATATCAAACCAAATGATTTTGGTAAAAATTTTACAGGATTGCCTCTCTTTGTTAGCCATAATTTTGATACAAAGCTATACAAGTGGCAAGTTGAGAACTATGAATCAAAATCTAAAGAGTGTTTGATAATTGAAGTAATCCCAACAACAAAAATTTGACCTTGTTACTTTATCAAAGTAGTGCCTATTTTAAAAGAGAAGAGTTGTAGAGGAACTCTATCACTAATTCCAATAGACTTAATGAAAAATTAATATCAAACCAAATGCTTTTGGTAAAAATTTTACAAGATCACCTCTCTTTGTTGGCCATAATTTTGATACAAAGCTCTACGAGTGGCAAGTTGAGAACTATGAATCAAAATCTAAAGAGTGTTTGACAATTGAAGCAATCCCAACAACAAAAATTTGACCTTGTTACTTTATCAAAGTAGTGCCTATTTTAAAAGAGAAGAGTTGTAGAGGAACTCTATCACTGACTCCAATAGACTTAATGAAAAATACTAACAATATGATTCATTTTAATGAATATGTCTCACTTATAAATTATGTTGAACAAGTAACAAAATCCATTGGTGAATATGGAAGGTTACAAAGTCTCGTGCAGACCTTTATGGATCAAGCAACTAGATGGTGGGATACCCACTCATCTCAACTTCAAACATGGACAACAAAGAAAACATATTTCATTGAATGATTTGAAGGTCGAAATATTTTTACACAATCAGACATACCCATCTTTAGCCTTGGGCAAGGCCCCATTCATCACATACAAAATTGTGAGTCGGAATGGCAAAGGATTGGATTCAAAGAATAATGAGTTTGGCCTCATATGTTCCCAAACACTTTAGGCGATTTTTCCCAGTAAATGGTATAAAATAAATAAATCTTGAGAGAAATCCTTACAATGGAAATAATTGAGAGAGAATTTCATCAAAGATTTTGAATTCAAACTGGAGGAACGAGAATTGAATGATGCAAATGAAAAAATAAAGGAATTTATAAAAGAAAAATCAACTGACAATCAAACAACAATAATCGATACCTCATCAACATGTAATTTCGTGTCATGAACATCAGAGCCAAAGTTGGATAGGAAATTAGAAATGGAAGAAAAACTTATCCCTATCCAAAGTTTTTTCTAAAATAAAGATCATATGGAGAACCACAAAAGAATCAAATAAATGTACAAACTTGACAGACAAGAAATTGAGAAACCAGAAAATCAGATTTTACACCTACCTACTAAGAGATAAAAGTTGGGGACCAACGACTCAACAAATTAAAGACACCCGACTGGATTGATGTGGAAGTGAAAATACGATAAGTCAACATATCTAATGATGATCAACCAAATATCACCTAAATTGGTGACTATTGGTTGGACAAACATATAATAGAGTTCATCGACTTGCTCAAAGAATACCAAGATGTATTTTCCCGCGACTACAAAGACTTAATGGGAGTTGTGAAATAAATGAGAGAGATGAAAATCAACCAAATTTTAGGAGATAATCCAATCAAAAAGATACCATGTAAGTTTGCTCATAAGTATAATCCCATTGCACAAAATGAAATTGAGGGGATGCTGACAACCGATATTATCTACCCAATAGAAACATCAAAATGGTCAAGTCCCACGGTCATGTAGCCCAAAAAGCACAACCCAACTAAATTATGCATATGTGTCAATTATTGTGGGTTAAATAAACAAACAGTGACTGATCCATTCCCTACTTCTTTTGCAGATGAAATTATAAATGAGGTTGCAGGTCACGAATGCTACTTTTTTATAGATGGTTTCTCTGGGTACAACCAACTGCTTATTGCAGAAGAAAATAGAGAAAAGACAATGTGTGTCACTGATTTTTGTTCTTTTGGTTATCATGTAATTCCTTTTGGACTAAAAAATGCACCAGCGGTATTCTCACGGATCATCGTCAAAGCTTTCCAGGATTACATTTATAAAACTATGGTAATATACTTTAACA
Organism: Pinus tabuliformis; assembly: GCA_031772625.1. Classification (NCBI taxonomy): domain Eukaryota; kingdom Viridiplantae; phylum Streptophyta; class Pinopsida; order Pinales; family Pinaceae; genus Pinus; species Pinus tabuliformis. The sequence continues at coordinate 616,484,707 of CM062812.1, read as the reverse complement.
ACTAAATGATCTACACATTACTCAAAGATCATATGCAATGGCTAATATTAATGTTGGAACGGTGCAAATAAATTTGATTATCATTAAATATAACAAAATGTGTCTTTGCAATGCTGATATTTCTAGGCCATGTGGTTTAAAAGGATGGAATCAAAGTTGATATGCAAAAGATTAAAGTGATACTAGACTTGAAATCCCCTGTAAACCATAAGAAAATAAAATGTTGGATGTGGAGATTGATTATCTTCCTAATTTAGAGGTCTTGTTTGAGTTGCGTTTGGATCCCTGGGGGGTGTGTGGGGGCTTCCCCCCCACAATTGTTGTTTGGGGGGTCCAAGGGCGACGACTGCATGTTTGGAGCCCCCCACCTAGTGGGGGTTTGGGTCAAGTGCCCCTGAAGCTAAAAATAGATGAAAAAATTCATTGTAAAATATTGTAATTTCGTAGTCAATATGGGTCATTCATTAGGTGGAATCTTACGGTAGAAGTTATGTTTAATTTAGGGCTTTTTTCCCTAGAAGGAAACACCTCAGTTTATATGAGGGAATTGTATTGTATATGTGTATCATTATTCTGAGTGAGAAAGAGAGATGATATTGTGTGAGAGAGAAGAGGAAATTACAGTGGATCTACTATAGGTTGTATCTCTTCATTTTGTTGGATAATATAAAAGGAAGGACTTGTTGTTTCTCCGTGGACATAGCCAAAATTGGGTGAACCATGTATATCTATGCCTCTCTTATTCTATGCATTTCCATATTTGTGTTTCTATAATATTTTGTGTATTTCATTGCTCCATTAATTAATTTCTAACAATAAAATATTTTTGGGACACATTGGTTATTACAGACGATTCATCAGGCATTACTTGGATGTAACGTTCCCCATAGATGAAATTTTAAAGAAAGTTGTTCCATTCATTTGGTCAAAAGCATTTGACAAGTCATTCTAATTACTAATAAAGAAGTTAGTTGAAGCACCAATCCTCAAGTTTCCATACTAGTAAAAAAAGTTCCATGTGCATGTCAATGCATCGAACATGGCAGTCATAGCAGTTTTGGCTCAACCCGATGAGGAGGCGATCAACCATCCGAATGCCTACACTAATAAAAAACTCAATAAAGCAGAGAGAAAATACTCAACAACTGAAAGGGGGGATATTTCCATGATCTTTATGTAGAATTTCCCACTGTAGATCAATAGATTATGTAATATACTAAAGCAAAATACAAGATCTACTTCCACAACAAACTTGCAGAAGCTTAATCGACTTTGAGCAAGATCAAATAGAACACATATAACTAAGAATGAGAAATCAATCACACATGAACACAAAAGAATACTCTGGGGAAAGCCTAAGCTAAAAACCCTTATCTTTGTATTATCATACAAGTGGAAATATGTCCGGATTACATAAAGCTTTAGCTCACAAGCTATCCAGCTCTTAGTACAATCCTACAATATAGCTCACAGACTAAATAGACACACCATATGCCTTCCCTCAACCCTCCAAGCCTCCTATTTCTTTGCGCAGTTTCTCTTGAGGTCCAATGTTTCCACCTGTGTGAATTGGCCTCATCACAAACTCATCAAACTCAAAAGTAACTGCGCAATCTCCAAGGAATTAATTCCTTCTGCATGCAAGAGATATCCTCCATGGAATATTCCTACAACTGATAGTACATTGTCCCATCATCTAATCTCAACTGGGTCTTTGACTGAACTGACATGCATGAGTTATTTATGAGAGAATATTTGGTTATCTGAAGTGCAACAGTTACATGCATGCATGCATTAACTAACTGAACTCACAATCAGTTCCACAAACTGCTGGAACTAATCTAACTAGACTTAACTCAGTTAACTGAGCTAACTAAGTACAACTCATCCTGATCTCCTTTAATCAAGGGATAACTTCCCAATCAAAGGGGAAATTGTTGCATGTCTTCACATAGACTTCATGTTTGATTTTCTCCAACTAATTAACTCATGATGAATTAATTAATTATTTTACAAACAGCTACTAAGATCAAATTCGAATTTTAATTCTCAATTTTAGTTTAGGGACTAACTAAAATTGGAATGTATCCCGAAATGCCATTTATAGCAGTGCTATTTTTAGCACTTCTATTTTTAGCATTTCTTGTTGCTATTTTCAACACTCCCTCTCAACAAGAAAGGGATTATCAATCACCCCAATCTTGTCTCTGTGGAACTTGAACTTGCATTTTGACAATGTCTTAGTCAAAATATCTGCATCCTGCTCCTTAGTCGAAACATACAGCAACAACATGATCCTCTTCACCACACAGTATCGAAGATGATGGTATCGGATATCGATGTGCTTGGACTTGTAATGAAATATTGAATTCTCAGAGAGTTTGATACAACTCTAATTATCACAGTAGGTCACAGTTGGATCCATCCTCTGACCAAAAAATCCCACTAGAATCTTCTACATCCAAATGGCCTCACATGCTACCTGACTGGCAGCCATGTATTCAGCCTCTGTTGAGCTAAGTGCAACTGACCTCTGTTTCTTGCTGTACCAGGAAACTGCAGTTGAACCAAGGTTGAAGATTCCTCCAGAAGTGCTCTTCCGGTCTGATGGACTCCCTGCCCAATCTGCATCTGTGAAGCCCTGAAGCTTCACTCCCTCTATCTGTCTGTACCACAATCCATACTGAGATGTGCCTTTGAGGTATCTCAGCACATGCTTCGCTGCCTTCCAAAACAACTTGGTAGGTTGAACCATAGCTTGACTCAGCTAGTTCACCGCAAAGCATAAGTCTGGTCATGTGTTCACTAGATACATCAGTGAACCCACAAGCTGCCAATAAACAGTAGCAGCTACTACCTCACCTAAAGTAGCATCCTCCTTCCTCTAGTTACCAGCTAGAGGAGTCTGCATGGGCTTTCACTTCTCCATGTGGAACTGCCTAAGTATCTCATTGGCATACTTTCCTTGAGACATAAACACTTCCCCATCCTTCTGCCACACTTCCATGCCTCGAAAGTAGTGCATAAGACCCATGTCTTTCATATTGAACTCTCTTGCAAGGTCCTCCTTGCAAGACTTGATCAACTGATCATCACCTGTCAAAATCAGATCATCCACATAAAGAATAATGATCAATGGCTTACCTTCTACCATGATGTGGTAAAGGTTCGCATCTGCTTCACTCTTGGTGAAGCCCAACCCAGTGAAATAGTTGTCGATCCTGGTGTGCCAAGCATGAGGTGCTTGCTTCAGCCCATACAAAGCCCTCTTGAGTCAGCACACATGTGACTCACGATCAAAGGTCTCAAAACCTTTTGGCTGCTCAATGTACACCTCTTCCTCAATCTTCCCATTGAGGAATATTGTCTTCACATCCATTTGATGGATCTTCCAACCCATCTGAGCTGACAGTGCCAACATTGATCTGATAGATGAGTACCTTGCTATAGGAGCAAAGGTCTCATCATAGTCTATCCCCTTGACTTGTGAGAAACCACGGGCAACAACCCTTGCCTTATGTTTCTCAACGCTACCATCAGTTGCCTGCTTTACCTTGTAAAGCAATCGGGAACTCACCACTGACTTGTCCTGAGGTCTTGGGACAGCATCCCAAACACAGTTTTGAACGATGGAGTCATACTCCTCCACCATTGCATCAACCCAGACTAGTTCCTGCACTACCTCCTCCAATGAAGAAGGTTCAGACTCTACACACTCCCCAACCAGGGCCATGTAACTAGTTTACTGCTCGTGTGACCTCTCTGTCTGCGCTGAGAAGATGGTTGTCCCACATTCTCTCACGCATCCATCATCAACTTGTCAGCTTCCCTTAAGCGTTTCCGCCCATCTCTAGAAGACTCAGCATGAGTGGATGTCTCCACTCTCGTATCTTCTGCATGTGGCTGCTCTACATCAGTCTAAGGCTCCTCCTCCTTAGGAACTGAAAGTTCCTCCTCTGCATGCAACTTGAGCTCCCTCTCAAGTGATACTTGCATGGATTTCTGCTCATCGAACTTCAGATCTCTGTGTACCACTGTCCTCTGACTGGTAGGCAGGAACACCTGATAGTTGTGGGGTGTATCATTGTACCCCATAATTATCCCCAACTCAGCTATTGGATCTAGCTTCTTCCGGGCATCTTTGATCACATGGCAATAAACCGATGATCCAAAGATCTTGAAGTGACTCACATCTGGTCGCTTCCCGGAAAAGGCCTCCATATGTGTCTTCATTCCCAGTATACGGTGCGGGCTTCTATTCTACAAGTACATTGTTGTATTGCATGCCTCAGCCCACAAATGAAGTGGTAGGCTTTGGTCATGCAACATCGCTCGAGTTGCACCCACAATCGATCAGTTCTTCCTTTCGGCCACCCCATTCTGTTGTGGGTTATGGGGTGTCGTCAACTCCCGTTTAATTCCTTATGCAGCGCAAAAGTCCTTAAACTGTTGGGAGACATACTCTCCACCATTGTCACTACGCAAGGCCCTTATTTTATTTCCAGATTCTTTCTTTGCCAAGGCTTTAAACTCATAAAACCTTAAGAAGGTATCATCCTTCTTTTGCATAAAGTAGATCCAACATCTACGAGAAAAATCATCAATAAAAATAACATAGTACCTTTGTCTAGTGGTGGAGGCTGTAGAGAATGGTCCACAAACATTTGTGTGAACTCGCTCCAGGATTGCTCTAGCTCTACTATCTTGATCCTGAAAGGAATATTTCACATACTTACCCAAGGTACAACCTTTGCATGTATTCGTCTGCTCCAATTTTCCCTTGGGAAGTCTGGTAGAAATCTATTACATGATCTTCAAGGCCCCATGGTGCAAGTGGCCCAATATTCTATGCCATAGCTCGCCAACATCTTGGCTCTGCACCATCTCTGCTTTGGAACTCAATGCAACATAGTCGTCTACCTCCAATTTGTAGAGATTCTTAACTCAAATCCCAATCCTCTTGATCTGTCCAGTACCGATATGCCTCAGGAATACATTTTCTTTACTAAAGACTACATCATAGCCTTTGTCTTCTAGCATAGTGATAGACACAAGATTCTTCTTCAGACCCGATACATACTTTACATCAGTCAGGGTGAGAGGAGCTCCATGCTCCCTCTGAAACACAACCGTACCTTCACCTAAAACACGGTACTTTCCATCATCGCCCATATTAATCCACATCTGGAGATCCTTCTCCTCCAAGGTACTGAAAAGATTCTTGTCGCCGGTGTGGAACGAAGCTCCACTGTCCAGGTACCAAACACATCCCACCATGGATGAAACCATGCATGTGATGAGGGAGAAATCCAATTCGAACTATGAGGCCAGTGCCTCACCATCTGATCCCTTTGAGGATCCCTTCTTGGATTTATTTTGTGGACAATTCGTAGCATAATGGCCCACCTCATGACAATGAAAGCATCGCACTTTCGATTTGTCAAACTTCTTCCCACCATGAGAAGAATTGGATTTGGAATGGGATGCCTTCCCTTTCCCTTTCCTCACCTTACTCGCTAAGGCTAGATTTTCTTCATCGTCTTGCTTTGATGAAGATCCATCTCTGGTGCTTCATCTTATCTCCTCCTGCATCAGATCCGACCAAATTCGTTCCCAATCTGGTAGTTTCTCTCTTCCATTTACCGAGTCTTGGTAGATATGCCAGCTCTTAGGAAGACCGAGGAGAGCAAGACTTGCCATGTCATCATCGGCTGTCGTGATCCCTACACTTCCAAGCTCATCCCTGCAGGTGATGAGCTTGTTCGGATATGTAGAGATTGTGTTGCCCTTTTCACACTTGATTTTCCGAAGCTTGTCTTTCAGCGCTAGCTTCCTCTGATCGTTGTTGTTCTGATATAGATCTTTCAATGTTTTCCACATTGAAAACGGTGTCTCCTTCCCATGGAGACTCGAGACTATGTGGTCTCGAACTCCCTCCAGAAGGATTCTCCTCACTCTAGCCACACATTTCTTCCATTCCACCAATTTTGTAGCATTAGCTATTGTCGGCTTGGGGACTTCTTGATCAATGAAGTCCTTTAGACCGTTTTCCTCTAATACTGCTTCCATGCGATCCTTCCAGGCTATATAATTCAAGCTGCCATCGAGGGCATACTTAAGTCTTAAACCGTTGAACGCCATTGGTGAAATTTGAGATGTGATAAGAATTTGAATTCTATAATTAGGAACTTCAAACTTTGAACTTCTCCCTTCTTTGTATACTATTCTTCGCTTTGATCACCTTTGCTCTGATACAATGTAAAATTTCCCACTATAGATCAACAAATTATGCAATATACTAAAGCAAAATACAAGATCTACTTCTACAACAAACTTGTGGAAGCTTAATCGGTTTTTAGCAAGATCAAATAGAACATATATAACTGAGAATGAGAAAGCAATCACACATGAACACAGAAGAATACTCTGGGGAAAGCCTCAACTGAAAACCCTGATCTCTGTATTATCATACAAGTGGAAATATGTCTGAATTACACAAAGCTTTAGCTCACAAGCTATCCAACTCTTAGTACAATCCTACAATATAGCTCACAAACTGAATAGACACACCATATGCCTTCCCTCAGCCCTCCAAGCCTCCTATTTCCTTGCGCAGTTTCTCTTGGGGTCCAATGCTGCCACCTGTGTGAATTGGCCTCATCACACACTCATTAAACTCAAAAGTAACTGCGCAATCTCCAAGGAATGAATTCCTTCTGCATGCAAGAGATATCCTCCATGGAATATTCCTGCAACTGATAGTACATTGTCCCATCATCTGATCTCAACTAGGTCTCTGACTAAATTGACATGCATGAGTTATTTATGAGAGAATATTCAGTTATCTAAAGTGCAACAGTTACATGCATGCATGCATTAACTAACTGAACACACAATCAGTTCCACAAACTGTTGGAACTAATCTAACTAGACTTAACGTTAACTGAGCTAACTAATTACAACTCAAAGTATAGCTCATCCTAATCTCCTTTAATCAAGGGATAGTTTCCTCAATCAAAGGGGAAACTGTTGCATGTCTTCACATAGACTTCATGTTTGATTTTCTCCAACTAATTAACTCAAGATGAATTAATTAATTATTTTACAAATAGCTGCTAAGATCAAATTAGAATTGTAATTCTCAATTTTAGTTTAGGGACTAACTGAAATTGGAATTTATCCTGAAATGCTATTTATAGCAGTGTTATTTTTAGCACTTCTATTTTTAACATTTCTTGTTGCTATTTTCAACACTTTAATTTGTAGAAGTTTTGACATTACCTTCTGGCCCATTTATATTTTATACTAATTATCAGGCACTAAAGTACCTCGTGAATAAACCAGATCATCAAGAGCACATTTGTCGATGGTTATTATTGATTCAAGAATTTGAATTTGAAGTAATTATTCGACCAGGAAAGAATAACGTCAGTCTCGTTTTTATCTCGACAGGACACTGGAGAAGAGCTAATGGATATAGAAGAAAATCTCCCAGATGTGCGCCTTTTTTGGAATTGAACAAGACCCTATAAAGTTGGCCAAAATTGTGGATTTTTTGTACATGGGAAAAGCACTTGAGGGATAATCTGAAAAGAAAAGAAAAACTCTTGCAATTAAAGAGGCACCATTTACTTTGATAAATGGACAATTATACAAATTGGGTATTGATGAGGTACTACGCAAATCTATCTTGGGACATGAAAGGAAGGATATCATTGACAAGGCACATAAAGGAGGAGCAATAGGTCACTACTAGGGTGACACAACCGTGAGGAAGATACTACAAGCAAGGTTATGGTGGACAACAACATTCCATGATTGTCGACTACATGTACAAAAATGTGATATATGCTAAATATTTGGGCATCCACTACCCAAACACAATGTCATTGCATTCAATTGTCCCGTTACTACCCTTTGAGATTTGGACAATTGAATTGGTTGGACCATTTCCCAAAATAGCTAAATGGACGGGAGAAAAATACATCGTAACAACAGTGGAATATCTTACAAAGTGGGCGGAGGAAGCATTGGTTGAACCATGTACCAAAGAAGTAGTAGCAAAATTCATATATGAAAACATAGCAACATGGTTCAGTTGTCCTTTGGTCATCATCAATGATAGAGGAACTCACTTTGTGAATGTTATGATCTAGACACTAATGAATAATTTTAAGATTGAATAGAGAAATACCACTGCCTATCACCTACAAGCAAATGTCATTGTCAAATATTTCAATAAAACATTGCACACGGGATTAACAAAAGTTTGCAATCTAGATAGAGATGAATGGGATGATAAGGTAACATCCATCCTTTGGACATACTGCACAATGTATAAGTATTCGACAAGATCGACACCTTTCAAACTTGTTTATGGTCAACAAGCAATCATTCCATTCCAATGCTTAGTGAATGCAGTATGTGTTTTGACTATATTGAAGTATATTACAAAGTTGAAGAAGGAACGACTCCAACAATTACAACAACTTGAGGAAGACCAACTGCATGCACTCTATCACCAAAAAAATAGTAAATATCAACAAAAGGTGTGGCATGATAAAAACTTGCAAATGAATAATTTTAAATTTGGTGACCTAGTTCTACTATATGACAGTCGAATGAAGGGTAAATGAAGGAAATTAGAAATTGCATCGTTGGAACCCTTCATGATTGAAGATATACGACCTTTAGGAGAAATTCAGTTGAAGATATTGCAGAGGCATCTATTCAAGTCACTTGTCAATGGTACCTGACTCAAAAAGTGTGTCTCCTAATACGAATGGTGTGTTCCTTGTGAAATCCTATCTGAGGCACCAGGAACATGAGTTATCTTGAAAACCACATTGTTGTTGGCTAATTAACCAAAATTTGTAAAATTAGTAGTTTTGCTTCTTAATTAGAAGTTTACAAATTATTACAAAAAGCAGTTAAAAATTAACAATAAAGTTACTGATAAAGCAGTTGGAGATCCAATAAAAAAATAAAAACATAATCAAGAAGACAAAAGTGATGGAAATATGGAGCAAGAAAAGGATTTGTGCAATCTCTTGAACAAAAGGATCAAATAGAATATGGATCGACACCATTCAAAGCAATACAAATGACAAAAATGTAGATTGAAATTCATAGAACACTATAGACAATCCGACTTAATGGGCAAATCAAGAAATCGACTCGAAGAAGAAAAGAATCCTTCGACATATCATGGAAATAAATAGCATTTCAACAGGACAAATAACAAGGATAAAGGCTTTCACCATGTGTCAGACAAAAGTCTTAGAAATAAATGCCAAGCACATGATTTTGACAATGCAGTACACAAGAGACAAAACCCATAATTAAAAAATCAAAATATTTGAACAAATCAGTCCAATCATGACCTGTCACATACTCCACAAGTCTCATCATTATCATATGTATGCCAAAACTCATTTGAAATCATTCCAAAATCATCTACCATTCCACAAAGAAGGTAGCGATCAAGTGGCATGCACGCATTATGTGATGTTGGTGGATCAACTCAAAATTCAACGCGACAACTCACGGAAGAGGAAGAAAGTGAAAATGATAGTGCATTAAATTTTGAATCCATAAAAGTTGATAATGTCTCAGATGCACTTAGCATTTTTCCAAAATAATTGTTAAGTGTCAATTGTGACTTTGGCGACATTCTAGACATCTCGAGCCCTGTTATTTATGATTCTAAGTTGTTAGATTGTTTGAGGACTGTATAATTCCAAAGTGATTTCGCAATGGCGAAAATAAAAGTCCACTCTGAAGAATTCAATGTTATGGTTTAGCCACGAACAAAATAAAGGTATAATATTGCAGAGAAAACAGAGTTGCAAGTTCGCGTGCATTACTTAAAGTATGTGAAGGTAGAAGAACCTTCCTGGGAGAAGCACTATGAATCGTTTGTTCATTGGGCCAAGCTATATAATCAGTGGAATTCAGACTCTGAGTGGTTAGATAACATTGGAATCCACCACATTCTTAGTGCCCCGCTAATGGCTGATATGAATGGCATGAAGGAAGAAGCTTCCAAATATTTGGTAAGCATATATCACAATGGGAAGATTTGGCTCACCCAACCGTATTCAATTTCCGAGACTTCCATTCATATTATCATAGTATTTTTGTACAAAGGAGAGAATGTATCTAATACAATCTACTATAATAAATGGATTGCAAAATTTGCAGGCGGAAGCTCTAGTAAGAATTCACAATAGTTAGTAATTAACCAGGTTCAAGACCCTATGGTAAGATGGATTTGCACGATTGTTGCACTCTTTCTCACACCTGTTGGTCGAGATTTTGATGTCAAATTAAATATAGTAGAATCAATTGGTGAGATTGCAACCTCCACGAAGACATTTAATTTCGCGAAATACCTCACGGGCCTCATAAAGACCAACTATCAGGACTGCCAAAACTCTGGTAAACACATTTGTTTCCCTTCTTTTCTTATTTGGTTAGAAATGAAATCTAATCCATTAGATGGGGAGACATACTTCACTAGGAAGGATATGTTGCTCATGCATAGCTTCAAGATTTTTTCGCATGGCTAGTCGGGGAAGTCACAGTCTTTGGGCCCCCCTAAGCTGTTCAAGAGTTGGTTGTTTAATATAAAGTCATCCTCTAATAAGTGGAGGGTTCCACAACATATACGTCAAGCGTTTCCACCATTTTCCCACATTCAGTTATGTCTAGATGTTACCAAATTCTAGTATAATAATACTGCCAAGGTGGACCTTCAAGAATTTCCTTATCAACCCACTATAGAGAAAATATTTGATGAATTATGTTAACATTCTAATACAAATTTTCTTATCCCTCCCAGAGTCCTAGAAGCAGTTGAGGACATTATTACCCCACTCTCTGATGCAGAGCAGGAAGAGGAGATAGAAGTTGCATTGTATTTGTAGCCCTTTAAGGTCAACTTGTCAGCCCTGTTGGCCAAATCATCACAGAAGTCAATTCGGAAAGAGTCTTACAGTCCTAAGTCCACTGCGAATTATTCTTAAGGAATTCGTTGGGTGGAGGTGTTATCGGAAATTCAACTACATAACCCTCAACAAAAACAATAGTTTGATGAAGCTATTCGACAAGTGGTTGAGTCTACCAAACAAAAAGGTAAAGTTGAAAGGCCCTGCAAGGAGGGAAAATTTTAAGGATGAAATTTTAACTTGAAGTTTAGAAACCTTAGCGAATATCATAGTCCATCATATGCAATATATAAAATATTTGACAATATTTTTGTAAAAATATTCAAATTTCAAAAAACATTATACAGCCTTTATTAAAATTTTAGCGATTTTTAAGGTGAAAGAATTTTGTACTATAAAATTTGGGCGAATCATTTAAAAAAAATGGAAACTAGCGAATTCTTTTTTTTTGGAAAAAACATGGAAAATTACCCCACCTATGAATATTAGCCCTTAAAATGTTTCGTGCCCGCAAGACAAAAACAATAATTTCATCTATTGAAGCAAACATACAACAAGCATTAGGAAATGTTAAGGATTCTTTTATGGAGAATATTCAACAGAAAATGAAAGAAATTTATGAAGCTTCATTAAGACATAAGCTTGTACAAAATGGCACCTCTACAAGGAGGAAAAATGGAAATTTTACTCAGGAATTCTGATCAACATCAAGATCATTTTGAGTAGGCTGAAACTTCACAGACCAAGACTCAAGTGACTGAAATTGATTTAAATAGGGATAATCTACCTAACTCCTCGACGTATATTTAAGAGGAGGAGAAACATCAATCAGATGGAGATGCGTCAGTTCAGCAGAACCCCCAATATAATTCATCAGAACACACTCAGTGGGATGAAATAGTTAGAACTCATAATACATAGACACAACAACTGACGATTGTGCCAACAGACTAGAAACAAACAGTACTAAATGATCTTCCATTAACTAATCCATCAGTCATTCATCCTTCTTCAATCGGCGCAATTTCATCTAAGCCGACATCAACAAGCACACAAGGCACTCGAATAAATAAGTAATTTATTGATATAAGCACTAAGTATGTTGACCTAAATCTTGCCAGTGATAAGAAAATATTTGAAGTCTTGTAGCATACTGTAAAAGCAGCCAAGTTGTGATTGAAAAAGAGAAAGAAAGACACCACTAAGATTTAATAGAGACAGGAACGAGAAAGGGATATTTGGTTGGACTGTCAGTATCAGGCAGCAGAAAAATTTGATGTCAACATTTCAGTCAAATTTGATGATCATATTGTTTCCTTTCAGTAGTTGGTGTATCTTTTGATTGACAAAAGTGAGAACCTTACTGCACATATAACAAACTTGCAGACTAGACCAATGATGGAAAGAAGTGAGAAAATCACAGAGATAATTCAAACAACTCATTAGGAGTTCCGAGCATCCAAGCAGATACTAGATTAGACACTTGACAGCGAATTTTCTTTAATGACTACAGGCACAATTGGCCCACCTAGCTAGAATCAACTCATAGCCACATTAGGGTGCAAGAAATAGTCATTCATGATCTGGCTGCAAGGAAAGTGACCGATGTAAGAGCCAAACGAGAATTGGAGAAAAAGATAGATCAGGGAAGGAAGCACCAAGCCCAGCTAGTGCAACATGAGCAGCATTAGCTTAGAGAAGGAAACAAAGCATAACTCAAAGAAAATCATGCAAGGACTATATAGATTCAATGTTAGACCATTGCAAAGAATGATACATGATAGAAATCATCAAGATGAGCTATGGCACCGAAGTTTTTCTCATCTACACTATGAAACCCTCACTAAAGTAAGGAGAATAGTATATGGAATGCTTGAATTTCAAACTAATCATGATCGGGTATGTCCAAGATGTGGCAGTGGAAAGAAGTCAATGGAACCATTCCCTTCTAACAAAACGAGGACCTGTGATATTCTACAACTTATACATTTTGATCTATGTGGAACAATGCCTGTAAAATATTTGGGTGGATATCTATATTACATAATCTTTGTGGATGACTTCTCCTAAAAGACTTGGATATTCTATTTGAAGCACAACGATGAAACATTTGATATGTTCTAGGACTTCAAGGCTCTAATAGAGAATCAAACAGGGAAGAGAATCAAGGTATTTAGATCTAATAATGGTGGAGAATACACTTCTAATGAGTACATGGACTTTTGAAAGAAGGCTAGAATCAAGAAGGATACAATTGTACCTTATAATCCTGAGCAGAATGGTGTAGTTGAAATAAAGAAAAATACCATCATGGAAGCTCCCCGATCCATGTTGCATGATCAAAAGCTACTAAAGATCCTTTAGGATAAACCACTAATATAGTGGTATATTTTCAAAACAAGATTCCTCTTCAATCCTTGGGTGATAAGACTCCTGAATAAGTGTTTACAGGTGTGAAGCTCGATGTTTGACATCTAATGATATTTGGCTACTCTGTGTCCTTTCATTTTCTGAAGGAAAAGATGAAAAATATGGAAGCCACTAGAAAGAAATGTACATTTGTTGGGTATTGTGATAATTCTAAATCTTTTAGAATATATGTTCCTAGTCAAAGGAATATCGAGTTTAGAAGGGATGTGTCTTTCAATGAAGATGTTGCCCTTGGAAAAGCAAGGGATATTCCTCCTCCTCCTCCTGTTCAAAAGAGGGATGATGACATGGACCTACTTGAAGGTCCCTTTATGCATGAACCTAAGAAAGATGTTGTTGATGATCCCATGGAACCTATGGACCACTTAGATCCTCCTCAATATGATCCCCCTGCCAGGAAATGACCTCTTTGGATTTGTGATACATTATAGGATGTTGAAAGACATGTTGTTGCTAGAGAAACCTTCAAGGAAAGTAAGAAGCCATGTCTATACTAGGGATATGTTGTGCCCATGAGTTCCATCATGCAGGCTGAACCAACCACCTTTGAGTGTTAATTTGGCCTCTCAATGTCAAATTCCAATCATGGGACTGGATTCCTCCTTTTAAGAGGGCTAATTTTTCCTTTTAAAGCACTTGATTTGGACAAGGGAATGTGCATTTTTTAATTGAATCCCACATGTGCACAAAAGGACAAGTCAGCCCAAAAAATAAATTGGACACCCTCGGATGGCTATAAATACAAGTCAAGTGACCCTCATTTAGATATGATCATGATCATTCTTCTTTCTTTGGTGTTGTCGCTATGACAAACACCCTCCAGAATTTTGCCCACACTCGAATTTTGGAGCCTACTATGGATCCTATGATCAGTCATTCCATAGTCACTTCTTAGTTAGTTTATGATTTTTAGCTCCCTTCTTGGATTGGAAGTGTCAAGGGTACTTTCTCGCACATGCTCAATTTGTAACTAGTTCAAGAACGCATTCTTCTGCACAAGCTTGAAAAAGCATAGCATAGTCCATCAAGATAGTGTCTATGCAATGTTCAACCCATGTCGACAGTCAGTGTGCACTGTCATTGACAACCCCTTACTTTTGGTTGTGTTTGTACTTATATTTTGGTGAGTTTTTCAAATTGTCGCTTTTGCACACCTTTGTTTTTGCAAGTGTAGTTTTCATGCTTTTGATTGTCGCTCTTTCTTTATTTTACTTTAATTAGTGTCATTTTCATGTTATCTTTGCTATGCCATGTGTCTCTTCAACTATCGTTCGCATATCGCAAGTGTCGCTCTCCTTTTTCTCTTCATATAGTAAATGTCATATTTATGCAAGTTAGCTATCACATAATCTGTATAAGCTCATTTTGGTGGTTTCAAGGGTTTATATTCATGAAAATGAGTTGATATTACCATGACAACACCTCTCGCACTCATTCCCAAAGTTTTAAGTATTGTCGCACAAGTGTCATCACGATCGTCACAAAGTGTATCTTTAGTGTCACACTTTTCGTAAAGTCATCGTAAAGTTGTCACATTCAGGGAAATATGTTGTTAACATGTTTTGGACGATATATGTTGTTATGTAATCAAGAAATCTAAGTGTGTGAACACAGTTAAATCTTATCACTATTGACATTAGTTTCACTGATCGCACACTTAGCCAAATTTTGGAAAATTCCCAGCAACTTAGCCTCATATGGCCTTCCTAAACTATGCATTGAGCAGTCCCAACCCTCAAGTTGCAACCCTGCCTCTTGACATTACACATTGAGCAGTCCCAACCCTCAAGCTACAACCCTACCTCTTGACACTGCATGTGAATTTCCTACCTTTCAGGACTATGCACTATGTAGTCTCAGTGCTCAAACCCAAGACTTGGCCTCCAAAATTGTGTAATCCAGCCCTCCAACCTTACCCCAACTGCACACTCCGCAGTCTCTTAGCTCAATCCCAAACCCTGAGTTCTTGAACTAAGTAACTGTGCAATCACTAAGTATTCTCTTCCTCCTAGAATTGCACAGTTGACAGAAACAGTGCAAAACCCTGCAGCCTGACTCACGGAGCCTCAAAACTGTGCAATCTATCTACATAGTCCAGCCTAAATTACACATTGTGTAGTCTCAAGGCTCAAGCCTCATCCCAGAACTCTTGAACTACATAATTATGCAATCACCTAGGCTTTGCGGTCTTCCAAAACTATGCAATGGGAAAAATCAATGTTCAAACCCTCAACCTAGCTCCATGAGCTCCCCAACTGTGTAATATTTTTTCTCAGTCTAAGCATGAACTGCGCATTGCGCAGTATCAAGTCTCAATCTTGACCCTTCACTACCTAATTTATGTAACTGCGCAATCAGTGATCCTCTCCCTCAGCTTGCTACCTGATTTTGGCTCAGTTAGTGGATCATCATGCATAATCTTAGACTAGGGGTTTATCATACTGATGTCGTCTTGTCATGAGTGGATTGAAAATGGTAGAACTCTGTCATGTCATGGAAAGATGATGAAGAATAATATGGATAAGAAGGACATGCTAGAAGACACATATGAAGCTGAAGAGATAAGATTATCATCAGACAAGAAGATGAAGGAACATTGGATTACAACAAAAGACCAAAGATCAGGATCGCATGAAGACTCCAACTAATTCACAACCCTTTGGAGGGTATATATGAAGAGAATAGCATATCTATCATGAATATTGAGCATTGGATACATTTCTTACTAAACACAAAAGGAAAGAAGCAGCAAGAAGGACATCTTGGCATTGCCACATCATCATGCAGTGCATGTCATCAGTGTCATGTCATGTCTAGTCACAAGTCATTATATTCCACGTCATTATTGTGGATTATGTAATTATCTATTAAAAATGTATTGTAAAGTGGAATTCCAAAGGACACATTCAGAATATGAAGAGACATGTAAAGTTGAAAAGTCATAGGAAGTCAAACAGACATGGAGGTAGTCAAAGAGTCACAAGGAAGGTGAAGCATCACTTCTTGGTTATATATACACCCTCTTGTATGCGCAATGTACTTTTAAGCTTGTCTCCTATGGAAAGGAATTAGAGAGACAAGCTAGTTCTTTTGGGGAGAAAGGAGTGGCTCCAAGGCTACACTATTGGGGCTAGTGGTGTTCGTTGTATACATGTGTCTTGTGAATTTTACTTAATACTTGAAGCCTGATGGTCGGCACGTTTTCATGCATGGATTGTGAATATTTGTAAGAATTCTCTGTGAATATTTATGATTCATGTTTGCTTTCATGTGTACTAAAGTAGTTGAACTATTTCATTTATTTTAGTGCTTATCTAATTGAGAATTTGTTGTAATGGTTGTTATAACTGTCGCATCCTTGTGGACTATTCCATTGGATGTTAGACAGGCCTTCTTGTTTATAATGGTTACAATGACCATCACATCTTTGTGGACTATTTCGTTGGATGTTAGATGGATATTTTATGTGTGTGTGTGTCTCTACTAGGGTACTATTACCTATCTCCTAGAGGCTTACTTTCCTTTCCTTATGTAGTAGAATAATCTTGACACACATACAACTAAACACTCACCAGGCATACTCGCTTGTTGATCTGAGATTACTTATGCATAACTCTCTTATGTTTAACTTTGTAGCCAAGGAAAACCTATAAAATACATGGCAGTTGAGCCAATATCTCAGATGGGGCACCTATTCTAAATGGTGTGAGGTATAATTTGGACTTCACATTAGGGAGACACTCTTGGTTGATGGATTTCCACCACCATCAACAAAATGGCACTATAAGGAGGGCCAAATGACAAGTTGTGACTGTTGATTCTGCTTTGAATCTCTTATTCAAAATGGCTCTTCCCCAAATCATAATCCCGGGATGCTTTTTTAAAGAGCTTAAGCTTACCATCCCTATGGAAGTTTTTCATAACCTATCCCAATTTAAATTTGATGGCAAGGGTGAATTGACTCTTCGTAAACATTTGTTTCAAGTTGTCCCCTTTTTTCCTTTCTAATGGAATAATTGCAAGAATGTTATTGCTAGATTACTCACCCTCAAATTTGAAGGTCGTGTTAAGAGATGGTACTATACATTACCCGTGGATCGTTGCTTCGATCCATTCATTTGACGATCTTGCGAAGGAGATTCATAAAGCATTTGATAGGTATGATTATCGGGATGTTCTTAAAATAATTAGTCACCTAAGAATGAATCCTAATGACTCAATTGAGGATTTATTTGATCATTTCCTTTACCTTTTCTATGAATTCCCTTAAGAAAATACGAATTAGAATTTCTTTAAACAAAAGTTCAAGTGTTTGGTTCATACCTATTTGCACAGCGAATCCAAACAACATGATGTTTATGCTTCCCCAATTCTTGTAAACCATGAGACACCCCTAATTTCAGAGGAGGAACCTACTATTCCTTTTTCTCGTTATCCTCCTCCTTTTCTAGTTTCGATGAGGGTGCCTCCTTGCGATGATAATAAAGTTTGGAGATATGCTAAACAAATTCCCAATCCATCTCCTCATTCTTCTTGCACTTGTCATGACCCATATTCAATGAAGGAAATCCCAAAATGGCTTATGAAGCCCATGCTAAAGACTAACTCCTCCATTATGCAAGATGATGTTACTATTCATAACTATAGTCTCAAACCTGATTTGGATTTATGTTATCCTCTATCATCTATGTGCCATGACTCTTTGTACCATGATTTCCCCGATCAATCTACTCCACCAGCTAGTTTTCCACACTCTCTTGATTTTTGATTTATTGGTTCAAAGTGCAATCAGATACAAGGCAATCACATTACACAGGTAGAGGAGAAAGAAGATGAATATGCTTTCAATATTTCTTCCCTTTTTCAAAATCCTCCATGTCAAAACAATGTGCTTTCATTCTTGGATGATTCCGAATATGTTAATCTCAGTAGTGAATTAAATGCAATAAATTATTTCAATCAATCCTTAGCCTTGGGAAACAATCATTTCGATGATGACGACTTTGTTGACATTAGGTGAATTTTGAGGTCTAAAATGGGCCTGGAAATAATAAAATAATATTATTACATCATCAAATTTTAGAGGGAAAAAAGAAAAAAAAAAAATCAACTCGTATTTTCAACTTATCTCCCTATGCGTTTACTGAAATTTCAAGTGAAAACACTTGTTGGATGAATAATTTGATTCCTCATCCAAGGAGTACCAATATTGCATACTTTCGATGGACCCTGTTACACAAAAAATGAGAAATACATGAAAAACGTGATTGCAATCACATTTTTTCATGTATTTCTCATTTTTCATGTAGCAGGGTCAACCAAAAGTATGCAACATGGGTACTCCTTGCACTAGGAATAAATTTTTCATCCGATGAGTACTCCCGCTCGAAATTTGAGTAAAAACTTAGGGAGATAACTTGAAAATACGAGTTGAAAAAGTAATGTTTTTTTTTTAATCATTTTACCATTTTACTCCAAAAATGGTGAATCATCAACCATGGTTGACATCATCATCTTGAATCCTATTGGTTCTTATAAAGTTTATTTTGGTTGTACATTTTTCTTAGGAGGCCCATTTTAGACCTAAAAATTCCCCTAATGTGTATGTGATCACGAATTCCCAAGTGCATCATTTGATCTTTCAATTTCTCATGAAGACATTACTTTAGATCTAGAATATGATTCGGTCAAAGAAGATGTCCTTACCAAAACTTCCTCTTCATCTCACTATCCCTTATGCTCTATCGTTTGTGATGCATCTACTAGTGACGGAGATACTCCATGCTCCTTAAGTTTTTCATCCAATGAGTTAACTTCTCAATTGACACAAGGTGGTGAGATTATTCATGATGAAAATGAAAACAATAAAATCATTGGATACTCTTTCCATCCATCATCCTCTCTTCTCTTACATGAAGAAAAATCTCCAAACTAGCTTGCTCATGAAATTCCATCGCTCAGATGAATCCTTCAACTTGTGTAATCTAGTTATCGAAGTTGAAAAATCTGGTTAAATTAGTGACATAGATGGTTGTCATCTGGTGATCAGTGGTCTTATTGAAACCAGTGGTAACAACTATCCTCCTACCATGCATGATCTGGTTCAATCTTCAGGATGCAATTCTACAATCCTTGAAAGTTTCGGGACTTTTCAGGAAGTCGAGGAACTTCAACTTCTGTTGATGGCTATGACAGGATCTCACAACTCTGGTAAGCCCTTTGAACTAAGTTAGATCTAGTTTATTTCACATAATACTTATTTTTGCATGGTTTCACTTGATGCAAATTTCTTTCTAGAATATATTTGGTATTTCAAATGTAATCTTTCAAACTTTTGAGATTTGGTTTCTGATTAGATTCAGGAATCTTCTTTAGTTGATCCATCTTCATGCAAATATCTCGCATCAAACTTGGGTTTGGAATGTGTATCTCTCGTAAATTCATGGAATTGAGAATTTGATCATTTTGAAGGCTATCTTTGACCAAAAGAATCATGCCTATCAGATTCATGTTTTTCTTGCGAATGTTATATTGCAAATGTTTCCCGTAATCACACCTAAAATCCTCTTGAGTGATAATGAATGCATGATTTATTGCATGAATCAAAATCTTCTTCATTCACTGTGTCTTGACTGATCTCATGTGTTTGTTGTATTGGCATCCCTTTTAAATTCTTTCAATGATTATGATGCTTGTACAGTCTGTCACCAATTACAAGAAAATGGTTTGTCACATTCGGCCTATGAGGAAGTTAGTTCAATTGTTCAAAGCATTCACAGAGTTGTTCAAATTGATTTATCTTTGTTAATTAAAAACTAGGAATTTGATGCTTTAATCATCCCATCTGACCATTATTCTATCTCTGATAACTGTCATTCATCTTAGCATTTTCCCACCAGCATGTCTAATGACAGTTATTTTACATCCTTTGATATTTATGGTTTATCTCACCATTCAGATACTTGTCACACAGCTGAGGCACTTCAGCCCTTTGCTAATGGTTATGTCAGGTCCTCACTGTCTTGGCATGCTTGCTGGATATAATTAGATCTATTTTCCCTCACAATATTCTCATCGTAGTCTCATGCCTCTAATTGAAAATTCATCTTTTCAAATATTTCGGTGTTTTCAAGAGGATTATCATGAATTTTATGATCCAATGTGTTATCACTCAGGTTGTCCTTAAGCTTCAGAAAGGATACGGCCGAGGTAACCACTAACCAACTTTGGACTGCAGGTCCTAGCCTACCTGCAGTCAGAGAGGGCTCTCTCTTTATGATTTAGCTTTGTTGAAGATGATGTTAGGCTAGCTATTGAGTTCAAGGGGTTTTGTTTATGTTTGGTGGGAAGGAGGATGCTTTCAAACAGAGAGGCAATGCATAGTGTGGTAAGTTTCAAACCATTGGGCATGGAGTCATGGAGTAAGACTGCTGGTGCGTTTTCTTGGTGACAAGAGGAATGAGGAGCAAGGTAGCTGCTTATGAAACAATATTCAAGGTAAAAGAGATGGATTGGGGGCTAAGGAATGAGAGGCAACAAAGAATCTCTCAAACAGGTTAGCAAAGGGAAGATGAATGAACTCTATCTAGGAGCAGCTAAGAATTCTTAGACAACAGTCATTCATATGTGAAATAGATTAAACATGAGCCATAAAGGAATTCATATTTATGCCTAAATCAAGAAGAAAACATAAAGAGCCACAAAAACTGAGCATAGAGTGCAGCTAAGCAAATTCTAAGCCAATCTTTTGTTTTGTGACTTGAGCATGTATGAAATTGAGATAACAGTGGTGAGAGACACTTATTGATCCATATAGCAGCACATGAATTCCATCATCCACTCTTCAACCATTAACGACACATCAAACAGTCCATCCTCCAAAGCTTTAGCAGTCTTTGATTAAAGAAAACATATCAGATACAGAGCGAGTCTCTAGAGGAGTCATACAACCAACCCACCCTAAAACAGTGCAGAGGGTGGTATATATAGGGAAAATATCCCAAATATCTATTACAGCAGATCTTAAACAGATCTGAGGGAAATGAGTGCTTTCTAATCTAAGTTATCCTGAAATAAATGCATAATGATCTATCTAAGTGCTGCGCTGGGCAGCTGCCTCAAAATGAGTTGAAATCTGTCCTTATGGCTCTGTGCTGTTCATTTAGCCATAACTGTGCTTTGGGCTCTGATCCACTGATCTTATGTGGCTTTAAATGCTTTAATCACTGATCTGAGAGCCTTAAATGGCTTAGAGCTGTTTTGTTGACTTTGCTGGGGAGCTCTTTAATGTTTTCCTGCTTCGGGCCGCTGATATATCTTCACTGATACACTTTTCCGCTTCCTGATACTCTTTTCCAAGAATCTGGGCTTTATCTTTCCTCTGATACTCTTTGCCGCTTCAATCGGGCCACTTTTCTCTGCCCTGATATACTTGAAACTGTCAAATCGCCTCTTTCTGTCCTTTCAAGGCAAAAATAACTGTTGTTGATGTCCTCCATGGCCTTTGGAATGCTATCGGCGCATGGCCGATCAAAAAAAAGCCTTTAAACTGATAAATTTGCTAGACTGGCCGAATAAAGGAGCTCTGGTGGCATGCCGGGGAGAAATCCCTGCATTTGGAAGTATTTGGGTCTGGAGTGATCTCAAAATGGCCAAGGAAACCATCATTTCCTTTATACCTGGGCGGGCACGGGCGCCGCACATAAAACATTAAAAATGGCCCTTTTATTATAATACAGGCGAAATGCCCAAAAACATGAATTTCATTGAAAAATTGGCGCTGGGCGGACACTGTAGCAATCATTAAATCCTGGCCGTTGGATCCGGCGCGGGCCGATCCAACGGCTATCGCTAAATCGCATCGGGGCGGACCGGGGGGGCGGCACATATAGAATCGCCGAACTGCGCGGACCCGATATGCTATAGGCCCTTCCTTTATTTGGGATCGCGTCCAGCCCATCGGCGGTGTCATATCGGCGGTTTTTAATAAAACATATAAGCAGACCCGAAATCCTTTTAACTGCCCTTTATTGTATTTCGGCTCCGGCATATCGGAGCCTCTCCATTTCGCTGTGCAACGGGCTCCTTTCGGACCCGAAAACTTTATAAGCCGCGCCTTTATTATTATTTCGGCTCCGGCCATTCGGAGCGATACATGGGAGCGATGCGATTAAATGCGGGCCGTTGATCTTGGGCCCTGATGGATGGCTGCGATTAAATCGCTATTCGCTATCGGCGGGGTGATATGTTTGCAATGTTACATTGCGAAAGGCACTGTTCGGAGACCTGCGCAAAAGGTTTATGATATGCCACTGCCCCCTCCCGATAGCGATTTCGCATCGGAGGGGAAACAAAAGGACCCCTTTCTCATCGGAGCCATTATTTATACAAAAATGCAAGTCTTTTGAATTCGGAGGGGGTAACCTTTGGCATGTTAAATGGTTTATAAGCCATCGGAAGGGGTCCGATGGCCCCAAAAGGAGGAACTCATGCCTTGGAAGGATTCTAAAGGCACTTGGGAGGATTTCAATGGATTTGAGAAGGATTTTACATGGTTTTTGCATGGTTTTGGGTCTTCTTATGCCTTGGAAGGAGTCCAAAGGCATTTAGGAGGAAACTGATGTGGCATTGAGAGGGGTTTTGTGGCCCAAAGGGGTTTTATGCCTTAGAAAGGTAAAACAAGGCCAAAGGGGTGATTTTTTAAACATGGGAAGGGGGATTATGCAAAGGAATGAGTCCAAAAATGCATGAGAAGATGGTTTGAGGGGAGAAATGAGGATTCTTGCTGAGTTTCAGGTAAACTTAGCAATTTCCAAGGATGTATATGGTTATTTTTCAACCAGGGGGAGGGATAAGTATATAGGGGAGTTATATACATAGTTTTAGTAGGGGAAGGGGAAAATAGATAGGGAGCTACATAGTAAAGTTAATAGTTAACATGACAGATGATCAGAGAGCGCTAAGTATGATGTCTTAGGCTATCAATGGGGGAGAATGACTCATGGAAGAAGTGTGTAAATTCCTTGAGTGAAGCAGATCTCCACCAAGGCAGATGATATGGAGAATGATAAATCTAAGAGGTATCAAGCAGATCTTGACCTCTTTTAGGGAAGTTAGTGAGTGATTTGGGGAAGAGGAAGCAGGGGGGAGTTAGACATGCCTCGCTTGAAGTCCTCCAACTGAAAAACTGCCTTCAACTTGTGATATGATAGATATAACACTTGACAATATGAAATGGATCACAAGCCATGATTCTGCAACCACAAAGCTACCTACCCGACCTACTCACCTAGCATTTTCTCTTCTTTTTGGTTTGGGTGCACTTGAACTAGCATACCCAGCTTTTCATTCTTTCTTCTTGCTGTGCTCCTATCTACTTCTACACTTATTTCAGCCAGGGGCTCAGATTAAGCTGTTGAGCACCCTTGTTTCTCTACCTATCTACAAATCTGCCAAGATTAAGCTGTTTGGACAGATGTTTATTCTCTACATTCTACAACAGGAAATTGAAACCTAGGGAGGCCAAGATTAAACTGTTTGGCCTTCCCATACTTGAAAACTGATCAAAAATGGATTACTCATCAAAACTGGAACAAAGCAGTAGCATTAAAACTAGCACACCTTCATGGATACTTCTCTGGTCATCTGTAGCAAATATGGAGCATTGCAGCATGCATAGTTCGACATATTTGGCATGTAAAAATGTCGATCATGAAAGATGATTAACCTGCTGCAGCAGGAGGCTAACACAATGGTTGAATGGTTGGAACAATATTACCTGGAAAGCTCTATCACAAATAATAAGTTTTGATCTTTCATTGTGCTTAATAAGGAGTTCGATGTAGATGGAGACATATCCGTGATAATCTTCCGAGTTTTGTTGAATGATGGTTCTCGTTGAAAGGGTAAGAGTTCAAATTGGTTAAAAGTAGTAACTATGACATATCTTTCTACTAACAAGAAAGACCTTCCATTTTTTGTGCAAGTTATACAAGCTCTTACCATTTCCATTACACATTGTTTTATATTTGTTTTAATTGATTGCATCTTTTTTATTGAAGTTCAGGAACAATTACAGTGGTTACATTGGAAATTCCATTATAGGTGACCCCGCCCTTCTAGTTGGTAAGTTTAAGAGTAGGTCTAGTTACATTTTAGTTTACCTGCACATTCATCCTGCATTCATTTCCTGTAGTTTGTCTTCTGTTTTATGGTTTTGGATTCACATCATGTTTTTCTTTAGCCACTTTCTATCTTGTCTTTTGGTTTTGTTTCCTTGTTGTATGTGTTAGCGCTCCTCAGTGTTCCAAGACTGAGAAAGGAGACCGATGGAGGTAACCTTAAACCAACTTTGGATCTAGTAGCTAGCCCTACCAAATCAAAGAGGGCTACCTAAATAATCTCATAGCCAAGGAAGTGACTAGAGAGAAAATCATATGTAAGGCTAGATATTAAGCTCAGTAGGGTTTGATTTTAGGGTTCTCTGAATCAAGATCATAAATCTAGGAACTAGGCTAGGGTTTTCAAATGATCAATTGTAGAGATATAATGGGGAAAGGTAGGTATGCTCAGTGACATAAGTAGGTTGTCATTGTGGTGTAAGGATGAAAATATAGAGGATCGGAATGAGCACGTAATCAAGAATTCAATCATCAGAAGAAAATAGAACACTAGAACGAAAAACTCATCAAAACAGAGCATATAACTTATGAATTCTGCTTAAACACCTATGAGATGATCACAAGAGAGCATAGATATGGTAGTAAGGAAAAATATAAATTCAATTTGATGATAAATAGAGAAAACCACTGTCAATAAATCATACCACAAGAATCCCAAGATAATAGCTGCAATTGCATGTTGTATTACTGCAAAAAGGTGTACACTAGCTCCAAGTTATGATTCTCAAACATCCAACCCTCTCTATGACTTAGATTAGGCTATATATAGACTAAAAAACATCCAACCCTCTCAGGGGTCAAATCCATCATGATAGGAACTGTTTACATCAATCTCTCTAACCAAACCTAAAACTAGCGAGGTTAGAAACCAACTCCCTGTTTAGACTTAACTGACTTAGTTGACTTTCAAAGCATTAATTACAATGGATTTGACATGAAATGACTCTTACCATCACTATGAAACTTAATTACATCATGTAGAATCATTAGAAAACAATTAAATTGACAAAATTTGACTTTGACCAAGCAAAACTCAAAAATTGGCTTTCTTCCACAGAAGCGCAACATGCATTGCAGAAGCGCGGCGAAAACATAGGGGCCAAATATGAACTGATATATTCTTAACCATAACACTTTTTACAAACATGAGAGAGGTTTTTTTATATAAGGTTGTTATGAATAAAAACCTCTCTCATTTTTGTGAAATTAATTCCCATATTCTTGGAATCCATGCCACAAAAGAATGGTTGAAACGTGCAATTAAATTGGAGAATTTGATTTTCTGAAATAGGCCTCCAAGAAAGTTTGAATATCTCCCAATACATGAAATCTGTGTAGAAAATGAAGGAGGTTATTTTGACTAGGTCCGTATTTAACAAAAACCTTCTTTTTAAAAAAAAATTAACCTTAATTTGGTCAGAAACATATTTTTAAAATGATGACTAAAACAGAGTCAAAAGTGCAGCATGAGGGACAAAAGCATAGAGTGAGGCTTGTGAATCCATTTTGGATCATTTTTATGCACCTTCAAGCTAATATGATGGTTATTGTAGATATCCCTAGATGTCTAGTAGATATTAGAACCTTTAAACCAAAAAAAATTCACCTCCAAGCAACCTTAAACTTCATTCTCCCAAAAGTACTCTGAGAAGCGCAATGTGGGGTCCAGAAAGGTGGCAGAAACATGAAAATTGACCTGTTTTTTTAGTTTTCCTCCAAAAATATGAGCTGAAAAGGATAACCAAGTACATATTTGTAAATCATAGGTCAAAATATATCCAACCATGTAAGCCATTCATCATTTGGAGGCTCTGAGGAAGAGCGCAGTGTGGCCACCCTGCGTTTCTGTAGGGCCAAATTTCTGGGTTTTCTGAAAAATAGGGCTCAAGGATGGAGAAATATCTCTCTAACAATAAAAAAATTTACAAAACTGTGAGAGCATTTTGTTTTGAGTTATGTCATGAACAAAAACCCCCTCCATTTTTCAAACATACTTTCCCATTTGTTCATAATTCAAGTCTGAAGTTGGTCACTAAAAACACAACGAAACATTGCAGAATTACCCAAAAACTCAAAATTTGCCAAAAATTTCCCAAAATTTTATGTTTCTTTATTTTTTAGTCATTGCTTAGACAACTAGATATGCATCAGCTATCAAATCCAAGTTATTTCTCTTCTTGAGCATGATTAGGGTTTTCTTAAGCCTTCTCTTCATGTTCCTAACCCTAATTTTGCAAATCAAGTTTCTGGTGTAGTAATGTTTTTCCATGTGTCTATGCATGTTTGTATCTATGTTTTCCTTTTTTAGAATCTTCTCCAGGTGTTCATTTATTCTCTCAAGCCATTTTTTTTTATCTTTTTCAATCTCAGCTGTAATGGTGTTTTCAATGTCCATTTGACCTAAGGGAGGAGATGGCTCACTTCCTTGTTCTTTTTGCTTCTTTAGTCCTCTGGTCCTTGGCCTCCTTGGCTTGATCTAAGGCTCCTTATCTTCAAATTTATCAACATATATCACACTCTTACCTTTATCATAATCTTACACCAAATCAACCCTAGGTTTAGAAAGCAAAAACTAATTTACCTTAAGTTGCATGTTCTCCTGCTGTAAGAATGCAATCATGAAGTTTGCTTTTTCCAAGTCATCCTTAAGCTCTTTGATTTCTGCCTCTTTCTCTTGGATGATTTGCTTAGGTGACTTGTCTTTCTCATGCCCTTCTAGGTCTGCCATGTGAGTATCAAAATGTACCTGTTCTTCTTCATGTAAAGGTGCATCATGATGATGTCCTGATGCTTCTTGTCCAACAGTAGGAAGTTGAACTCTTTCTACATTTTCAAGAGTAAACACAAGCCTCATACCTCTGCTATATGTTTTTGTCACCTCTAACCTAGGTATCGTTGTCACTGATTTGCTTGTAGAGCCAACTTCTTGAGGTCTTGGTGATCTTTTCAATGGTGAACTTTGACTGCTAGGTTGACTAGTAGCAGGCAAAAGAGAAGCTGACTGCATGAATACTTCCCAAGATAAGTTGGCCTATGACAACTGATGCAAAGAAATATTTTTTACCAAGCCATGATGAAATAGGTTTTCTTAGTGATTTTTCCCTTTGCTCTGTACCTTCTCTGTCATCTTGACCAGGCTTCTGTATAGGTAATGAGGTAGGTTAAAAGGTTTGAATGTTGTGAAATGCATGAGTATTCTTATGTGATGCTAGTATAGACTTGAAAACCTACCCTCATAGGTAAATTACTTCATGATAATCTTCATTAAAGGAGCATACATGTCAAGAAATTGTCTAAAGGGAAAAATGTGTTTGGGAGCATTCTTGTAGGATGGCTTTAAGAATGCTTTGTAGTTCTCAATATCTAGATCCATCCCTTTGAACCAGATTTCTCCATGGTTAGGGATTCCAGTGGCTATGGCGATGACATCTTATAAAATGGTGAAGTCAACCCCTGCTATGTTAGCCTTATCCCTCCTGAATTTGGTGGCAAAAGTCTTCTCAATTTGGCATCGCAGCCTGCTTGCTGAATTTTTTCACAAAACCCTAGACAGCCCACATTTTCAAAGGATTTCTTAATAAATGATGAGGCCATGATTTCATGGGTGTGAGCTGGCTCAAATCTGGACACTTGGCCTCCTTTTTTGTATGATTTCTTCTTATTATCCATGGTGTGAGTTTGCATGGTAAAACTCTAGCTATGTAGGAAGGGAGGGTAGGGTTTGCTTTGGGAAAACAGGGGAATAGGGTTTGTTGTATTAAGGAGAGGGAATAGAGGGGTTTAGGGGTTATGTAAATTAGTGGGAAAATTTTGGGAGGTAGGGATAGGTGTTAGGGAGTGTAGGGAAGTGGAAATTCTTAGAAAGAGTGAGGGGAAGGGGTGGGAATGTGTAAAACACAACCCTAACCTAGAAACTACCAGAAGCGTAGCGTAGGCTAGGGTTTACTAGGAAAACAAGGGAAATGAAGGGAGTGGGTGTGGGGAAAGCTTAGAGGAGGTGTGTAGAGTGTGGGTGAGTGTAGTAAAGTAGGAAAACTAAGAGTTTTACCAATGCAACGAAGTAAAATCACTGAGAAGACAAAAGCGCAACGAAACCCTAGGAGAGGGATTTCCACTGCATTTCTAAAGAAACTGATGAATGTGAGAGGTCACTAGTGTCCACTTACCTATCAAAGAGATGTTGGAACTTGAAATTTTTGAAGAGAACCTTTGTAAATTATTTTTTTCCCTCCAATGCCCAAAGCACAGCGAGATGCCAAAAGCACAGTGTGGGTTGCCAGAAATGCAGTGAAGGAGGTGAAAATGTATTTTGAGGATGAAACTCGATGTTGTGGTGGCTAGGATGCAGTTTGATGATGGATAGGAGCTCAATAAAGGTGGAATGGACAATAAAAATGTTTGAGTGGTCTTCTTATAGGCTAGAAATTGATTTTTTTATGATGGCATGACATCATATATCCTGTTTAGAAACGATGAAATATGGTAGTGTACTATAGTTTTGTAGCTTTATTAGGAAAAATTACATCTTCAAAAGGAGGAAAAAGTACCTTAGATAACTCTTTGAACACTTTCCCTAATTACTACTCCCATAATGGTGACATGAGGTGATGACATGACCCCTATATGACAATGATGATATGACCTAATAATGACATGAATACCTAAAACCATGATTTGGACCTTTAGAAATTTGCAGTACGAATGACCATGAAATGATGACCAAGAAAATATTTTGGTGACACATCACAAGGAGTGATGACAAGACCATGATGGCATTTTATGGAGGGAGTAGTAATGACCTAGAACTGACCAATGATCAAATTTTATTTGAAACTATAACAATTTGACCGAGGACCCTATCAACCATATTGAAAGAGTACATTTGATCACTTGTGACTCATAGACACTAACAGTATGTTGTCTTTCCTTTTGTTTTGTGAGACCTTGCATGAATATTGTTGTTGGCTCAAAAGGGAATGTGGAAAAATAGAAAAGGACTTTGTGACACTACAACATTTAGCTAAATCTCCATCTTTCTTCCTTGTATTGGTTACACCTTTTGGTCGATCATGTTTTGATGGAAAATATGATCCTTGCATTACGAAAGCCTTGTGTCAAACCATGATCTCCATGTATATTTTGGCAACCTCATGCCTACACTCAGATCTTTATGTTTCGGTGTTTTCAGGATGATCCAATCCATTAGAGAAGGACAAGGGGAAAATCTAAATGAGCAAACCAATATCAGATGTCTTGTATATGCTTCTATGAAGGGACAACCTCTCCTGCCCTCAATAATTCAGGATCCCTCTTCTTCCCATGATATAAATAAGTGTTGATTCATAGTCCTTTATAAAATAATAAATAAAGGCGAAACAAGGGAAATGCTTCCTATGCAGAGAGATGAAGCAAGAAATCCGTCGGGGTACTATCTAGGCTCCCTGGCAGTGAATCAATGTTTGTGTTCCTGAAGTGACTCCACCGGGGTACTGTCCAGGCCTACTAATAGCTAAGCAACACCATAGATGAAAAAATATACCCTGAAAATCTAAAGATCACGAACTTCATTGCCCTATCTTGATTCAAAACATTGTGTGATCGTCGACCTTATATTTGTGTTTAACCAAGTAAAGGAATGAAGGGGACTATGTTTATGCACGGGGTAAGTTGGGAATCCATGGTAATCACAAAAATTAATCAATACTTCTTAAATAATTAGACCCTACATGAAAGAATTGACCAAGGAAGATAAGAGTGAGTTCTACCAGTGTGTCGCCAGGTGTTGTCACTACGACAAACACCCTCCAAAATTTTTCCTACACTCGAATTTTGGAGCCTACTATGGATCTTGTGATCAATGATTTCGTATTCACTTCTTGGTTAGTTAATTCTTTTGAGCTCCCTTCTTGGATTGGAAGTGTCGACGGTACTTGCTCACACATGCTCAATTTGTAACTAGTTCATTAACACATTCTTCTACGCAAGATTGAACAAGCATAACATAGGTTGTCAAGGCAGTGTCTATATAATGCTCAACCCATGTCGACAGTCAGTGTGCACTGTCATTGATAACCCCTCACTTTTGGTTGCATTTGTACTTCTATTTTAGTGATTTTTTCAAACTCTCGCTTTTGCACACCTTCATTTTCGTGAGTGTCATTTTCATACCTTCAACTATTTCTCTTGCTTTATTTCACTTTAATTAGTGTCATTTTCATGTTATCTTCGCTATGGCATGTGTCACTTTCACTATCGTTCGCATATCACAAGTGTCACTCTCCCTTTTCTCTTCATATAGTAAATATCGTCTTTACACATGTTAACTGTCGCGCAATATGTATAAGCTCATTTTGGTGGTTTCAAGAGTTTATCTTCATGAAAATGAGTTGATCTTACCATGAAAGCACTTGTCACACACATTCCAAAAGTTTTAAGCATTGTCGCACAAGTGTTGTCACAGTTGTCACAATGTGTATCTTTAGTGTCGCACTTGTCATAAAGTCGTCGCAAAGTTGTCACATTGAGGGAAACATCTTGTTAACGTGTTCTGGATGTTATATGTATTTATGTCATCAAGCACTCTAAGTGTGTTATCACAGTCAAGTCTTATCACTACTCACATCAGTTTCACTGATCCCACACTTACCTAAATTATAGAAAATTCCTAGAAACTTAGCCTCATCCATCCTTCCTAAACTATGAATTACATAGTCCTAGCCCTCAAGCTACAACCCTTACTCTTGACACTATGCAATGTGCAGTTCCTTCCTTCCACGACAGTGCACTGCACAGTCTTAGTGCTCAATCCCTAGCCTTAGCCTCCACAATTGCGCAATTCAGCCCTCCAACCTAGCCCCAATTGTGCACTGCGCAGTCTCTAAGCTCAAGCCCAAACCCTGAGCTATTGAACTGTGCAACTATCAAATCACCAAGTTTTCTTTGCCTCCCATAACTATGCAGTTGAGAAAAATAGTGCAAAACCCTGCAGCCTGACTCACAGAGCCTCAAAATTGTGCAATCTGCCTCCACATTCTAGCCTTAACCACATATTACACAATATCAAGGCTCAAGCCTCAAACCTGAGCTCTTAAACTATGCAATTGCACAATCACCTGGGCTCCTCGGTCTTCCAGAACTATGGAATGGGTAAAATTAGTGTTAAAACCCTGAGCCTGACTCACCGAGCTCCCCAACTGCACAATCTTTTTGCTTAGTCCAAGCTCAAACTACGCATTGCGCAATATCAAGGCTCAAGCTTGACCCTTGAATTTCTGAGTTGTGCAATTTCACAATCACTGAACCTCTCCCTCAACCTAACACCTGGTTTTAGCTCAATCAAGTGATCATCATGCAACATCTTAGACTAGGGGTTTATTGGACCGATGTCATCTTATCATGAGTGGATTTCAGATGCAGGAACTCTATCATGCCATGCCAAGATGATGAAGAAGGATATGGATAAGGAGGACATGCTAGAAGACACATATGAATGCGAAGAGATGAGATGGTCATTAGAGAAGAAGACGAAGGAACACTAGATTACAACAAAAGACCAAAGATCAGGACCGCATGAAGACTCCAACTGATTCACAACCCTTTGGAGCGTAGATATGAAGAACAAAGCATATCCCTCATGAAGATGAAGCATTGGATACATCTCTTCCTAAACACAGAAATAAAGAAGCAACAAGAAGGACAGCTTGGCACTGCCACTTCATCATGCAATCCATTTCATCAGTGTCATATCATGTCCGATCATGAGTCATCATATGTCACATCATTATTATGGATTATGGAATTATCTATTCAAAATGTATTGAAAAGTGGAAGTCCAAAGGACACATTCAGAATATGAAGAGTCATGTAAAGTTGAAAAGTCATAGGAATTCCAACAGTCATAGAGGTAGTCAAAAGGTTACAAGGAAGGTGAAGCATCACCTCCTTGTTATATATACACCCTCATTGTATGAGCAATGGAATTTTCACCTTAGCTCCTCCGGTAAGGCATTAGAGAGATAAGCTAGTTCTTTTAGGGAGCAAGGAGTGGCTCCAACACTCCACTATTGGGGCTAGTGGTGTTCGTTGTATACATGTGTCTTGTGACTTTTACTTAATACTTGAAGCCTGATGGCCAGCGAATTTTCATGCATGGATTGTGAATATTTGTAATATTTCTCTGTGAATATTTATGATTCATCTTTTTTTTCACATGTACTAAAGTAGTTGAACTATTTCAATTTTTTTTAGTGCTTATCTAATTGAGAATGTGTTATAATGGTTTCTATAATTGTCGCATCCTTATGGACTATTCTGTTGGATGTTAGATAGATATTTCTTATTTTTAATGGTTGTAATGACCATCGCAACTTTGTGGACTATTCTGTTAGATGTTAGACGGATATTTTCTATGTGTGTGTCTCTCTACTAGGGTGGTAATATTACCTCTCCTAGAGTCTCACTTTCCTTTCCCTCTGCAGTAGAAGAATATTGACACACATACAATCAAACACTCACCAAGCATACTCACTTGCCAATCTGAGATTACCTGTGCATAACTCTCTTATGTTGAACTTTGTAGCCAAGGAAAACCTATAAAATACATGGAAGTTGGGCCAATATCCCAGATGGGGCTCCTATTCCAAATGGTGTGAGGTCTAATTGGGACTTCACATCAGGGAGACCCCCTTGGTTGATCGATTTCCAGCACCGTCAACATTTTGTTTGACTCGCACAGGTTTGAGGTGGTTCGCAAATATTGGTTCGTACACGTTCAAAATTGCAGGGTCTGAAGCTTGCACATGAGATCTAGGGTTTTTGTTTCCAACCGCATGGATGACACATGTATTTTTTGGTTGCAATCGTAGTCATGCAGGCTCATGAGTGTGGTTGGAGGGTTTCAACCAAACGCACATACACTCTTTGCTTATGGTTGGAAACTAGGGTTTGATTTTTCAATTGACCATAGTTGACCGAAAAATTCAACAATTGACCTCAAATAGTGACAATTGTATGCATAATTTGACAGTTGACTTCAGATAGTGACAATTGACTACATGCTTTTGAATCAAGCTTTTGATTATTAGCATTGTTGGTTTCATCTCTTGGATGTTGTTTAGTTGATTTTGTTGGATAGTTCTGTGATTGAGATATGGATCATTGTACTCTCTCTTTGCTTAACATTTTATGAAAATATAATAATACGAAGAATTTGAAAGGATATTCCCCGTAGTGGGATTTGTCCTGGTCTCCAACCAATCCTAGTGTCTCTATGTGTGAATGATTTTCTTCTATTGTTCCTTTAAGTTTTTCTACATTGATGTTGATATTATTCTTTCTATATAATTTCATATGTTGTTGAATAACGTTGTAAAAATGAATAATATTATGATGTTGTGGGGTGAATTTAACGTGTAAATGAAGAAATGCAATTATCTAAAGCAAAGAACAATATAGCCCTAAGAAAAATTAACATGGTTTCAAAGTTGGACTGAAAAAAACTCATTAAGATCACCCCTATGAAGGCACCTTTGTTGGAAGCAAGAGAAGAAGGTGGAGACATTAAAGAATTCTAGGGTTTGAAGGAAACCCTAGGTAATTTGACTATTAGGGTTTGATGCATATTATGAGGTTAGTTTTTGGAAGAAACCCTGGATTATGAAAAAGATTTGAGATATGAAATCTAGAAACCCTAGCATGATCAGTGTGAAGATGTTCTAGCACTTGTGACATATTTGATGCAACACTAGATGGGATAGGAGTCAATTAGGCCTGGTTGTTACTGAAGTTGGTTGAAATATAATGAAGGCAAAAAAGTTGGTTTATGTTAATTCTTTGTCTTTATTTTTTTTTTTAGATTTATTGATTTGATTATTATTTATAATTCCTATGTATTTGACTATTTGAATACTTCTAGCCTCTAGATGCGATGTGATAAGTAGATCCTTCTTGTGGATCATCTAAGTTGTAGGAAAAGAAAGCTAGTGCATGAAGTTAAGATCTAGTGAAAAGTTGATATAGTGCTACTAAGGTATATGAATACTTCAAGGTGTGTAAGATGCAATATTGGATGGCAAGGTAAGCTCTGAGGTACGACAAGCATATCACCTTCATAAATGATTCATGCATATGAAAGAAAGTTTGATCTCTAGTACATGTCATATAATAGTGTACTTGATGCTTGGCGAGTATTTTACATGTTAGACATGATGGATTTCCTAAAGCAGGCTAGATACATCGATTTTGATAATATTGTGACTTGATTCTATTGTTAACTACTCATGATAAGCATGGTAACCTTGATGATAAAAGTGTAACAATAAGATTGATGCTCAAGATATCCTTTTTTACATTGGCTTAGTAATTTTGGCAATATGGTAAAATTGAATGTCTTGACTTAATGATTGAATAATGTAAAAGAAGTAATGTAGTGATTATGATCCTTGAATTATATGACACTAACCCTTGATGAAATTTTGATGTCATGTTCATATGTGATGATGAAGTAGTTGGTGACTATATATTAGATAGAGTTTAATTTCATAACCTAAGAATTTTCCTGATGCATGATAGTATTATGATAGACAGGTTGATGTCTTGATTAATGTTTATTGAAGTGGCTTCTCATTCATAGGGAGAAACTCTCCACAAGATCCTAACACCTATTATTATTTTCAAATGACTCTTGACTATTGAAGGAAGGATTCTGGAGATGAATAACCATATGATATTGTTCAAAAAGGTTTGGAAAATTTATGATATGAGAATAAAAGGTTTCTCCTAGTTCAAGTCCCAACCGCTAGGAAAAAGGCTTAAGGGTGCAGTTATAATCCTATCAACTGCATGGAATAAGGCTTATGTGTGCAGTTGAGCCTGTAAAAATGAAATCTTATGCACAAGACGATAAGTGCACCAGGAGTGTGACAGACCTACATATATGGAGCAGATGATTGAGAGTTTCATGAGCAGGTAAGTTTTTAATATCTATATAATGTTTGACCTATAATAGAAAATGTGAATGTCATGGCTAATATTGTGTTTGCAGGGGACTGAAATATGTATATCAGTATGCTGATTTCCTTGACTTGATCATTTGAGCTTGTATATGATAGTATTTGATAATAATTGCAAGGGCTTGACAAAATTTGGCTTATTGGCATGACTTAATATGGATGAGAAATATTGGAACTTTGGTGAGATGCTTGATAGTTCATAGATACCTTTTGGCTTATGTATTGATTGAATTCATAGTAATAACAAGATAGAGTTTCGATCAAGATTTGGTACTCAATGGAAATTTTCCTTGATATGATGATGTAATGACTTATTCGACTTGGTGGGATAAGTGACTCTCAACATTCGGAATTGATTTTGTATTGACATCATTGGATTTGGCACATTATTTGAAGTATAAACTCTTGTGATTCAGTATGCAGTGACTGAAAGAAGTGTCGATCTAAACCTCTACTTCAAAGTGGTCCAAGATATGCCTTTGATTTTGGTTTTATATCTTGACGATATATTCTTGATAGGTAAAGAGATTTTGTTGATCAAAGGAAGAGGGAGTTGGCCTCTGAATTTTGAAAAGAAGAACTAGGCATGATGAAGTTCGGAAAAGGGAAATATATCATGAACCTAGTAAAGAAATTTTGGAAAGTGGGAATGAAAATCCTTGGACACCCCGCTGGAATTAAGTTAGGCAAAGTTATTGTTGAACTTGACTTGGAAACTGATAGTTGATTAAGGCATTGATGTTCCTTGTGAACACCCATCTAGACATATGTTTTATAGAGAATAACCTAATTAAATTGATGATTGAGTCTCTTCATACACATCGGGTTTCCACCAAGCACATTTTGAGATAATAGCATGGGATGATCAATCTTGGTTTGAGATATACTACGGGAGATGTATGACTGCATGGATGCATGGATGATGACAGAAATAGCACATTTGGGTACTGTTTTATCTTTGGATCTGCCATGACATTTTGATGAGCTAGAAATAGAAGTTTGTATCTTTAAGCATGACCGAGATTGAGTAAATTATTGCTAGCATGGCTAGTTGTGGGTTAGTTTGGTTGAGAAATCTCTTTAGAGATTTGTTTGAACAAATTTTGGATATGACAGTGATACATTGTGATAATAAAGAGTGGGATCTGAGTGGCAAAGAATCTTGTATATAGCTGGAACTGAGATATATTCATATATTAACACAATGATGTTGTACGAGACAAGATTAGGCTTGTGGTTGTTATCTCCATGAGAGGGAGGAAGAATAAGGTATACTTTTATGTCATGTATTTGTTCTAATATAATATTGGATTTGATGTCCCACATGAACAAGAAAACAAAGGACTCCATCTCTAGGTAATGTATGAGGCATTATGATTGAACTTTTCAGTAAGAAAGTAATGAATATGAGCACACTGATATGTTTCTAATCTACAGAGAGCAAGGCCGATTGAGGAAACTGAGTCAAATTTCCCCCCCATCTGAGCTCCTAGGGTGTGGAATTAAGAGGGAGGGCTCCTAAGGTTTAGGGATCTCTATACAATAGGGCATTACACATATTTGTTACCCATATGGTGGAAGATGTTTCTCCCCTATCTTAGACTATTCAGAGTATACCCCAGTTGGCATCATACCCACAAGTCAGCCTTGTTGGGATCATCGCTTCCTGACTAGCCAACATGTTGAGAGAGAGCTTGGGAGTGTGATCCTTACCTTTGGTGAGTTGGGTATCTCACCGAAGTTGATTATGATGAATTTTGTCTACCACATGACTCTTGAGGGTGATTATTGAGAAGATCAGTGGGAAATAGGATGGATGAGATATTGATTAACATAGGGTGGAAGATGTTTGCTCCCTTATGCAATAAATCCTATTGCTTGACATAGGGTGGAAGATGTTTGCTCCCTTATGCAATAAATCCTATTGCTTGACATAGGGTGGAAGATGTTTTCTCCCCTATGAGATGACTTGGTGTGACAGTGTCCCATAAGTCCTTCCTCATTTGCATTTCATTTTGGGTTGAGGCTAAGCTCCCTGATGTGGTTTTAGGTTGAGATGTACTCCCTGATGTCATTCTGGATTGAGATAAGCTCTTCATTGTTGTTGATATGAATTAAGGGTGGTATATTAAGCTCTGCCCTGATGTCAAATTCTTCTACTTTTAGATTCGAAAGTGTTCAACATAAGAGTAGAGACAAGCAAGAGATAAGCAGGGATAAGCAGAGATGAGTCGAGATGAGAAATGACGACACTTGAGGACAAGATACTTGAGATAGGATATGATTTGATGACAAGATACTTGCAATGATTACATGATGTAGTTGGAATTTATCCCAAGCTGAAAGGGAGTGTTAATTTAGCAACTCAGTGACAAATTCCAATCATGGGACTAGATTCCTCTTTTCAAGAGGACCAATGTTTCCATTTGAAGCACTTGACTTGGACAAGGGAAAGTGCATTTTTGAATTAAAACCCACATGTGCACAAAAGGACAAGTCGACCCAACAAAATAAATTAGACACCCTCAAATGGCTATAAATACAAGTCAAGTGACCCTCATTTGGATATGATCATGATCATTCTTCTTTCTTTGGTTTAACTTGCACAAGTTTGAGTTTGTTTGTGGAGATTGGTTCATATAGGTCCAAAATTGTAGGGTTTGAAGCTCGCATGTGAGATATAGGGTTTTGGTTTCCAGCCATAGGAATGACACGAGAAGTTTTTGGTTGCAACCACTGGCACGTAGGATCATGAGTACAATTGGAGGGTTTCAGTCGTGTGCATGTACACTCTCTACGTGCAATTGGAAAATAGGGTTTGATTTTTCATTTCACCACATAATTCGACAGTTGACTACAGAAAATGGAAATTGACAGCAAGCTTCTGAATTAAGGTTTTGATTATCAGCATTGTTGGGTTCATCTCTTGGATGTTGTTTAGTTTATTTTGTAGGATAGTTTTGTGGTTGAAGATATGGATCATTGTACTCTCTCCTTGTAAACATTTTATGACAATCTAATAAGAAGAAGAATTTGAAGGGTTTTCCCTGTAGTGGGTTTTTCCCTAGTCTCCGACCAATCCCAGTGTCTATGTGTGAATGTTTTTCTTTTATTGTTCCTTTAAGTTCCATTACATTGATGATGATATTCTTGTTTCTATATAATTGCATATGTTGTTGAATAATGTTGTAAAACTAAATAATGTTATGATGTTGTGGGATAAATTTGATATGTAAATGAAGAAATGAAATTATCTCAAGCAAAGAAAAATATAGCCCTAAGAAAAATTAACATGAAGAAGCAATGGAAGAGCAGAATTGGAAAGATGTTATGGCTTAAGAATATGAATCTATTATGAATAATGATGTGTGGGAAGTGGTTCCGAGACCCAAAAGAAGTCTATTGTGACTTCTAAATGGTTGTACAAGATCAAACATGGATTTTATGGAAGAATTGAAAAATATAAGGCAAGGTTCATGCCTAGAGGTTTCTCCCAGAAAGAGGGTGAAGATTATGATGACATATTTACACATGTTTCCCATTATACGACTATTAGATCTATTGTTTCTCTTACTACCAGCCATGGTTGGACACTTCACCAGATGGATGTGAATATTTCATTTCTACATGTCATGCTTAAACAAGAAGTATATGTTGAGTGGCCACAAGGATTTGAAGTACATGATAGGAAGACTCACATTTGTAGACTAAAGAAGGTACTTTATGGATTGAAAAAAGCCCCCAAAGCCTAGTATGCACGTATTGATAGCTACCTGGTGAGGCTTGGATGTACAAGAAGTAATGATGAGCCATACCTCTACTTCAAAGTGGTCCAAGGTATGCCCCTTATGTTGGTTTTATATGTTGATGATTTATTCTTGACAGGTAGTGAGCCTTTGATGCTCAAGTGCAAGAGGGAGTTGGCCTTTGAGTTCGAAATGAAAGACCTTGGATTGATGAACTATTTTCTAGGCTTAGACGCATGGCAAAGGACCGGCGAGATTTTCCTTTCTCAAGGAAAATATGTTGTAAAACTATTGGAAATATTTGGAATGGTCAAATTTAAGTCCATGGCCACACAGATGGAGATGAGCTTCAAGAAGCTATGTGGAGACTGACTTGGAAAATCCTTCTGAGTATCTATATTTGACTGGGGCATTGATGTTCCTTATGAACATTCATCCAAACATATGTTTTGCAATTAATACCTTGATTCAATTCCCGATTGAGTCTCTTCATGCACACTGGGTTGGTTCCAAGCTTGTGTTGATATATTTGCATGGAACGATCAATCTTGGTCTGAGATATACTTTTGGAGATGTGAGGCGGCATAGATACATTGATGTTAACTAGGCCAGAAATGTTAATGACAAGAAAAGTGCTTTAGGATGTTGTTTTAGACTTGCATATTCCATGATACCTTGGGACAGAAGGAAGCATAAGTTTATTTCCCTTAGTCCTGTCAAGGCTGAGTATATTGTTGCCAGCATGGTGAGTTGTGAGGTTGTATGGTTGAGGAATCTATTTGGATCTTTGTTTAAGAAGGTATTGGATACAAAAGTTATATATTGCAACAACAAGAGTGGGATCCGATCAGCAAATAATCCTTTGTTCCACAACAATTCTAAGCACATTGAGATCAAGTATCACTAGATTTGAGATATGGTGCAAAGAGGAGCAATGATACTCCATCACATTTCAACATATGAGAATATAGCAAACATTCTTACCAAGGTTTTGTTGAAAGGGAAGTTCTTGGTCTTCAGAGAGCAACTTGGATTGATTTATGTGACCCTCTCGGGTAAGGATCCCGGCTAATCAAGTACATTGAGTTATTCTCTTCCCCCTTGTCTAAGCTCTCAAGGAGAGGAATTGAGTCATAGAGCTCTTGGGGTTGATGGAACTCATGGATAATAGGTGTGTTTGATCCTTACCTCACGGTAAGTGTGTATATTCTTTATTGCCATTATAGGGTTGTGTATGTTCCTTACCAGAAACGGTAAGTGTGTATCCCCCCTACTGAGTATACCCCATTATGCATCCTACCCACAAGTTTGGCTTGTAGGGATTTCCACTCATCTAGGAAATGGGTGAGGATAATTTGGCATGTCTGATCCTTACCACTAGTAAGTGTGTATCTCCCCCAAGTGATGGGATGCAAGTGGTATACCAATTGACTCTTGAAGTTCAAGGTGGGAAGATTGACAAAAAATAGGATAGTTGTGATCCTTACCTCACGATAGGTAGTATCATGCCTATTTTCCTTGGATATAAGGTTGTAGCATGAGCTCACCTATGATGATTCTTCTTCTTTAGATTCTAGAGTGTCCAACAAATGAGTAGAGATGAGATATGAATTGGTTATGTGATGATGATGATGAGATTTTTGAGACGTGATTTATGGTGCAATCAGAGATTTCTCCCTAGCTGAGAGGGAGTGTTAATTTGGCAGCTTGGGAATAAATTCCCTCCATTGGACACCTTCTTCATCAATAAAGATCCCTGATAGCCCTTGAAATAATTTAATTTGGTCAATGAAAAATATAATTTTTAAGGTGAAACCCACAAGTGAACAAAAGTTCAGGTCAACCTAAAGGACAAATTAGGTCTCCTCCAGCGCATATAAATATACATCATGTCACATCACTTTGGAGTAGCATCAACACAACTCATATTCTCTCTCCTAATTTGACTAGTTCATACAAGTATGAAATAAGGAGGTCCGAGTTCACATCTGCGAAGGGAAGGAGGAAAAATATGTTTTCTGTGTTGAATTTCTGATTGGGATGGTTTAACTAGCTTTGACTTGATGTTTTGATTTGGTTTGACTTGGAAAATAGGAAAAATTGATTGATCAAGGAACCAAATTTTTCTAGGCAGTTTGACTTTGGTTGGCCACAAACTTTTGACTGAAGTTTTACCGTAGGCTCTCTCTCTCCTTTGATTAAATTCTTGTGGACTGTTTTTTACTAAGATTTCACAAGAAAGGAAGGTTGAATACTTTGAATTTTGATTGAGCTGATTTGTAGAGGGTTTGGTTGTTGAATGTTAACTGGTTAGGGCATATTTGACTCTTCTTGACAAGTGTTGACTTTGACCAAAAATTGTAGACTTTGACTTTGGATCAAATTTGACTTTTGGGCTCATCTCTCATTAGATATTGGTTAGTAGATTTGGATAGTCAAAATTGTTGACCTTTGACTCATTATTGATGAATTGGAACGTTGTATCTCTCTGTTGAACATTTGATTGAAATCTAATAGAAGAAGAATTTTGAAAGGGTTTTCCACCTAGTGTAGTTTTTCCCTAGTCTTTGACCAAATATTGTGTCTCTTGTTATTGATCTTGGTTGTCTTCTATTGTATATTGGAATTATTGTTCTATCTACAATTGCTTACTTTCATTGAAAGATTGAATTTATTTGAAAAATTATTGTTAATTAAAGAAGAATTGGATTAAGTGATTGTGATAGGCATAGAACAGTTAAAAATAATATTTATTTGGCCTTTTATGTGACTAGTAAT
Source organism: Pinus tabuliformis (assembly GCA_031772625.1). NCBI lineage: Eukaryota > Viridiplantae > Streptophyta > Pinopsida > Pinales > Pinaceae > Pinus > Pinus tabuliformis. Next base: position 616,442,615 of record CM062812.1, on the reverse strand, counting down.
CATACAAAAACTTCACTTGTGGAATTGTTAATTTTACCATATTTCTATATTGTTTTAATTACTTTAGCCCAATTCAATTATTCAATTAGCAATCTTTCAATAGAAATTAATTATTTTCATCAATCAATAGTAAATGAAGATAGAACAGTAATGCAATGACAATAGGGGATAATCAACAACATCAACAAGAGGCATAGATTTTGTCAAAGAGTAGGGAAAAACCCCACAAGGGGGAAATACTTTGTAATTATTCTTTTATTAGATTGTCATAAATGTTGAACAGAGAGTACAATGAGCCAATACAAAACTATCCAACAAAATTAACCAAACAGCATACAACAATATGATCCCAACAACAATATTGATCAGAGTTAACTTTCCCAATCTGCGTCAATTACGGTCACCTGTAAAAATGAAACCCTAAGTCCCAGCCGCACAGAGGGAGAGTCATGCATGTGGCTAAATATTTCCAATTGCACTGATAGGTTTGTATGTATGCGGTTGTAACTAAAAAAATCATGTGTAAACCCTATAGTTGGAACCCAAATACCCTAATCACACATGTGAGCTTTGGACCCTACAATTTCAGACCTGTATGAACCTTCAGACCTATGCAAACCAAATAAAGAGGAGAGAAGAAAAATATGATTGATGATGATGTCCAAATGAGCATCACTTTACTTGTATTTATAGGCTTCCAAGGGTGTCCAATTTCACTTTAGGGTCGATTTGATCAAATGTGACAATGTGTGCTCCACTTCATAAATACAATTTCCCTTGTCCAAGTCTAGTTCTTCAAAGGTCAAAATTAGTCCTCTCAGAAAGAGAAACCTAGTCCCATGATTGGAATTTGTCATTGAGCTACCAAATTAGCATTCCCTCTCTGTTAGGGAGAAATTCCAATTGCATCATGTGATCATCATAGATATCCTATCATCATCTCATGTCCCATCTCTGCTCAACTCTATCTGCGGAATCATTCTCAAATATAAAGAAGAAGAATCATTGGGGAGCTACAACTACCACCATCTCGTGACAATGAGGAAGGTATTATGGGAAACTCCCACCTCATGTCCATGACAATGGTGAAGGTCCTATGGGACATTCTCACCCCATGTCATCTCATAGGGGAGCATATGTCTTCCACCCTATGTCGATAAATAGGAGAGATACAATATCGCATCCATCCTATTGATTCCTAATCTTCCTAACTATGACCCTTAAGAGTCATGTGGTATAACATCTGCATCATAATCGATCTTGGGTCAGATACTTGACTTACCAAAGGTAGAGATCACACACCCCCGAGCTTTCTCAACCCATTGGCCAAACGAGGAGCTACAATCCCAACAAGCATGACTTTTAGGTATGATGCCAACTGGGATATACTCTACTAGACCAAGATAGGGGAGCTACGTCTTCCACCCTATGGGTGACATATAGGGGTAATACCTTATTGTCCATATATCCCTCAACCCCAGGAGCCCTCAATTCTCCATTCCCTCCTTGGGAGCTCAACTAAGGGGGAAGAGCTATGCTCAGTGTTCTCGATCAACAATGCCCCTTATCAGGAGTGGTCACGTCCATCAGTCTAAGCTACTCTCTAAAGACTAAGAATCTCCCTTTTGGAAAATCCTTGTTGAGAATATTTGCAATCTGCTCATTTTTCGATATGTGATGGAGTCTAACGACTCCTCTTTGCACCATGTCTCGAATGTAATGATATTGTATCTCTACGTGCTTGGACTTGTCATGAAACACAATATTCTTTTCCAATAATATCCCACTCTTGTTGTCGCAATATATCATTATAGTGTTTAGGACCTGCTCAAACATCTCTCCAAAGAGCTTTATCAACCAAATTGCTTCGTATCTAGCCATGCTAGTGGCAATATACTATGCCTCAACAGTACTCAATGCTATGAACTTTTGTTTCCTGCTCATCTAAGATATCATGGTATATCCAAGGCTAAAACAACATCCAAAAGTGCTTTTCCTATCAACAACATTCCTGCCTAATCAGCATCAGTATATCCATGTAGTCGAACATCTCCAATAAAATATCTCATACTAAGGGTGATCATCCCATGCAATAATCTCAAAATGTGTTTGGAAGCAACCCAATGTGCATGGAGAGGTTGGGTCATGAATTGACTCAACATGTTCAATGCATAGCATATGTTTGGATGAATGTTAACTAAGAACATTAGAGCCCCAATCAATCATCTATACTCGGATGGATTTTTCAAATTAGATCCCGCAACTTCTCCACATAGCTTCTTGAAATTCATTTCCATTGGTGTGGTTAAGGACTTGCATTCTAATATTCCAAATATTTCCAACAACTTCACAACATATTTTCCTTGTGAAATGAAGATCTTACCGAGCCTTTGCCACACCTCGAGCCCTATAAAGTAATGCAGGAGTCCAACATCCTTCATCTTGAATTCAGAAGCTAGTTCCCTCTTACACTCGATCATCAGGGGCTCACTACCTGTCATAAATAGATTGTCAACATATAAAACCAAAATCAATGGCACACCTTGGACCACTTTGAAGTAGAGGTTGGTATCGGTGCCACTTCTTGTGAATCCAAGCTTCATCAAGTAATTATCTATGTGGGCATGTCATGCTTTGGGGATTTCTTCAAACCATATAATTCCTTCAACCTGAAAACATATGTCTTTTGATCCTCTACTTCAAATCCCTATGGATACTCAACATACACTTCTTCTTATAATATGACATGAAGGAATGTTATCTTCATATCCATCTAATGAAGGGTCCATCCTTGACTTGCAACAAGGGAAACTATTGAACGAATGGTGGTGTATCGAGCCACAAGAGAAAATATATCATTGTAATATTCTCCCTCTTTTTGGGAGAATCCTCAGGCCATGAACCTTGCCTTATATTTCTCAATGCTTCTATCGACTCCATTTTTCATCTTGAATATCCATTTCAAAGTCATCACAGATTTCCCCTTTGGTCTCGCACAACATCCCATATGTCATTCTTCATAATTGATTCATATTCTTTAGCCATAACATTCTTCCAAACTTGTTCTTTCATGGCTTCTGCAAAGATGTGAGGCTCAACTTGAATCATATTGCTCATAGCTACAACATATCCATGGTATTTGCATGCCTTCTTCCTCTCTCTAAAAGTATTTCTTGTTGCATTAGTAGCTTCTCCCCAATGAAACCTTGGCAATTTTTTATCATGGAGCATGGCACGCGAAAATTATATAATATATGTTTCCTTTCTTTTATCCACTCCATTTTATTCGGGGTTATAGGGCACAATTGTCTCTTTCTTGATGCCCTCCTTCTTGCAAAAACCTATGAATTCATTTGAAATGTACTCTCCACCATTGTTAGACCTGAAGATCTTAATTTTCTTCCCTGTTTGATTTTCGACCAAAGCCTTGAAATTATTGAACAAATAAAAGGCCTCATCCTTATTCTTCAAGTAATATATCCATGCCTTCCTTAAGAAATCAACAATGAAATTAATGTAGTAGAGATGGCCACCAAGAGAGTGTATGGGCATCAGACCACATATGTCAGAATGAATGAGTTGTAGGATGTCATTTGTCTTGTTCTCACTAGAGGGGAATGGTCCCCTTGTCTTCTTTCCATTGGCACATCTAGGACATACTCCATCGCGTTGGGGTTGAACATTGGGAATTTCAGAGACCAATTTCTTCAATTTCGGAAGGGCATCATAATGTTTATGGGCCAATCTTCAGTGCCATAGCTCGCTTTGATGAATAGTATCATGTACCAATTCTAGAAGAGGTCTTCCAGTGGCTCTATAGAGTCCTTCAAATCTAGATCCCAATGTGAATGCATCTCTCATAAGGGATCCCACCAACCAAGTAAGTACTTTTCCCTTGATGAAGGCAACCCTCATTCCTTTGTCTTCCAAAGAATATATAGATAACAAATTCTTCTTCAACCCCAGAAAATACATCACATCATGAAGCAAAATAGATTCCCCAGAGTCCAAATGAAATTTAACAGACCCAAAACCTTTGATGGGATGAGTGGAGTTGTCTCCAAGAATAATTTTCAAACTTGACTCCCTCTCCACAAAATTAGAGAGAAATTCCTTATACCCAGAAAAATGATGAGAGGCCCCACTATCAACCAACCAACTATCCCAAGTATTCAGAGGAGAGGAACTATAAAGTGAATAAATAAGAATATATTCATATTGATTTGCAACATTTCTTTCATACCTGGAGTTTCTTGATTTCTTTTGAGGATGACGATCTTCTTCATGATCACTCAGAGCATGTCTTATTCTTATTTAATCACTTACATTACAATCATTCCTTCGATCATCTCCTCTTATTTGATTATTAAACCTGTTATTGTTGCTTCTAGTGTTGTAGCATGGACCATTGTTCTTCTCAGGGCAATCTCGAGCATAGTGACCTTTCTTGTGACAATTGTAACATTCAATGTGCGATGTTTCTCTTTTATTCCTTCTCTTTGAATTTCTAGGAGGAGGCTTCCTTGAATTTGATTGACCTCCTTTTCCTTTCTTTTTCTTGTTATGAGTGATGAATGTAGTAGACTCTCCTTCTTCATGCTTTTGTATCTTGCTTCTAGAAACTATCCTTGATTCTTCTTCAGTGAGCTTTCCAACAATATCATCAAATGACAGGAAACTATTGGTGTTACTTATTATAGTAATGAAGGTTTCCCAAATAGGAGGGAGACATCTAAGGGTTACAATTACCAATTCCCTCTCAAGAACAGTTTCCCCAAGTCTTTGAAATTGATCTCTAAGACGAGATATCCTCATAATGTAGTATTTCACAGAGTCTCCTTTATTCATCTTCATATATCTGAGTTGATATTTCAAGGATATAATTTCATTCAAACTGTTGACTTCATACATACCATCTAGCTTATCATACATATCCTTAGACTTTTTCAAATTTCCAACATATGTAAGTAAATGATATTGTAAACCATCAGTTATAATTTTCTTTGCTTTTAACTCACCTTTCTTGTACTTGTTCTTGGCAACAACAAAAGCATTCTCCATAGGCTCAGGTACTTTTCCTTGTATGTATTACCAAACATCGTTGTCATCCGTTATGATTTCCAACCTAATTTTCCAAGCAGCAAAGTTAGATGAGTCACCCAGCTTCTAATTTTCCTTGAAGTAAAATGTTGACATCTTGACTTGATTAGATAGGGTCCTTCAATTCTTTCAAAGATGATTACTTCAAATCTTGTCTCCTTTGGGCTTGTTTTTTACCCCAGCTCTGATACCATGTTAATTTTACCATTTTTCTGTGTTGTTTCAATTACTTTATCCCAATTTAGTTATTCAATTAGAAATATTTCAATAGTAATTGAAGATAGAACAGTAATGAAATTACAATAGGAGACAATTAACAACATCAACAAGAGACACAGATTTGGTCAAAGACTAGGGAAAAACCCACAAGGGGGAAAACCCTTTGTAATTCTTCTTCTATTAGTGTTCAGCAAAGAGTACAATGAGCCAATACAAAACTATCCAACAAAATCAACCAAACAATATCCATAAATATGATCCCAACAACAATACTGACCAGAGTTAACTTTGCCAATCTGCGGTCAACTACAGCCACCTGTAAAAATGAAACCCTAACTCCCATCTGCATGGAGGGAGAGTAATCTAAGTGGTTGAAGCTTTCCCTCTACATGGATAGGCCTAGATGAATGTATTTGTAGTCAAAAATTTCATGTGTCAACCATGCGGCTGGAACCCAAAAACCCTAATTGCATGTGTGACTTTCGGACCCTGCAATTTCGAACATGTATGAAAAAATATCAGCAATCCACCTTCAAACTTGTGCGAACCAAACCAAAGAGGAGAGAAGAAGAAGATTCTTGATGATGATTTCCAAATGAGGGTCATTTGACTTGTATTTATATGTTTCCATGGGTGTCCAATTTCACTTTAGGGCCGAACTAATCAAATGTTACAATGTGGGATTCACTTCAAAAATACACTTTCCCTTGTCCAAATCCAGTGCTTCAAAGGTCAAAATTGGCCCTCTCGGAGAGATGAATCTAGTCCCATGATTGGAATTTGTCACTAATTTTCCAAATTAATAGTAATTATGGTACTTATTAGGAATATGCTTATGAATGTAAATCTCTCAAAATATTGTTTTAATATTTTATGAAGCTAATTACTTTTAATATCTCTAAAACAAATACATTATTTAGGAACATTACATGCACACAAATAAGAGGATGTACAATTTGAGTGGGTCTTATGGTTAATAGCATGTGTTTCCTCCTAAGAGGTCATACGTTCAAATCCAGAGGGGAGAGAGTATGCACACCTCCATATACTTTAGTAGTCAAATCATTGCATTGAGGTAGGCCCATTGTCCCATGAACAAGGGGTTCTCATGCACCAATTTGGTGTTTGGATTAACCATGACCTTAAAAATAGATTATTCTTATTCTTATTATTGTTATTATATATGTATATACATTTATAAAAAGTAGAAAATAGAAAAAAATTGATTTGATTTATTGAATCCATAAGATCTAAACATTACATGGATTTCTTATCAAGGTTTTCTTTTACCCTTTGATTCTTGTAAGTTTTAAGTCTATCAAGTGAAACATTGTGTATACTTTCTTAAATAAAATAGAAATAACGATCAATGTCATACACACAATACATATAAATTTACTGATGGAAAACCTTAATTAGAAAACCAATCAACTTTAAAGTTACATCTCTCTCTTCTTATTATATTAACTTCATCATTCAAAATAAAGTATATACACATTTTGTGACATAAAAAACCCTAATACACTAAATGGAATTAGATTACAATAGGCTGAAAACCCTTGGTCAAATAATATAAAAACAACCCAACTATTATTCCTTGAGGGTGTCCCTTGGATATGGGGGCCAAATTGAGCCCCCTCTCCATATAACACTCCTTGACATGACTAGCACATAGAAACAACACATGGGGATATACATGCAAAGAATATAACATATGTACTATATAGTCATGCAAAGACATGCAACACATTCCCAATAGTTCTCACTTATTTAAAGTCTAGAACGTACATATTCATACAATTCTCAAACTCTTATTCCTCAATTTAGCTACGATCTCAACAATACCCTTTTGGCTCATTCATGATCCACAAATACTCTCAAATATCATATTGATCCTACATGCTTAAATACTCTCAAAATTCCATTGACTGGGATAAAAACATTGACTATGTATATAATATGTATGTTGGACTTGTCGAGATAATGTTTCCTCCCTCTAATCATGCTTTTAGTACTCAAAGTTGGTGTAAATCAAGTTGTTGATAAATAGGGTCTCTTTTAACTAAGTTACTTATTTGTTTAATAATTCCTTACTATTATAACTTGTGAATTTGTTTATTTCTTAGTTACTTCTCTTGGCTCTTGAGAATTCCTCCCTATTTTAAGATAGTTCAATATATTTTATTTCTTTGTAGAAATTATGTTCGTGTACTATAACTTAGTTTTCAATTGTTTTCTTAAGATATGAAACATGAATGGCGTCTTTAATTTTTTGTTTGTTTTCATTTTTAATGGATAGATCAATTCCTCAACCTTTGTTGTAATATAATATAATCCAAAATATTTAGATTGGAGTTTTTTCTTTCCATTTTTCAAAGTGATTTGTTCTCAAGGACATGTTGTCGTTGCTACAAAACCCTCCAAAATTTTGGCCTGCACCAAATTTCAGAGCCTACCTTGGCCTTTTATATTGTCATCGCAAACATTTAAATCCATTCCATGTGTTTTCTTTAAGTGTTTTGGTCCCTTTTGCAAGAAAGGAAAAATGTCATCTTTTCGAATGTTAGTTTTCGCATAATGTGTATAAGCTTGTTTTGGTGGTTTCAAGGGGTTATATTGTGCAAATTATTTGATCTAACCATGTAAACATTTGTCACATTCATTCCCAAAGTTTTAAGCATTGTTGCACAAGTGTCGTCACAGTCGTCGAAAAGTGTATCTTTGGTGTCGCACTTGCCGTAAGTCATCGCAAATTTGTTGCACTAAGGAAAAAATATTGTTCATATTTCCTAGATGATATATGTTATTGCGTCATCAAGTATTCAAAGTGTGTGATCACAATCAATTCATATCATTGTTTACATCAGTTCCCTGATCTCACACTTAGCCAAATTTCGGAAAATTTCCTAGCAACTTAGCCTCATCCGGCCTTCCTCAACTACGCATTGTGCAATTCCAACCCTCAAGATGCAACCCTTCCCCTTGAAACTGCACAATACATAGTTCTTGCCTCCTAGTACTGTGCACTGCATAGTTCCAGTGCTCGAGCCCGAACCTTCACCCCCATAATTACGCAATCCAGCCCCCCAACCTGGCCTAAACTACGCATTGCATAGTCTTTGAACTCAATATCAGCCCTTGATCTCTTGAGTTGTGTAATTACACAATCACTAGGTATTATTTACCTCCCAGAACTACGTAGTTGGTTGAAATAGTGCAAAACCCCTCAGCTCATCTCACTGAGTTCCAAAGCTACACAATATGCCTGCCCAATCCAACTTGAGCTGCGCATTGCAAAGTCTCAAGGCTCAAGCTTATGACTCCCTGAGTTGCAGAATTGCACAGTCACTATGCCTCTCCCTCAGCCTGCCACTGGTTTAAGCACAGTCAGTGGATCAACATGCACCATATTATACTAGGAGTTTATTGGATTGATGTCATCTCGTCATGAGTGAATTGCAGATGCAGGTACTCTATCACACCATGATAGGATGATGAAGAAGGAGATGGAGAAGGGAAACATGCTAAAATACATCTTTGTATCTAATTATGCAAGCTGATCAATCAAGAGAAAAATAAGGGACACTAGTTTGCGACTACATCTCAAGACTTGATATCATTCAAGACTCCTCACCTCTAAGCCATAAGGAGGTGGATAGAAGAGCATCCTCAAGAAGACATGTAGCAAGCAACAATAGAAGTGGATTGGAATTTCCATATCATCAAGCAGTCCATGTCAGCATTGTCATTTCATGTCATGTCATGAGTTTCCATATGCCAAATCATTATTGTGGATCATGTAATTTCTTATTCGAAAATGTATTGTAAAGTGGAAGTCCAAAGGACATGTATAGAATATGAAGAGTCATGTAAAGTCAAAAATTCAAACATTCATGAGGGTAGTCAAAGAGTCACAAGGGAGTTGAAACATCACCCCATTGGTTATATATACACCCTCATTGTATGAGCAAAGGAATTTTCACCTTGGCTCCTCCCGCAAGGCATTAGAGAGACAAGCTAGTTCTTTTGGGGAGCACGGAGTGGCTAGTTCTTTTGGGGAGCACGGAGTGGCTTCAACACTCCACTATTGGAGCTAGTGGTGTTCATTGTATATACATGCCTTGGAACTTTTACTTAATAACAGAAGCCTCATGGCCAGCACGTTCTTCATGCATGGATTATGAATATTTGTAAGACTATTCTATGGATGTTTGTAATTCATGTTTGCTTTCATTTGTGCTAAAGTAGTCGAACTATTTCGATTATTTTAGTACTTATCATTTTGAGAATGTGTTGTAATGGTTGTTATTGTTATCACATGCTTGTGAAGTATTCCATTGGATACTAGACAAATCTCTCTTGTTAATTGGTTGTAACAATTGTTGCATATTTGTGGACTATTCTGTTGGATGTTAGGTGGGTCCTTCTTAGTTGTGTGTGTATCTACTAGGGTGGTATTATTACCTCTCTCTTATTGGCTCACTTTATTTTCTCCCTCCACAATAGAAGAACCTTGACACACTTACAACCGAACACTCATGAGGAACACTCACTTGCTTTTCGAAGGCACATTTTCATTCCTCTCTCTTGCTGACAGTTAGAGCCAAGGAAAATATTTAAGAAACTGGCAACCGGGCCATATTCCAGATGGGGCTCCTATCCCAAATGGTGTGAGGTCTAATTGGGACCACATATCGAGGAGACCCCTTGAATGTTGGCAGGTCCAACACCATCAAAATTTCTAGCGCTAGAAGGAGGGTCGCTATATTTTTATGGTTGATAACCTCACCCACCCAAATCCTACTTCTTTTGTTCAAGGTAACAATATTCCCAGCATCTCCCCTACTCATATTCCTGAACTTGGTGATTCTTCTCAACCCAATCTCAGATAGACTTACGAAATATTTTAGGACCAGATCTAGGCCATCCGTCCTATCACCCGTAAGTTTGCAAGAGTTAGTGGATTGATACCCGGAGTACATAATATTTCATATTTTCCAAAGAATAACGTGGCCACCACTACTGGGATAGTGGTTTCAATAGTCGAAGATTTGGTTCTCGCCACCCTTGAAGAGTTGGCAGAGACTGCAAAAAAAGCAGAGAAACTAGAGCAACCTCCATCTTTTAACGGTGGTGACGACGAAAAATTATACTCTCAGGCGATACTTTCCACAAGTTAGGTGGTGAAGAAGAAGAAGGAGATCCATCAGATTATAAAGAAGAGGAGGAAAACAATGACGAAGATATGGCATACCAAGATCTGGACTAGATGACTAAGGGCCCACTTGCACTATCGAGTGTGTTACACAAGATGCTGAGGCACCCAAAGAATTTGTTAACAAAGTATGACCTTGACAAAGTAGTGAAGGCGGAGAACCACTAGGAGAAATTTTACCTGCAACTGCAAATGCTTGAGGAATGTTATGATGATGTTGCATGTAGACCTTTTATGTGTAACTTAGATGGCAAAGCAATTGTATGGTATCACAATCTTCGTTCGAACTCAATCCAAAATTGGAGGGGTTTTAAGAAACTATTTCTTGAAAAAATTGCAGATGATAAAACCTTTGCCATGCTATTAAGAGAGTTGGGCAGTCTTAAGATGGAGTAGAAAGAGAAAGTGAAGGATTTCAATCAAAGGTTTAATTGTATATTGAATAGATTTCCCACAGATGCAAAACCTCATGACTCCATCACCATTGATTATTACACATTTTCCTTACCAACAAGCATTGTGTAGTTCATGAGAAGAACTGTGAAGCCAACATTAGCTTAAAATTATCAAGAAGCAATCATAGTTGAAAAGGACTTGCATGCGATTGGAGTCATCGTAGGTGATGAACCAACAAAGGACTCCAAATACATGGGTAAAACATCTCAAGAATCCGTAAGTAAGGCAAAGAAGAAAGAAACAACTGATCTTAAGAGCTAGACCCGCACCATCAATTCTTTGTCTAATGAATTGAGAGAGTTAAAAAAAAGGTCAAGTGAGACCACTGTGAGAAGAAAGCCTCTGAAATTCAACTTTCTGATAAGGGTTGCCAACTCCGACAGTAGCAACAACCAGCCGACCAAGTATGCACAGAGCTCAAATGTTGGGTTGAATGTTGAGTGTATGGGCATGGACCAATATTTTTTATTTCAAGAGTGTCATTCAAAAAAATCATGCTCACAGTGGAACCACAACATGAATGCTCTTACTATGCATTTTACTGATACAGTACTTTCAAATGACCAGACTGAGCTGGCAGAAGAGAAGGAATAGAATTTTGTTTCCAAAGAAACTATGAATGTCAGACACGTAGTGAATACACTCAGTTGTGTTTTCACAGTTGAGAAGAAGAGTGTCGAATAAAAACCACTGTGTGAGGCCTCCTATCAACAACAGAACACTTGATACAACTTGAGAAGCCACGGGTCAGCCTCCACACAAGAGTTGACGAAGCAGAAATTGAAAGAGAATTTGTTGAGTAAGATCGCACTATTCATCAACTCATCCTATAACACTCAGAGCAAGTCTGTCAATGCTGCTACAACGAAAAGTACTTCCGCAAACAGCAAAAGTAAGCCCATCATTTTGGAAGTAACAGATAAAGAAACTCCACCAAACACTTCGGCAATGTCTCTCGCACTGGATTACAACATAATTAAAGATATGAAAAAGCTCGCACAAATATCTCACTCTTTAAATTGACGAAGATCGTGAGCCAAAGGGAACTTCTTGTCCGCGCACTCGAACAGCCTGCCTTAGGTAATGATGCTTCTTCACAGAATGGATCTGGTAAGTCCTCTAGTAGTTAACTTTGCCCTCCATTTTTTTAACGTTTTAAATTTTCAATTATAATGTACACAATTTCTTAGTCGATTCAGGTGCATCTGTAAATGTATTTCCTTTATTTGTAGCAAATAAAATCAATGCAAAATGGGATAAAACAAATGTACAAATCATTCAAATGGACAGGACTCTTGTTCATGCTATTGGGGAACTCAGAAATGTGATTATATGCTTATCATCTCACCAACGAGTTCACCAATGTATAAATATAGTAATTGTGGACATTCCAGAAGCATACGGTGTATTTCTAAGCAGAGATAGGTCCAACAAATTACAAGGGTATTTTGCTACAGACTGGTCACACATATGGATTCCATGTAAAGGAAGAAAAAATATGACCCAATTTAATTCGATGTCTTACAAGAAACATGTTATCACTCCCTTTGAAGGTAAAAATGAGCCAATTTCCTTCGCATATCATATCTTTGGAAATTTCTTCTTAGAAACTAAACTGGGGTGTTATCTTGCTCAGCCTCCCCAATCCCACCTGACACACAGTTGGAACTCCTTCCTAGTCCAACCGGCGAAAATTGCATTTGTACAGTAAGTAGTAATAGTAGTAGTGGTACTAGTGCAGTACATAGTCCTTGTACATATGATGTTTGGACATTGTATTTTTATGGTTCGAAGACACAAGAGGGCTCTGGAGTTGGTTGTGTTTTAATAGACCCATGACAAAGAAAATATCTGATCTCCAGTCGCTTAAAATTTGAGTGCACGAACAACATCATGGAATATGGAATATGAAGCACTCATCTTAGGCTTACAAAGGGCCATCAACCTTAATGTTGGAATTCTCAAAGTAGTAGGTGACTCAAAAATTGTTGTACGACATGTACATGTCACCTCATCTAAAAGGTTATCAACAAGAGGTATGGTGTTTGATTTCTCATTTCCAAAATTTCAATATCATTTATGTTCCTAGGACGTGTAATATAGTTGCGGATGCATTAGCAAATGTTGTTGTTAGGGATAGTTTTTCAGTAGATATTTTTTATAAACCATATGTCCCTGACAATATTACTAATTCACATGTTTTCAATGATGACCAGAAAATGTTGCACTTTATGGTGAGCGTTGATGTATTCAAGGATGTAGTTATCGATCAAGACGAGCACGAGAAAGAATTGTAGGATGAAGCTTGCAGAAACAAAGAGAACCCCATGCCGAAAGGTGTGGTATCACTAGAAAAGTTGTATGTCCAAAACCACTTCAGAGGGCTAGTTAACACAAAAACCCATAGGTCAATGTTGTCACACGAGAAAATAAATATTGGAACAAAAAAGGATCTGAAGTTTGTTAATCTCGGTACTTGTTGCACACCCCAGGAGCGACAAGATTTCATCCTTTTATTCAAGCAGCACCAAGATGTTTTCGTGTGGACATATGACAATCTCAAAACTTATGACACACAAATAATCTAGCACATAATTCCGATTAAAGAAGGCACCAAGCCTTTCCAATAGAAACTGTGAAAGGTACATCTTACGCTTGAGCTTATGATTTAAAAGGAGTTAAGGAAACTGTTGTATGCTCAGATCACATAAAAATTGTGACATTCGACCGAGGTATCAAATCTGGTCCCAGTAAGAAAGAAATTGGGGGGAATCCACTTGTATGTTTATTTTCGTAGCTTAAAGTGTGCCTTGGACAAAGATAACTACCATGTTCCATCTATGGAGCAGATACTACAAACAGTATCAGGGTCAGAAAAGTTTTCTTTGCTAGATGGGCATTTTGGCTATAACTAGTTTGTGGTCTCAAATCCTGACAGAATAGAGACAACATTTCACATGAAGTGGGGTATGTTCGCATTTAGAAGAATGCCATTTGGGCTATTAAATGTCAGTGTGACATTCCAATGCACAATGGATATCACATTTCATGGAATGATCGGGCCCTAGAACAGTAGTCTATCTGGACGATGTTACGATGTTTTCTAAGAAAATACCTAACCACCTACGCCATCTGAAGAAAATTTTCCAGCGATGTCGGAAATACGGGATATCCCTTAATCCCAAGAAGATTATTTTTGTAGTGTCCGAGTGTAATATCTTGGGACATATTATTGTGAAGAGTGGAATTAAGGTAGACCCGGAAAGGGTCAAAGCTAAAACACAGATTACCTTCCTGGTGAACAAGAAATCTATGCAGTCCTTCCTGGGAAAGATAAATTTTCTCTGCAAATTCATCTCCGATTACACTTAGATCATGAAACCCATACAGGAGATGGTAAGGAAGGATGTGATATATAAGTGGGATAAGAGGGAAAAGGATGCATTTTCCTGTATCAAGCAAGCTATTGCAAACGCACCTGCTTTGTACAGCCCAAATTTCAACAAAGATTTTTTTCTCTACACTTTCACTTTTGATACTTCTCTCGTCATTGTGCTTACACAAAAGGATGATCAAAATAATGAGCGGCCAATATCTTTCATGAGTTCCAACCTTCAAGGACCCGAACTCAACTACCCTACCATTGACAAACAAGCTTATGTAGTTTACAAGGCGGTGAAGCACTTTTAGCCCTATCTCTTGAAAAATCATTGTATTATCTTTGTGTTACACCCAACAATCAGATCATTGTTTTTTCAACAAGAGTTGGGTGAAAGAAGAGTGAACTGGATGACTGGTTTGTAGGAGTATGACTTAGATTTCAATCCAATTCACACGATCAAGGGCCATGGTCTATGTCAACTACCAACAGAAGCAATAGATGCAAAAGAAGAAGATCCATCTGGATGGGAGCATGAAATCGAAATGTACAATGTTGAGTGAGCTTCCCCCACTACCATCACAAACTCTTGGTACGCAGATGTGTGCCAGTATCTTGAGCATGGCACCTTGCCCTCTCACTTATCCACATGGAAAAAGAGGGCACTCAGGATTAAAGCATTATCTTACCAGTTGGTGCATGGAGTTATTTTCTGAAAGCACCATAACAGAGTTCTCCTCAAGTGCTTGGAAGTGCACGATTCAGAGAGACTATTGTGTGATCTCCACGACGGATCAGCCGAGGGCCACTTTGCGGGTGACACAACTGCACACAAGGTTATGTGGGCCAATTTTTATTGGCCCACATTATTCAAATATGATCATGCATATGCCCGTAAGTGTCCGACCTATCTAAGGGTGTCAGCAGAGGAAAGAAGTCAGTCATCCCATTGCAGCCTATTGTAGTGGAAGAACCATTTCAACAATGGGCCTAGATGTAATTGATGAAATTTTTTCGCACTCGTCAAAGAAACACCGCTATATCCTTACTGCTACATATTACTTCACATGGTGGACAGAAGAAGTTCCACTCAAATAGGTGAATGATCATAAAGTCATCAACTTCCTTAAGCAGAATATCATTTCCAGGTTCGACATTCCAACTTCACTTTTTTTTATAATGAAATGTATTTTTCATCGTTAAAATTATATGATTTTTCATTGGAAGATGGAATCATATTGAAACATTCAGCTAATTATTATCCACGGGGAAATGGTCTTGTTGAGTCTGCAAATAAGAATCTCATTTTCATTATCAAAAATACCATTTTCTCTAAACAGCAGAACTGGCACTCTACTTTGGTGAATGTCTTATGGGTTGATTGATTCATGCCAAAACCCTTTCTGAATATGTTTCCTTACTTCCTGGTGTACCGAAAATAAGCCATCCTACCCCAGAACATCTACCTACCTTCCCTTCAACTTTCACAAGAATCCCAGGGAAAGCTTGCTTATTAGTTCAGCGTAGGATAGACACTCTTCACAAGCTATAGGAAGAAAGGAAAAAAGCAAAATAAAAATTCTCACTTCACCAGAGTTGTATCAAGAGATGGTTCGAAAAGAAGTCTATTGGGAAGAATAAATTCAATGTAGATGACTTAGTCTTGAAGTGGGATAAATCCCACAAGGAAAAAGGTGAACACACTAAGTTCCAATCCTTTTGGATCGAACCATTCACCATACATGAAAATCTAGGCCAATGCATGATCCAAGTGGCTCTAGACACATGCAGAAGTCCAAGAGGGTTTAGAAATGGTCAAAATCAAAAGTGGTCAGATTGCTCTCGAACTAGCACTAGATCAAAGTGCTCGTCACCCTGATTCCAATGGTGTGAACGGAAATCAAATCCGAGCTTGTATGAGGGAGATAGAGCCAGTGAAATTTTTGGTTAAAGTTGCCATGTGGGACATGTTTAATGGTCCTACAAATTGACCGAGTCCGGGACATGGAATCTAACTCCTGAGAGTGGATGAAATTGTGGGATGGTTATTTTTCCTAATTAGCCCTAAATCAGAAAAAAATCAAACAATTTGTTATTATTAACAAAATAATATTTAAAAAAAGGGTGGCGAGCTGCCACCCCCGCCACCGCCGCATGGATCCACACCATATCATATATAAATAAAACAAAATTCATTGGGGGGCAGGCCACCCCCGGCGGACCCGCCACCCCCATTGGAACCACTGTAACATAAACATTGAGATGGGACTGCGTGGAGCGGACCCCGCCCACCAAACCTACACCATGTATATACGTTGACACGGGTACCTGCCAAAATTTTAAATTGCTTACCATTTAAAAAACAAACTGTTTGAAAATTTTTGGAGCGGCGGGGATTCGAAACCTTAACCTCTGCCATCCTAGTCACCTATGCCACTATTGGGCCATAGAGCTCAACTTTGTTAGCTCTGCCCACAAACTAATACATAAACCCTCGTAGTCTGCAGTCGCAGGAGGGGGCCAATGGAGCCGTGAGAGGAGCAGACTTGAAAAGTGTGGAGGAACTCAGATATGGTGGGAACCGAGAGAACTCCAGGGATGGAACCATGACTCAGTCTTAGAAGGCATAACCATGATTTGCACGTATTTCGAGACAAAATATTCCTTGATGCCTGAAGATTCTCCGGGGAGGTAAATTTTCATTTTGTCAGAATGATATGAAGTTTACAGTCATTTTTACAAGAATTTTGCAAGGAACACAGTGGTGAAATCAGAATCACCATCTGAGCAGCAGATTTGCAGATTCCTAGCAAAGCAGAACCTTTGAAGAATCCTGAGGGAATCTTCTAGATTCTTTGGAGGCTAAAATTTGCCAGAACTAGAATATAGCCAACATTATACTCAAAAGTCTTAGAATCTCGCAAGGATCATGATGAGGAGATCATATTTTTTTATCTAAGTTGCAGATCTCCAGTCAGCCCAAAGAACAGAATCTTTGGAGAATCATGGGGAATCTAAAAGATTTCTACAGGCCCAGATTTTGACGGTGTCAAAATTCGACAAATGGATAGTCGATTTTACACCTCTCAACGACAGAAATTCAGTGGTACGGTTAGTTTTTGCAAATGAGCCTTCCATTTTTCGGCCAAATTCAGAGGTGAAGGTACATGAATCAGTGATGTCATGTTTTCCTTCATAATTGTTGAGATGATGTATTATGTTTTGAGATCCCTGCTTGATGTTATGTTGTGGGATCGCTTTTGCCACATTATGTGAGATGTATTTAGCTTGTCATGCTATGTATTGTTGTTGAGATCCCTATGTAACTATGTTGAAGGGATGCTCATTGCCACATTATGTGAGATCATTTTAGTTTGTCATGCTGAGAGGAAGCCTTCTTGAGTGAGAATTCTTGTAAGAGGAACGTCTCGTGGAGAGACAAGCCACTCTTGTTTGAGGGAATATGACCTTGCTATGACAAATTGTTGTCCATGTACATCATCATCATTTCCAGCATTATATGAAGTGACCAACACCACCTTGACACCGGGCCTGGAGACGTAGTCCACACTAGACAAACTCCGTTATCAAATGTGTCATGTTCATGATTTGTTGATCATTGTCATGTTTCCTCTTGTTTAAGCATGCACATATGTTCTTTTATGCTCTTTAAAATGAAATTCTAACAACATCACAGAAGTAAAAGATCTTGGATGATTCCGGTAGTTGAAGGAACCCGGATCAAGTTTGGTATTAGAGCGGTCTTCTCACTGATGTGAATTGCGAGTGTGAGCAATTAAACGTTCAACAATGGAGGATGATAAAGAAATGTATGAGACCTTCCTGCAAATGTCCAAAATGGTGGATATCATGTGGGAAGCATATGAGAAGAGAAGAGAGGAGGACAAAGAGAGATCAGAAAGCGATGTGTCATCCACATCATTCGAATGAGGAGATCAACTAGAGTCTTCAAGCAGATAACACTGAATTGAAGATGCTTCTACGAGAAGAGAAAGAGGAGAAGCATCGATTGCAACTTCAGTTGCAAGCCGCAGAGGCAGCCTTAGAAGAATTGAAGTGAAATGACCGAAGCCGTCAAGCAGAGCATGCTGAATTATAGAGGCTTCTATAGGAAGAGGAAGAGGAGAAATAAAGGTTGTTACGCCAACTGCAAGCTAAGGACAAGGCCTTGGAAAAGCTGTAGTGTGACCCCTGTGAGGTAAAAAGTAATTCTCTGACTTCATGTATGTTTCTTGATGATGATTTCGCTATTTTTGAAAATCATACCATAGGAATCGGCTCCAAACTGTTAAAGAGAATGGGGTATCAAGGGAAGGGCCTCAGCATTAATGGCCAGGGCATCATAAACCCCATCAAAGTAGAGGAATTACCCCATCAGGCAGGACTTGGGTATGTTAGGAAGGAAGTTGGGGAATGCACCAAGATAGCCAGTAAACCACGAACAATAGATGATGAGAAGCCCTCATCAGTCCTTTCCAACTCGACAGTGGAGGTAAAAGATGTTGATTTCCCTTTAGTTTCATCTTCACATAGTATAATTTCTGTTGGAAATGTGGAGATACCATTTACAAGGACAAACATGAGGCTCCTTGCCAGGATGAGGTACAAGGGAGAAGAAGGACTTGGTGTTAATATCCAAGGCATAACTCAAGCATTGGAGGTCGTGCAAAGACCTTGATTTGCAAGCTTGGGGTATGCTGAAGGAGAATTCTCAAAGGTATCGGATGCTTCTAAGACATTGTTGAAACCATCAAGGAAAGGTAATGATGGGAAATTGTCACCATCATCCCATGGCAATATGCATTGTGGAGAAACAGATGGGGCAAACTCTTCTTCCCATGATCATACCAGAGACCAACAAGAAAGGTATAACCAATCTTGGTATTCTAATGTTCATTTTGATTACAACCATATTGTTAATAATGAATGAAAATCATGGCATAAAAGAACTTGCAGTTTTTATGGATTGCATAACCATATGTTTTCTGAGTGCTGGAAAAGAATAGCAGCATGGAAAAAGATGAGGCATGAAAGACCCTCTCAATAGTAGGAAAGAAGAAGGTAAAACATATCTAGAGGAAGAAGGCTTATTGTATTCATTCCTACAAAGGTGGTCATCAAAGAGCCACGTGTTGGAGGCTCCATCCAGAGCAACGTCACAAGGACAAAGCATCCGTGCATGAACCAGGTGAAACAATTGTTCGACCAACGAATGCGCCACAAGGAGATGACCCATTCACTTTGATAAGTGAGAGATGGTTTTTCTAGGTGTGGTAGAATGTCATGGTCTTATTTTTGCCAATCATGTGTTGCATTTTAAATTGTAAAAGTGATGATGTGTTTTCCATCACTTGTTGCAGCAACAATGATGTCTGGCCTTATTTTGTGTTTCATTTTAAATTGTGAAAGTGATGATGTGTTTCCATCACTTGTTAAAGCAACAATAGTGTTTGGCCTTATTTTTGTAAATCATGTGTTGCAGTGATGATGTGTTTTCCATCACTTGTTGAAGCAACAATGATATTTTGGCCTTGTTTTCATAAGTGGGGTATAATTTCCATTTTTGTGTAAACTTGACCATAGAGTATGTGTTATAAACTCGTGGAAAGTAAGGGATGCCTGGGTCATTAGTTGATCATGTTGATAAGCATGTAATTTTCAGAAAAAATGAACTACAAGTTTGCAGGGGATGCAAGTGTCGGCTCATTGCTTGGCTCCGAAGAACAAAGGTGAAGGAGAAGGAAGGGTACCTTATCAGGACACTTGTGGTGCAGAAGATGTACAATGTTGCAAATTATTTTCATGAAGGGGAGGATTGATCCAGGTGGCTCTAGACACATGAAGAAGTCTAAGAGAGCTAAAAAATGGTCAAAATTCAAAGTAGTCATATTGCTCTCGAACCAACACTAGATTGAAGTGCTCGTCACTTTTATTCTAACGGTGTCAATGGCACTTAACTCCAAGCTCTTATGTGGGAGATAGAGCCACTCAAAGTTTTGGTCAAAGTTGCCATGTGGGCTAGGTTTAATGGTCCTACAACTTGACTGAGTCCAGGACATGAAATGTGGCTCCCAATAGCGGGAAAAATTGTGGGATGGTTAGTTTTCCTAATAACCCCTAAATCATAAAAAATCAAACAATTTGTTATTATTAACAAAATAATATTTAAAAAAGGGGTGGCGGGTTGCCACCCCCGCCACCATCGCATGGATCCACACCATATCATATATAAATAAAACAAAAATTGTTGGGGGGAAGGCCACCCCTGGCGGACCCGCCATTCTCAGTGGAACCACCATAACATAAACATTGAGATGGGGCAGCATGGAGCGAACCCCACCCACCAAACCCACACCATGTATATACGTTGACATCGGTACCCACCGAATTTTTAAACTGTTTACCATTTAAAAAACAAGCAATTTGACAACTTTTGGAGAGGCGGGGATTCGAAACCTTAACCTCTGCCCTCCTAGTTGCCTCGCCACCATTGGGCCACGGGGATCAACTTTGATAGCTCCACCCACAAACTAATACATAAACCCTCACATTGAACAATTGCAGGAGGGGTCAATGGACCCGTGAGCGAAGCATACTTGAACAGTGTGACGGAACTCAGATAAGGTGGGAACCGAGAGAAGTCCATAGATGGAACCATGATGCAATCTCAGAAGGCAAAACCATGATTTGCACGTATTTCGAGACAAAATATTCCTTGATGCATGAAGATTCTCAGGGAGGAAAATTTTCATTTTGTCATAATGATATGAAGTTTACAGTCCTTTTAACTGGAACTTCATAGGGAAAAGTGATGGTGAAATCAGAATCACCATCTAAGCAGCAAATTTGCATATTCCCAACACAGCAAAATCTTTGAAGAATCTCGAGGGAATCTTCCAAATTCCTTGGAGGCTGAAATTCGCCAGAATCAGAATGCAACCAACTTTATACTCAAAAGTCTCAGAATATCACAAGGAGATCAAATTTTTTAACTGAGTTGCATATCTCCAGTCAGCCCAGAGAACAAAATCTTTGGAGAATCATGGAGAATCTAAAAGATTCCTATAGGCCTAGATTTTGACGATGTCGGAATTCAACAAATGGATAGTCGATTTTACACCTCTCGATGATAGAAATTTAGTGGTGCAGTTAGTTTTTGCAGCTGAGCCTTCCATTTTTTGGCCAACTTCAGAGGTGAAGGTACATGAATCAGTCATGTCATGTTTTCCTTCATAATTGTTGAGATGATGTATTATGTTTTGAGATCCCTGCTTGATGTTATGTTGTGGGATCACTTTTGCCACATTATGTGAGATGTATTTAGCTTTTCATGCTATGTATTGTTGTTGAGATCCCTGTGTAACTATGTTGAATGGATGCTCATTGCCACATTGTGTGAGATCATTTTAGTTTGTCATGCTGAGAGGTAGCCTTCTTGAGTGAGAATTATTGTAAGTGGAACATCTCGTGGAGAGACAAGTCCCTCTTGTTTGAGGGCATATGACCTTGCTATGACAAATTATTGTCCATGTACATCGTCATCATTTCCAACATTATATGAAGTGGCCAACGCCACCTTGACACTGGGCCCGGAGACGTAGTCCACAGTGGATGAACTCTGTTATCAAATGTGTCATGTTCATGATTTTCTAATCATTGTCATGTTTCCTCATGTTTCATCTTCTTTAAGCATGCACATATGTTCTTTTATGCTCTTTAAAATGCAATTCTAACAACATCACAGAAGTAAAATATCTTGGATGATTCTGGTAGCTGAAAGAACCTGGATCAATGCACATATCATCTAGAATCACTAGACGGGAGGTATTCCTCTCCTCCCATTAATGGACAAGACTTAAAACATTATTTTAAATGATGATCTAGGGTTGTGCCCTTCCCTATGTACATAGTTTCTTTTCTTTCTTGTTTGTTTGTTGGTCTTGTTTTTTTTTCGTTTATGTAAATAAGCGTCATGTGTGAACGTGTTTTCTAGCTTATTTGCATGTGGTTGAATTGAAAAGAGTCTTGTGACACTACAACATTTGGCTAACTTTCATGCTCCTTCTTTGTTTTTGGTCACATGTTTTGGTCGATGAAGGTCTGACGGAAAATATGATATGTCTGTAAGGAGAGTTTTGGTCAAACCATGATCCTTGTTTCTATTATGGAAACCTTATTCCACACTTGGTTCTTATGTCTCGATGCTTTCACGCCTATCCAATCAGTAGAAGAGGAAAAGGGGAAAATCTAAATGAGAAAACCTAAATCAGAGGTATCTATATGCTTCTCTGAAGGAACAACCTCTCCTCCTCTCAATAAGTCGGGATCTATCTTCCACCCATAAAATAAATAAGTGCCAATGCACAGTCCTCTTTAAATATATAAATAAAGGCAAAAGAAGAGAAAGGCTTCCTACGTAGAGAGGTGAAGTAATCAACTCTATCGGGGTACTGTCTAGGCTCCTTGGCAGTAGAGAAATGTTTGTGTTCCTGTAGTGACTCTGTCGGGGTACTGTCTAGGCCTACTAGTAGCGGAGAAACACCAGAGATGAAAAAATATACTCTGGAAATATAAAGCTCACAAACTTCACTACCCTTTTTTATTTGAAACATTTCGATATTACTGAATATTATGCTTGTGTTCAACCGAGAAAGGCACAAAGGGGACCATTTTTATTTATAGGGTAAGTGGGGAAGCCATAGTGATCTGCATGATGATTTAATACTCCCCAAAGTATTGAGACCCTTCACAAAAGAGTTAACCAAGACAAAGAAGTTGGAATTCCACCAATGTGTTGCCAAGTGTTGTCGTTGCTACAAAACCCTCCAAAATTTTGGTCTGCACCAAATTTCAGAGCCTACCTTAGTCTTGTATATTTTTGTCGCAAAAATTGAAATCCATTCCATGTGTTTTCTTTAAGTGTTTTGTTCCATTTTGTAAGAAAGGCAAAATGTCATCTTTTTGCATGTTAGTTGTCATATAGTGTGTATAAGATTGTTCTGGTGGTTTCAAGGGGTTATATTTGTGAAAATGAGTTGATCTAATGATGTAAACATCCATCACAGTCATTCCCAAATTTTTAAGCATTGTCGCACAAGTGTCATCATGGTCATCGCAAAGTGCATCTTCGATGTCACACTTGTCGTAAGTAATTGCAAAGTTGTCACACTGAGGGAAAATTATTTTCACATGTCTTGAATGATCTATGTTGTTGTGTCATCAATTTTTCTAGGTGTGTGATCACATTCAATTCATATCATTGTTTACATCAACTCATTGATCCCACACTTAACCAAATTTCATAAATTTCCCAGCAAATTAGCCTCATACGGCCTTCCTAAATTGCGCATTACGTAGTTCCAACCCTCAAGATGAAACCCTACCCCTTGACACTACACAATGTACAGATCCTACCTCCCAGGACTGTGCACTGCGTAGTTCCAGTGTTAAAACCCGGACCTTCGCCCCCAGAATTGTGCAATCTAGCCCTCCAGCCTGGCCTCAATTGCGCATTGTGTAGTCTCTAATCTCAAGCTCAACCCTTGAGCTCTTGAGCTACATAATTGTGTAATCACCGGGTGTTCTTTGCCTCCCAAAACTATGCAGTTGGCTGAAACAGTGCAAAATCCCTCAGCCCGACACATTGAGTCCCAAAACTGCGCAATTTGTCTCCCCAAACCAACATGAACTGTGCATTACATAGTCCCAAGGTTCAAGCTTCACCCCTGACTTCCTGAGTTGCACAATTGTGTAGTCACTAAGCCTTTCCCTCAACCTACCATAGGTTCCGGCTCAGTTAGTGGATCAACATGCACCATCTTAGACTAGGGATTTATCATACTAATGTTGTCTCATCATGAGTGAATTGCAAATGTAGGTACTCTATCACACCATGACAGGATGATGAAGAAGGATATGGAGAAGGGAAACATGCTAAAATACATCTTTGTAGTTGATTATGCAAGTTGATCAATCAAGAGAAAACAAAGGGACACTAGTTTTCTATCACAGCTCAAGACTTAATATCATTGAAGACTCCTCACCTCTAAGCCATAAGGAGGTGGATATAAGAGAATCCTCAAGAAGACATGTAGCAAGAAGCAACAGAAGTGGCTTGAAATTGCCATATCATCAAGCATTCCATGTCAGCAGTGTCATGTCATGTCATGTCATGAGTTGTCATATGCCACATCATTATTGTGGATCATGTAATTTCTTATTCAAAAATGTATTGTAAAGTGGAAGTCCAAAGGACATGTACAGAAGATGAAGAGTCATGTAAAGTTGAAAATTCATAGGAAGTCAAACAGTCATGAGGGTAGTCAAAGAGTCACAAGGGAGGTGAAGCATCACCCCATTGGTTATATATACACCCTCATTGTATGAGCAAAGGACTTTTCACCTTGGCTCCTCTCACAAGGCATTAGAGAGACAAACTAGTTCTTTTGGGGAGCAAGGAGTGGCTCCAACGCTCCACTATTGGAGATAGTGGTGTTCATTGTATACATGTGTCTTGGAACTTTTACTTAATATCAAAATCCTCATGGCCAACACATTCTTCATGCATGGATTATGAATATTTGTAAGACTATTCTATGGATGTTTATAGTCCATGTTTGCTTTAATATGTCTTAAAGTAGATGAACTATTTCGGTTATTTTAGTACTTATCATTTTGATAATGTGTTGTAATGGTTTCTATTGTTGTCACATCCTTGCGGACTATTCCACTGGATACTAGACAAATATCTCTTGTTAATTGGTTGTAACAACCATCGCATCTTTGTGGACTATTCCATTGGATGTTAGATGGATCCTTCTTGGTTGAGTGTGTCTATACTATGGTGGTACTATTACCTATCCCTTAGTGGCTCACCTTGGCTCATCTCACAAGGCATTAGAGAGACAAACTAGTTCTTTTGGGGAGCAAGGAGTGGCTCCAACACTCCACTAGTGGAGATAGTGGTGTTCATTGTATACATGTGTCTTGGAACTTTTACTTAATATCAAAATCCTCATGGCCAACACATTCTTCATGCATGGATTATGAATATTTGTAAGACTATTCTATGGATGTTTATAGTCCATGTTTGCTTTAATATGTCTTAAAGTAGTTGAAATATTTCGGTTATTTTAGTACTTATCATTTTGATAATGTGTTGTAATGGTTTCTATTGTTGTCACATCCTTGCGGACTATTCCGCTGGATACTAGACAAATATCTCTTGTTAATTGGTTGTAACAACCATCGCATCTTTGTGGACTATTCCATTGGATGTTAGATGGATCCTTCTTGGTTGAGTGTGTCTATACTATGGTGGTACTATTACCTATCCCTTAGTGGCTCACTTTATTTTCTCCCTCCACAATAGAATAACCTTGACACACTTACAACTGAACACTCACCAGGCACACTCAATTTTCGAAGGCACATTTTCATTCCTCTCTTGCTGACAGTTATAGCCAAAGAAAATCTTTAAGAAACCGGAAACCAGACCATATTCTGGATGGGGCTCCTATCCCAAACGGTGTGAGGTCTAATTGGGACCACATATCGGGGAGACCCCTTAAATGCCGGTGGGTCCAGCATCGTTAATAGGACAAAAGCATACAAACATCATATCTCCCATATCCATGTTCTTCTAGTGCAATGTTAACCTACTTGTTATTTCATTCTATTTGTTTGTCCTAAGGGCATTTTGAAGGACACATAACACAAATTGCATTTCTTGGAATGTTTGTGTAGTTGTTGGCATCTTCAAGTTTATAAAAACTCAATCTTTTTTTAGATGGGCTTTTTATCCATATGATATTTTTATTAAGGAAATATTTGCTATAGTTTATAATTAATATTATTCCATAATTTTATCTAAATATAACTACTTCAATTATTTGGCTTATGTTGGCTTTAATGTAAGGATGAAGTTATTGTCCGTATATGTGTTGGTATGATTTTTATTGTAACTATATCTTCTTATAATACTATAAATAATTCTCTTTGCCTTCATTTTGAGAGAAATTTTTCATTCCACTGTTATGTGTTGTTCAAATTTGATTGTTTTAATTAGTTTAGAAACTTACTAGTGATGGGGGGTGGGTTATCCAAAAATCGAGTCCTGATGTGATTGAAACTTTTAATGTGGTGTGTGTAAAATAAAGGTAGCTTACTAGCTTTTAGGTCTTAGATATTCTTAATTTTGTTTAGGTGTTTTGCCAAATACTTGGCATAAAACTATGAATTCACAATTTTGGCCTCTTGATATATTTAAAACTATTTATAAGAATTCCTTTGTTCCTACCATTATTTACATACAATAAAACCACATAGATACATCTAATATGCACAAATTAAGTAAATTTACTCATCAATTTAGGTGGTGTTGGTCAATATTATTGATTCCCTACCATTGGGTTGAGCTTGGGATGGTCATACAAATATTACTACTTATATCAACTTAGGGGCCTTGAGATTGAACGTAGAGTATGATCTAGATCTTTGGGCATCTCAATGCATAAGGGGTCTCTACCTCTTTGCTTGGTGGGGTCGATCTAGGGGCACTATGGTTGTTTACCGCGTGTATGAATGAACAATATATAAGAGGATGGTTGAATATGGTGCACATATGGGTAGTAGGTAATCATATGTGTTTATGTGTTTTTGGTTTCTCTATCCATCTTCTTGGTGGGTTACTCAAGGACATTCTCTTGTTGATCACATGCAAGTATGGAAGGTAGGTAATGACTTGGGTTGTAGTTGCATATAATACACATGTAAGAGGTAGATAATAAAAAATGTTTGCACACACACACACGCAAACACTTGATTGTCTACTTCTCATGTGTGCATGTGCACTCGTGCACGCGCACAACACACTTACACACACACAAATTTATTTTAATGCCTCCATGTCATTTGTGCACACACGAGAGGCAGTTAATAAAATATGTGTGCACACACATCCGTGCAACATGCAAGAGGCATGTAATATGATGTGTTATATAGAGATATTGTGTGTTTGTGTGTGTTATTATAGTATATAATATCTAATATATATTATATATTATATTGTATAGTATGTAATATTTAATAATTTATATATTATATAAATATAATATATTCACACAATATATATCCATGTGTGTGTAATATATTATTATTTTAATTTCATGGCCTAATCAAACAATAAATTGATGTATAAGACCCCTTTGTTTATGGGACAAGTAACCTTTCACATATGACAACTTGACTGCATATATAGCACCTACCATTTTCTTGTTAACTGTAGTGTGATTTTGTATATCTCTATGTACTATTATATACTATAATATGTAATATATATAATGTAATATGATATAATATAATGTGATATAATATAATATATAATATATTAGATATTATCAATTGGGGTCATGTTTGGTGGTTGAGTGTAATGGTTATTATTTTCCCCACCCAGGTTCAAATCCCCAGTAGTGACATGATGCACCATAATGTTTTGATAAATATTATTGTAATGGCTTTGTACCTATGAATATTGTTTTATTAGTTTTGCGCCTTTTGAACTCTTAAGTGAGTATACATGTGGGTTAGCATTACACCAACAACCTCACTCTAGCCCTTGGGTTGAAAGGGATTGTGATTTCTTTCCTTGGAAAAAAAATAATATACTATATATTTGTATACTTTTGTGTGTGGTGTGTAATATATTATTTAATAATAATAAAAATCAATAATCTAATTTTAAGGTCATGGCCTAGAAAAACACCAAATTGGTGTGTAGTACCCCCTAATTTGTGCGACAAGTGATCCCTTACACTTGATGATTTGGCTACATATGCAACACATACCATCTTTTGTCAATGAAAGTTTCATTTCATTGTTAGTTACACATGAAAATTGATCCTGGGTCATTTTTAGAGAGGTTGGATTTCAGTTTTCTACCATCCCCATTTAGTATAGGTATACCTAAAACTCATAGAAAAGTTAGCTAAACTCACAACTTATGTTACGTTGCTTAAGAATACAACAAAGATAGTTATGGTCACTAGTCACAAGTGGATGGCGTGTTGTTGTCCAAAGTAACATAGTAAGTAAAATTATTAAAATTTTGCAGTATTTAAGAATGCTACTAAATGCGTTGAATATTACTTCTAATGGAAGTGCATTAGTAGAACTTGAACATATTGGAAAATGGAGGAAAAAAATTGATTTAGAGAAGATAAATTAGCTCGCTATAAGTGATTAGTTGAATTATACATCAAGTTTTGTTACAAAAGTATGGAATAGCTAAGGATTGAAGTGACATAGGAGATAATTGTAGTTTGGAAAAGTGATAAAACTAGATCCTAAGAGTAATCAACTATCATGATTTACATATTCAAGGCTCCTACTTATTTACTAAAGTAAATAGATAAGGTTATTGTTTATAAGGTAAATAGATAGTGACATCAAGTTGAGAAACTCCTTACCAATCTTGAAAATAGTTGTCTATTTCTAGTTTGATCACTTAATATTGTACTAACCTTGATCAACATTGACCATCTTATATGGAGGATGGACTGGGGCTTTTAATGGCAATATTCACTTAAGAATTTAGAGTTGATGAAGTGTCGTAGTATACATGTTAGTTTTTCAGAGGATTAATAGAAAATTTTTATTTGTAAGGATTTAGTGACATGCATACTTTCAAGTCTACTTGGTGGTTCTTCCAAAATTGATATGGAATAAAGTTTATTGTACATAGGAATGTGACAAATCTGTTGAAATTTAGGCAACTATGGGACAAATTTCCCCATAGGAAACCCTATTGTCCCAAAGGAAGCCCAATTGTCATAAAGAGAATTTAATTGAAATAAATAAATATTATTATTATTAGATTTGGGGCACTCCTATTATTTATTATGGTAAAAACTTATTAAATAAAATATTTAAAAGGAAAGTTAAATTTTGCATTTTCCCTCCTAATTCTCCAATCGGCCACAAGTCATCCTATCCCAAGTGAACATACCCATTCACACATTGAGACAACTATATATACCCATAAATGTTCCTCCATTTGGGTGTGGATCTCAAACTTCTTTGTGGTAGATCTCGTCTCTTCTCTATGGCAGATTTTCGTACTTCTTTGTGGTAGGACCTCACGCATCTCTATCACATGTTCTCATTATTCTTTGTGGAAGGATCTTTCTCTTACTCATGGATGGATTCTACAATGACTTGCACATAATTATGATGTTCCGATTCAAAAATGGCTCTCACATGAAACTGTGGCTCGCTACTTTTGGATTGCTCTTAACTATGTCTCGCATTTGTAATCTTTGTAGCTTTATTTATGAGGATCACATTTATGTGGCATGTCATACAGTGGACCAATACATATATTCTAAGGCTCGATCATATTGCAATGACTCATACATATTATTGAGGCTTGCACTTCCTTATTAGCTCAGGGTCGCACTTCCTTATTGGCTTGTTAACTGAGGCTCACACTTCCTTATTGGCTCATTGACTAAGGCACGCATTTCTATAATAGACTAAGTGGCATCACAACTTATATTTTGGAGGAATCAAATCTTATATTACAATGGTATTGCAACTTATATTATGAAGGAATCACATCTTATATTTATTGTGTTATATTACAGTGACTCGTTACAAAGATTCAAATCCTTTATAGTGATTCAATTCCTTATCTTTGTGGCTCGCTTTTAATAACAACAATGTCATGTCATAGCAGTTTTATGACAGTCACGGTGTAGCAGTTTTACAATAGTTATGTGTAGCATTGTTGGTGTTGATATAATAGTAAATGTTATGGCAGTAACCTTTGACACAACAACAACCCTAATATGCTAGTAATCCTAATATGGAAGTAAGCTTATGGTAGTAATCTTAATACAACACAATAATCCATCGTATGGCAGTGAATTTGAAGCATGACAATTATTCTTATGTATATATCAGTGAACTTGATTCATATGTATATGGAAGTAAGCTCTAACATATGTGATAGTGACCTTGATGTCAGATAGTAATCAATATGCATATGAAAATTACTTTTGATATGAAAATGATATTTGGTGTGTGGCGGTGATACTTTGATCTATGGTTAGATGACATGACAGTGATGGAAAACCCTCTATGCTAGCCTCATCGATAATGATGTATATCGTGCTCTTATTGGCCCCAGGTGACCTAATGTGATTGATGATGATGCCTCATGATTATCGTACTTTGTATCTCAACTGAACATTTGATGAATATCTAATAGAAGAAGAATTTGGTTGGGTTTTCCCCTGGTATCGGACCTAAATCGTCGTGTCTCTATTTGTGCATGTTTTTCTTTAGTTGTTCTTTAATATTTTGTTGCATTGTTGAGGTTATTGTTCTCTCTGTGTAATTTCTAATGATGATATGATGTAATGGGGTGAATGTAATGTGTAATTGATCAAAAGGTTTGAAAATGCAATTAGTGACAACAAATAACAATTAAGCCCTAAAAATTAGCATGGTATCAAAGTTGGGTTGAAGAAAAGTCGTTGAAGATCACCCCTTTGAAGACACCTATGATGAAGTTCATGAAGATGGTAGAGACCTAAAAGAATGATAAGGTTTGAAGGACACCCTAGGGAAGTTGTTGTTCTTGCAAATAGAAGCTAGGATTTGAAAGAAACCCTAGGATTGGCCTTGATATCAAAAAGGGCCTGACATGATTCAGAATTTCTTTATATGATATGATCTATGAGAGATTATTAAGTTATTTGGGACATAGTCAGAAGAAACCCTAGGTGAGGGTATGATGCAAGATCTAGTGGTCATTGACAGTTGAGCATGGTTGCTAATGAATGAAATTAAAGAAACAGGTGTTCAAGATGGTGTATTTCAACATTGTCATATGGTTGATGGAACGTGGAAACTCATGGAGTCAGGATCAAGAGGGAGTTGATAGCTTCATGCAATTCTCATTTAAGATAAATACTTTAAAGACTTATGTCATTTTCTACCCTTATTTAGATTTATCTTTTAGACTATTGTTTATTCTTCCTGCATGAATATTTGAATGCTTCTTTCACTGACTTCTTGAATGAGGATGAGAATAAGGAAAGCGGGTCCTAAGGATCATTAAGATAAAAAATAATGTAGGAAGAGTAAGCCCCAAGAGGGATATGGTACATAGTACAAGAAGAGTATACTTCAAGAGGGAGTTGGTGCAAGACAATGAAGAAGCCACTCTCATATATAGAGAAGAAATCTAGTCCTCCCTCATTAGCACATACACTTTCATTATGTTTATTTATTTTTCTATAATTGATCTTTCTCTTGTCCTGGGGTCATCGGGTACAACAAATGGATGTAAGGACCTAGTCCTCAATATAAATAATAAGAAGGATGCAGAGCCATCCCATCATTCGAGTGGAACTTGATAAATGGAAAAAATATCATATCTTGAAGGAAGTATCTCGTCTCTTAGGTTGATATCTACGATTGAAGAGGTTTCCTATTCAGAGGGAGTAGATTGTCAGGTTGAATGCAAGAGTTTGATGAGATGATGAGAGCTATATGTCCTTCATACAAGGACCA
Source organism: Pinus tabuliformis (assembly GCA_031772625.1). Lineage (NCBI taxonomy): Eukaryota > Viridiplantae > Streptophyta > Pinopsida > Pinales > Pinaceae > Pinus > Pinus tabuliformis. The sequence goes on along the minus strand of CM062812.1, from coordinate 616,410,648 downwards.
TTCTAGATGAAAAGATGCAATAATGTCAGATGTTTTTGCAACATTAATATCAACAATGATAAGGAACATGCACTCAGAGGGAGAGGATTGTAGCTCATGTTTTCAGATGCATTAGTCATATGTATGTGAAGTTGGTTTCCCCCATGATGTATATAAGGAAGAAGCATACTTGGAGCTACCTCAAGGTTTTGACACACATCAGATGAGATTCATGATTGAAAATGGAAGAAAGTCCCATATGGACTCAAGCAAGCCCTATGGTCTTGGCATACTTGGATTCTTGGTCATCTAATGCGGACACAAACCTCTCTTCAAGGATGAAGACGTGTCTTTGATGTTTGTTTTATATATGCTAAAAAATATTTCTGATGGGATCATATCATCTTCGTGTAAAGTGCCAAAAGAATTTGCCTCTGAGCCCTGATGATCGATTACTTGAGATTGAAAGTATAATAGAGAGATGTTGAGGACTTCCTTATTAAGGGAAGTATGATGTCAGAGACTTTGGCATGATGTTTTGCACGAACGCAGTTGATAAATACTCCTCTTTAGATTTAGATTTGATGGATCCCATGATATGTTGGAATTTGAATGAATTATTTATTTGTAGCATGTTCTCTGAGCTAGATATAGCCTAGATATATATATTGGGTTGCCACTATCTATATGTTGATATATCTACATGAAACTATTAATCATGGTCTAAGACACACTATCAAAAACTTGATGGATACACTAATGTTGACTCAGACTGAAAATGTTGTTGACAGGAAAAGCACATCTAGGTGCTACTATAACTTGGGGTCTACCATGATTTCCTAGATAGGCCGGAAACGTAAGTCTATTGATTTAAGTATGGTTGAGGCTGAAAAATCTCTTTGGAAAATTGTTTGAGCATGTGTTGGACATGACTATGATATGTTGCAATATTAAGATTTGGATCTAACTTTCAGAGAATCTCATGTTTTATGATCCATCCAACCATTTTGAGATTAGATATCACTATATCCGGGATATGGTGCAGAGGGAGCAGTAAGGCTCCGACATTGATTTGTTATGGAATTGAAGCAGTAAGGCTTCAAAAAATGAGAAGAGAGAATGTATTCTTACCAAACCTTTGCCAAAAGGGAAGTTCTTGGTCTTCAAAGAGAAACTTGGATTGGTGGATGTGACCCTCCCGAGAAAGGGTCATTGTTGATCAAGAACATTGAGCTATGCTCTTCCCGCCTATTTGAGCTCCTAGGGAGAGGAATGGAGTCGTAGAGATCTTGGGGTTGAGAGATCTTTGGACAATAGGTGTGTGTGATCCCTACCCTTTTTGGTAGGTTGGGTATCTCCCCTATTGTCACTATATGGTATGTGTGATCCTCGTATTTTATGACAAGTTGGGTATCTCGCCCTATCAAGTTTGGCAGAGTATACCCTAGTATGTTGATCCAGGTGGATATTGGTGGCCACCTGCCAATTCCACTTGGACCCCCACCATTGCTTCTTTCAATTTTTCAGTTTCCTTAATTGTAGCACAGTTTACTATTTTTAGCAATTTTTCGGGTCCTAAACTTCCGGAGCTATTTTGAGGCCCTAAACGACGCTTTTTTGGAAATCTACAGCCAACGATTTCGTATCTAAAATCGTATTTTCCATCGTAGTCCTCGAAGAGATCTTTCCAATGGGTTATCATGCGTGTCAAACGGAGATAATATGACCAAGTCACGACCCCGGGAAGTTGGCTGTCCAACTCACCCCAACGGGGCCCATAAACTCTTGGTGTTACATCTCCTCGGGTTAGGGCTTTGGTTGTTTAGGGTTTGATCTTATTGTTCAATAATAAAAAGGCCATTGAGCCTCATTGTAAGGCAGTTCAGAGGCATGTATCCGCCACATCTCTTCTCAAAGATAAGCTACCATCACCCTAGCTGGTTTATTTCCATTTCTGTTTGTAAGCATATTTCAGTATTTTACATTAATGAAATGAAGTATTATTTCCACTGCATCTCTATGTTTATGGTTATCTCTGTAATTTGTTGCATTCCTGTTTAAATCTGGATCAGTGGTATCAGAGCGATTTGCTTTCTTTTCTTTGTTTTTCTTTGCATGTCCCCAACGAGGTCGGGATATAAAGAGTTAGGGCTTGAACTGGTCGAACCTTTGCAAGACCAGCCTCACAAATCCCGACAGCCTCCCATGGCGGATGAAAATAAAGATGAGGGGGCAGGAGATCCTATCAAAATATTGCTCGAACAAGCCCTCGAGCAACAAAGGAACGCAATGATGGACAGCTTTTCCCAGATCCTTCAACAGCTACCCAGGGGTGACGCATCAGCTTCCAACATCTACTCTGGAAAAGCTACACCTTTTAAGGTACAAATTACTTTTGAAATCCCCATATTTGAGGGTCAGATAGACGTAGATGTCGTCGACAAATGGTTAAATCTGCTAGAGGGTTATTTTTCTGTTCATGACTTTTCCAGTCGGGAAAAGATTATTTTCGCTCTTCTCAAAGCAGCCCCCCACGTCAAGGACTAGTGGGAAACCTACTGTGAGCAGAAGGATGAAAGTATAGGCTCACCATTTTCAGTCGCACCCACTTAGAATTCATTCCCGGATGCCATCAAGGAGCAGTATTACCCTGTCGAAAGCTATGAGGATCAATACATAAAGTGGACCACGTTGCGGCTGGGAAGTGGATCCATACCCTTTGCACAAAGCTGGGTATCAAGGATTCGGAGAAGCATTTTGTACTCAAATACCGTGGCTGCCTACACAAGTACATCCAAGAAGAAATATAATTCCTGAACATCTCCTCACTCAGCACGGCATACCGATATGCCGTTAAGGTCGAGCAAAAGTTTAAATAGAAGAAGCAAGACTTTGGATCTGCGAATCCGAAGCAAGGGAAAGGTGCCCCCAAACCGCAGAACAAAGGACAAAGCCAAGGTGGGGCGGTCCAAGACAACCCGCCAAAGCTGCAAGCAAAGAACAGTGTCGCGAAGCCGAAAAAGAACACAGGAAAGTGGTGTGAGTTCCATAAGAGCTCCACTCACAACACAAGTGAGTGTCGGGCCAAGCAGTCACTAGTGGTCGAGCTAAAGGTTTCAGAATCAGATGCATGTTTCGACTCTAAATTAGAACCCGACAAGGGGAATGACAAAGGGAGGTAAATTATCGATGCAGAGCCCAATGCCACTGTTGCCACCACGAAGATCCAGAAGGAGGAACCCGAAGATCCAGAGGAGGAGGAGCGTCTCTTCCACTCCTAGATGTGAGTAAAGGGCTCCCCGCTATAATTCATTGCCGAAAGCGGGAGCCAAAAGAACATCATTTCGGCAGAGGTCATGAAGTGGTTGGGCTTACCGACCATAGCACATCCACAACTATACACCATCGGGTGGCTTCACCAAGGATGGGATCTTCGCGTGAGCAAGCAGTGTCACCTTCCATACAACATCAAGCCCTTCACAGATGAGGTATTATGTGACATTGCTCCCCTTGAAGTTTGTGATGTATTATTAGGACAACCATACTTGTGGAAGCAACATGTTGTGTATGAATCAAGGCCCCGTGTTATTATTGTTACTTTGGGAAATAAGTTGTACAGGATACCGGAGGTAGCATCGCCTACCGCCATCTCTTTGGTTACTGCTAAACAATGCAGTAAGCTCATTTCCAAAACTGGGAAATTTGTTTTCCTGATGATACACCCTCAAGGAAAGAAGAAGACAGTGGCCACGACCTCCAGACAGGGCCCCTCCGCACGAAAACTACAAATGGACAAGGTCGTGGAGGAGTACGAGGACATATTCACCTCCACCGCAGGGGTTCCTCTGCACTGTCAGGTCAAGCACTCCATCGATCTGACCCCAAGTGCGCCGTTGCCCAATGGACCAATCTATCAGTGCGTCGTTGCCCAATGGACCAATCTATCGGTGCTCCGTTCTGGAGAATGATGAAATCAAGAGGCAGATTCAGGAGCTATTGCAGAAAGGCCACATCCATCCTAGTTCATCGCCCTGTGGGAGCTCGATCATGTTGGTACAGAAGAAGGATGGGACTTTGAGACTCTGTATTGACTATCGGGTGTTGAACAAGATCACTATTCGTAATAGGTACCCGATCCCACGGATTGATGACCTCCTGGACCAACTGAAGGGGGAAAAATATTTCAGCAAGATCGATTTGAAGTCAGGATATCACTAGGTACCAATCAAACCCTGGATGTGTGGAAGACTACATTCAAAGACAAGAAGGGCCTTTTCGAATGGTTGGTTATGCCTTTCGGATTAAAGAATGCTCCTGCAACCTTCATGAGGCTAACGGATAACATCTTGCAGCCATTCACCAACTCATTTGTAGTGGTATACTTGGATGACATCCTGATATTCAACCAGAGTTGGGAAGAGCACCTCCAACACATCCGACAGGTTCTCCAAACACTGCGGCAACACAAGTTATGTGCCAATTTGGAGAAATGAACTTTTGGCATGACCCAGGTTCAATATCTGGGATACATTATTGATGAACAGGGGGTGCATGTGGATCCAGCCAAGATCGAAGTCATTCTGGATTATCCATCTCTAACCACTCTAACAGAGCTGCACAGCTTTCTAGGTCTTGCCAACTTCTACTACAGGTTTGTGTTGGGACTTTCTCATATCACTTGGCCCTTGAGTCATGTCACCAAGGGAGGAGCAAAAGCAAAATTATTTTGGTCTGAATCTCAACAGAAGACATTCACAGAGTTGAAAGATGGCCTCTGCTCGGCACCAGTGCTCGCATTACCAGACTTGCAACAACCATTTGAGGTCGAGACAGATGCCTCTGACTATGCTATTGGGGCAGTCCTTACTCAAAGCGGGCATCCAATGGCATATCACAGTGAGACACTTTCAGACACAGTCCTGAAGTATCCCACTTATGACAAAGAGATGTATTCCATTGTGCAAGCCTGCCAACAATGGAAGCATTACATTTTGGGGAAGGAAACAGTCATCCACACAGACCACTGACCCCTGCAGTTCATACAGACCCAAGGGAAATTTCTGAATGATCGCCATCAGAAGTGGTCCACATACCTGCAACAGTTCCATTTGAATATCAAGTATAAGAAGGGAAGCACAAATAATGTTTCAGATTGCCTCAGTTGACCACTGATCATGGCGTTAACCACTGTGCTCAACTCTTGTGGACACGAGACTTTTGATTGGTCGTTTCTCTACAAAAGCGACCCAAAATTCGGCCACACATACTAAACACTCTTGGAGGGTTAGCATGTTCCAGATTTTCACCTCTAGGATGCCCTATTATGCCACCTAGGTCACCTTTGTGTTCCTTCAAGCGAGCATGCCAAGATGATATGCGAAGCACACTAGAGTCGGGTTGATGGGCATTTCTGGGTCGAGAAAACGGTGGCAGTACTGCAGAATTTTTTCTATTGGTCGAATCTTTGACAGGATGTCGGGAAGTACATCAGATCATGCATTGCTTGTGCCATTGCCAAACCGACCATCAAGAAGCAAGGCCTCTATACCCCGCTACCTACCCCTAGTCGACATTGGGAATCCATCTCCATGGATTACATGTCAGGCCTTCCTTCCACTAATCATGGAAATGACTGTGTTTTTGTGGTCATTGACATGTTCTCGAATATGGCCATTATGGCAGCCTACAAGAAGAATATCACAGCAGAAGCCACTGCTAAACTCTTCTTTGAATGAGTGTGGGTACACTTTGGGATCCCACAGTCTATCATCTCAAATCAGGACAGTAGGTTCCTCAGTACATTTTGGTCCAGTCTCTAGTCGATGTTGGACACCAAACTCACTAAGTCCACAGCCTTCCATCCTCAAACTGATGGCCAGACAGAGGTTGTCAACAGGATGATCGTACACATTCTGTGCATGTACAACTCAAAGCATCCACACACATGGGACGAGAGCCTCCCCTATGTTCAGCACAGCTACAGCCGAGCTCTCCACAACTCGACTGGTCGCAGCCCTTTTCAGGTGGGCTTAGGATTCTAGCCACTATGTGCCATTGATGTGGCCATGCCATTTGCAGCTACTCACGCAGATTCGGCTCATGTCTAGCCCGAAACAAATAAGGAAGACAGCTTCATTGAGCACATCCAACATATTCGCCAGCAGGTCCATGACATTCTGGAGAAATCAAATGCCAAGTACAAGCAGCAACATGATCAACACCGGGTGCCACACAAGTTTCAGGTGGGCGACAAAGTCTGGTTTCATTTGCAAAAGGAACGCCTTACCAGAGCCTATCAGAAACCTATACCACTTCGATATGGTCCTTACACCATTACCAAGGTTATGGGCGATAATGCATTTGAGCTCAGCATTCCCCCATTCCTTGGCCTGCACCCAGTGTTCAATGTGGACCACCTTCGGCCATACTTTCCACCATTACTAGACACATCCGACATTGCAAAACAGCTCACACCCATAGAGTTAAATCTAGATTGCATGGAACAAGCTGCAACTAATCAGATCATGGACACACAGATCAAGCACACTCACTAGCAGAATATCCAACTGTATCAAGTTGTCAAAACAAGCCAACTCCTTCACCAGGGCAAGTGGCTCACCAGGGACCAAGTTCAGTAGAAGTTTCCTCATCTCATGGAGGAACTCAACGCAATGGGGACCATTGCTTCCTAAGGGGGGAGGAATGATCCAGGTGGATATTGGTGGCCACCCACCAATTCCACTTGGACCCCCACCATTTCTTCTTTCAATTTTTCAGTTTCCTTAATTGTAGCACAGTTTACTATTTTTAGCAGTTTTTCAGGTCCTAAAATTCCAAAGCCATTTAGAGGCCCTAAATGACATTTTTTTGGAAATCTAACGCCAGCGATTTTTATTTTAAAATTGTCTTTTCCATCGTAGTCCTCGGAGAGATCTTTCCAATGAGTTATCATGCGCGTCAAATGGAGATAATATGACCAAGTCGCAACCCCAAGAAGTTGGTTGTCCAACTCACCCCAACGGGGCCCATAAACTCTTGGTGTTACATCTCCTCGGGTTAGGGTTTTGGTTGTTTAGGGTTTGATATTATTGTTCAATAATAAAAAGGCCATTTAGCCTCATTGTAAGGTAGTTCAGAGGTATGTAGCCGCCACATCTCTTCTCAGAGATAAGCTACCATCGCCCTAGCTGGTTTATTTCCATTTATGTTTGTAAGCATATTTCAGTATTTTACATTAATGAAATGAAGTATTATTTCCGCTGCATCTTTGTGTTTATGGTTATCTCTGTAATTTGTTGTGTTCCTAGTTAAACCCGGATCATATGTATCCTACCCTCAATTTGGGCTTGTACGGATTGCCACCCATCTAGCCAAAGGGTGAGGTAACATGGGTGTTTGTGATCATTACCTTTAGTAAGTTAGGTATCTCCCCTAGGTTGAGGATGCAGGTGTTATACCACTTGATTCTTTAGAGTCATGTGGGAACATAAGCATATAATAGGATGGATGTGATCCTTACCTCTCATGGTAAGTTGTATCTCGCCTATTTTCATTGGATGATAGGATGGTTGTGATCCTTACCTCTCATGGTAAGTGGTATCTTGCCTATTGTCTATTGAATATATAGGTTGGTAGATTAATCTCCCCTATTGTCCATGGATATAGGGTGGAAGCCAGAGCTCCCCTATGATGATTATTCTTCTTTAGATAGATACATCATTGCTCAATTAATGATCAAAGGTGATACACGTTGAAATGAGATGTGATGAGATGGATGACTTGTTGATACGACTGACATGAATATCATGCAACTCAACCTGGAGACTTGTAAGGTTTGGAGGATCTAATTGATCTCCCTTACCATCAGTTGTAGATTATGTAATGCCCCCTAATAATAATAAATAATATAATATAATATTAAAATATAAGTAAATAAATAATAAACAATAAAGAAAAGATAATAATGTTAAAAAAATAGTAAAAAATAAATAAAACATAATAATATTACATAAATAATAAATAATAAATATAAGATAATAATAGTAAATAAATAATAAATAATGAAGAGAATATAATAATAAATAAAATAGTAAATAATAAAATGGAGTATATATATATATATATATATATATAAGTAAACTATAAAAATAGTAAAAATAAGTAAAGTTAACAAAAAGTAATAAAACTTAAAACAAAGAAGTTGCATGTTAACACATGGAATGTGTGCATGCGGACCTCTTTCCATTTTTTGGTCTATTTAATGGATGAGGAGGATGAGATTCACCCATTCCTTCATCCATTCCCTTGGGAGAAAAGTGTCGTGAGACAAAGAATTCCTGAGCAGTAGTACATTGATTGAGGGTTCGGGGGTGGCCAGCTATAGAAACATTATTTGCAACTGAGCTTATGGTTGGGTGGAGAGTCATTCCCAAAACTTTGTTGCGGTTAACATGATTCAAATAGTGTTCAACTCAGAAATCACAAGGAATATCATCATTACATGTAAGTTGTCTCTGTTCATATTTTTCAAAATTCTATGCTAATTAGTTGAGTAAACGTGCTTTGAATATAAATCGCATAATTGATCTAATTAGTTGTATATTTAAATTGTGGGTTGTTACAGATTATTCTTCTTCTATGAGATGAGACAAGATGAGTCATGATGCAAAAATGATAAGTCATCCGAGATGAGACTTATGATGAGGATGGAAATTCCTCCCTAGCTGAGAAGGTGTTGAATTTGGGTAGTCATGGGATGAATTTCCCCATAGGAAACCATGCTACCCTAAAGGAATCCCAACTGCCCTAAAGAGAATTTAATTGAAAAAAGAAATATTATTATTATTGTATTTGGGGAACTCCTCCTATTATTTATTATGGTACAAATTTATTAAAGAAAATATATTTAAAAGGAAAGTTAAATTTTGCATTTTCCCTCCTAATTCTCTAGTCGAACATAAGTTGGCATATCCCAAATGAACACACTCGTTCACACATTGAGACAACTACATATACCCATAAATGTTACTCCATTTGGGTGTGGATCTTAGACTTGTTTGTGGTACATATCGTCTCTTCTATATGATAGCATCTCACACTTCTTTATGGTAGGACCTCGTACATCTATATCACATGATCTCGCTATTTTCTGTGGAAGGATATCACTCTTACTCATGGATGGCTTCTATAGTGATTCACAAATAATGAGATTAGTTCGCTTCAACAATGGCTCTCGCATGAATATGTGGCTTGCTATTTTTGGATTTCTCTTAACTATGGCCACATTCATAATCTTTGTAGCTTGATTTATGAGGATCGCATTTCTGTGGCACGCTATATAGTAGCTTGATACATATGTTATGAGGCTTGATCATATTGCGGTTATTCATACATGGGAATGAGGCTCGCACATCCTTATTGGCTTAGGTTCACACTTCCTTATTGGCTCGTTGACTGGGGCTCGCACTTCCTTATTGGCCCGTTGACTGAGGCAAACATTTCTCTAATAGACTGAGTGGCATCACAACTTATATTATGGAGGCATCGCATCTTATATTATAGTGGTACAGGAACTTATATGACGAAGGCATCACATCTTATATTTATTGTGTTTTATTATAGTGACTCATTACAGAGATTCAAATCCTTTATAGTGATTCAAATCCCTATCTTTGTGGCTCGCTTTTAATAACAACAATGTCATGGTGTAGCAGTTTTATGATAGTCATGGTGTAGCTATAATAGGCCTGGGTTAAAAGTTCATGTAATAACGTTAATAAAATAAAAAAAAAAAATAACCAAGGTCATGGGACACGTATTCCAAGCTTAATGTTGGGCAAAAACATAGTGACAGGGATCACTTGTGATTAATTAATGGCTATGGAAGTGGGAAAAAGCAACGGAAAAGGCTTTAGAAAGGCATGAGGCATTTATTGGCATTTTATTTATGAAAATAATGGAAAATAGGAGAAAATGAAGGTGAAAGGTCACAGATTGAATGTGAGGAGGAAATTGAAGGAAGATAATGGAAATTCAAGAAAATATAGTTCTCATTAATAAAAAGGATTTTGAGGATCATTTCATAGTCTTTTGTCAGTTTTAGCTTGGATCTCTATCTATTCTCTCTCTCATACTCTTGTACACTTAGAGTTCGGAGCACTCTTGGAGGATTTTTGACATAATTTGGATTTGGAGCAAAAAGGAAAAAGAAGAGCAGGAAAGCGCAAGGGGACAACGGAATCAGTAGCTACAACAGGTTTATTTGTAGGTATTGAGTTGCATGTATGATTCCCTTGCTAGTTTTCACATGCATGGCATATGCATGTGGTTATGTGGTTATGATATGTCATTGGCATGGAGGATTTTCTGGACTGAGAGTGATTTTTCCTAGCCTTTCCATTTCCTGGATAACCATGGTGTTGTGGATTTTACCTTTTGTCTTCTGGTTGGTGCTCATGTTCCTTATGGATGTGGGTTGAGTTATTAGTTCCTGGAGCCTTGGTTGGACAAATGCTCTAGAAGCACAGTAACAGTTTGGGTTGAGTAACGAGTCCTCGAAGCCTTGGTTGTACAAATGCTTTGGAGCCCTTAGTGGGTTGAGTTACTAGTCCTGGAAGCCTTAGTTGGACAAACACTCTAGAGCCTGGCGGTAGTTGTGGGTTGAGTTACTAGTCCTAAAAGCCAGTTTGGAATAAACGCTTTGGAGCCCTAGATAGCTTAGATAGAGACTGATTTGATGATGGTTAGTGATGTCCAACTGTGAGGTGGAATCAATGGTTGAGTGTTGAGGTGGTTTGGCCTCTAGAAGCCTTGGTTTCGTTTTCTTGGTTTATTCCATGAGATACCACATTCATACTTGAAATATGGCATGGGGGTGATTAGGTGAAAGAGAGATTTGGTTCAGCACAATCTATGTTTGGGTGGTAAGTGGAAGTCCCTAACTTGGTTGGATTTGCATATGTTAATAAGATCCATTTTCCTCTTATGTTTTGTGTGTAAATGTACTTGTTATTATGTGGCTTGATGGTTGTTCTATTATTGTTATTTATCTGATTATATGATGGTTATAAGTATGGTTTTATGACAGTCTTGAGTTATGGATCTCATCATGCTTTGGTTATTATATAAATTGTTAATGAATGAATGACCTAATAGATGATAATGCATCTAATGTTAGAGGGCATCAGACCTTCTTAACAATTCTCATATAAGTATGAGGTCCCTATGTTCAGATGTGTTTTTATGACCTATACATTGCATGTTCATGATGTGTTTGATGAAATGTTTGTCATGGTTAGGATGAGTCAGGTCAGGTCCTTGTTCAAGTTTTGCATTATATGTAGAAATTCCCACTGTAGATCAACAAATTATGTAATATACTAAAGCAAAATATATGATCTACTTCTACAACAAACATGCAGATATGAGCAAGATCAAATAGAACACATATAACAGATGAAGAGAAATCAATCACACATGAACACAGAAGAATAACGCGAGGAAAGCCTCAGCCTAAAACCCTAATCTCTATATTATCATACAAGTGGAAATATGTTCAGAATACACAAAGAATCAGCTCACAAGCTATCCTGCTCTCTCTGCAATCAAACAATACAGATCATAAACTAAATAGACACAAGATATGCCTTCCCTTAGCCCTCCAAGCCTCCTATTTCCTTACGCAGTTTTTCTTGGGGTCCAATGATGCCACCTGTTTGATTGGCCTCATCACACACTCACTAAACTGAGGAAGTAACTGCGCAATCTCCAAGGAATGAATTCCTTCTGCATGCAAGAGATATCCTCCATGGAATATTCCTGCAACTGATAGTACACTATCCAATCATCTAATCTCAACTGGGTCTCTGTCTGAACTAACATGCATGAGTTATTTATGAGAGAATATTTAGTTATCTGAAGTGCAGCAGTTACATGATTGCATGCATTAACTAACTAAACACACAATTAGTTCAACAAACTATTTGAATAAATCTAACTGGACATAACTTAGTTAATTGATCTAACTAATTACAACTCAATCTTATCTCTTTAACTAAGGGATAAATTCCTCAATCAATGGGATAACTGTTGCATGTCCTCACATAGATTTCATGTTTGATTTTCTACAACTAATTAACTCAAGATGAATTAATTAATTATTTTACAAACAACTGCTAAGATCAAATTCGAATTTTACTTCTTTATTTTAGTTCAGGGACTAACTAAAATAGGAAGGTATCCTGAAATGCTATTTATGGCAGTTCTATTTTTAGCACTTCTATATTTAGCATTTCTTGTTGCTATTTTCAACACTCCCTCTCAACAAGAAAGGGATTATGAGTACCCCCAATCCTATCTCTGTGGGACTCGAACTTGCATTTTGACAATGCCTTAGTCAAAATATCTGCACCTTATTCCTCGGTTGAAACATACAGCAACAACATGATCCTCTTGACCACACAGTCTCGAAGATGGTGATACCGAATATCAATGTGCTTGGACCTGTCATGAAAAACTGGATTCTCAGAGAGTTTGATACAACTCTGATTATTGCAGTAGATCACAGTTGGATCCATCCTCTGACCAAACAATCCCACTAGAATCTTCCGCATCCAAATGGCCTCACATGCAGCCTGACTAACAGCCATGTATTTAGCCTCTGCTGAGGTAAGTGCAACTGACCTTTGTTTCTTGTTGTACCAGGAAACTGCAACTAAACCAAGGTTGAAGATTCCTCCAGAAGTGCTCTTCTGGTCTGATAGACTCTCTGCCCAATCCGCATCTGTGAAGCCCTAAAGCTTCACTCCCTCTGTTCGTATGTACCACAATCCAAACTGAGATGTGCCTTTGAGGTATCTCAACACATGCTTCACTACCTTCCAAAACAGCATGGTAGACTGAACCATAGTTTGACTCAATTGGTTCACCGCAAAGCATAAGTCTAGTCGTGTGTTCACCAGATACATAAGTGAACGCATGAGCTACCGATAAACAGTAGCAACTACTACCTCACCTGAAGTAGCATCCTCCTTCCTCCAATTACCAACTAGAGGAGTCTACATAGGCTTGCACTTCTCCATGTGAAAGTTCCTGAGTATCTCATTAGCATACTTGCCTTGAGACACAAATACTTCCTCATCTTTCTGCCACACTTCCATTCCTAGAAATTAGTGCATAAGACCCATGTATTTAATCTCGAACTCTCTTGCAAGGTCCTCCTTGCAAGACTGGATCAGCTGATCATCACCTATCAAAATCAGATCATCGACATACAGAACAATGATCAATGGCTTACCTTCTACCATGATGTGGTAAAGGTTCACATATGCTTCACTCTTGGTGAAGCCCAACCTAGTGAAATAACTGTCGATCCTGGTGTACCAAGCACGGGGTGCTTGCTTCAACCCATACAAAGCCCTCTTGAGTCGGCACACATGCAACTCACGATCGAAGGTCTCGAAACCCTCTGGCTGCTCAATGTACACCTCCTCCTCAATCTTCCCATTGAGGAATGTTGTCTTCATGTCCATATGATGGATATTCCAACCCATCTGAGCTTATAGTGCCAACATTGATCTGATAGATGAGTACCTTGCTATAGGAGCAAAGGTCTCATCGTAGTCGATCCCCTCGACCTGTGAGAAACCACGGGCAAAAAACCTTGCCTTACATTTCTCAACACTACCATCAGCTGCCTGCTTTACCTTGTAAATCCATCTGGAACTCACCACTGACTTGTCCTGAGGTCTTAGGACAACATCCCACACACTGTTCCAAATGATAGAGTCGTACTCCTCTACCATTGCATCAACCCAGACTGGTTGTTGCACTACCTCCTCGAATGAAGAAGGTTCAGACTCTACACACTCCCCAACCAAGGCCATGTACCCAGTGTACCGCTCGGGCAACCTCCTCTGTATGCGCTGAGAAGATGGTTGTCCCACATTCTCCCGCACATCCAGCATCAACCTGTCAACTTCCCTTGAGCGTTTCCGCCCATCTCTGTAAGTCTCAGCATGAGTGGATGTCTCCACTCTCGGATCCTCTGCATGCGGCTGCTCCACATCAATCTGAGGCTCCTCCTCCTTAGGAAGTGAAAGTTCCTCATCTACATGCAACTTGAGCTCCCTCTCAAGTGATACTCACATGGCTTTTTGCTCGTCGAACTTCAGGTCCGTGCATACCACTGTCCTCTAACTGGTAGGCAGGTACACCCGATAGTTGTGGGGTGTATCATCGTACCCCACAAGTATTCCCAACTCAACTGTTGGATCTAACTTCTTCCAGGAATCTTTGGTCACATGACAGTAAACTGATGATCCAAAGATTCAGAAGTGACTCACATCTAGTCGCTTCCCGGAAAATGCCTCCATAGGTGTCTTCATTCCTAGTATACGGTGCAGGCTTTTGTTCTGCAAGTATAGCATTGTATTGCATGCCTCAGCCCACAAATGCAGTGGTAGGCTTTGGTCATGCAACATCACTCGAGCTGCTCCCACAATCGATCTGTTCTTCCTTTCGACCACCCCATTCTGTTGTGGGTTATGGGGTGCTGTCAACTCCCGTTTAATTCCTTTTGTAGCGTAGAAGTCCCTAAACTGTTGGGAGACATACTTTCCGCCATTATCGCTACATAAGGATTTTATTTTCTTTCCAGATTCTTTCTCTACCAAGGCTTTAAACTCACAAAACCTAAAGAAGTTCTGATCCTTCTTTTGCATAAAGTAGATCCAGCATCTACGAGAAAAATCATCAATAAAAATAACATAGTACCTTTGTTTAGTAGTGGAGGCTATAGAGAATGGTCCACAAACATCTGAGTGAACTCGCTCCAGGATTGCTCCATCTGTACTGTCTCGATCTGGAAAGGAAGATTTCGCATACTTACCCAAAGTACAACCTTTGCATATATTCGTCTGCTCCATTTTTCCCTTGGGAAGTCCAGTAGAAATATGTTGTGTGATCTTCAAGGCTCCATGGTGTAAGTGGCCCAGTCTTCTATGCCATAGCTTACCAACATCTTGGCTTTGCACCATCTCAGCTTTGGAACTCAATGCAGCACAATCGTCTACCTCTAGCTTATAGAGATTCTTTACTCGAATCCCGATTCGCTTGGTCTGTCCAGTGCCAATATGCCTCAGGAATACCTTTCCTTTACTAAAGACTACATCATAGCCTTTATATTCTAGCATAACAATGGACACAAGATTCTTCTTCAGACTTGGTACATACTTGACATCAGTCAGGGTGAGAGGAGCTCCATGCTCCCTCTGAAACACAACCGTACCTTCACCTAAAACACGATACTTTCCATCATTGCCCATCTCGATCCGCATCTAGAGATCCTTCTCCTCCAAGGTACTGAAAAGATTCTTGTCACCTGACATGTGGAATGAAGCTCCACTGTCCAGGTACCACACACATCCCACCATGGATAAAACCATGCATGCGATAAGAGATAAATCCAACTCTAACTGTGAGGCCAGTGCCTCACCGTCAGATCCCTTCGAGGATCCCTTCTTTGATTTCTTCCGTGGACAATTCGTAGCATAATGGCCCACTTCATGACAATGAAAGCATCGCACTTTCAATTTGTCAAACTTCTTCCCACCATGGGAAGAACTGGATTTGGGATGGGACACCTTCCCTTTCCCTTTCCTCGCCTTACTCGCTAAGGCTAGATTTTCCTCATCATCTTGCTTTGATAAGGATCCATCTCTGGTGCTTCTTCTTATCTGCTCCTGCTTCAAATCCGACCAAAGTCATTCCCAATCTGGCAGTTTTTCTCTTCCATTAACCGAGTCATGGTAGCTATGGCAGCTCTTAGGAAGACCAAGGAGTGCAAGACTCACCATGTCATCATTGGTTGTCATGATCCCTACACTTCCAAGCGCATCCTTGTAGGTGGTGAGCTTGTTCAGATATGTAGAGATCGTGTCTCCCTTTTCACACTTGATTTTCCAAAGCTTGTCCTTCAACGCCAGCTTCCTCTGATTGTTGTCGTTCTGATATAGATCTTTCAATGTTTTCCACATCGAAAATGGTGTCTCCTTCCCATGGAGGCTCAAGACAATGTGGTCTCGAACTCCCTCCAAGGGGATTCTCCTTGCTCTAGCCACACATTTCTTTCATTCCGCCAATTCTATAGCATAAGCTGTTGTTGGCTTGGGGACTTCTTGATCAATGAAGTCCTTTAGACCGTTGTCCTCTAATACTGCTTCCATGCAATCCTTCCAGGCTATATAATTCGAGCTTCCATCAAGGGCATACTCGAGTCTTAAACCACTGAACGCCATTGGTGAAATTGAGATGTGATAAGAACTCGATTTCTATAATCAGGAACTTGAAACTTTTAACTTCTCCCTTCTTTGTATATTGTTCTTTGCTTTGATCACCTTTTCTCTGATACCATGTAGAAATTCCCACTGTATATCAATAGATTATGCAATATACTAAAGAAAAACACAAGATCTACTTCTACAACAAACTTGCGGAAGCTTAATAGAATATGAGCAAGATCAAATAGAACACATATAACAGATGAAGAGAAATCAATCACACATGAACATAGAAGAATAACCCAGGGAAAGCCTCAGCCTAAAACCCCAATCTTTGTATTATCATACAAGTGGAAATATGTTCAGATTACACAAAGAATCAGCTCACAAGCTATCCTGCTCTCTCTGCAATCAAAAAATACAACTCACAGACTGAATAGACACAAGATATGCCTTCCCTCAGCCCTCCAAGCCTCCTATTTCCTTGCGCAATTTTTCTTGGGGTCCAATGATGCCACCTATGTGATTGGCCTCATCACACACTCACTAAACTGAATAAGTAACTGTGCAATCTCCAAGGAATGAATTCCTTCTGCATGCAAGAGATATCCTCCATGGAATATTCCTACAACTGATAGTACACTATCCCATCATCTGATCTCAACTGGGTCTCTTTCTGAACTGACATGCATGAGTTATTTATGAGAGAATATTCAGTTATCTGAAGTGCAACAATTACATGAATGCATGCATTAACTAATTGAACTCACAATTAGTTCAACAAACTATTTGAACTAATCTAACTGGACTTAACTCAGTTAACTAAGCTAACTAATTACAACTCATCCTTATCTCTTTAACTAAGGGATAAATTCCTCAATCAATGGGATAATTGTTGCATGTCCTCACATAGACTTCATGTTTGATTTTCTACAACTAATTAACTCAAGATGAATTAATTAATTAATTTACAAATAGCTGCTAAGATCAAATTCGAATTTTACTTCTCTATTTTAGTTCAGGGACTAACTAAAATAGGAAGGTATCCTGGAATTCTATTTATGGAAGTGCTATTTTTAGCACTTCTATATTTAGCATTTCTTGTTGCTATTTTCAACATTATAGGCATTGTATTCTCTTTATTTATCATTTATAAGATTGTCATCAAGTTATGGGCAAAGGCCTGAGTCCTAGCCATGAAAAAGTGGCTCAAAATTCGGGGTCATTGGCACAAAACTACCTAAAAAAGATTGCAGTCGCATGGAGTCCTTTTCGTGGGAGAGACTTGAGGGTTTCAGTCGCATGGAGGGCTTGTCATGGGAGATATTGGGGATCTAGTTTAGTCAAACAGAAAGTTAACTCAGGGGTTTGGCACCTGAAGTGGTTGGTTAGCCTTTGGGTTCTTATAGCTCCTAAGGAAGGTCAGTTTGGTTTTGGTTGTCAATTCCACTTCCTTAACTGTACTTGGTGAGTTGAATCATATCATAGTAACTCTTTGTCACATGTTTACCCCAATGGAAGTGTTAACTTGGGTAAATGTGGGAGGAGGGTGGTTACAGTAGCAATTTATGACAAATATGTGAAGCAATGTTGGTGTTGATATGATAGTAAATGTTATGACAATAACCTTTGACACGACAACAACCTTAATATGCTAGTAATACTAAGATGGAGATAAAATTATGGCGGTAATCTTGATATGACACAATAATCCAAATGTATGGCAGTGGCTGTGAAGCATGAGATTTATTCTTATGCATATATTAGTGATCTTGATGCATATGTATATGGAAATAACCTATAATGTACATGACAGTGAGCTAGATGCCAGATAGTAATGAATATGTATAGGACAATGACTTTTGATATGACAATCATATTTGGTATATGGCAGTGATACTTTGATCTATGGTTAGATGACATGACAATGATGACTTAACCTCTATGACGGCATTAGTGATAGTGATGTATATCGTGCTCTTATTCGCCCTAGGTTGCCTAATGTGATTGATGATGATGTCTCATGACTATTGCACTTTGTATCTTAGTTAAACATTTGATGAATATCTAATAGAAGAAGAATATGGTTGGGGTTCCCCCTT
This sequence comes from Pinus tabuliformis, assembly GCA_031772625.1. Taxonomy (NCBI): domain Eukaryota; kingdom Viridiplantae; phylum Streptophyta; class Pinopsida; order Pinales; family Pinaceae; genus Pinus; species Pinus tabuliformis. The sequence continues at coordinate 616,392,290 of CM062812.1, read as the reverse complement.
GTGGGTTTTTGCCCTGGTCTCTGACCTAAATCATGGGTTTTTCCCCTAGTCTCTAACCTAAACAAGGAATCAACGTGGAATTAACCATAACATCATTGTATGGGTCTTTTGTTCCTATTGACCTGGTGACATTACAATTCAATTTAAGGTGCCCCGTTTGGTGACATAAACAACATCGAAAAGGAACCTTCTAGAAATCAAGCCTATGTAAGGTCCCCCAGTGAGATATCAAGTTTGGTCAGTGTTATAGCATCATTTAGCACTCTTGTAGGCCTGATGCTCTTTTATGGCCCTGGGCAGTCCCTTTACCTATGCAGACTTGAATTTATATTAAAATACTATATTTCAAATTCCCTATGCAACTATTCCCACAAAATAATGTGTACATACGCAGATCCCATAACATTATACCCACGTATATATTTTTAAATATGAAAAAATAAAATAAAATGTTATTTTTCGAGCGTAGTTTACGGGTTTTACCGAGAACCTACCTATAGGAGCTCGTGGCCTAACTGAAATAACCAATTTAAGGTGGTATATATACACCCCTTGGGTAGGCCTAATTCATATGACAAGAGAGATATCGACATTACACTTGATTTCCCCTAGATCAATTTTGCTTTTCTCGTGCCTCTTGCACTCCCAGTGTTTAGGAAACCCTAGTTTCCTTTGCAGAAATGCTCAGTCTCCTTATCTAGCATCTTCTTGCATCTATTAGAGAGGTTTCTTCGTGGCTCAGGTTGGATGGATCCAGAGGAAGGCTTCGTTAGTGCCTTTTGCCTCGATTAGGTTGTATCTATCATGTACTTACTGTTATTCATCAATAAAGAAGCTCATGTCTTATTCCTGATATATTTTTTCATCTTATGAATGATAGTATAATTTGGTATAGATGATGATCTAACATATTCTTATGCATGCAATTTGAATTATACATTTTGTATATATTTCTATGATTGATTTGTAGGTCTACACATCTTGGAAGAAGAAGCGGGTCTGGACCCTACGGGAACATCTTCACAAATAAGACCCTTGGGTACATTCCTAAGTCTAACTTTGATAATTTGAACATTTTGCATGCTTGATTAAATGTTCTTTGTTGTTTTCTTTATTCTATTATATTGAGGCTTTCAACCCCTGCCTTAGGGAACTTTTCCCACCAACAGCCGAAAGCCCCTTCTCCAAATCCATCTCAACTAAGACCCATAATATCCTCTTATCATATACCATCAAATAAATCTCGTTGAAATACACAAATTTATCGATACAGTGTGCAACCCTCGTCACTATCTATTTGGTCTAGAACTCCAACGAAAAACCCACTAGTTTTACCCAGAGATACTAGGATTTTGGATTCTTAGATAATGGGTTAAAACCAAAATTCCATCTATGTATCCATAAGAAACCTCGCCTAATAGCACATGCTCATTGGAGAACCGTAAGGAGGTCACCCTCATCTAGAAAATGAAAGTGTATCTATTTATTCATGAGCAGGCTAATGGTAGGACAATAACCTAGCAAGGGTTTCCAATGTAAGGAGACCCAAGTCTGAAATTGAGACTTGTTAAGAGAGATATAATAGAATCTACCCATCAAGGCCCGAGTGGATAAGATAGAAACCTTGCTCATCTCAACATCACACCCTAATGAGAACAAGGACTTCTCACCAAAAGGATGGAGAGTTTTTTCTGGATGAAAGAGACTAGTAGAATGGGCCCTCGAGCGTGCAACAAAATGCGGCAGCCTCCTCGCACCCAAGGAGACCCCAAGTCTAGATGTCCCACCATGAGCATACTTTGTCCCACCCAAAGAAACCTCCACCCCATACGATTGCATAGGAAATGTGAGTACGAAAAAGGTAAAAGATGTGAAACCCCTGATGTCAGACCTAGAAATGAAAGACCAAAAGGCGAGACCACAACCCGGAAAATCAAAGATAATGGATCGCTAGAAAGCCTTGAAAACAAATATATGACCAAAAACCTTACACCACCCCAAAACCCTAAAGGGCACCATACACCTATAACATTGTTACATACAAAAACCTACTCGAATAATTTTAGAAACCATAAAACGAGCAAGCATCATTCAATTCATTAAAGGCCACCTAAACCTTCTACTTTTTATTGTAAGGAAAAATGTTATTATTAATGGTCATTCACCTCGTTCTATAAATATTATTACTTTTTTTGGAAAACGTTATTATAAAAGGTTTTTCAACTTGTTAAATTTATATATGGAACTTCATTTTAAAAAGATGATTGGTAAAAAAAATCTTTATTTATATTCACTGATTTTGTATTTTCTTTTAATTTTTATGGATCATATATATATACTTAAAATTATGTTTTAAAATATAAAAAATTCAATGAGGAATAAAAATAGAGGATTTTTTTCGCCTTAAAAAATTGTGCACTGAGATAACACATTATTATTATTTGTATCTCATGGACAAAGTGTTTTGTTTAGTTTGTTTTTGTTTTTTATTTTTGTTTTTTAATAAATTGAATTAATAAAAAAAATTATTTTTTTCCTTTCCAATTTTAAGTTAAATTTTGAACCCTTTCATTTTTAGCATGGACACTTTCTCATATGGTTCACATACAAGCATAGATCCATCAATATTAGAATCTCGTCAATACAAAGTTATTGAATGTACATTGTTACTTTTGGTGCATTCACAACATTTCACAACAACAAAATTGACAAATATTACTTACTTAATTTATGTTTAAATGTTTATATATTCTTACTTGTCTTCCTCAACTCAAGTCAACATTCTACTTTTCCATTCCATCCATAATATCCCTATACTAGTCTTAATTTTAAATCATGATGACCTAGAAAACCTACCTCACTAACTCAATTTAGTTTGAAGTGTCAATTCTTTATTATATCCCTTCATCAACTTAGCATTATATTTTCTCATTTCCATTTCTAATGTTTCTACATTATAGTTAAAGCTAGATCTTTATGTACAAAGTAATTAACCTTGCCTACTGAATGTAATTTTAGGTGTTGACACTTTCATATATGGTTTCACTCAACCTAACATTCTATGTTTTCATTTCTATTTATAAATTTTCTATATTATATTTAGTATTAGATTGAAAAAACCTAACATCCTTATGTCTAAACTAATTAAACTTGTCGACTAAATGTATTTAACTATTGGCACTTTTTTATATGGTTTCCTCGACCTAACATTATGTTTTTTTCATTTTCATTTACAATTTCTCTATATTATACTAGTATTATATGATTATATGATTTTTATATGATTTGAATAACCTCTTAGTTTTTCTACTTTATCCATCTTATAATAAATCCGCTTCCAACTCAATTTATGTAGAGCCTTCTCCACCACCGACCCCATTGATAGGTTGTCTGAGTGTGAGGGGATCAGTGACACATAGTAAGACTCGACAAAGATCACATAGATCGGCTGGATGCCACGTTTCACTAGTAGATCTTGGCTCTGATGCTAGTAGGAGTGTGAGAGGCATTGTATCTATCTCTGTTGATGATGTTGCACACAGTCCAGCTTCACCTGTCTAAGTTACATCTCCTACATTTTAAATTGTCTTTAATCAATGTGTTTATGTCTTTAAATTGTCTTCAATTTATGTGTTTGAATTTATCGTATATGTTATTATGTTTATAATATTATATATGTTAAATTATGTTTATAACGTGGAGAGTCGGAGCAAGGAAAAGTTGAGCATTATAGTGCATCTTCGATCCCTCTGTGGGACGCCACAAACACTATCACGCTTGAGGATATTAAGGACCAGCATGATTGAATTACATGAGAATAGGGTACACTCTCTGTTGGCTCGTCAACTAGATGTAGCTTGACTCTGATGCTAGAGAGCATCGGTCGGTTGATGGAGGTCTACTAGAGGGTGGGCCCACAGAGAAACCTCGTACATGCCATACATAGGACTAGGAGGTAGGATGTTAGCGGTATAGATCCTTGGGAGGCAGTGAAATCTTGCCACCAAGGACATCAATTTGCATTGCGAGTTGCTTGAGATCCCCATGGGTCGTGCTAGACATCATGGTCCAGTTAAACTCAAACATTTTAGTAATTTTGATGCAGATACTTATGTTTATGAGTGATTCATCAAAGCTTGGAGCATGTTTCCCCACCATGATGAGGTACCCCTATACTTTTCCCAATAGTCGAATGCAGAGTTTGTGCTTCATATGATGCTAGATTGCACTAGCAACCCATCACGATTTTATAGATCTAGGATGTGACATAGTTGTGATCATCCCAGGGTTTACAGGGACTATGCCTATGTATCACCACCTTCGAGATTGGTGCCACTACCATCTCAGAGTGTGGTATTATCAATCGAGCTAAAGGACCCATCACAACTCAACATTGAGACTAGGGGTACCATTACAGAGAAAGTGCAAACCACATTGGTTGGTGTGCATGTCACATTGCATGGAGATAGGATAAAACCACTACCATCTCTTTGTTCCATGTTAGTTCAAATTGTTGATGATAGTGTGCTCAAGATTCTACCTCATGATAAGCTTTTGGCATATGCATGTAGATGTCGTGATTGTTGGTGTCCAGGTATGAATGATTTATTCACACTGATCTGACATTAAATTATCAATCCAGGTGTGTATCCTTTCAAGGCAACGCACAAGGTATATGCAGGGGCAAAGTGTTAGAAAATTATATATTACAGAGCAATGGAACACATAGAATATTGCATAAATATAAACACAAAAAAAACGCATAAAACTAGAGAAATACAGATATACGTGGTTCACCCAGTTTGGGCTACGTCCACCTCAAACATCCAGTCCTTCCTTTCTATTATCCAGCAAAATGAAGAGACACAACCTATAGCAGATCCACTGTAATATCCTCTACTTTCTCTCACATTCTCACCTCTTTGTTTCTCGCTAGGAGAATACACCTCTATTACACAGCCTCAATACAATGCCCTCATAGAAAGAGAGGGGTTGCCTTCTAGGGCAAAAAAACCCTAAACTAAACATAAGTTCTACCGTCCGATAATCCGCCTAATGAACGGCCCAGATTGACTAGAAATTACTATACTTTTACAAGGCAATTTTACATCTGTTTTTAGCTTCGGGGACGCTGCCCCCGAAACCCCCGCCGGGGGACCGCTAGCCCCCAGATCCCCCAACCGGGGGGAATCAGCCCCCCCGAACCCCCGCGGGGGGGACAAGGCTCCCCCACACCCCCCCACGTGGAGGGGTGTACAAACTTCCTGGGGTATACATTCAGCTGAAACAAAGACCTCTAAATAATCATGCTCCACACCCAACAATCTCCCACTTGGAGAATGATTGTAGCAACTCCACCGTTGCTTCATTTGCTGGGCAATGGCTCCTCTTTGGACCTGGTTGTTTCTCATCTTCATAGTCATCCTTGAAGACCAATTGAAACTGAGCATATTCTCAGTTTCTCCCTGGTTACAACTTTTGTTAGCATATTTGCAGGATTCTGGCTAGTGTGTATCTTTTCCAGCTTCAACTCTCCATCTTCCAACACTGATCGTATGAAATGGTACTTGAGCTGTATGTGTTTAGTCCTGGAATGAAATGTCGAGTTCTTTGCAAGATGAATGGCACTTTGGATATCACTATATAAGGTGCCCATATCATGCTTCTTACCCAATTCACCCATAAACCTTTGTAACCAAATCATTTCTTTACTAGCCTCTGTAGCAGCAACATGCTCTGCTTCTGTTGTTGAAAGTGCAACAACACTTTAGATTTTTGAAACCCAACTAACAGTTATTCCACCTATAGTAAATACATATCCTGTAGTGCTCCTCCTATTATCTCTGTCACCTGCCATATCTGCATCAACATATCCCTGTAGAGAAATGTTTAAACCACCAAAGCATAATGCTTGATTTGTGGTACCTTTCAAATATCTGAGAATCCATTTCACTACCATCCAATGTTCCTTTCCTGGATTGTTCATGTACCTGCTTACAACTCCCACTGCATGTGTAATATCAGGCCTTGTGCAGACCATTGCATACATTAAGCTTCCAACTGTTGATGCATATGGAACTTTAGACATATAATCCATGTCTTCTTGGGTCTTTGGGCACATTTCCTTACTAAGTTTGAAATGGCTAGCAAAAGGTGTACTAACAGGTTTTGCATTGTGCATATTAAATCTTTTCAACACCTTTTGTATGTACTCATTCTGAGACAATGTTAATTTGCGATTTTTCCTATCTCTAGTTATTCTCATACCAAGGATTTGTTTTGCAGCTCCCAAATCCTTCATTGCAAATGAATTTGCCAATTTTCTTTTGAGCACATTTATTTCCTGCACGTTAGACCCTGTAACAAGCATGTCATCCACATACAATAACAATATAATATAGCTGCCATCATTTTGATTTTTCAGATAAACACAATGATTAGAGTGACATCTAGTATAACCTTGTTCAGACATAAACTTGTCAAATTTTAGATACCACTGCCTTGGAGCCTGTTTTAAGCCATACAAGCTCTTCTTTAATCTGCACACTAGTTTCTCCTTCCCTTTCACCTCATATCCTTGTGGCTACTGCATATATATCTCTTCTTCCAAATCCCCATGGAGAAAGGCTGTCTTTACATCTAACTGCTCAAGATGCAAATCTTCAACTGCTACTAGACTTAAAATTGTTCTGATTGAAGTCATTTTAACTACAGTAGAAAATATTTCATCAAAATCAATACCTTTCTTCTATGCAAACCCCTTCACCACAAGTCTAGCTTTGTACCTTTGTTTTCCTCCATCTTCTTCCTTCAGCCTGTAAACCCATTTATTCTTCAATGTAGTTTTTCCTGCAAGCAACCTGACTAAGTCCCAAGTCTAGTTATGCATTAAGGAGTCCATCTCTTCTTCCATGGCTAGCTCCCACTTCTTCCTACTTTCAACCTGCATTGCTTCTTCATAACATTCGGGTTCACCAGAATCAGTGAACAATAAATAATATAATGAAGGAGAGTATCGTTCAGGGGGTATACTTATCCTGGTAGATCTTCTAACACCACTTTCAAGTGTTTGGGGTGCCTATTGTTGTTGTGGTGGTTGCTGTTGTTGTGGTTGTTGATTATTATTTTCAAGCACCTTTACTTTTTCAGTGATCTCATCAAGAACTGTGTATTCCTTGTTTTCTTTTTCCTGTTTCTTTTCCTGCAACTGATTCTTATACAAGACCTTTTCATTGAATATTACATCTCAACTCCTAATGATTTTGTGATTTTCATAATCATATAAGCGATAACCAAAGTCATTAACACCATATCCAATAAAGGTACATTTCTTTGATTTTGCCTCAAGCTTTATTCTATTTTCTTTATTAATATGGACAAAGGCCTCACAACCAAAAGGCTTTAAAAAAGAGTAGTTTACCTTTCTACCTGTCCATGCTTCCTTTGGAACACCACCATCCAAGGAACTTGAAGGCCCTCTGTTTATTAGATAAACAACATCTGCCCAAAATTGTAAAGGCAATCCTGCATGCAATCTCATGCACCTTGCACGCTCCATGATTGTTTTGTTCATCCTTTCTGACACACCATTTTCTTGTGGTGTTCTTGGAACTGTCTTCTCTCTGTGAATTCCATGCTCTAAACAGTACCTATCAAACTCTTTGCTGCAATATTCACCTCCATTGTCTGATCTGAGACACTTCAATTTCTTTCCTTTCTCAATCTCAACCAAAGCTTTCCATTTCTTGAAAGTATCAAATACATCAGATTTATTATTAATACAATAAGTTCATTTTTTTCTAGTTGCATCATCAATAAAAGTAACATAAATTGGAGCCACCAAGAGACGATACCTGAGCAGGTCCCCATACATCTGTATGCACAAGCTCTAATTTTTCACTCTAGTTTTGTTTCCCAACTCTAAGAAATCCGACTCTCTTCTGTTTTCCATAAATCCAATTCTCACAGAAGTTCAAAACAACATTCTTCAAACCCGGCAACAAATTCCTTGAGTGAAGAATCTTCATCCCCTTCTCACTCATGTGTCTGAGCCTATGATGCCATAATGTTGCATTTGCTCCTTTGGAAGTTAAAGCATTAACAAAGTTTGAAATACCATTGCATAAATACAATGTACCAACCTTTTCGCCTTTTGCTATTACCAGGGCTCCTTTGGTGACCTTCCAAGCTTTATCTGTGAAAGTTGTCACACAACCTTCACCACCTAACTGCCCTATTGAAATCAGATTTTTCTTCGGATCTGGAACATGCCTTACCTCCTTTAGTAGCCATTTGTTTCCATTCTGCCATTTTACAAGAACCTCACCCATTCCAACAATTTTACAGGGTTTATCATCACCCAAATGGACTTGTCCAAAATCTCCTTGAACATAGTCATGAAAGTATTTCTTATCAAGTGTGGCATGGAATGAGGCCCCTGAATCTACCACCCAGGAATCAGTAATATTTTCGAAAGAATGAATCAAAGCATCTTGTAACACCTTACCTGTCACGTTTGCTTCATGATTGTTTTATTGTTGTGCATCTCCTTCTTTTCCCTTCCGAGATCTATAGTCTTTCTTTAGGTGTCCTTTCTTTCCACATTTCCAGCACACTATCCCCAATCTGGACTTAGATCTACCTTTCCTTGATTTACTACGATATCCTGGCCTCTTTCCTCTTTCCATTTTTCTTCCCCTAGACTCTGCACTCAAAGCATTACCCGATGTCTCACTGGAGCTTTTCCGTCGCATTTCCTCGTTAAGGATAGCACCAACAACATCATCAAACTTTAAAGTACTAGATCCAGAAACAGAGTTACTAATGGCCATTACTAAACCATTCCAACTTTCTGGCAATGAGCACAAGAATAACAAAGCTCTAACTTCATCATCAAAGTTTACCCCTACAGAACATAACTAACTTGTAACACTATTAAAATCATTTAAATGTTCTACAATAGATCCACCTTCCGACATCTTCATATTAAATAATCGTTTCATAAGAAATACCTTGTTTGAGGCCGAGGGTTTTTCATATAGTTTCACCAACGCCTTAATCAAACCCTTTGTTGTTGTTTCCTTCGAAATGTTAAAGGCGACCGATGCTGCGAGGCACAACCGTACTGTTCTGAGTGCCTTCTATCAAGAAGGTTCCATTCTTCATCTGTCATACCCGTCGACATCTTTTTTTTTCCGCCCAATGGTAGGTACAGATCTTTCTGATACAGATAATCTTCCATCTACATCTTCCATAGCGAGAAGTTTTGGCCGTTAAATTTCTCGACCCTAAACTTACCATCTTCCGCCATTGCTCCCACTCGAACTAGGAACCCTTCTCTCCTGTGAGTTTGTCAGCCAAATAGACCTTCGGCTCTGATACCAGTTGTTAGAAAATTATATATTACAGAGCAAAGGAACACATAGAATATTGCATAAATATAAACACAGAAAAATGCATAAAACTAAAGAGACACAGATATATGTGGTTCACCCAGTTTGGGCTATGTCCACCTCGAACAGCCAGTCCTTCCTTTCTATTATCTATCAAAATGAAGAGACACAACCTACAGCAGATCCGTTGTAATATCCTCTGCTTTCTCTCACAGTCTCACCTCTTTGTTTCTCGCTCAAAGAATACACCTCGATTACACAGCCTCAATACAATGCCCTCATACAAAGAGAGGGGTTGCCTTCTAGGGAAAAAAAAAAACCCTAAACTAAACATAAGTTCTACATCAGATCATCCACGTAATGAACGGCCCAAATTGACTAGAAATTACTATACTTTTACAAGGCAATTTTACATATGTTTTTAGCTTCGGGGGCGCTGCCCCCAAAACCCTCGCCGGGGGACCACTGGCCCCCAGACCCCACAACCGGGGGGGATCGCCCCCCCGAACCCACGCGGGAGAGACAAGTCCCCCCCACATCCCCCCGCGTGGAGGGGTGTACAAACTTCCTGGGGTATACATCCGGCTGAAACAAAGACCTCTAAATAATCATGCTCTACACCCAACACAAAGCGCAATCCGTTCCGACCAAGGGTTCACGACTAAGATTCAAAGCATGACTGTAAGAGTAAATAAATGACAGAAACCCAGAAACAATTACAAGAAATAAAGAACTGTAACAACAAACATAAACTATCAAATAATGTACACACAAAGACACAACACCTGATCAGAAGAGCGGGCCCAGCTCTCTGATCAGGGCTACGTTAGCCACAGAAAAGATTAGAACAGCAAAACATATGGTATTTTATTAATCCGTAACAAGTGATTACAATAGCGATGGGGGAATCCCCATTTACAGGAACAATCCTTCTTTTATACACAGCACGGGAGAATAACAGATCTCCCTGAAACATGGTAACCGCATATACAGAAATATACATCAATTGGGACAACACCAACACCAGATAACCGAGATAGAAAAAAGGCCCAAGAATAGTTCCAGGGGATCGTGACTCCAATTGCGCGGTCTCCTCAGGGCTAGCCGTTACCAGATCTGTTGCGAAATGTTGAAGCGGGGTTCCTGTTCTCCAAGCTGCGGTCAAACATTCAATTCAGTGATGTGAATAGATAAGACTCTGTGACTTTACTTCATTAATAAAAATATTCCAATCGGACAAGTTAGGGGTATTTACCTCATAAGTTTAGCATAGCAACATGGGTAAATAAGTACAAAAAGGGTCAAAAAGGATGATAAAAATGGACAGAAAGATAGCCAGATTTGGTGCCCAACAGTGATTCCATCCACGACACTTGGAGGATATATGGCTAGCATGACTCAAACAAGTACATATATACAAAAATTTTGACTCTTATCATTAAATTACACATTATTGATATTAATAAGTTCATATCAAATTGCATTTATATTAATAATTTCATGATAACATGTAGACACAGGGATATATGGATCAACTTATGAGGTCATCTAAGGTATCGGTTGAGCGTCCAGAGTAGGCTCCATCAGTGTGTGTGGCCATGGAGTCTCTGAGACCTCCACATGGACCAAAACTCAAGGTAAAAAAAAAAATATTCCTAAGATTTCAACATTTCCTTTTTTTAAGTTACATGCATGCTAATTAATTTGTAGACTAATTATAATGTCTTTACAATGTGTACATGGGCCTAGATACAGGGTGGTGTCCACACGCAAATGATGTGGGTGCAAGAATGGGATGCATGTTCTAGAGGCAATCCCGATGCAGGCCCCAACCATTGAGTCACATACCCAGGAGCACCAAACTCAGATTGATGTGACCCCTAACGCACATACCTTTCATTTGGACTCGAGTTAGGTTAGTATATTCATATGTAATTAAATTTAAATCATTTATCTCTATAATTTGTATTTTGTAAATAATGATATTTAATTTGAATTTGAATTTTTTATTTTGTAGTACCAACATCTAGAAGCCATTTTTGACCAGTAGTCACATAGGGGTAGTGGTAATTAGACCACATACTTTGTATATTTTCAGGTCTATTTCATAGAGCACATTCACATGTACTATACTTTCTATATTTTCATATGGACGATTTACGGATACATGAACATTATTTTAGTTTATGGATGTTTATTATTTCAATTTACGGATGTCATGTAATGCACTTTGTATAAATTTTTATATGGACAATTTATGGATACATTCATTATTTTGGTTTATGGATGTTTATTAATTATTGTTTATGGATGTTAATTATTTCACTAGTTTAAATCAATTTGTAGAATATAACCTTTATCAAAAATAGATAATAATGATAATAAAATAAATTAAAATACATATCTCATAAATATAATTATTACACATAGAATTTTCATAACTCATAGTACATTTAGCATACAATGTGTGCTTAAAAAAAATGCTTGCAATAAGTTTCTCAATTTCATCAATTTTAAGATAATAATAAAATCATGATTTCTATAATTTATGTTATACTTCAGTGTTAAGTTATAATATTAAACAACCAATAAGTTATTGTTTTTCCATCACTTTTATTCAATATCAAAATAATGTAATGGACAAAATGGAAAAGTAATAAACCAATTTTTAATTAACTAATGATGGTAGTTATTAAAATTTATCTTATTTACACAATATAAAATAATTTTGTATATCTAGTAAAATGGAAAAAGTTAAGAAAACATGAATCTGGTATATACTATTTTGACATATCTAAGTGTTTGAATCTAGTTGTTTGTGAAGTTTTTCTTTCCCTACCATGTTGGACCAACCACAATTGACATATTATTCTAATATGTCAAATGTCACATTATTCTCATTTAGACATAGTGACATGTAACATCACGGGCATATCATCCTTAATTTTTCATTGCTTACAAAATAGAGATACATGTTCTTCTCATTTAATATTTTTCCATCTCCCTATTTTAACTATTATTTTATATGTGATTACTATATTGCTATCTTAAGTATCTATTACCATTATTATTGTTTTGTTTACACTAACTTTCATTTTAGAGTAACTACAAGATTCATATGGCATTAAAAGGCATTTAGATACTATTCTTTATGGTTTGAAAATAACATATTTATATCATTTGTAACAACTTCTTGATTCAATATTGATGTTGACCCCAATTCCACTTGGATGTTGGCTAAAATTCATTGTGCCAAATATATGGTAGACAGGCGATTCCTTTAAAACCAACTTAGGGAAATTAATCCCTTCTTATGCAATTCATTTAAAACCACGTGGGAGGAGCCACAAGGGTATAGTACAGGTTCTTTCTGGAAACCACCACATTCAAGCTCTATCAAATATAGCCATTGGAGCCAAACTATATATACATATAATATGCGCGGAACCAAAACTTTGGGTAAGAACCACCTTGACCAAAACTCTCTAATATAACAAGTGTGTGTGTGGGAATAATCCCCTTTTCCTTAATATAATGCAGGTTGGAGGCCTCCTTTCGGACTTCTCATTTATATAAGTTCCTTTTCAATTGTCCCAATGTTCCTCATTTTCACTGCTTCAACCCTGATGCGACCTAACCACATGACCTTGGTTCCCGAATTTCGGTCACCTAGGCTTCCTTATTGTGTATGCTTCTTTATTCCTTTCGGGGCGAAAATCTTTCGGGACACAACAACAGTTGTGATGTATGCACTTGCCAACTTTTCGTTGTGATCTTTACATGTTTATTAGAAGTTCATTCCCCATCACTGGTGTTACATGTCATCTTGGTTCTACATCATCCTAGTCTATCACTTGCATGCTCCTCTTTCAACCATCTGGGGAAAGGCTTTTGGGAAACGTCATCCTGTTATATCACTTGTGTGCTCCTCTTTCAACTATCTGGGGAAAGTCTTTTGGAACATTTCATCCCAACCTTACATCATCTCGGTCTATCACTTGAGTGCTCCTCTTAAAACCTCTCAGGGAAAGTCTTCTAGGGCATGTCACCCTGACCTTAACTTTCTTCGCCCTCTATTTTAATGCTCTAGGCACCCAAGTATAATCTTTTTGGACAAATCAACTCCCCACACTGTTGGTTGTCCAACATACTGGTCCACTTTACTCCACCTCATTCCACATTACCACGTCATCCTGATGCTACATGTTAGATCAATTCTTATTCAACATGGTTGTTCCCTTTTGTGCACACTTCTTAGAGTAGCTTGAGAAGATGGAACCTAAGGGACGAAAATGTTTCCATCACTTGCAATCAATCCCAACCTCTGTTAAATAATGTTCTTGACCCTTTGAATCCTCTAATGTGTTGACTTTCCAAGATATGGGAAATCTTTGACAGACTTTATATAATGTTCCCCAGTCTCTGGACAAAGGTGGTTAAAAGAAAGTATATAGACCCAGTCCCTTTAGAAGATTGGATCCGGAGTCAGGAAAAGAAACAGAAGAATATATCAGTCATTTGGAAGGCTACGCTGGAAGCTTTTTCTGTGATAGAACAAGGCCTGGCTTGGAAAGTGGGAGATGGTAGTCATATCAGAATCGGCAGGGACCCTTGGGTGGGTTGCAATGAAGTTTTTGCTCTGTCTCCAGGTCTCCTCAGACACCTTGACAGCAAAGGAATAGTCACTCTAAATCAGGTGGAGAAAGCAGGTCACTCCACTTTATGGGGTCAGGCATGGAAAAATGATGAAGAATTAGGTTTAAATATCAGATGGAAGAATGAATGGGCCTCCTTCATCCAAGAACTCCACCGTTCACATGTCAGACTCAAAAACGTACCTGATAAGCTGATCTGGGCACTGGGGAAAACTGGAGAATACCATCCCAAAGATGGATACTCCTTCTTAATGAAACAGAAAGGATGGGATATCCCTGAGTGGTGGTCCAAAAGCATTTGGAAGCTTACAAGTCCAGCAAAGGCCAGGATATTCCTTTGGTGTTTGCTAAAAGGAAAAATCCCAACCTGGGACAGGCTACAAGCTAGATACCTTGTTGGTCCAGGAAGATGCCCTTTATGTAAATCAGATGAGGAAACTATTAGACATCTTTTTACATCTTGCACAGTTTCTTTAAAGATTTGGGAAGAGATTACAGTTCTGCTTAATGTAAAAGCTCAGTGGGGGTCAGAACCTTTGGAAGCTGCATGGAGAAATTGGTGGCAGAATCACCCGGATGGAAATTTGAGAAGCCTACCTCTCATTTTCTTCTGGGGTGTATGGCTTGCGAGAAACAAATGTATTTTCCAAGATAATATCATCCCCTCATCTGTTATTGCTTCTAACTGCGCAGCCATATACTCTGCTATTCCGGCCCCTGAAGCGAAAAATCCCCCAATCCGTGACAAGCCACTTATTATCAAGGAAGGTACTCCTTGGGCCTTTTTTGATGGAGCTTCCCAGAATAACAGGGCTGGCGCTGGGATAAGCATTCATATATCCTCAGACCATTATCTAAAAGCTTCTGTTGGATTAGGTCCCGGGTCAAACAATTTTGCCGAGTTGTCTGCTTTACATCTTTTGCTTTGCTGGCTACTTCAGAGGAACATTTTCACTATACAAATCTTTGGCGATTCTCAAAATGTCATTAAATGGGTCAATGGAAACGCGTCTTGTCAAGATCAGATTTTAAAGCCACTGTTAGAAGAAATTTGGTTATTAAAGTCCTCTTTTAACAGTTTTCATATATGCCATATCTACAGGGAGAAAAATGAAGAAGCAGATCAGCTTTCTAAAGCTGGTTTACAACAGGTTCTGGGCGGCTGGTCAATAGAGGAATACTTCCAGGGGCAGAAAATCATATCACATCAGCCCCCTTTTGCACCTCCTCAATGAGCGGGGATCCCTCTCCTTTTTTTCGCATACAGTTTTTCGATCTCATGGTTAAAATATTTATAGCTTTTACAGACTCTGTTCTCATATATTTTTGTAATTTTGGTCCGGTCAACAAAAAACAGTTTTTAAAAACCTTTTTATATTTTCACAGATGATAAAGTTAATATGACAGCTTGATGTATGGGGTTGTTTTCCTTCTCAGAAGGAGACCCCAAGTCGTGCACCAAAATGGTTTGTATATAACCTCCGGAAGAGGGATCGTGACAGATAGTCATTACAAGACTGAGTCCTGTTTATGTTTATGATGTTCTAAATGCTTGCAGACAGTCTAGAATAGCTCCAGCCGAGCCATCTATTATGATCACTGATCCAAACAGAATGTAAAACTTTTTATTATGCTAATGAAAAGTTTTGATTTTTTCTTCGAAAAAAATGTTCCCCAGTCTCTATTATTTAACTATCCTCCTTCAAGATATTTAAAAAAAATTAAGTGTTTTCCTTATGTGTTGACATTCTATTCTCGCTTCTGTTGCAGACTTACACACATACCCACCCTCAACCTTAGCATTTTCCATTTCTTTAAACTTTACGCTTTCACTGCGCAACTTTGATTCTATATGAGATTCTTGACTTTAAGGAACAATCTTCAAATCACTCTCCCTCCTAAGCTTCGCTAAAATTCTTCTTCAACCTTTGTCTATGTGTACAATCCATCCTGAGATTTACTGCATCTAATGATTCCTGCCACGCTATCACTTATGACAAATACAATGATTATTCTCATAAATATAACATAGAGGTTTGATTCCACATCGTGTACAAGAATACAAATATAGCAATTCGTCTATAAATTTAAGTTTTGAACAAAGATACATAAGTCCTCTCCTAACCAAATTTACAGTAAATTGGCCCTTCTTGTCCTCGTGACCAATTCAACCTCTAATCCTCTATTCTCCTTCTCTTTGATCGCTCCTTGTTTTAATGTTTTTTGGCCTATAAAAATCTACAAAAGGATTTTGAACTAAAATTAGTTGAGATCCATAATTCACTTAACTAATAAGCTCCTACAAATCCTCTAGATCCACAAAATCCTCTCAAGAATTCTAACTGATTCTAAAATCTATCTAACTTACTCAACGTCCCGAGATCTCTTCTTAGAAGAAGGTTTGGTTACACACCAATTATATCAATATTACAATCCTTATAAAATCCCTAGAAAAATAGAAAATTACAAATAATTAACAATTTGGGAACCAACTCCCTTAGTAAATGAATGACCCTAGGTCTAGTCAAATGTTTTTGACTTGGAGGTTAGATGCTCCTGCATCATACTCTCAAGGCGAAAAAGATTCATGGTCTCTTGACCATGTGCTTCCATAGGATGCTTGAAATATTTTTGTATCTTGGACTTTATGTTGTAATTGTTTTGTTGACTTGTAGCGATATGTTCTTTCTTTGTCATCCCATTGCACTATCTGCTACACATTTGTGAAAATTCCAATATGCAACCTTATTGCAGCAACTGGTATTATTTCTTCTAATTTTTAATTAATTAACAGTTTACCTGCTATGTAAAATATGGAAATAAATATACTAAAACTTTTCACAAAATAAAATTTTGTGGAAAAATAAAACGTTGGAAGTTGAGAAATGCTAGCACACACACATAAAATTAACATAATTAGTTTTGGACCAAAGTCCCCGGAAAAACCCAATGCGGGAAAATTAGTGCAACAACTGAGGGTTTTATTATTATGCAACAATGAGAAATTCTTAGTATAACTGGATGCCGAAATTTTGTGATCCTAGAGAGAAAAATACTAGAAAAAATCTAGTGAGGAATTTTCCTCACCCCACATGCAAACCCTGGCACAACTTGCCTTCAGAAACTGGACCCTCTAACCCTTCGTGTCAGCCTATGTGCTTCTTTGTGTAGTCTGCTTGATGTCAAACCTCTGACTAGTCTCTAATGAAGTCGTTATGTCTTCTGTTGGCTATAAAAAATCTTCTCTAGCACTTTGGGACTCCTTCCCTGCCTCTGGAACTGAAGACGTCTTTCCCTCTCAGCAAATCAAACTTGCCTCTAGAAGCTACTACGCAGCCCCTACATTAGCTTCTATGTGGCTCTTTTGCCTCTCTGCAAATGCACTCACTGGATCTAGAATACTTCATCCAGCCTCACTGTCCCTGCCCCTCACTCACTGCTCAATCCCTAGCTCTCTTCTACAACTGTCTGCTGCTACTCTGGAAATCGATCTACCAAGAAATCGAAATGCTCAAGTGTCCTCTCCATCACTACATCAACCTCCGCTTATAATCCTCTATTGGAGCACCAACGACCAATATTAAAACATAATCGATAGCTAGGACAATCTCTGGATCGATCCGTGTGAGTTTCTAGATCATTCTCACCTTATCTCAATTAATATTGATTAATTAACCATATTTCCTAAGTTTAGACTTAGGAAATATTTAAAAATCGATTAATAATATAATTGAAACAATTTTAGGCAGAATTTCCAGAAGCAATTTCTAGGTTTTTGGGATATCATGTATTCTAGCCTCTACACCAAATTTCATGGTTAGAACACATTCGATGCTACAAAAACTAACACTCCCTCTTAGCGAGGAATGTATTATAGTGCTATACTCCCTTCCACGACATCCTATCTCAGTATCATCTCATGTCACGTTGTTTGATGTCTAGCCATACTACCCACCAACCATTACGCAATTATGATCTACGTTACATCTGTGTTGTTGTTGATGCTGCCAACATTGCATCTACACTGCAATTCCCTCTCACTTGTTGTTTCTGCAACTGTAACATCTACAACTTAAAGGCATCCAAAATACTCAATCGACTGTGATCACTATGATGCATTTGCCTCCCAAGTCTCTAACTTCTACTAGCATCTATATTGTCACTGAAGAATTTGTGTTGTTGTTGACTCTAAATTGTGCCAACTGCACTATTGCCAACTCTGCACTACACTTCCCAACATCTGACTGCTACTAGCATGCAACTGTCACTCGGTCTCTGATTGTATCAACTACCACTAATCCATCCTGCTACTGAACATTGTGCCCCCCAGTAGCCAGGTAATGATCCATGAGGTAGACTCCTCAAGGATCCTTACCAACTGTAGCACTCTAGGGCTACAACACCAAGTCACCCCACCTCACTCCTGGAGGTATCTCGACAAACATAACGAAGTCTTCCTCCAGCCTAGAGGAAAGCCTATTGATCTTTGTTGAAGCTGCCTATTGTTCTTGCTTCTCCTCCTTTTCCTTCTTCTTCTTTTATTTCTCCCTCTGCCCTTGAATAGAACCCCTTGATGCGAGGGCCACATTCTCCTCCTCCTTCACCTGCTTTGATCCGTTATTGTTGCCACTGATGGAGCTCTTCAATAGAGGTCATATCAACTCCTCTTGTTGCAAATTGGCACACATTCTATCCTAGTATGGTAGCCTATCTCTGCCCAATATGCATTGGACAAAGACCCGCCACTCCTTTGAGACACTGTTGAGTTCTAATCACACTAGCTTTGTGGATTGAGGCACTGCCCCAACCGCTGACAACTAGTCTCGGATCTCCTGAATCCTAGTAAGGAAGGGGTCTATGCCTTCCCCTTTCTGCATCCATATGAGTCTCAACTTCTCCTCTAGGTACATCTTCCACTGCTCGGAAGTACCCTGGTACAATGTGGAGAGAGCATCCCACATCTGCTTGGCAATATCTTTTCCATCTGTATGTGAAACAACATGATCCCGAACTCCATATAGGATCAATCGTTTCACCCATGCCATCTCCTTCTTGTACTCTTTCTATTGATCTGCATCATGAGGACCTGCCACTACTACATAAATATAGGCTTTCATGCCATATTCATCTAGAAGGAAGGAAATCCTTACTTTCTAGATGACATGGTTGGGAGCTCCATCCAACCTGTCTTGATCACGAAGCCCATCAGTGACCATCTCAATGAAATGTCGAAATATTCCTTATTCATTATTCTCAGCTGCTACTTTATTATTCGTACTCCCTCGAGTGAGAATATCTGCTTACATCCACGGTCGATCTGCAAGGAAAATTGAACTTCTTGAGACTATAACTTCCCTAAGGAACAACTTCCCTCTGTGTGTGCTCTTCTCTCTCTTCCACTCGATGGTGGCAATGCTCTAGCAAACTGCTACAGAACCTTCTGTATCCAGCTAGAGATCTACCCAACAAAACATCTGAGTTGCTCCCTCTACCTCTGGAATTACTCGATCTGGAAAATCAAATTTTTCTACCTCTCTGCTTAGAAAAATCAAACTTCCTCAAGTAACTTGGCCTCCTGGAAAAGGACTGCACTGCTCCTGGGAATTTCGGCCTGTTGCTCTTACTGAACAACAAAATTGCTTCTTTCGCTTTTGAGATCTCCAGCTGATCGATTACACTCTGATACCATGTGAAAATTCCAATATGGAACCCTATTGTAGCAACTAATATTATTTCTCCTAATTCCTAATTAATTAACAATTTATCTACTACGACAAATATCAAAATAAATACACTGCAACCTTCACAAAATAAAATTTTGCAGAAAAAATAAAACGTTGGAAGTTGAGAAATGCTAGCACTCACACATAAAATTAACACAATTAGTTTTGGACAAAAGTCCCTAGAAAAACCCAATACGAGAAAACAGGTGTAGCAGCTAAGGGTTTTATTATTATGCAGCAGTGAGAAATTCTAAGTACAACTAGATGCCAAAATTTTGGGATCCTATAGAGAAAAATACTGGCAAAAATATACTGAGGAATTTTCCTCACCCCAGATGCAAACCCCGGCATAACTTGCTTTTGGAAACTTGGACCTCTAACCCTCTACACCAGCCTCTGTGCTGCTCTACCCATTCTACTTGACGTCAAGCCTTTGATTGGTCTCTGATGAAGTCATTTTGCCTTATGTTGGCTGGAAAAATGCTTCAACACTGTTATACAGTATTTTATCACACTCCCCGTCTCGTATCCTGAAGTGTTGAAATTTGGGTCGTTAATGCCACAAATGTCGCAAGATGATGAAATTTGTCAGTGTATTCATCATGAAACATGTTCAGAAGCATCCCTGAAGAAAATAAGAAAACTTTCCTTGAATTAATTATGAAGAAACTAGTAAAAAAAACATTGTTTTCAAGATCAACGTGTTTTCCATGACTAGTGACTTGTGTTGGTAACTTGTTGTACTATACAGTCCTAGTGTTGCCAGCACAACTTTTATCAGGAAAACCCACTGAACCTCTTCGGGCAATTTTTCACAAAATGGAGGAGAAGCTTCTCTTACTAGAAGTCTCAATAGTGACAACCTGGTTACAGGTGAATGAGGATTGAAATGAGACCTCCCATTCCTAGTCCTTGATCCTACTTTCATGGATCTTTCCCTTGAGATGTGGAACTTCTCCCTCCTTTCATGGATCCTCAACTCCCTCTCCTTCCCTATAAATGAGATCCCTACTATCCACTAATGGTTGGCTATTGATTGGTTGCCTTCCTAGTGTTGAACTATGCCCAAATGTTGCCCATTTTTCTAAGGAGAAAGGAGTGCTTGAAGGTTAAGGCTAGGACTTGGAAACTCACCTAAAGGAGGCTTCCAACATCAAGGCTTAAGTGGTTGTAATTCTCCCTTTACCATCTATTAATAATACATTATGTGTTTACTTTCCATAAATGTGTCAATTATTGCTCATTTAGTGTAATACTCCTTGATTTATTACATGGTTTATATTGGAATGATTTTTTCTATGTATGCATTCATTGTCTCCATGTGATTTTCCTTGCAGGTATTCATCCATAACAGTGAAGAGGAGATTGGGCTTAGGAACGAAAGAATCAAGAATGACACCAGCAGATGTTAGCATCAAAGTGAGGTAGGTCATCTATCCTCCTTTGTGTTTTCTGGTATAAACTAGGAAAGTTTACATATATTTGTCTTCATTTGTTGCTAGATCCTCCCACAGGACTAGAGGGATCATTTCTGTCCGCAAAAATTATTGCCTACACAAAAAAATGGCGACTCCACTAAGGATTTTATAACCCTTCAAACCTCCTTTTATGTTTGGTCTTTTTTATTAGTTTTCCCAACCTCCAAGTGATCTGTAACTCAGGTTCATTATGGGTCCGCATTTGGAGTAGTATGTGCTTCAGAGTATCAATTCTGGATCTCTCTTTGAATTTATTTTTATTTTCCTAAGTCTTTCTCACCCAGCGCATTTTCTTCAGAAACATTTGCACTATCAGCACTGATTTTACCCAGTACAGTCGCGCTTGACCTCTATCTCACACTGTCTGCCCACGTTGATCCATAAAAATCGAGAATTTTTTAGGGTTTCTACCAGAAAGGTCTAGTGTGCCTTGGTCTCTAAAGTGTCCTCCTGCTCTGTGTGCATAGAATTTTCCATTATTTTTGTTGATTTATGCTTGGTTTGCAAAAGTCCATCCCCTTGTTTGAAGTGGTGAAAGTTAATTTTGGTTGAGTCTTTAGTTCTTTGGGTCAATTGAATTTACTATTTGTTGCTTGTATGTGTGGAAGGAATACTGGTTTTCTGTTGGTTAAAGCATTATTATTTCTTTTGAAAACCATAAAATAAATGGCATTTGTATTTGCTTATCTTTCATCTCAAAGTTTGATTTTTGGGACTGCATTAGATTACAATGCATTGAAAAGTCATTTTTGGGATTATCATTGAGCATAGATTACATTTCTTATTGTTGAAAGCTAAAGTGCATTCTCATTCATTGAAAAGAAAAAATTTTAAAAATTATGTAGGTGCATGTTAGTGAATTGAAATTCATTTTACTTTTGGTGGGTGTATTGAAATAGTGAAAGTGAAAGATATAGTTACAAAGATTCATTTGTTTCATACTTGGTTGTTGTATCAATGTTTGAACTTCTTCCCTATGCTAGATAGCTTTCATTGAAATGAAAAGAATCATTTTTTCATATTAGTTGCATCATAGGTGTGTTCAGGTGACATCGATTTTTGAGCCTTGAAACCGAAACATTATTAAAGATCAACTTTAAATTTGACCTCAATTAACCTAAGGAGCATTTGGAACATTAATGCAAACATTTACAAGTTTAGGCTAGAGACGATTTCCAGTGTCATTAAACGTAGGAGTTGTCATTGTTTTCCAATGTTGCATCCCGGGGGTGATATTCCGTTCCACGTACGGAAGTGTATAGGACCGTTCTCCAGTACTTTCAGGTATATCAAAGGTACTCCACACATGGTAAGTATATGGGAATGCTCTCATCAAACAGTTACGCATTAGACAACACTACTACAGACTGCACTCCCACGTACCGTCGAGTATATTTTGGGAGTCCCTTATAGGTTGTTATCCACCCATATGTAACTGATTCTTCCGCCTTGTATAATGTGATACACCAAACAAAAAATTCAAGGATATTGTTTGTCCTGCATTAAGTCCTTGGTTCACCAAGGTGTATACTGTAGTTCACGGTTGCTTGGTAAACCTTTATGCCTAGATTCCCCTCTTTGATTTATTTTTGTTGTTAATCTATAAAATCAATTAATTGACCACAGAACAACATCCTTCCTGTGGAAACACTCCTTACTAGATCTTAGGTTGAGACTAATGGCAACAATTCCTGGGTCCACCAATCAAGGAAACCCCTCTAACGAGAATCCTAATCCTTTTCCTTCTTTTGGAAATATTGGTGCTCCTTATATGGCAATGTTGTCCCTTCCCCGATTTACAAATGGTTTGTCACTTTGGTTATTTTCGACCCCTATGGTTCTGAATGTCCAAACTGCTTCTCAATCAGGTTCTCCTCCACCTGAACAATATCAACCTCCAGTTGATCCTAAAGTTGAATCTTCACCTTCTTCACCTGTTCGGTCTTCTTCCTCTTCATCTGGTGAAAAAATGCAAGTTAGTAACCAGGTGGATAAGAAGAAGAAGAAAAGGAAGATTAAGAAGAAGAAAAATAAGCAAGGGGGCAACCCAGAAACCATTGCTACAGATGCAACTAATGTGGAGAAACCTTCCAATCAGCCCCACAAAGTTAAATTCCCTTGCATGTTATGTAAGGGTGACCACCTTCTTAGAGATTGTCCTGGTATTCTCAAGGTATTAGAAGCGTGGTTTGCTGGCTCAAAGCAACCTTTGTCATCAGCCTCTGGAGATTATGCTGGTGGCACACCCTCAACTAGTGATAGTAAGGTTCATGGGAAAAAGGGTAAAGTCAAATTCCCATGTAGGTTATGTTAAGGAAATCATCCTATTCACCTTTGTCCTTATATGGATGAAGCCTCAAAAGGGTTGGACAACCTTACAACTTCTCATCCTCATATTTCCACTAGTTATCGAAATCTTTCCTCTGATCCTCCACTAGGTTATCAAGTGATTGATCATAATTCATCTCTAGTAAATCTCACTCTCTCTGAATGTGAATCCCATGAGCCCGTTCCCGACCAAAAATTGGTTGAGAAAATGGTTGACTCGATTCCACCTTCATTTGATCATACCTTTCACATAGAAAGTGAACTTCATACCACTCAGGTTCTTCTTGTTTCTTCAGATTCCAATGAATTGCGGGGAAATCCTCTCATTCCCACAGTATAGAGGTGTGATCCTCCCATTCCCATAACGCAAGGGGGAAATCCTCCCATTCCCATGGCACCCCCTCCAAGTAGTATGGTCACTTCCTTGTATTGGAGTCGACTGGCAAGATATTGTCTTCCTTCTTACGTGCCCTTTCAAATCACAATACAGGCTTATAATATACTCATACCTCGCACAATCATAGATGAAGGCACATCTGTTAGTATTTTGTCCTCAACTACTTTGCAAGCTTTAGTTTCTCCACAGCTTATGTCTGTTACCCAGAATTTGTTGGCTTTTAACAGAGGAACCAATCAACTACTAGGGATACTTCCCAAGTTTCCTATTACTTTGGGAGGAAAGATCGTCTATAGCAATGTGATGGTTGTCCAATGCCCTTTGGATTTTAATTTACTCCTCGGTTGTAACTATGTTTATGTTACGAGAGCTCTTCTCTCTTCTCTCTTTTGAGTAATGTGTTTCCTGCATGAAGGAATAATTGTGACCATTGATCAGCTTTCATTCGTTGGTCCTAATTTTGATCCCAATCAACCAGCATCCCTAAATGGTATTTATATGCAAGTGGTATCACCCCCACCACAAGTTAATTATGTGGCCACCTGTTCCATTCCCACGTCTACTAATGATCTAGTCGGTGATATAGTGCATCATGTATTGGGGGCATTGAAACCTAGTATTTCCATTAGATCCCTTAATATATATCCCTTCTAGAGCGTTGTTCTCCCATCTAATGAGAACCTCTTGGAAGCCATGGCCTCTTATGGGCCATGATCTAGGTTCTCGGAGAAGATTTCCTTGTCTTGTGTCAAGCTCCTTAAAAAATGAAACAAGGTGTTCAAAGCAGAGTTCCTTATCTTGTGTCAAACTCCTTAAAAAATGAATCCAAGTTCCCAGAGTAGAGTTCCTTTACTTGTGTCAAGATCGTTAAAAAATGAAACAAGGTGTCATGAGCATGGTTCTTTTCATGTGCCAAGCTCTCTAAAAAGTGAAACAAATCCCCTTCCAATTTGAATCTTAGATTAGATCTCGTAAAATCCTGGTCAAGTATTTCACTTGATCTCGTAAATGAACCTTCATTCCATCCACCTATTAGTAACCAGTAGTCTACTTAGGAGAATGAAATAAATATTGGGGAACATGTACCTCGAATTGAGTTATTAAGCTAGGGGCATGCAAACTCATCTCAAGCATAGTTTTTCTTTGTTTCAAGCTTGTGTAAAAATGAAACCAGTCTTAAGCATAGTTTGTCTCCTTTTCAAGCTTGTGTAAAAATGAAACCAAATCCAAGCATAGTTTTTCTTTGTTTCAATCTTGTGTAAAAATTAAACCAATCTCAAGCATAGTTTGTCTCTGTTTCAAGCTTGTGTAAAAATGAAACCATTCTCATCCTACCTCTCGTGATTTCCATTTTTATCAGCCTACTTTTGCTAGATGAGCCTTGATTTTTCATTCCATCATCACCATCTCTTTAGTCAATCATACGCTTTCATTTGGTTATTTTACCCTTGCTTGGGGAACATCTGCGATGAGTGGCCTTATTAGCCAACGTCTTCACCTTTAGATGTTTTGAGCAGTTCCACCATGACCAAAACCAATTGCTATCCTTTTATACCACTCATTCCTCCAGGAGGAGTCCTATTTTAGCTCTTTTCAGACTCCAAAAGTATGAAAAGATTATCAAGCACTTGTCTTTTTGAACTTGTAAAAGTAAATGAAAAGATGTCTACTCAGTATAAGTTTACCCCTTTTCTAAACTGAGATAGACTAGCTACGAAAAAGGAATACCTTAGTCGAACATGGCTAAAAGGTTCTCTTGAGTATTGTCTTCTACCTTTTCAGATTCAAGGGACTATCTACGAAAAGGGACATCTAGAGTTTTCTTTTCGCTTCTTTTTCAAACTCTCTAAACATGAAAAATATGTCGAGTTACCCCTTCATCGGACTCGTAAAACTAAAATGACGAAGGACTTGTCACCATGATGAGACTGAGCTACTTCTTCCTATGGCTTAGTAAAAAAATATTCGGATGGATTCATCCAAAGGATGAACTTATACGACAAGCATATGGTATCCTATTCAAGCTTGAGATTAAAAATAAAGAGGTACTCGCTAAAAATAGTGGGGGGAAATGGAAAGAAACATATTTCTTGTATTTTGTATAAAAGGAAGTATGTCACTCTTGAACATGACACTTATCTGTATCTCGTGTCGGGTTTGGGGCATCCTCACTTTGTCACTTGGCTTACCGGCTTTTGGAAATCCATTTACCTCTCATTTGATTATATATTGTCACCATGACCTCTGGTCCTATTTTGAGTCAAATGTTGCCAAATTCTAGATTCGTATCGCTGATATGTTCAAGAGACGTCCCATCTAAAAATTCAAACCACTTATACCCTATTTGACTTTCTCTGCATCAATCCTGAATCACTCTTACCAACTTTGAAAAATCCTATATTTCGTGTCGATGATGTGGGAAACATTATGGCCCTCCTTCGACGAATCACTTCCTATCGACTCCAACTCATTATTCAGGAATATGATCTAGGAACTCCCATTCAGTACCTTGGATCTTGCATGCCTCAATGGCAGGTTCTTCACATTCGATGATAGGTTCACATCACTAGCCTTCTATAGAATGATTCTATGATTGTTTGACTTCAGCTTCATTGTTCACACTCATGGATTGTGTTGTTGTACCTTGATAGCCATCGTCATCATTGGTGGTTTCTCTCGTGCCTGTTAACAATTTACATCATTGACCGGTAATCAGGTGGTTTCTACCATTTTTTACTCCGACACATCTATTCACATGGTGAGATTCATACTTTGGTTGGATAGAGTCAGAAGTGAAGATCCTGGGTTTCGTTTCATAAATCCATGCTGCATGGAGTTATTAAGTATTCATGATTGTAAACATGATCCTTTCTATTCAGATGGTTGAATCCATGTCGTGGATCCATGTATTATTAGATGTCTTCTCAGAGATGTATCATCAGCATACTTACATCAAATATGTCAGATATATTGTATTATGTTTGATTTGTAGGTATCCTAACGCTGTTTCTCCAAGTCCTTGTCTTGGCTTGTAAATCACTTCAACCATCACTACTCGTTATGCCTTCATGCTTTAGGGGTCATCAGTTATACATTATTTTGTCACACTCCCCGTCTCATATCTTGAAGTGTTGAAATTTGTGTCGTTAATGCCACAAATATCGCAAGATGATGAAAGTTGTCAGTGTATTCATCATGAAACATGTTCAGAAGCATCCTTGAAGAAAAGAAGAAAACTTGCCTTGAAATAATTCTGAAGAAACTTGTAAAAAAACCTTGTTTTCAGGATCAACACGTTTTGCATGACTAGTGACCCATGCTGGTAACTTGTTGCACTATACACTCCTAGCATTGTCAGCACGATTTTTATCAGGAAAACCCGTGTTGGACCTCTTCAGGTAATTTTTCCCAAAATGGAGGAGAAGCTTCTCTTACTAGAAGTCTCGAGAACGATGAGCTGGTTACTGGTAAATGAGGGAACAAGACCTCCCATTCTTGCTCCTTGATCCTATTTTCATGGATCTTTCCCTGGAGATGTGGAACTTTTCCCTCCTCTCATGGATCCTCAAATCCCTCTCCTTCCCAATAAATGAGATCCCTACTATCCACTAATGGTTGGCTATTGATTGGTTTCCTTCCTAGTGCTAAACTATGCCCAAATGTTGCCCATTTTGCTAAGGATAAAGGAGTTCTTGAAGGTTAAGGTTAGGACTTGGAAACTCACCTAAAGAAGGCTTCCAACATCAAGGCTTAAGTGGTTTTAATGCTCCCTTTACCATTTATTAATAATACATTATGTGTTTACTTTCCATAAATGTGTTAATTATCGCTCATTTAGTGTAATACTCCTTGATCTATTACATGGTTTATATTGGAATGATTTTTTCCACGTATGATTTTGTTGTCTGCATGTGATTTTCCTTCCATATATTCATCCATAACGACAAAGAGGAGTTTGAGCTTGGGAACGAAAGAATCAAGGACGATACCAATGGATGTTAGCATTAGAGTGAGGTATGTCATCTACCCTCCTTTGTGTTTTTTGGTATAAACTAGGAAAGTTTACATATATTTGTCTTTGTTTGTTACTAGATCCTCCCATAGGAC
This sequence comes from Pinus tabuliformis, assembly GCA_031772625.1. Lineage (NCBI taxonomy): Eukaryota > Viridiplantae > Streptophyta > Pinopsida > Pinales > Pinaceae > Pinus > Pinus tabuliformis. The sequence goes on along the minus strand of CM062812.1, from coordinate 616,364,210 downwards.
TAAAGGGATCGTTTCTATCTACAGAAAGGATTGTCTACACAACAGACACTTTAGGACTCCTTCCCGACCTCTAGAACTGAAGATGTCTTTCCCTCTCAGCAAATCGAACTTGTGCATCAGATTCTCTATGGCTCTTATGCCTCTGTATAAATGCACTCAATGGATCTGGAATACTTCCTCCAGCCTCACTGTCCCTACCGCTCACTCACTGCTTCGATCTCTAGCTCTCTCCGACAACTGACTGTTGCTACGCTGGAAATTGATTTGCCAAGAAATAGAACTGTTCAAGTGTCCTCTCCATCACCACATTGACCTCCTCTTATAAGCCTCTGTTGGAGCACCAACGACCAATATTAAAACATAATAGATGGCTAGGATCATCTCTGGATCGATCTGTGTATGTTTCTAGGTCATTCTCGCCTTATCTCAATTAATACTAATTAATTAACCATATTTCGTAAGTTTAGATTTGAGAAATATTTCAAAATCGGTTAATAATCTAATTGAGACACTTCTACGTATAATTTCCAGAAACTATTTCTGGGTTTTGGATATCTCATGTATTCCAGCCTCTCCACCAAATTTCGTGGCTAGAACACATCTAATGCTACAAAAACTAACAAAATTTTCCTTTCCAAGATCTTATTCCTTGCTTTGTTGCCTACTCATAATCCTTCTAATGTAATCCATTTTACTCCATGGCAACTTGTTGTTGATTGAGCTTTCCATTATATGGAAACTCTATCCAATTTCCTCCTTCATCATTCTCCATAATCCATCAAGTCCACTATTAAGCTTTGTCTTATGTTGGTATACCTCAATTCCGTAATTTGTTTGTTGTTGACTTCCACAAGAAATTTGCATGGCTATTGTCATTTCTAGCTCCTTATACTTTTGTTCAACAAAATTGTGCATCCACCACTACATACCCTTAAGCTTCCATTTCAAATTTTTTTCCTGTTTCAACAAACTTAAATTTTTCATCTTGCTAAAATGACAAATTTTCCATAGACAATTTATACCTTTATACAAGGTTTCTTCCATGGTCCTGCTCCATTCTCCTATTGTCATTCCTTCTTCCATAAGTTCCATGCTTACTCCTCTATAGTTCTACACATCTTTTAAAGTTTCTTGTACTTCATCAACTGAAGTATCTCCAAGCCAACAAAACATTCCCTACATATCCTCATCCTCTTGACAATTTACATTACTTGCTCTCATTATATTTGCATATCTTCTCTTTTTATTGGTGAGATGAGACAATGTTGTCTCCTCCACTAAAATGACAAAATTTTGAGTTTGTATATCTTTGCACTCTTCATTACCTCCACATAGAAACCACTCATTAGGTTCAAAAACTTGAAAATTTGAAGTCCCTTTAGATGTTTCTAACATCCTTTCCTCATGCAGCGCTCGAACCTTCAAGCCATTCATCTATTTCTTCTAGTGTAACAACTTCTTCCTCAACATTTTCAATATTTATACACGTGTTCAAAAATATTATCAACCTCAAACACCTCTTCATAAAATAGAAACTTCTCTATTTCAAGCACCTCATCAAGAAATAAAAATATTTCCACCTCAAGCTTTTCTTCCATAACTGCATTTATCCATTGCATATCATCTCCACCTCGATTTCTTTTACAGGACAATTTTGCCTTCCTTCCTCTTCCAAGAGAAATTAATTTTTTTCTCTTCCAACCTTTATAACAATACTCAATGGTTGTTTTTCATCCCTACATTGAACACATTCAATTTTTTGTCCATTATCTACAACAATTCTTGTATCCACATACCAATTATAAAATTTCGAATCAATATGCCCTTTAGCCTCAATAAATGATTCTTCCATCAGATGCTCATTCTCCAAACAATTTGTGAGGCTCTCAAAATGTCTCTTCTCAACATCTTCATCACATTCATCCTCTCTAAGGATTGATCCATCCTATGGTTCACAATAGCGAATTTCCACCTCACACTCAACTACTTTAAGTTCTTCCTTCAAACAGGCACATATCCTTTGTCTCAGCTTCACTTACAATGAAGGCCATCTCATCTTCTTCTTCTTCATCACCCAACCATATCCTTGATCTCATAACTGATTTATGTTACTGAGTTTTGCTCTTAACTCAATCATTTCCCTTTAAATTTCCCCATCTTTTACCTGCCTCATGCCAATTGTTTTTACATTCTGATTGTGACCTCTCTTTGAACCCTTGGTATGACTATCAATAGTCATCCTTGCTTCATTTTTATTTTTTGAACTCTCCTTGTCCACTTGTGAGTTGTAGTAAGCTTCCTCCATCTCTGTAACAAGTCTCTCATTTGTCACCTGCACCAAGTCATCCTCTTGGCATCTCCTTTTCACTAGTTCTTTGCATTAGAATGTGAGCACCTCTACTCTTCAACTTCTAAAGTTGTTATGCTTTTGCACTTCAACTGCGCACCTCTTCACTTCCTCTTTTGAGAACTCATGTTGTCCTCATCTCAACAATTTCATCTGTTGTTGGGGTTTTGCCACAATTTCCTCTTCCTCTATTGCTTCAACTGTTATAATGGTTGATGTTGACTTCTTTTTTCTACTATATGCAAACATAAATTCCTCATGACCATAGTTAACATAAAAAAACATCAGACTTCACCTGTGCCAAAATATTCCCTTTATTCACTCTATTGAACCTACTCTGTACTAACTTTAACTTGGCATATTCCTCCTTTGTCTCATTCAAATCCTCCAAATCTGATCATGCAACTATGTTCCTCCAGGATCTTTATATCCTCTATATCTTTATCTACTTTTCTTTCTTTCCTGCTTCTCTAAATAATTTAACCTCTATATTCTAAGGTTCACAGAGCATTCTAGCTCTAATATCACATTTTATCGACCCCAATTCCACTTAGATGCCAACTAAAATTCATTGTGTCAAATATATGTCAAACTGGCATTTCCTTCAAAACCAACTTAGGGAAATTAATGCCTTCTTATGTAATTTGTTTAAAACCAAGTTGGAGGAGTCACAAGAGTATAGTCTAGGTCGTTTCTAAAAAACCACTCGATTCAATCTCTGTCAAATATAGCCATCAGAGCCAAACTATATATACATATAATATTTTTGGACCAAAAACTTTGGGTAAGAACCACAGTGGTTGAAACTCTCCAATATAACAATCACGAGTGTAGTAATAATGTCTTTTTCCATAATATAACACAGGGCAGAGTCCTTTTTTTCAACCTTCTCCTTTATATAAACTTGTTTTCAACTATCCTGACATTCCTCCTTTTCACTGCTTCAGCCCTCGACGTGATCTAACCACATGACCTTGGTTCCCAGATCTTGATCACCTTACCTTCCTTATTGTGCACACTTCTTTATTCCTTCTAGGATGAAAAGCTTTTGGGACACATCAATAGTTGCAATGTATGCACTTGCTCACTTTTCGTTGTGATAATTCATTTTTATTGGATGTTCATTCCCCATCACCGGTGCTACACATCATCCCGGTGTTACGTCATCCTAGTCTATCACTTGTGCGCTCCTCTTTCAACCACCTTAGGAAAGCCTTTTGGGGCACGTCACCCCCACCTTACGTCATCCCGGTTTATCACTTGCACACTCCTCTTTCAATAGCTCAAGGAAATTCTTTTGGGACACGTCACCCTGACCTTATGTCATCCCAGTCTATCACTTGAGCACTCCTCTTTCAACCATTAGGGAAAGTCTTCCATGACACGTCACCCCATCCTTGATTTTCTCCATCCCTCTTTTTTAATGCTCCAGCCACCCAGGTATAATATTTTGAGATACGTCAACTCCCCACTTTGTTGGTTGTCTAATATACGAGTATGCTTTACTCTTCCTCATTCCACGTAACATTGTCATGTCGATGCTACTTGTTAGCCCAATGCTTAGTCCCGGATGTTCCCTTTCATGAAAACTTCTTAGAATCACCTAGGAAGACGGAACTCGGGGGATGAAAATGTTTCAATCACTTGCAATCAATCCTGTCTCTTTGACTCCTCCATTGTGCTGACCTTCCCAGAGAAGAGAAATCTTTGACATAAATTATATTATGTTCCTAGGTATTCATTATTTAACAATCCTCCTTCAAGGCCTTTAAAAAAAACTAAGTGTTTTCCTTGTCTTCTTATATTCTATGCTTGCTTCTGCTACATGCTTACACACATACCCATGCTTAGCCTCAGTCTTTTCCAATTCTTCAAACTTTACATTTTCATTGTGCCACTCTGATTCTATACGAGATTGTTGTCTTTAAGGAATGATCTTCAGATCACTCTCCCTCCTAAGCTTTTCTACAATAATTCTTCAACCTTTATCTATGCGTACAATCCCTCCTAAGATTTATTTCATCTAATGAGTCCTGCAACACTCTCACCTGTTACAAATGCAAGGATTATTCTCATAAATAGAACATAGAGATTCAATTTCACATTGTGTACAAGGATTCGAATATAGGAATTTTTCTATTAATTTAAGTTATGTACAAAGTTACAGAAAGCCTCTCCCAACCAAATTTACATTGAAGTGGCCCTTCTCAGCCTCATGACCAATTCAACCTATAATCCTCTATTCTCCTTCTCTTTGATCTCTCTCCCTTTTAATGTTTTTTGGCCTACAAAAATATACAAAATTATATTGAACTAAAATGAGTTCAAATCCACAATTCACTTAAATAATAAGCTTCTAAGAATCATCTAGATCCATAAAATCCTCTCAAGAATTCTAACTAACTCTAAAATCTCTCTAACTCACTCAACCTCCAGAGGTCTCTTCTTCGAAGAAGATCTAGTTACACACCAATCATATCAATATTACAATCCTTATAGAATCCCTAGAAACAGAGAAAATTATAAATAATTAACAATTAGGCAACCAACTCCCTTAGTAAATGAATGACCCCTAAGTCTAGTCAATTTTTTTTATTTGCAAGTTAGATGCTCTTGCATCAAATATTCTAAAATATTTGTAAATAACTAAATAATGTCAGAGTGCAGGGACATCCTTGCTTCACCTTAACATTATTGTTTGTTTTTGCCTTCATACTTCCACTTTTATTGTTTATGGGAGTGAAAAATCCTGCAGTAAAGTTTTTCATATAAGTGGGTCTCTAATCAACAAGAATTTCTAATTTTTCAAATCTTTCAAAAAGTTAATAACTACTAATAGATTTTTCAAGATTACACTTCCTTAGTAATCACATTTAGAGTAACAAAGTGGCTAATGGTTAATCTCTTACATTGGAGATAGGCTCAAGGAGCCCTAAAATTATTTTCTTATAATTCTAATTTACTTATTTTCTCCATAAGGTTTCCAATAACTTGGAAAAGATGATATTAAGGTATCACTTCCATTATGAATTAAAGATATAACATTATTTATTTCACTTCCATTGTGTATAAAGATATCACTTTGAAATAAATATATCCAAAATAGATTGATTGAATATATGTTTGACAAACACATGCAAGGGTGGCCATTTCAATTGTTAAAACCCTAAGAATCATGTTCTTTATGTATGGAATTTTACATATTGAAGTTTGAAGAGGAGAAAAGTAGCAAGAAACATCTAAAATATTTTCTTATCTTATATTCACTTGAAGAGATAAAAAAATTGTAGATGACACTTAAAAGGGATAAAAGTATTCTATTACTATTAATTTATATCGTCACATTCACAATTATAAAATTACAAAATAGTATTCAATTGTCACATTTCTAAATTACAAAATTCATATATGGATCTCTTATTCTAGAATAAATTACACTCGACTGTTATAGACTTGGCTTCAGGGCTTGCCATTTGGATGATCTACTCATCTGGCCAATGGGTGATAGGAATGCAAGTCTCCATAATATGTTAATTGTCAAATTATGTTCGATATCCTTAGTTCACTTTCCTTCACTTGGATTTCGGTGAGATTGATTTGAGTTGTTATGACTAGATGATTGTATTAGAAAGATATATATTCAGGCATAAAATATTTATAAATAATACGACCACCCAAATTTTTTACCTTTAAAAAAAAATGACCCATCACAACCATGTCACCAATTTGGTATGTGAATTTTCCATCTTCTTATGGGCGCGCCAACGTGCTTTTTACCTGTGCGCATCACATCAAATAGTAAGCCACATTCTATTCGTTTCTTGGGGGGAGGTAATGACAACAAAGACATTTCCTGCAACTAAAATACAAAATATTAATTAGTTATACATTCAATATTTCAGTTTAGACGAAATCGCTAATGCTGGACGCCACATACCTTCCCTTACAACATCAGAGACTTGATCGTGATCAAGTGAAATGACAACCTTTTAAACGTGCATCTCTTGCCACGTCGGAATTGGATGAGGTCCCTTTGGATTAAGAGGGACATATTTCCATCCTTCCACATTTTTGCGTTTTTCACATTGATCAGGTCTACATCCATCTACACCAATGCAAAACTCACAAAAACATGTAAATTTTCTTGTCTAAATAGAAAATATTTCCCCCATGTCTTCGCATTGAGTGTAAATCCCTTATGCCTTCTATAGTATTACAATACCAAGGAATGGATCTATTCACATCGCCAAGTTCAACATTCGAGAATAATGTACACACATGCCTAATTTGTTTGTGACCTTCATGTCCTAAATGGGATCTGCAGCAATTGACCACCTTTACTGATGATTTGAGTCAATTTGCATCATGGCTCATTGGTATGTCCTAAGTGCTCATTTCACACAAGAAACTGCACCATCATGCTCAACCTTTCCATTTCCCTTTCCAAAAAAGCTCCAAGTATGTTGAATCTTTGTCTCCTGGGGTAGCTGACTCAACAAATAAAAATTGGGTGCTAACTTGAACTACCCTGCACAACCATCTAACCAAATCCAATGCTTTTTGAATGATATGCCATTCTTTTTTAATGATTCATAAATCAGGCCAAAGCAATGTTGCACAAACAATGTGCCATGCTAATGATCATTGTTGATGTAGAAGTGATACTCCTTAATCACATCACATGACTTGTTAGTGTTATCCCTACCATCAACATTCAAGTGTGCATGTCTATAAAAATATGTACGAATATGGACACTTGGTCCAAGTGATAGTACTCACTTTGTATCTCTGTCTGAAGAGAAAATGTGTAATTATCGACAAAGTATACCACTTCTAAGATTGTGCTTGGCTAGAATACCTCGCAATAATGCTTAATTTTAGAAGCTTTCCACTTGGACCCATGCAAGTGTTCGACATATTTATAGATATGGTTTTGAAACTTTCCCATGAATTCTGAAATAGGAATCTCATCATCAACATAGTTGATCTTCCTAGGAACCAGAGTTAAAGAAGATGGTTGATTTACCATGACATACTCATATCGCTTCCATGTGACCATAACATATGACATCTCATACTAGTTGGGATCAATAGGAAATTTCCTATGGAACAATGCCAAATCACTGCATTATGTGCTTCTTCTCCCACCTATACATATTTTCTTGTAAAACAACTCTTTTTGCTCCATTATGCACAATATTGATGAAACAAAATGGCACATTGTGGGAGGAGGAGGGTTTTCATGCCAGTTCTTCTTACAAATTTCTCGGGATATGTTGTAATGAAGTTGGAATTAAATGTCATATCGGCAACAACAAATGTCACGGTTTGTATTAGGCCTAATAAACCATGGTTTCAACTTCTGAAACATGCTTATGGATATCTTGACATGAAAATTTATTTCCTGAAATTCCTTGAATAACGCATTTTCTGTCATTTCTACAATGTGATTAGCGTGATCTTCATACTCACCTTTAGATAGGTGATGTTGAATGACATGTTTTCTATCTGGTATGTCATGAGAATAGCTTTCCCAAAACTCTACCACAAGTGTTCTAACTCCTATTGTAAGACTGTCTCAGTAGGGTTTCCTGGTGATAAGAGCCCTAAAAAAAACTTCATCATTTTCATTTACTCAAACATTAAATTAGGTATGCTTGTGCAATTTTTTTCTCAAGACATGGAGCAATTTCGACATTGTTGCCAACCTTTGTTATCTTGATGTACTTGGTGCAACAATAGCAGTTGTAATTTCCCTGAGTAGCTCGAGCATCAGGTTTTCTTGATTTTCCAAACATAAAGAATGCCTTTGATATATTTTCAAGGAAATTCACATGTGTCTTCCTACTCTTAGCATCTTAGATACCTAAAATCTTTGTGGCATGTTTTAGTTTCTTATGTTTGATCAACCCATGTGGTATCTGAGCTTGTTTAACAATTGAATGTTTCTCAAAATATTGTCAGATGATGCTATTGACATGCTCTCTAACATGCAATCAAGGATAGGCTCCCCAAGGTCCTCTCTTGTACTTGTATCCAAATTTTATGCAAACCTTCCACCCTTTTCCAAACCACTGCAACTCCTTGTTATCCTATTAACTTAGGAGGGCACAACCCATTCTTCTGGTGGTTGATTAGCTTGATAGGACACATCTTGTTCCTCTAGAGGTTGACCAACTTAATAGGGAATAACTTGTTCCTCATGTGGTTGATCAAATTCCATCCTTGCATAGTGGAGTACAAAATATAAAAGAGTGAATCATAAGTATTTAATAGTAGAAGGTGAATGAGGGGGAGTCCCTTGAATGGATTGAAGCAATGATGTTGGGAGTAAAGAAGATCTAGCTACCAATGCCTAAAAGGGCTTGTGTGTGGTTATCATTTTGTGAGTTGTAAGGGGAGAAAATCATCCTTTAATGGGAGGAAGACTTTGAAGTCTTCGAGGCCGGTGTTTTAGGCCAAGGCCTGAAATGATGACTGCTAAATTGAGTGCGGGGAGATGTCAGGCAGATGCAGTTCATTTTCCCAATTAAATAAACATGTTTATTTAATATGACAAGCAAAAATTATGCAAGAAATGCAATAAATATGTTATAAACAAGTGTCAAGTACTTTGAAATCCACACATCTATGGAACGGGAAAAGAAAATTATCTTAGACACCTATGTGTTCTATCCACTCAATGCAAGTCACTGGAACCTTTCTGCAAGGCACCACCGACAAGGGTCTCAATCCCATCAGATGACTGGTATTCACATACTCGGTGAATAATATTTATAATGATGGAGAATAGGGAGGATGCCATCAACCACCAAAATCTTATGCATGTACCATTGCTTCCCATAACAGTCACTTATAGGGTAAGATAATTTAGCTAAGACTAGTCATTATGGTACCTTTGCTAGATGGGGAGAAGTAATTTTCCCTCAAAAAATATGTGATCGACTCAAAAACAAAGTGGTGGGTAGCCACTAGGTGAGTGCACTAACCAACATACCTCAGGTTTTACCTCTTGGTGACACGACATCACTTCTCCCCGGATTTTATTTTTTGTCTAGTGATGAAAGATTTTTTAATCTCCCTAGTAAGTTGACATGACACACTATCTAAGAAATAATAGGATTTCATATTTCAATTTATTTTAATCAATGGAAACAATTTATTTTCATTTTTTATGCTCTACAACAAGTCTTACAATTAGAAAATTCAATGATTTTAGCATCTTCTTGTTATGCAGGGTGACTGAATTATTTGTTGGAAGAAAGTGCGTTCTTGAATGAAAGAAATTCTTTTATGTACGAAGGCAATCTAATACCAATAAAACATGGGAAAATCCTAATAATAAATATTAAAGGGGTCTGCACTTGTCACATTAGTTAAATTTTTTCTTAAAAAATATTGTTTTAGACCATTTCCTTGCTATTGGAATATTGTATCAAAAGAGAAAACAATGTTGAAATTTTTCCACAAGACATTCCCTATTATTTAAATTGCATACAAAGATTTGTCTCTTACATGAGGTAATTGACCAATGTCACCCACAATAATGATGGAATCTGTGGTTAGTAAAAGGATTAGGTTTGTTATTTGGAGATGCTTCTTGTAAATGAGTATATATTTGTATGAAAAATTAGACCTATAAAGCTCATTTTTCAGAGAAAATATATCCAATCTGTGTTGAATTTCTTCTTGAAATATTTCTGGAGACAGACCATGCATTTCTTTCATGTATGTAAGAGGAATCTTGAGAGAAAAGTGTTTTTTTTTTTGCATGTATGTAAAACAAATTAAAACAAATTGAAGTGAGCAAAAGCAATATCATGATACCAATAACTACCAAATTATTGATAAACATAATGAATAATTTCAAGACTTTCTAGTGCCAAATATTCCTTTAATAATCACTTTAAGAGGATTGGAATTTTCATATTCAATTGGATGGCATAAAATCATCTCAAAAGCAAGTAAAATTTTTTTCTAACAATGAAGATGTTGACAAAAATTTGTTCCCATCTAAATTATTAGAAACAACACCTTTGGATTGGAATTTCTTATAAAATTAGAAACTTTCTTTGCAACACCATCTAAGAACATAGTTTTTTCCCAATTAAAATATATATCAAAGCTAATTCAAAAAATATTGTGAAGGTATGAAACATTGACTCTATTTGGAGAAATTTTTGGAAACAAGTCATATGATTCTTTAGGATATTCTTCAACATCAACTTCTTCCTTGAGGGATCCATCATCTTCTTTAGCATTTTCAAATGACAAAGGGTCCTAGTAACCATGCCATTATCCAAAATTCCACAATTTTTCAATCACTATTTCACTTGAAAAGTCTATATCTAATGCAATATTATGGAATGGTTTGTAGAAAAGAAACTTCATCCAAAAAAAGTCTCAAGTGCAAGATCTGAACCCTTATTGGGAATATAATAGAATAATGACTAAAACTAAGTTCAATGGAATGGAGACATCTATGTTTCCCTGGCTCTTTCTTACACTTGGCATGAAACATATTTTTTTTCTTTCTATTTCTATTATAGAAAATTTTCTATAATATTATGAAGAGTTTTATATATTTGAACAACACTATTTTGGCATGATAATTGACGAGCATACCTTGATAGCGTCTTCAGTACTTTCGTCCAACATTCAAGTGAAAAATAATTTCAAATACACAAAACAAGAGGAATATTTCTTGAGCTATCATGTCATGGTATACAAGTGTTTCTACAATGAACATTTTTTATGCGTACAAAGAAGGATATCCAATGCCTTTTATGATTTCAATTCTTTTCATCATATCTCGGAAACTTTATAACCTTTTTTATATTTTTGAAGCATACTTTGCAATGGATTGTGGTTGCGTTCATCTCTGGTGTGTTAGGACTTCTTCTGATTAGGATTAGTGGGGGTGTTGTTTTGCAGTAATTTTGAGTGTGTAGGATGAATTCTTGAGGGGGGAAGGGTGAGAACCCCTCCTTCAAGGAAGTTGTTGATGGAAACAAGTAGAAATGAAGATGGGGACCACAAAGCCTCGACAATGGAAGCTCATCCAAATAATCTCTCATTCTAGGGAACAATGGCCTTCGAGACTGAGGGGAAAGTGCATCCCAAAGCGACTCAAAACTTCAAATTTGTAATTCCACCAAAAATCTTGGAGGAACACAGAAAGTGAATGAAGTCCCATACCTTCATATGTAAGTATGCGGGGAGCTCGCCGACAGAAAAGGACATGAAAAATGGATTCAACAAAAATGAAAGTCGAAAGGGGAGGTGGACCTGAGGTTTGGTCAAAAAGGATATTTTACGGTGATTTTTTCCAATCTAGAGGAAAAGGCGAGGGGTTTTTAGGGGAGTTCCATATTTCATGCACAATTCCGGTTATCTATAACGAATTAGTATGAGTGCTTCAACCTGGATAAAGAAGATTTTTTAGCAACTTTGGTTTGGGTGAGGCTTTATTCTATTCCAGCTGACTTCTGGATTTCAGAAATCTTGGAAGGAATTGGTAAATATTTGGGAAATTTTGTTAAAATTTCTGAAGTGACTAAAAGAGGCAAGAATATTTCTTACTCTATAATTTACATTGACATGAACACCTCACAACCATTACTGGAATCTATATATCTAGAGTATCAAGATAAATTTGGTCTCAGACTATGGACTATGAACATATTTTGTTTAGATTTCGCCATTATCATGAACATGGTCATTTGTTTTGGGACTATCCTTTGAGAAATAAAGAAGTACTTGAAGAGGGATAACAGGGGTGTGGAGATGGATTCACAAGGGTGGCCAACCATCATAGAAGCCTTAGGGGAAAAGACTGTAGGTAAAACAAAATTCACTAAATAATGAGAACGTGTTTGCTATCCTAGAGAATATGGAAGAATAATTTGTGTTGACGGAGGACATAGTTATGGAGGGTTCACCCCAAGAAACCACAAGTGACAAGAAGCAGTAAAGTGAAAGTCCCCAGATGACGAGCTTTCTCCATAATGTTTCCTCTCTTTACCTGGGATTGGAGAAGTATTGCTAATGTTGGAGGAGAATGCAGAGTCTTTGAATGAGGAGGAAATATTTTTAGTGGGTCTCATTAATATTTAGGTGTAATGGGACTTTTCAGAACTTCCCAAAAACCATAAATAAATTCATGCTCAAGGGTATTTGCGTTGGAAAATATAGGGAGGCTCGAGAGAGGTGAAAGATGGAAGTTCAGGAGATATGAAGGGGGAGAAGGACAAAGGGAAAGAACCAATGATTAAAGAAGTGAAACGTAAAGGTAAGACGACAACAAAGAAAAATTTGTAGGCTACTCAAGAATAATTGATTAATTCTGGTCAAGTGATAACACTTCCGAAGTTTTACCCTCTTCCCAAGATATTTCTCAATGGAGGTGATATATTGGCATATAAGAGTGGTCAATAACAAGGGTAAATAGAGATGTCTAAGAGATATAATTTGCAAGGAGAAGTCAGCGGTGATCCTATTATAGGAAATAAAAGAAAAAAAAATGGAAAAAATGAGTGAGATAGAACAAAAATGTTGGAGAGACAGTGATGTTATAGCCTTGGATGTGAAGGGAATCACAGGGGGTCTGGAGGTCCTATGGAACCCTTCAAAACTGGAATTCCAAGGTTGGATGGTAAGTATTGGGATGGGGTCCCCTCGGGTCAGTTTTGGGGGAAAAGCCCAAGTTTCGATTTAAAAATATGTAAAGTCTCCACAAATTGTGGTCGCGGAGTGCGTAGTTAGTTAAAGAATAAAAAAGGGTTCTACCCTTCTTTTATGTAGCTTGAGTCGGATTTTGAAGATATACCCATGGTCCGCGAACCATGGGATTGTATAAATAAGAGTGTCTTAGAGAGTCTAAGGGGAGAAGAAAGAAGTAGCCTATGGGTACGAGCGAAGAAGTTTAGCGCAAAAGTAGAAGTCTTAGAGGAGGGAAAGGCTCTGAAGCTGAGTCCGCATAGGCCTAGAGTAGTGTCCGCAACTGAGTGCACGAACCCCTACAATTGAGTGCGTAGGGAATTTTTGAGTCTGTAAGCTTAACTGAATATCAATAAAGAAGATTGTTCCAAAAATCCATGTGTTTTGTCTGTTTACTCATCTTATGCATGAATGTGCTTTATCTTGTGATGAATAATGGCTGTATGAAATAATGATGTATTGATGCACAATTTTCTTTGATCTATATTATTATCTGAATGCAATTGATGTTAACTGTTTACACGAAGATTATAACATTTTCTGTTAAATTTATCGAACACTTAAGTAGATTTGGATGATTACTAATCTAAGAGTAATATATGATTCGTGTAAGTAACTAATTCACCTATTCAGGGTCCGCAAAAGCTGGTTGTAGACCTTCACGAAGGTCTAAAGGATGATTAAAGGAAGTTACATTGATAAAAGGGCTTATCTATCTGCGCGAAGGTAGATCTAGGGCACAAAATGACATCACGCTAATCTCTAGTTGTAGAAACTTAGTTCCAGCATCCCCCCAAACTGCTTCAAGTGAGACTTCAGTCCACGCACCGTGGATTGATGTTGAAAGGGCCAAGAGTGTAGGGATTTGTTTTGCACAACTAACTCTAAACCTAGGTCAGGACCCCCTAAGCCAACAAATGGTTATGTTGTCGGGACCGGGATCTGCATAAAGAGATGTGTGATGTCACATCACTGGAATCTGACAGAGATAGAAATTGAGAAGTGGTTGGATAGAAAGGTCCACGAATTCACAGCGCAAGAAAACAAAAATCCATGCCTGACAACAAAACAGTGGTTGGATAGATATCTGTACATAGAAATACATGAAACTTTCATCAACACCTTCCCGATGGAACTATACGAGTGGATCACTAAATTTACATATAGCCAAGGAAGGTGGAGGCTTAATGGTCCAATAGTTTGGACCTTGGAGCTAGTTTGAGGTTGGAAAATTCTGAAGATAAGATCGCACGCGCAGTTGATCACTGGCTTGATCAAGTCATCAGCAGATTTGTTACAGAGTTCGCGGTCGACACCTCAGTCAGTTACAGTGAAGCAGAGCGATGCTTCTTCAAAGGACAGTGAGGTAAGTACTTGAGATCTTTGAATACTTGGATTAAGATGCTCTTGTGTGAAAAGCGGGTTATGCCATTACCTTGATGTTTGGAGCTACCTGATGTGGAAATTTTTTCAAGGATAGGGGGAGAACAGGTCCTGAATATAGCCCGTTGATCGAGCCTCCTCTTAGTGACGACGAGGGAGCAACACATGCTTCACCGTAGAGCATTGTCCAATTGATAAGGAAGGGTTTTCCGCAGATACCTCATCCATCCACACCACCTCCACCTTCACCTCCACAACATAAACCTTTTCCCACATCGCCACCAGCACCACCGCCATCCAACATGTCGAATACGATGAAGTTGTTGGTTTTCAAAGGCTTAGGAAGTGAGGATCCGGATCAGTTTTAGTTTGTTGCAAAGGCTATATGGAAAATAAAACAAATTATGGATGATAATATAAAGAAGGCGTAGTTGGTTACTGCTCTGTAGGATCGTGTGCTAACATGGTACATTAAGTACTGCACCAATAACCCGTTGGCATCATTAGGAGACACTTAAATTGCTTTGAACAAAGAATTCGATAAGCCTAAGTATGAATTGCAATCAGTAATCGGATTCAAGGAAATCATGATGAGGCCTGGCGAAACACCCTGGGAATTAGATCAAAGATTGAAGTGCCAGATCCAAGAAGCCAATATGAATATTGCAGATAGTCAGCATCGGAAATGGTTTGTAGCCTCCCTCCTGCCCCACCTAAGGGTAGCTTTATCTCAGCAAAAGATAGGAACTCAGGCGGAAGCCTTCGAAATTGCGATGATATAGTATGAAACGCCTATTCAGGACACTTCTTTAGGAGTTCAACAGATTCACGCAGAGTTGTTGAACCTTTGCTTCGAGTTGCAGAGCTTGAAGAAGGAAAAAGTGGTTCGGTCAGAGGTACACGAAGAAGTTTGGTGTCTCAAGTGTAAAAACCAGGGGCATGATAAAGATCACAACCCTGTCTTCGCGAATTATATTACAGGGGGAGTGCCAATGCCCCTGAGGCAGGAAGCTCCAGCAGGACCAAGTGTAGGGCCCGTGCTATCGTGCGCTATTTGTCAAGTGGCTGGAAAACATGTCACAGATAATTGTCATTTGCTGCAGAAGTTTGTACAGACATCGCAACAATTATTCTGCAATTTATGTAAGTCGGTGGGCCATGATGAGTGTAACTGTCATAGCTATGAATTGATGATGGAAAGGACGCCTACGTACCGAATGTAGGTAGAAATTCGGCCTCTGGATCAGGGCATTGGGAGCGCGTGAAGGATATCAGGGATGCAGACAAGGCCGAGGAGGAGGAGGACCTGGTAGGGGGCAGAGGTAGGTCACCTATTACAATTGCAGAACACCAAGACACTATGCGCAAGAGTGTACGAATCAGACACACCTGTCATGTCAATACTGCACTCATTTTGACCACACCATCGAAGAATGTCCTATGTTGATGGCCAAGATGCAGGAGAAGAAGGCGTAGCCTCAACATCCTACTCAGAACTTACAGATGATGAGGGTCGAGCCCTGCGAAGAGGACCCAAATGTGAATATTGTACTGCGAAGTGGGATCGCGATTGGTGATGATAAGGGAAAGCAACCTAAAGAAGGTGGATGGGTCCTCAAGGCTCCAGAAAAGGAGGTTTGGTTTGATCTAGAGCACACAAAGGAAACATTCATGGAAGCAAAGAAAATCTTCCCTGAGGCCTCTACCTCAGGGAGTCAGAACAAACTACCAGATACTAGGGCACCTACAGAGGTTGACCCCTCTGTGCTTACCACCTTATTGGAGACGTGTATGAAACTATTGCGCGATAGCAAGGTTGTGAAAGGGCTACAAGAGTTGATAAACAAATGTGTCGGTAAGGATAATGCTTCTGATGGACCCCACGTAGTCAGAAATATCAGTAAGCATAAGACAAGAATAGGGCGCAAGATGAGACTTATCGCACAAATAGGAGACTATGAGATGGATCAGGTTATTCTCGATTTGGGATCTGACGTGAACGTATTTCCTAAACAAACCTGGGAGAGAATGGGGAGACCTGCACTGCAGTGGTCTCCGATTCAACTGAGGATGGCGAACCAGCAAAATATTACCTCGATGGGACTATTACAGGGAGTTACCGTAGATATAGAGGGTGCGAGTACGCTGGCTGATTTTGAAGTAATAGAGATTGTTGATGAAAGCAATCCATACCCTGCACTACTGGGAATTGATTGGGCTATCGACATGAATGGGGTCATCAATTTAAAGAAGTGGACAATGTCATTTGAAAGGAGATCGCTCCGTGTTGTAGTACCATTGGACCCTGCAGAAGGACCGCGTCCGAACCGGTCCGCGACTACGAGGAGTGTGATGATGATTTGGATCAGATCTATAAAATCACGGCGTGAGACCAAGTCTGGGTTAATCCAACAGCTGATGGATGAATTTCATGGGACTTCGAAAGTTCCTGTACCTCATATTCGGATGAAGAATTGGAACATTGGCAAAACAGGCAGCACGAAGTATCCACACTACGCAGCAACATGATGACCAAATCATTGCACTGTGTGTCGTCGAAGGTAATAAATTTGCCTTATTATGATGGTTTAACTGACATAGATAAATTTTTGGATGCTTTTGAAAGAGAAGTTCCAGAGGATTACCGCTTTTAGGCATTGGTTTTGGGCACTGCGCGCTATGCCCGCTCAGTGGTGTGGTACACATAAGGAAAGCTTCGATGAATGGTGCAATTACAGAAGGATGATGAGGATGTGATTTGGTCGTCCCAAAGTACGAATAACTAAGAAATATGATGGAAGGAATGATCTGCATGATCATTTGGAAAAGTGGACTAAGGTTTATGGAACGAAGCCGCAGCTAGAGTGGGTGCATTTATTCTGTCACACTTTGGATATAATACCAATGAATTGGTATTTGGAAACGGAGCTCTGCCACGTCACCGCGGAATGGGATGTCTTAAGAGAAGGGTTTTTTAGGACATTCAACTTTGAAGACGAATTCAAAAGCATTAATGAGGCGTTGCAGGAGGTTAAGGCAGTGATCTTCAGAATACCGCGGGATCCTTTGGAATTGATTCAACCAGATTGGAGAACCCAGCTGCGCCATGTGTTGGAATGCTATAATGTGACTGTCGAAGGGGAGGAGGCCACCGCGTGGTTGAGTGACCACAAATAGAGAATCCAGAAATCATCGTGCCATTGAAAACTAGGCAAGTAAACATTGGCATAGAGGCAGAGCTGAAGTTTGCGAAGATTGGGGATTACTGCGATGACGCTACAGTAGATAAAGTCACTTATTTTCTCTGCAAATACCAGGATTTCTTTCCCACAAAATTTTTGGACTTGAAAGGCATCATAGGCGAATTGAGAGTGATGAAAATAACTTTGAAACTAGACGCGAAGCCAATTAAGCAGAGGCCATATCCCCTTAATCCCAAATACAAATAAAAGGTCTGCTTAGATTTGGATAAGATTCTTGAGGCAGGCATTATTGAACCTATGGAGGAATCTGATTGGGTAAGCCCAATGGTAGTTCAGGAAAAGAAGAAGAAGGACGAAATAAGGATTTGTGTAGATCTGAGGAAGCTTAACGATGCCTGCATCCATGATCCCTTTCCGACATTGTTCACAGATGAAGTACTAGATAATGTTGGAGGGCAGGAGGCCTACTCATTCACTGATGGGTTCTCTAGGTACCATCAGATCAAGATCGCGCCAGAAGACAGGAGTAAAACAACCTTTGTGACGAAATGGGGTTGTTTCCAGTACACGGTGATTCCCTTCGGACTCAAAAATGCGTTGGAAATATTCTCGCGCGTAGTTATCATGACATTCAAAGAGTTTTGTTGAGGCAAATTAATTACCTATCATTTAATTGTCAACCCGGGGGTTTCGTAAAACTTTCGAAGTGTGCGTGCACTATATATGCTAGAAATTAACTTTCAATTTAGATCATTCTGACTACGAAACCAAACAATGACAAACCAAATTCACCTATTCTAATTCAACAATCAACTCCAAAGAAATTATAGTACAACGTGCGGAATTGAAATCTTAATCTTTAAATCTTGCAGGAATTGAAAAGCACACCACTCTTTCAGAAATGAAAGCAAAAACAATCATTCTTAACCTCTCACACAGGAAAATATATGAAAGCAAATAAAAACAATTGCTCTTAACTTCTAGGTAGAAAGCAAATAAAAACAATCGCTCTTAACCTCTAGGTAGAAAGCAAATAAAAACAATCACTCTTAACCTCTCACACAGGAAAAGATATGAAAGCAAATAAAAACAATTGCTCTTAACTTCTAGGTAGAAAGCAAATAAAAACAATCACTCTTAACCTCTCACACAGGAAAAGATATGAAATAAATAAATCTTAATCTATGAAAACAATAAATCTTAATATATGAAGAACAATAAATCTCACACATTGTAGGTGGCCAATCCAAAAGCATGAGAGATGGAAAGTTGAGAGGCTCCAAATGCAAGCATAACCAAATCAAAGTGAACATCACTCATGAGCATGGTGCCAAATCCAAATTCTATATTCAAAACATGAGCATTTCCCCAACTTTAGACATGCCTTTGAAAGGAGAAGGCTCTCCTATTTATACAAGAACATAAGAAGCTACCTCATTAATGGAGGTCCATTATTCTCTCCCTAGATCCATAGAAAATCTCATAGAGTTGCAACTCAAATAGGTAATGATGAGACACATATCCTCTTTGACCTTTATCCAAATATTCTTCCATATCTTGACGAGAATTCGAATTTGAGCATTGGAGGCCACATAAGGGTGCCTTGGAAGCTTCCAAATGACCTACACATATCATGAAACTCAAGACACTTTTAAGTATTAGCAAGTATATGTCATTTTTCTAAGTTTTAACCATTTAATTCACTTATAATACTAGAAATTATTAAATTTTGGAAAACACAAATGGAACCTATATAATTATGAAAATGGAGGCTAATGAAAGGTTATATGGTCATGGAGTTGCGACATGTGAGTGAAATGGTGGCGATAAAGGTGAAATTGGATGATACTTTGAAGACATTTTGTAGACTCTACAAGTTTATTCACAAATTATTGGAGGTCTATTTCGATGACTGGATAGTGTTTAGGCTAGTTAAGCATCATGTAGACAGCCTGCACTTAATGTTGGATACATGCCGAAGGTATCAGATTGCGCTGAACCTGAAGAAGTGCTTGTTTTGTGTCCCGTTTGGGATTTTGTTGGGTCATATGGTATGAAGGAAGGGACTCATGGTGGACCCTGTTATGATCGCGGTAATAATCAATTTGGAACCCCCAAGGAGTGTTAAACAGTTGCACGCAATGCTCGGCCATACCGGGTATTATCGAAAATTCACCAAGGCTTACGCTCAGATTACCGCACCCATGGAGAAGTTGCTAAAGAAGGACACTACATTCTGTTGGGATGAATAGTGCCAACGCAGTCTGGATGTCTTGAAGGAGAAAATGGTTACCGCGTCGATCTTGGTTTTCCCATACTAGAAGAAAGAATTCCACGTGCACATTGATGCCTCGTGTATTGCATTGGGAGCAGTGCTGACACAGGCTGGCGAAGGAGAATTGAATCATCCTATAGCATTTGCAAGCAAAAAGTTGTCAAAATCTGAAGAGAATTATTTGATGAGAGAGCGAGAAGGATTGGCAATAGTGTACGCGCTCCAAAAATTTAGGCACTATCCATTGGGTAGATATTTCAAGATGTACACAGACAACTCTGCCTTAAAGTATCTAGTTAATAAGCCTGTGTTTGTGGGAAAAATATGCATATGGCTGTTGCTATTTCAAGAATATGATTTTGAGGTAATTGTGAAGCCAGGAAGGTTGAATGTAGGACCGGACCATCTGTCGTGCATTGAAATGGGAGAGGAGCCTACTAATTTGGAGGAAGGGTTTCTTGATGCACAGATCTTCGTAGTGCACGTAGGGGATAACCACTTTGTGGATATTATCCACTTTCTGACCACAGGGAAAGCTCCAGAAGAGTACACCAATCAGCAAAAGAAAGAGATGGTGGTGCGCGTGGCCGATTTCTCAATCATTGCAGGCCATTTGTATAAGATGGGATCAGATGAGATACTTCGACGATATGTGCCTGATTTTGAACGAAATAGTATCCTTGTTGAAGCTCATGGAGGAGCTACGGGAGGACATTATGTAGGAAAAGCGATAGCGCAGAAGGTTTTGCGCGCTGGCTTGTGGTGGCCAACATTGCATAAATATGATAAAGCATATTGTAAGGCATGTGATAAATGTCAGAGGAAGGGCAAGCCGTCGTGGAGGGATGAGTTGCCACTGAATCCGCAGGTGTCATTGCAGCCATTTGAGAAATAGGCAAGTGATTTTGTAAGACCGATTCATCCCCCAGGTAAGAAAACAGGTGCGCACTACATCATCACTGTGACAAAATATTTGACCAGATGGGTGGAGGCACAGCCTGTGAAGGATTGTGAGGGGGCAACAACAGCAAATTTTTTGTTTGATTATGTGTTGACCAGTTTTGGTTGCCCGAATGTATTGATGAGCGACCGTAGTACACATTTTCTCAATGAAACAATTAGTGCGCTAACAAAAGAGTTCCAGGTTTACCATCAGAAGAGTACACCATATCATCCTCAGGCCAATGGAACAGTTGATGCTTTCAATAAGATATTGGAGAATGCACTGACGAAGATTTGCAACGTGCAGTAGAATGAATGGGACATGTGTGTACCAGCGTGTTATGGGCATACATAACTACTTGCAAAAAGCTAACAGGCTAGACACCTTTCCGATTGGTTTATGGTGTAGAGGCTGTAATGTCGATGGAATACATTGTGCCGAGTCTACGCATAGTGGCTTTCACAGGAATGGCGGACCGTGAAGCCTTAGAAGAACGGCTCACGCAGCTAGTGGAGATCGAAGAAGATAGGTTTCTAGCTGGATTCCATCAACAGGTTCAGAAGGAACGCGAAAAAGCTTCGCATGATCAACACATCTAACTGTGCACCTTCAAGGTAAATGAATTGGTTTTATTATATGACAAAAAGTTTTCTAAATTTCAAGGAAAGTTCCAGTTGCACTGGCTGGGACCCTATGTCATTAAAGGAATTACAGATGGTGGTGCAGTTCAGCTCGCGAAATTGAATGGAGACCCATTTCCAGGAAAGGTAAATGGAAGCCAGTTGAAGCCATACACAGGGGATCCAACCCAATGACTACATGACGGCAGGATAGTATTAGAGCTCCAGGTAGCTGCAAGGAAGCACGGGACTATAAACTACACTGCCCAATTGGTGGAACTACGCGACAGAGGAATTACACAAGAAAGGGTAATTTCACCGTATCAGAAGGCATGCGAAGGGAGCTATGCTATGAGGGGAGAGACCACGTAGCACAACAAGAAAATGACCATTACAGTGACTATTCATGATTTGACGGCTAGGAGATGGTTAAGAGGAGAGGGGGGCAACATTTAAGGCATTTAGGGGTGAAATCTTTGGAGATCTGCTACTAAATCAGCATTTATAAACGGATTTTTGGGGAAATGGTCGAATTTGAATTCGAATTTCACCTATGAATTATGCGTGGTCCTCCAGCAGAGAACACTTTGCGTCCTTATAATTTTTGAGTTGCATTGTGTGTTTTTATGAATCCTCAAGTTTTCGCAGATTTAGTCGTGAGCTCTGTGTTTGACAGGTTACCTAAGGATACCCAGCAATTCATTCTCAGCACCATGCTCGGACCAGGTGAGACTGCAAGCACCGAAGGAATTTTTGCCTCCGAGGGAGAGGCTCCGAAAGTTGTAAGCATGGAGGCTCCGGCTTCTGTGCCTATGACACCGAGGTTGCCTAGGAAAAATCCCACACTAGTGTGAGAGAATCCCAAGCCCAAGAAAGACAAGTAGAAGAGGCCAATGCGGGTGCACGAGTCATTAAGGAAGCACTCTACTACCCAGGCTCAGAAGAAAGATAAACAACTGGCAAAGGACAAGGGGAAATTGGCGGATTTGGAGGCTGAAGAGGGCACAGAGGATATAGATTCCGATGGAATGGAACCTATCTCCAAGTTTTCAGATTATATCCCTTAGCGTAAGGGAAAATTGAATATCACTAAGGATCTAGACGTAGAGAAATCCCTGATTCACACGCCCCTGCTACTCGAGAACATCACATTTGAAGGACCGCGCCTGGCGTGGATTCCCCATTTAAAGCTGGAAGACTGGGATTTGGCGGACCATGAGAGGTTTCCCCACCTTGCAATGGAAAACTACATGAAGAGGGTGTATTACAAAGAATCTGGTGTCATTGCATTGGAGCCTGTGGAGTGGATTCGCGGAGTGAATCAGTCGGGGTTGCTGAACCTGTTGTGGGTGCCCCATTACCACCGCTCTAACATTAACCTCATTTGTGTCAAGCAATTTCTAACCCTGGTGCATGATAGATGTCTGTGGTTGAGCACACTGATCCCAATCACTAATATGTTGATCCATCGGATCATGCTCCTGCTGCACTTAGGCTTGAATCTGGCCAAGGAGTTTGGCAGAAAAACCAGTGAGCACGATTTGGCAGAAAGGATGAAGGAGAAGTTCAAGCTAGTTAAGAATTCGTGTGGGTACTCCATCACGTTTATCACCGACCCTATGGTGAAAATTGCTACACAAATCCTAGTGAGAAAGTTCATGAGGAAATGTCACGCGAACGAGGTTCCGTCGCTAGTCATTTCATTAGTTGCACAGAGGGCATACAGTTCAATTGGTCACGCTACCTCTGTAGCGAGTTCCTTGCAAATTGTTGTGAGGCCCAAGACAAGAGAAAAACCTTCCACTACGCGTGGTTTTTTCTCTCCATAGTGCTAGTGGCGGGGGACTTCCTAGAGGATAGTTAGTTTCCTCCTTTGGAGAAAGGGTTGCCGAAGGCTGCACAGTTTGCTTCCCTTTGGGCCAAAAAGGATGTCGCATGTGTCATGGAGACCAAAGTTTTATGGGTATTGATGGAGGCGAGCCTTCGCATGGCCATCAACCAGAAGCCATGGTTGTCTCTGACTGTGTTTGAATAGTTATGAGCATACGCGGAGTTTAAAGCAGACTTCCACCATGTGTACATCCAGGGGCAGAAGGATCCGCAACAACAATGGTTTGATCTGCCTTACCTAGCTACAGATGATGCTATTCAAGAGGTTATCAAGTGATGGTCGATAGATTGGCATTCTCCATCTGATCCAGTCGTAGGCAGTAACAAAGTCACAGGGAGTACCGTAGAGAAGAAAAAGAAGGAGGCAGCAAAGCAGACGATCTAGCAGTTGGCTGAGAAGCGTAGAAAGGAGGCTGAGGAGAAGGCCTGGCTAGAAAGAGAGCGCGCTGCAAAGCAGCAAGCCAAATAGGAACAACACAACTCTGATTGGAGCGGTAAATTCCCTTCGCCCCAGATAGAGGAAGAGGAGCAGTTAGTACAAGGTGGTGGGAGAGAGGAAGGACAGAGCACTCCATTCTAGGTGAAGAGGTACAGGGAACAAGAGAAGGAGGGGCCCTGGAAGAAGTCAAAAGTGACAAAGCCATCGCTGGATCCGATCACACTAATAGAAGGCAATCTCGATGAGATTAGAGACAAAGTGCACAATAACACTGCGAAATTGTTGTAGGAGTTCGAAGAGAAGCACCTAGATTCGTTGGGCACGCTTCAGAAGGATTTGCGTGAGCTACAGATCCAAACCAACAGGATCCAGGGGGGCACAGGGCAAGTGAGCGTCGCATAGACAACTCTGGCACCAAGGACCAGCCAGGCTGCCGAGATGGTTAGGTCAATCGATCTTCGGGCAGTTGCGCTACTCGAAGGATCTTTGAGCATGGAAGCAGTCGATGACAAGGTCATCGTGAGTAGTCTGAAGAACATCAGCCTCAACATCGCAGCTCTCCCCTACGAGTATCTTCACACACTGTAGGCAGGTGTGACAATGGAGTTCTAAGTGTGAGAGCAGCACGTGCTCAGCCTCATTAGTGAATATCAAGTTAACAATCAGTAGATGTTCGCTGAGAAGACAGAGGCCTTGAAAGAAAAAGAGATGATCCAGGTGCAAAGCGCCCAGCTGGTGGCCGCGGTGGCAAAAGCTTGCAGGATAGTGCCAGAGTTGCACATACCAGAGGAAGCACCGCTTGAGGCCAAGATCAGGAAGCTTGCAGTGGGTGTCCGTGATGCCAAGACAGAAGTGGCCCGAGTTCAGTTCAAGCTCAACCTAAAAATCACATAAATGGAACTCCGGTCACAGCCTTTGACCCCGCCAAAGGTTAGAAAACATCGCGAAGTAGCTGTTAACGATGGACTAGCTATTGTCGATGTCGCGGTGGTGGACTGCACAACATTGTTTGAGCAGGCCATGGAAGTAGTAATGGCCCTACAGGAAGATCCCAATCTATAGAGATTAAAGACAGAGACCCACAAGCTTCAACAACAGTACAACGAAGATAGAGCGACGACGCGCACAGTGGCTACAACGCAACGCCTCGCCAAGTTGTAGGAGGGGAAGCAACTCCTTGCACAAGTGGAAGCCGCACAGAAAAAAGAGGCAGTCCTTAAGGTGTGGTTGGACCCTTGGTTGGAAGAAGCCTACCAAGTCTCTGCCAACATACAGGACAAGTTTACAAACCTATAGCTTACACAACAGAAAATCAAGCAGGATATCAAAGGACCAGCCACAGAGTAGTTTGTCGAATAGGTGACGCAAACATCCATGCAGAACATGGCTGAAGTGGTTCAAGTGGAGCTGGGGGATCTTCGCAGCAGGATCTTCGCGCCAACTGAGTGACTCGAGGGCGAGTCATGATCTTTGTGTTGGGGGCCTGCTGGGATGGGGTCCTATGGGGTCAGATTTGGGGCACAAGCCCAAGTTTTGATGTAAAAAGATGTAAAGTCTCCACAAATTGTGGTCGCGTAGCGTGTAGTTAGTTAAAGAATCAAAAATGGTTCTACCCTTCTTTTATGTAACTTGAGTCGGCTTTTGAAGATCTACCCATGGTCCGCAGACCATGGGATTGTATAAATAAGAGTGTCTTATAGAGTATAAGGTGGGAATAAAGAAGTAATCTATAAGTACGAGCGAAGAATTCTAGTGCCAAAGTACAAGTCTTAGAGGAGGGAAAGGCTCTGCAGCTGAGTGCGCAGAGGCCTAGAGTAGTGTCCACAGCTGAGTGCACGGACCCCTGCAGCTGAGTGCGCAGGGAAGTTCTGAGTTTGTAAGCTTAATTGAATATCAATAAAGAAGATTGTTCCAGAAATCCCTATGTTCTATCGCTTTACTTATGTTATGCATGAATGCGCTTTATGTTGGGATGAATAATGGTTGTATGAAATAATGATGGATTGGTGTGCAACTTTCTTTGATCTATATTATTATCTGAACGTAATTGATGTTAATTGTTTACGCGAAGATTATAACATTGTCTGTTAAAGTTATCGAACACTTAAAGTAGATCTAGGCGATTACTGATCTAAGAGTAATCTATGATTCACGTAAGTAGCTAATTTGCCTATTCAGGGTCCGCAAAAGCCGGCCGTAGACCTTCATGAAGGTCTAAAGGCTGATTAAAGCAAGTTACATTGATAAGCCACAAGGGATTATCTATTTGCGCGAAGGCAGATCTAGGGCACAACATGACATCACGCTGATCTTTGGGTGCAAAAACTTGGTTCCATCATCCCTCCACACTGCTTTGGGTGAGACTTCAGTCCGCGCACCGCATATTGATGCCGAAAGGGCCAGTAGTGTAGGCATTTGTTTGACGCAACTAACTCTGAACCTAGATCGGGACCCCCTAAGCCAACAATGAGTCCTAGATTTATGTTCATCAAATTCAGATACCTGGGATCAAAAGATTCAATGTGGTTGTCAATGGTATATGGTCCAACCATTCATGGCAAAAAGATGAATTTCCTGGAAGATTTGAAGGCCCACAAGACACTTTTTCATGATCCATTGTGTAGTGTAGGGGGGATTTCAACATTATAAAATCACTAGAAGAGAAAGGAGGTATCAGAAGATTAGACCCAGAATCAACAACTTTTGCAGAGTGTATTCAAGATTTTGGCTTAGTGGATATCATTACAAATAATGGTGTTTTTACTTGGAATAATTGAAGCAAAGGAAAGCACTAGGTTGCGTGTAGGTTAGCCAGGTTTCTAATCTCTGAAGAATTGGTAAGGACATTTTTGTGGAAGCTTCAATCCTCCTGTGCTTGGGTTCTGACCATTGGTCGGTCCATTTAGACATTGACTTGAAGAAAGCACCAAAAAATAAACCTTTAAGGTTCAAAAATTTTTGGCTCTGGGATCCTAAATTCATAGAAAAGGCCAAGACTTGGTGGGAAGAGATAACAATGATAGGAAGAAATAAGATGCACAAATTTTAGTTTAAGTTAAAAGAGCTTAAAGCTAAAATTAGTAAGTGGAATAAGGAGGAGTTTGAAGATATTTTAAAAGAGATGCAAATCCTGGAAATAAAATGAAATAAATTTAGAAAAGAATAATAATGAAAGGAAGATTGGAGGAGTTAGTAAAGGAGGAATGTTCCACTCTTTGCAACCTCAAATAGAGAAGAAAGTGGGAAAATATGCCATGGAAGAAAAAAGAAAGAGTCCAATGGCTAAAAGAAAGGGAGAAAAATACTAGTCTCTTCCACAAATATATGGTTAAATATATACATCATAACAAGATCTTCTCCCTGATTAGTAAGGATGGGTAGAGGAAGCTCCTTCATGAAGAGATCAAAGAGGAATTGGTGGATCATTTCAACGATATTATACAGGAACCACAAAAGAATAGATAAAAATATATGAACAAAATCATAACCTGCATCCCAAGAATAGTCACTAAGGAGTAGAATGAAGCTTTAATGAGGAAGGTTACTTTGGAGGTTGAATTTCTCGTGAAGGAAATGTAGAAAAATAAAGCCCCATGCTTGGATGGATTCACCTCGAGTTTTTTCAAAGCTTGTTGGAGGTTCTTAGGTGACAAGGTTTGTGAAGTGGTAGAGGAATCCAAGAAATCTCAAAAAGTATGGAAAGGGATAAATGCTACTTTTCTAACTCTTACCCTAAACTTAGCAAGACCAAACATCCTAGTGGATTTAGACCAATAGCACTATGTAATGTTATTTATAAAATAATTCCCTCAATCATCATGAATATTAAACCCTCTGTTGAATTTGGATTCACCTTGGATTTTTTTAAAGCTTGTTGGAGCTTCTTAGGTGACAAGGTTTGTGAAGTGGTAGAGGAATCCAAGAAATCTCAAAAGGTATGGAAAGGGATAAATGCTACTTTTCTAACTCTTATCCCTAAACCTAGAAATACCAAAGATCCCATTGATGTTAGACCAATAACACTTTGTAATTTTATTTATAAAATAATTTCCTTGTCCATCATGAATAGACTAAAACCCTTGTTTAATTTGTTGATCATCCCCGAGAAAAATGGGTTTGTGGAAGGGCAATGGATCTCTAATGGAACAATTACAGCTTAGGAGGTTGTACATTCTCTTAGATCCAGCAAGACCCCAGATATGATGGTTCGACTTTATTTCTCGAAAGGATATGACAGGTTAAGTTGGGATTTCCTTCTCCAGACTTAAGATGCTTATGGTTTCTCATGGCAATGGATTTCTTGGATTAGATCTCTTATTTCTACACCTTTTTTCTCTATTCTGGTTAATAGTTCTCAGTCCTCCATTTTTAATCCATCTAGAGGCTCACTTAAGGGCTTGATGACTTTTGGAGAAGACTTCCCATCACTCATCAATAGTTTGTTGATGTTGTGTGCTTATTCAGGCTGCCAACTCTTATGGAAGCAAGATTGATTCACTTTATTATGCCAATCTTCATAGAAGCATCAAGCACATTAATAAATAAGGAGGAGTATAACATCTTATTTTTTATTTGCAAGGCCTTAGTTCAATGTTATCTAGCTAAGATTATGGAATTCCAGGTCGTGACCCTTCCTTCTAAGTATTTAGGAGTGCTGCTAGCACCAAATATGAGCAAATATTCTTGTTGGCAAGAGGTCTTAGGGAAATTATCAAATAAAGTTCAAAACTAGGCATTCAAAGATCTAAATCTAGTTGGGAGAGTGGTGCTAACAAAAGTAGTGTTACAAGTTATACCATTATATCAAATGGTATTGATTCTTATTCCAAAAGGGATCACTAAGGAATCATCGCTAGTTGTGGCAATTTTCTTTGGAGAGGATAAAGTAGAACAAAGAAATGGGTACTAATGGCATGGGATAAATTATGCTTGCCAAAAAAGGTATGATGCTTGGGATTAAGAGACCCTCAAACCTTGAGTGAAGTCCTTGGTGCCAAACTATGGTGGAGATGGGTAATGGGAGGGAATGAACTATGGAAGCAAATCCGAGAGAGAAAGCATAAGCCTCAAAATTTTCAAGAAGATCGTCTTCAAGACCTTAACAATTGCAGTAGATCCCCTATATTTATGTGGGTGCAGGCTAGTGGGAAGCTAGTAAGAGAACATGTTTTTTGGGAATTGGGGAGAGGGGACATGGTCCGGTTCTTGGAGGACTCATGGAAACAACTTCCAAAACTAAATGCAAGACCTAAATGGGAGGTAATAGAAAATTTTACTAAGTTAAGGGGAGGCCTTAAGGTGGTGGATTTATGGAAGGAAAATCGAGACTCTTTAATGTGGCATGCCTCGAAACTAAAGGAGGACTAGGGAGGTCAACATGTAGACTTACCCTATGAAAGTTTTAACGAAGAACTAGTTGAGAGGAAAATACAAAAAACACAGGACCAAGGAAAATTGAGATGGGGGTATAATCCTATTGGCACGTTTACATTGAAGGAAGCATATGTCTTGGTAGGGCATAAGGAGTTGGGGAAGGATCTGATTTGGAGGGTGGTATGGTCTTGCAACCTCTAGTCGACAGTAAGACACTTCCTCTGGTTGATGGTAAACCTAAAAGTTTTAACGTGGGATCGCATTAAAAGAAATGGATTATTAGGGCCATCCATTTGCTTCATGTGTCAATCATAAGAGGAGTTGATAGACCACCCGTTTAATGCCTACCAGTTTTCAAAGGATGTTTGGTGGTGAATTTTAATAATATTTGGTCAACTGAGTCGAAATAAGGAAGACATGAGGCTCCTTCTTAGTCAATGGAACAGAACAAAATTTCAAAATACCATAGTTAATAGAGCATGGGAATTGGCGGGGTGGTTTATGTTCTGGACAATTTGAGAGGAGAGGAATATGAGAGTATTGAACGGAAAACAAAGAAGGTCAAGAGAGTTATGTAATATTCTTAAACAAAATATTAGAGAAACTATTCTAGTGGCTCCATGGTCGGATGACAATTGGAAAATGAATGCAGAGGATGTTTCTATTCTGATGAATTTGGACTTGAATTTGGGCATGTTTTCACTTTAAAAAAGGCCTTCTTCAGAGATGATCAACAATGAGGAAAAAATTTCCCCCCTACAGACAATTTTGGTAAATTAAATTTGATGGTGCATCAAAAGGAAACTTGGGTGTGGCAGGTTTGGGAGGTGTGTTTATAGATTGCAACTCCAATACACCGAGAATGTTCTCTCAAAGTTGTGGATCCACCGATGACAACATGGCGGAATTTCGGGCCCTTGAATGAGGTCTCCTAATAACAATCAAAGAAGGATTAAAATCATTACAATTTGACGGGGATTCGTGTTTAGTAATTAATTGCCTCCATAGATTGATAATAGGTCAACCCACGGAGGAGGTAGCAAATGTTGGGTTGTGTTATATTCTTTCCACGTAGTTTGATAGGGGGTTTGAAGGGCACCTGTAACCCCACTTTATGGGGTCCGAGGCAGCACCCCAGAAAATTTTGGTTTTGGACCCTATGTTAGGTTGGGCGGACCCACCTATGGTTTTGTGCATGATTTTCGCACATGTTTTTTGGACACGATGGTTTTCGGTCCATGGTATTGGACGCGATGGTTTTTCGGTCCATGGTATAGGACGCGATGGTTTTCGGTCCATGGTATTGGATGCTTCCGCATGTATAAATATATATTATAACATTGAAAGGAATATAATGAAAAATCAAGCTGGTAGTCCCGGTTTTGGGATCCAGTGGGAAAATCTCTGTGTATATGTGTTTTATGTGTTATGATCTCGCATTGTTTATTTTCTGTGTTTTAGAATTCGTATGCAGGTAATTTCTGTACGGGGTTAAAACCTACAGCAAAGAGTTGGAGGTTGGAAGATGTTGTCACCAAGTTGACCCCAATTATACATTGGCTCCTTCTATCAGTTTCACCACGCAACTCCCTCATCATATGAATCCCTCTTTTATTCTCATGATAAAAAATCGCTCCCTAAACTATAAAAGACAAATCAACAAAAGGGATTAGAACAAAACAAAGCAGGGCTTATAACTAAGCAACGTTAAAGAAATGTCACTATAAATATGCATTTGTAATACCTTATTATGATTTTTTTTTTAAATCACATATAAGTTTAAAACACAACAATTAAAATATTAACTTCATTAATTAAGGTATATCATTAAAAGTTATTAACATTTGTATTCCTAACTAAAGAACTCCTAAAAATGGGGAAACATTGTCCACAAAAGGGGGGAAAGATATATATTAAGAATATTTAAAATTTGGTGTTTGGATGATTAAGGGAGTTGAATTCTTAAATTTCAATCAATGAAATAAAACCTCTCTCTTTTTAACTATTAAAATGCACTATAAAATCACCCGTCAAAGTAAATTTGAAATTCAAGTGAAATTTCAAGAGGTAATTATTAAAATTATCTAGCTTCACAAGTTTATTAAATCGTATTCAAAATTTCAATGGAAAATTTTTCAATTTACCTATGTAGATGTATTCTAGAACTTATGATTTTATTCATAATTTCAATAATTTATCAAGTTTACTGTGCAGGTGGTGTTGACGGTGTTGGACCCGCCAACATGTCAAGGGAGCTCCCTGGTCAGAAGTCCCAACTATACCTCAGACCATTTGGTGTAGAAGTCCCAGCAGTGGGTCGTACGTTATCGCCTTGACCGCGGTTGCGCGCAGAGGCAAGTAAGATGTCCCTGTTGGTAGCAAGGGTGTGACATATGTAGCAAGTCAAGGAAGGTGCATGAATGGTTCTAACACACTAAAGGTGAGGTGAGTGCACCCCTTGGAAACCTGTGATAGCACGAAGTTAAGAAGGGAACACACGAGTGAAGATGCATCACAAACTGGAAGGCAAGTAAGCTAGCAATCCAAAGTGATGATTAAACCAACAACACATTTCAGTAAGATTGATACATACAT
This sequence comes from Pinus tabuliformis, assembly GCA_031772625.1. Classification (NCBI taxonomy): domain Eukaryota; kingdom Viridiplantae; phylum Streptophyta; class Pinopsida; order Pinales; family Pinaceae; genus Pinus; species Pinus tabuliformis. The sequence goes on along the minus strand of CM062812.1, from coordinate 616,332,423 downwards.
ATATAGAAAGAGTTTATACACACATGCGTAAGAAAACAGATACATATATCATTTAGAGTAAACAAGATAGTTGAAATACAATACGACATATGCATGAAACGTGCTTACTCTGTTATATTAAGAAGTGAAAGTTCCAGTCATACAATACAACCATGACCAACCACTAGTTCGATAGCGGAACATTACAGTAACTACTGGCTACTCCTCCAAAGAGATATACTAGCTCTACACAATGGAGAAGCCAAGGCTCGTTACAATACTCTCCAAGCTTTCTCTAAGATACTCCTATCGGAAGCTTGGCTGACTAAAATCCCTTACAATGAGTTATTAGGGACTATATATAGCAAAGGGTGGGGTGACCCTTGACATTCCCCTTTGTGATTGTTCACCTACCCTCATGACTCTTCAACTACTCTATGATTTTTACATTCAACTATCGACACTTGAACTTCCACTTAACAAGATGTTACATATAATCTACACATGTACCCATGTGAGACAAAATAGGCTTGAGCAAGCCATGCAAGACATTACTAAGACTCGAAAAGTTGTGGTGAGACCAACTCTCTGACATCCTTGTGATGATCGACGGTGGCGAACTGATGCCAAGCTTGGTTGTCCGTGATGGTGTCCGTGCACTCAATGGTGACATCCTACTGAAAGCAAACTCTTGCCTCTGTTGCATCTGGGTACACTGTTATGGCTCCTCTGTCCAACTCATTCGATAATATGCGCATCACTGTCTTGAGTGCAGCAGGACTAGAAACACTCATGACAAGCAATATGTCAGTCAAAAACCAAAACAAATTGGAGGACTGACATGCAACATACCCATGAGACTGTTTGTGAAGGTCACGCAATTTTCACCTGGAGGCTGGGAGACTGACTGTCGAAACTGGGAAAGGCACAGTCCGAGTTGTCGGGAGGCCGACTAACTGCTGGAACTGTGCAATGCATAGTCCATCTTGGCCTGCTGAGGACTGAATCTGCGCAATGCGCAATTTCAGTCAGTAGTGACATGTAAACCAGCAAACTACATTGAGCAGTTTCTCGAGCCAGCAAGGCACTGCCTCCTAGAATTGTGCAATGCAAGCCTGGAGGTCAGTGTTGGGCCAGACTTGTGTAGGTTTTGGAGGGAAGGCAGAGCCTTCACTTCCAGAAATGTGCAATGCTAGCTGGGCAAGGCAAGGTCCAGGCCAAGGCAGCCCATACTTGCTGACGCGCGACTGAAAACATGAGAGGCTTGAATGCATGGTGATACTGAGTGTAAACAAGAGTGAATGATCATGCATGAAAACAGTAAGTGTAGGATTCAGAAAATGGGGAAAACATGCATGTGTGTGAAACGGGTCGCCGCAACGATGACCGTTGGTGCAAAAATAATGTCATGCATGCGATAGTAGTGAGATGCAAACGAAAACTGAAACAATGCTTCTACAAGCTAGCATACATCAAAATGACAGCAGGTGCTCATTGAAATCAATTAGACATCACTCATACAAGCCGAAACACAAAAAGCGACAGAAACACAACGCAAGACATGCAAAGAGGGCTTACCCCGAAATAGTTGAGCTTAATGTGTCGACGACTCCTAGATGTGATGTGGGATGTCAGAGCTACAATATCGATGTGAGGAATGAGATCTGCAGTGTCTGGTTCATAAATTTTGATAAAATCGAGGTTATGACATGAATCCCGCCAATCTAGGAAAAGTGACACTTGGCGGGAGGTTTCTAAAATGAGCATTGCATGTAACCTCCAACTACTAAAAATAGATCCCTAAATCTATGGATGCCTTTGCATGTTGCCTTGGGAAAAGCAGTCCATGCATGAAAATCAGTTTTGCTCGGTCCCGGAGGGAACCGGTCAACCTGAAGGCACATGCATCGATCTGTGAGCCTGGAATGAAAATTTGCACAGTTCCTGGGCTGAGCTGGGCTAGTTGTCCCAGAAGAATTGCACAATTTTTGGGGTCAGTAGGTGACTACCTCCCAAAATTATGCAATTTCTAGGATGAGCAACAGTGTTGGGTCAGATTGCGCAGTTTTCTGGAGGAAGACTGCCTATCTACTCTGCGCAATTCTGGAGCCTAGCAGGCTGCTAGGCTAATTTGCGCAATTTCTGAAGGGAAGGCTAGTTCCCCTCCAGAATTGTGTAATTTTCTGAGGGAATCCTGACAGACTGATTTGCACAATTCTTGAGCTCAACAGGCTGGGCGGCTGATTTGCACAATTTCTGGAGGGAAGACTAGTTCCCCTCCAGAATTACGCAATTTTCTGGGGGAGGTGCTTGACTAGCACATGGTCTAAGTCCGGAAATACAGCCTGTGAGGGGAGTGAAGAAAACCAACATGCATAGGCTGACAAGGCACTAGGAAATAGCTGAAGCCTATAAGCTTGATGATGCAAGACATGCTGCTGAGGATGGTTGGTAGGGAGGTTCCAAATCGAAGCTAAGGAAAACTTTTGGAGGGTGGTTGTAGCCGCTACAACAGTTGGGTAATGCAGGTTTAATTACCAAAAAACTTAAGTATTCTGAAATATTTATATCAGGCCATTCAGATATATCTTATTGTTTTAAAGCATAAATATTAAAAAGAAAATAATAATAATAAAAACCCTCCTCTCATTACAATTTTACACACTGTAGAACATGAACCAAATTCACCTTATCAATATTTTTTTTGCTTGTATGAAGCTCTTCTTTATCATATATGCAATGAAATCTTATGTAAATACATTTAATGGAGACTTCAATATTGAAATATTTATTAAAAGAAACAAAGATTCAAAACTATTGATTTAAATGAGCGTTCAGTGAATATTTAAAATCATTTATTAAAACTTATAAAGTTCATTAAAATTAAATCATATTAGTCAAAGGCTTATGTTAAAACATTAATGAATGGTTTGATTTTAAATTTAATGTTTTGAGGCCCCACTTCATGGGTGAAGGAGAGCATTTAACTCAGTAGCACTATCCAACTGATATGAATGATAACCCTTTGTTAAAAACAAGATCAATGGATGCACGAATTGCATCGACTTAAATAAGGTATGAGGTTTCACCCAATTATTCTCCTTATAATGTTTTGGAAATTCATTTCACAAATAACGGTGTGTGAAAAGGTTATATTACAGAAAATGTTGGTGAAGTAAAGAGAGAACATTTACTACTTTTATTTACGAGTTGTTATCTAATTATCTAAGGATTAACTCTAATTTGTTTTATGCAGGAATTATGTTACGATGGATTAGCATGAGACAAAAGGCCAAACAATAAATTACACAATTTTCTAATTGTCAAAGACTGCGGGGAGAAAAGATTAAAGTTTCAAAGTTATTCGAAGATTATTCACATTTCCCTTTACATCAAAATATTAAACAAATAATTATGTAACAGTTATGTAAAACACCTATTCAAAATTTTGTATAAAAACCTTTATTTTCTCATTCGAGGGGGTTAGTTCCTCGAGGAATGAGACTTAAGTTTTAGGGTTCGAGTACACCTGATGTACAAATCGAATCTACAGGGTTTTTTGAAGGTTCTATTATATTCATTTCAGAGTAATTTTTTGTTCATGTCTCTTTGTTTTCCCTTATTTCTTTTGTGTGTTTTTTATTTAAATTTGTACGTTTCTCTTGACTTGATCGATTGCAGTCTACCCAAGGTTTATTCTATTCATGTATTCACATTGATATCCATATTATCGGGAATGTATGAATTGGAGAATTTAATTGGTTTATTGTTAAATGGGATGCGTTAGTGCATGACACTTTTGGTCTAATAACAATAACTCATTTGAATTTTATATCAGTGCACACCTTCTTTTTATTTATGTTTTCTTTAGTTACCCGTGACAATCTATTTCGAGAATATTAACAAACTAATAAATGACTTGAACATTGTTGGTTTATTATTACAACTAACGAACCCATTCCCTGTCAATATATACTATTGCAGATTGTGTGATTTCTATGATTTGTTTATGCATTGTTGAGGGATATACAATACATGATATTGATTTCTATCTCACTAGTATTATGGAAAATAGTACAATACTCGAAATGCTAGAGTATTTTTGTTAGTTTTTATTTCTTTGTTTTAATCTTTATTTATGTTTTATGTCATAATTTGTGGCATTGTTAATTACTCAAATCGCATATCTGAATCCTCCTTTTACTTGCAGGTCCTTTCTTAGTTTAAGTCCCCTTCCCACTTATAGCTTAACTACCTACTCCCTTTAAAGCCTTCATATTGATAACCTAGCCATATTTATTTGTTAATTAGAAAGTCTATTTAATTTACATTAAGTTTACAACAACTATTCAATTTTGATTATCACTAGGGAAAACCCCCCATGGTGAAAGGGAGGTCAACCCTTGTCACCTAGAGCAGGACAATCTAATATCCTCAATGATGTGATATCAAATTGTCCTCAGTTACCAGGACAATTTGAGCACCAACAGAACCGTTTATCCAGAGGTTGATTAACCTTTTTCAATTATATAATTGCTCATCATTCAAGAAGATCGAGAAATAAGGTGGCATGTTTTCTTGCTAATCTGGCTCGTCAGGGAAGAGAGATGGAGGTTGATTTTTGTTGGCTCTCCCATGTGGATTATTATTGGAATGAGGACCTCAATAATTTGTTGGAGGGCGATGTGCATCTCCATAATGGGGTTGTTATGAAAGGTTGTGAGGGGCTTGGGACTTTGTGCCCACCACTCTCATTGTATTAATAGTGCATTAATGAAGGGCATACACGCTTGGGATTTCGCATGCAAACCTCTAGTTGCTGAAGGGTTTATGAATTGATGGAGATGGAAGTTAAAGGCATCTGCGAAGGAAGGGATGGACAAGCTGGCAGTCTCTCTTTGTTTTGGTTCAATATTAGTAAACACTAGTGGTGAATTTCTGGAGAGGTGGGTGAGTCATTGGATTTTGGGGTTTAGTAATTCCATAGGCCTCATTGTGGGTGTATTATCATTATAAAAGGGAGGCTTGGAGTCTCAAGCTTCCAAATCATGGTCACTTGGTAAGATTTTCTTGGCTTGGTTGCATCCATGCTAGGAGACGACGACTTTCTATGGGAATTTCTTGATAGCGATTGGAAGTGGTAAGCCCTATGTAATTCTTTTGTTCTTGTCTTGTTCAAATCAGTTTGGTTTCCGTGGTTCTTATAATAAAATAAGAATTTTGGGTCTAGTGTCTCAACTAGTGAATGTGTCTTGTATTTTGAGGGTTGGGGGTCCTTGGAGGCTTCATAGCCATGTTTTAGTATTGTATTCTAAGTCATTGTCTTCTTGGAAAAGTTGTATTTTGGGTTTTGAGTTCAAGAGTGACTTAGGAACCCTGGGTACCAGTGTCTTCCTTGTGTTGGGGGTGGGTTCTGGTTATTTCTCTTTCAAGTTTTGAGTGTTGTAATGTTTGGGTCCTAAGTTTCTACCTGGTGTGCTCAATGGTAAAGGGGTCCAAGTCTTTTATTGTTATGGAGTTTCTCATCTCCTTGCTTGGTGAGATTGTGTTAAAAGTCAATTCCTGTTGTTGGTGTCTTTGCGATGACGTTCTTTAGTGGTACCTGGGTCTTGCCAAGGTTGAGTTGAGTCAGTGGCTATGTCCTTTTGCAAGTAGAAGAAAACCTTTCAAGGAAGTGGAAGAACTCTCCTATGTTCCTATGGGAGAAGTAAGAGGGGATGAGGAGCCAAAGATACACTAGGCCAACAAGGTGCCAAGTTGTTCACTCACAACTAAGTAGTGTCCTATTTTAATGCCATTCCTCATAAGACATGTTAGGAGATTCGTGAGATGATGATTAAAGCTAGTGAAGAGAGACAAACTCTCTCAGACTCGTAATTGTTGGAGGACATGTCAAAATGGGTTAAAACCCTGGTAACACAAGGGGAAGGTTAAAAGAATACTTGAATTTGGTTGCACTACTTGGCAAATGAAAACACTTATGGGGTTGGTGTTAAGAGACAAGTAGGTGGAAAAATATAATATCTTTTCCTCTATTGAAGATGTGAAAAGAATGTTGGGGAGATTGAGGTTTTGTGTGGACAATATAGATACCCACTTAATGCATGTGGAAAGCCACATTCCCTGTGATTTTAAGGGATGGGAGAAATTAGATCCCTTGGGTTCTCTCTCTCGGGCGCCAGCTAACATCTCTTCCTTAGAGAATGATTACCATGGGTAGAAGGTAGTGGGTTATTTCTCGGTCTTCCCGGCTGGTTGCAATGAGTTTTGTGGCAGTCCCTCTATTCACGAATAATGACAACTTGAAAGGTTTGCGGCCATGGGTCTCAAAGTTTTGGTTGTGATCTCAAGTCTTAGTTATGGAGGTCAGTTTTTGTCTCCAAAGCAAGAAATGGATGGAATACAATGACTAGTGTGAAGCTTTGGGTGAAGAAGGGTGTTTTCTTTTATTGAGTTTCAATACCTGTCATGAGTGGATCGTTGGTATTCTTGGTGCGGCGTTTAAGGAAACTTCATATGATATTTTTGTGACAATTGCGTTAATCCTGGAACTTTGTCTCTCAGCCTTGCCCTGGGTCTTTTGTATAGTTTTCCAATGTAACAAATGCATTTCTTGTCTATGTTGGGATCGAGAAGTATATGTATGATCTTAAATTTTTTAGTTTTAGTTGATATTTGGCAGCAGAAATCAAGATGCTCTTCCTCCCTCTAGTTGCATGGATGCATATGATGTACTTTGGTTTTTTGAAGTAATATAAGAATTTTAATTTACCAAAAAAAGAAGCATACTTTGCAATATATTTCACAACTACATGTTGATAAATAACTAGTCGAAAATCAACGTTAGATTGCCACAACCTATGAAGATTAACATTGTAAAATAATAACATATCATTAATACATTCATGCTAATTTTTCTTTTGCATTTATGATATATGAATAATATTGACTAATCATGAGGCTTTTGTGGAGCATTGTAGTGATATGCAATAATATACTCCTTATGCAAGCAAGAATTTGTACTACACTTTGTATGTCTTTGAACACAATTGAAAAAATTCTCACAACCTTCATGAGGATTGCAAAAAGATACTTGTGAGGCTTTCGAAAGCTAGGGATCATCATTTAGGATTCAAGGAACCATTATGTTATGATGACAGATGTCATGAATACTTCATGTTGTTATATTTTTAACAAAGAATGTCCTCTCAACATGCACATTGGAAGGAGGGAAACTCTTGATCCTTCGACATCTTGACACTTTTTCTCTCTTTTAACTCCTACAAGGATATCAAGCTTTAATCAATCTAATATTTCTAGGTTTTGGAGCACCTATGTGACAACCCTTTTTTCTAATCCCTCTTGTAAATATTGCCATGAATTGTAATTCATGTAAATAATATGGAAATGTAATGGTTTTCTTTGGTTAAATCACATCCTTAGTTTTTGTGGGTTACCCTCAACCATTACAATTATTAGGTGGTTCACAATTTGCAATGGACTATTAATCTCACTTCTCAAGTGGTTTTCAATTTGCAATGAACCATTAATCACACCAAGTGATTTTTCATTGACCACAAACCTTCATTTATCATGACAAGTGATTATTGGTTTACCATGAACCATCATCATTGCAGTTATGGGGATATAATTTCCTTCTCATGGCTTAAAACCATTACATTGATATCATTTGACTAATGTACATACAAAAATAAAAATTCCTTATGCATGTTCATCTCAAAATAATCTAAGCCATTTTAAAAATGGGTCCATCATTGAAAACCACTATCAAGGATATCATCAATTTTCTTGGGGATTTTATGCAATTTCATTTTTTTATGGATTCTTTAGTTGTTGTTGCATCTAAATTTTTAAATACATGGTATTACTTTCACTGCTTATTTTATCTTGGTTCTATTGTTTCATTCTCCATTGTTTACTTTTTTTGGATCATATTTCTTGGATTACCAATATTCATTGCATATTTTGTTCATGCTTAGGTTTATATGACCATTCTTTTTCATCTTCTTTCAATTTATTTCATTGTCTTCTTCTATCTTCTATAAGTTGTACATAAGATCTTTGGAATCCATATATAATATATATTTTTTAGTTTATACTAAATAATGCATACAATTTAGAATTGTAATAGAAAAAATGAGACAAAGAATTACCTATATTTGCATCAATTGGTTGAATTGGATCATCTTATTCTTCTTGTTGTTCACTCAATCTTGCTTGCCTCTGCCTCATCTTTTCTCTATCAATTCTCAGGCTTCCTCTTGGTTTGGCACTCGAGCCCCTTTTTGAGAACGAATCCTCCAATTTCCCATGTGTTTGTTTTCAATATCTGAATTGTAATAGAGCTAATATGAAATATAAGTTAAATTCTTCACAATTATAATTCAATTTCAATTAAATACAGCTTAATTGTGCTATCAACCACATGCATTTTAATTCACCTTATAACAATTGAGGAAAATGTTGCCAATTTTGTTGTTTTTTCCTTCAATCTTCATTGTTGTCTCTATAATTTCCATGTTTTGTGTAATTTTTCTATAAACTTTCTATTATGTTCTGTTTTATTTTTTGTTGGGTGGCAGAAGGAGCTTAATCGAGTTCCTGGTTGCATAAGTAAATGAATATTTGGTTTGTGGAAATTTATGACTAACAATGCTCGATTGAGCTCCTCGCTATGCCATCAACCGTAGCAATGTCAATCAATTCCAATTAATATGAATTAGTATTTGGGTTTTACTGGGGTTCATGATGAAAAGAGCTCGATAAAGATCTTTAGTCCTAGTGGTTTGGTACAAGGGATCGATCGAGAGCTTTTGCTTAACCCTACTAGCAGTTCAATCGAGGGTTTGTTAAAACCTCAATCGAGCTATTTCAAATTTTACATAAAGCTTTCGATTGAGCCTTTTAAGTGTTTGATCGAGCTATCAAGGGCCTAAAAACAAAGTTTTAGCTACCCTTCTATAGATTTCTCTGCAGCACCATCTTGTAGCATGGCGAACTTAAGGCAATATTTGTCTTTAGGTTGCAGAGTTGATCATGTTGGATTCGTGAAGGAATCATCTATCCAATCGCACATGAGTTTGATATTTTTGAATTCGTATGATACTTTTCATCTTATTTCTTTTAAATCTTATGCTTGATTTATTTTTTATTTGACAATTTTGAAGGGGTTGAATGAAAAATAAATAACATAAAATATACAAGATGAAAAGAAATTCAAAAAATTGTATTCTCTTCATTTACAAATCCTCTTCAAAAGGCTACTTTTCATTTTTGAATTTATTTAAATATTAGAAAAAACCATGCACTAACACGTGTTTGAAAAATGGAATTCAAATATTAATTCGCCAACTTCAAAAAATAATAAAAAAATTTATTTTGCATAAAAAAAATAAAGTTTCAGTATGCATAATTCAGTGCTCTCTATGTAGATCATGCTCATATATGTGTGGGTATGTGTATGTGTATGTGTATGTTAAATTATACATTTTAGACTAAGTTATTTCGCACAAGTACATGCATACTTGTTAAGATGTGTGAAAAGTTGCAAGGAAACGCATCGAATTTAATGCAAATTTGACAGATTATATGACACTAATATTTTTTGAAAAAAATATCATTAGGAAAAAAACATAATTCTCCACAAATTATCTTTTACTCCAAATCAAAATTGACAAAGCTTATATGAATTTTGAGGGCTTTAATTCGATAAAAGAGTGAAATTTTGAAATTTCATAGCCACATTTGGCCCAAAACTGTAACCCGTCTTAATAGATTCACCATGATACCTTCTACCTTAGACACTCTCTGGGCCCCATAAGGTCCACCCTAATTGGGCCCCACCCGGATGGGCCTCCACTTAACCTATTTTCGGATGTATCTGACCTCATATGTATTCAGTTCCCTCATGAACTTTGTCACAATAATTCTCGGATATGTCTGGATCACCTAAGTTGTATCCAACCCAAACACTCCCAGATACAAGGCTAATTACTGCCTATTTCACCTTAGAAAATTTTTAAAGTTTTTCGTTAAGCAATTCAAGGAATTAGCCAAGGTTCTCTTAAGGGCCCGACTTTGTCAATAAATTCCATATTAATAGGAATACATTTTGATATCAAGCACAACCAATCCAAGTGCTAACCATGGACATAACACATTCATGAAGATGTGAATCTACCTATTAACATGCATCATAAAAAGTCAATCCATAACTAACAAGACTCTATGATTCCAACTACAACAACACTAGATCCTTTTATAGAATGAATTTGAACCATCACTATCATATCCCTAGATATATCATGCATTATTTAATTATTAGTCCATGAATAAAGAAAGCAATGATTAAGCATGTACAACAAATATCCATGCTAACTATTAGCATGCCATACTCAACTCTTTAACAACGAAATTCCTTAATTATTAGACAATTAAGACTCCTTGACAATTATAGCACCCAAACCATGGAATTACACACACCATAACAATTTAACTAGGTTCATTAGATAGTCATACATAATCATGCAAGTATCTATGCAAATAAGGAAATATTCAACAACTACATGGATATACAAGTCCCTCACACCATGAGAATAATCATGCAAACCATGTCATTGCAAAAACACATGAATACATATTCCTTGATTAGTAGTATTGATACATCTTGTCATATAACAACACTATTTATCATTCATATTGCATAGGTATACACAAAGATAAAAGAAAGCAACTTTTGTTATTATTTGAATGACTGACAATTTAGGGACTTCAACTCTCCTCCCAACTATAGGCCAACTACATTATTATCTTTCTTGCAGTTGACCTCCGCCGAGCTAGATTTAGAGTCTGAGGAGTTAAGTGATCAAGGGATTTCACACCATTACCAGTCAATAAGATCATAGAGGACTCTAGAGCTCATGGTGGCTCCACCTACTAAATACCATAATATTCAAACAAATACAGATTCTCCACTATGTTAAACAATAATCCAGAGTACATAGTGTTTCCACCTACTCAACCCTGTAGGCCTCCAGAACACACAGTGTCTCTACCTGTTCTTTCCTTGCCTTTCCTTCACCCCGTCCTCCTCAACGTGCTCCCACTCTTGCATCAATGTTACTCCCTATCATCTTCCTTCTATGAGTTCTCTTTTCATTTTAGTATGTGCAGCCCCAACATACCCTCCTCACAACTCATGTTTGTGCCTCCTTTTTTGCTAACTGCACCACATCTCTTCCTTCCCTTCCTATCCATCCCACCCTTGTGTGTTAACTTCCACAACATGTTCCCCAGGGACAAGGATTGTATGGACCTTTTGTCCTCTATCGCAGGTTATCCATACTTTCCTTCAGTTATTGCACTATTAGGACATAAAATCATCAGGGAGATTGTTGAAAAAATAAATGCAATGGCTTGGGTTTATTAACACCTTATCCTCAAAATCTGAATCCGTCTCCTCTTTTTAATCCAATCGTTATTTACATTTTACATCAATTTACATAAACAATCCATATATTGATATTTACATAAGGAGTGACAAAAGGGGCTTTCACATGATGAGTTACAAGGAGTGTCATATACCATTGGAAATGTCTAGGAATAATATTTCCAATCATATATAGTATGATCCTTTTTTATCTAGGTAATTGGAGTAAAAATGCATTCAAAGATAGGATATCTAAATGGGGCATCAAAAATCCAAAAAACAATATTCCTAGAAGGCATGCCATATATCTTTGGAAAGGTCTCGAAATATACTATTTGAATATATAACTTTCTCTTTCATTTGGACAACCTTTGACATCAATAATAACTATTTTCAACATTACGTGCTTGGACAACATTGACGTGCTTGAGGACCTTTCTTGTAAATAATAAAATGAAAATAAAATGAGTTCAAAGTTTTTTTTAGAGGAGTTTGATATTTTTTTACACTTTTTTTTAGGGTCACAAAAGATTATTATTGCATACATTAAAACTTTGTTCTCTTATAATGAATGTATTAATGGTGCACATTTTGAAAGTTTGTGATCCTCTGGTTTGTCACATTTTAAGATATAATTTAATGTGTTAAAACATGACTTTTGCATTTTTAAAATATTTTTTTTTAGCTTGTAGCATATTGTACTTTCAAACATTTTCATTTGATGCAATGTAGTGAGAACACTGTGTAATTTCAAATTTTGGAGCTTTGTGAAATATCATATGAGAAATATTTTAGTTTGATAATTAATTGTATGAGAAATATTTGAGATGTGCTATGTCACATGGATTTAGAACATTTGAAGTTGCGACATGTCACAAACAAAACTTTTTCCTTCATGATGTATCACAACTTAGTAACTTTTCAGAGTATGTCATATAATGCTAGCAAAAAACAATGAACATTTGTGATGTATCATAAAAGACTAAAAAATTCTAAGTTGTGATAACCAAGGTTTTTTGAAAAAATCACTAAATTCCTTGTATATAGTAAGTTGTGAAATTTCCTTGTGTTGTGATGTTTTGTGATGCACCAAAATAGAGTTTGATTATACTATATTACACATTCAAAGGTTTCTAAAAGTGTGATATATCACAATTTAACACAGTTTTCAATTTGCAATGAGATGGATTTTCTCAACAAGGGTTTGATCAAAAGATTAAAAGTAGAATCAAGACTTCATAGAATGTTTGAAGGGTGTTTAGGAGTTATTCAGAATGAAAATTGTCACGACTATTTTGAAAGACTAGTTTTTTTAGATTCACAAGGGAAAAAATGGGAGGGGCTGTAGCGTCCCTTCTTGGTGAGATAAGTTTGATGACACTTGGAGAGGGTGATTTTGATGTAGTGATATAAAGATTATGCATGATAGACTTATGTATATACTTGTATGCTATAGACCTGGTTTAGGTGACATGGTTGATATGTGCTTATGATAATATCTATGGTTGTGTGTATAAGAACTGATTTTGGTTAAGATCATATTATCAATGTTTTCTCTTTTGGTATCCTAGTTTGGAAATAGGTGTATGACATGGATGGTGATCCAAAATTGAGACACATAGATCCATGGATGATCATAGCTATGTGGAACATATGGTTAATTATGATTTATGGATGATATATGATTTGTATGATTATATATGCATAATCTTGTATTAAGCAGGATGTGGCAGGGGACCTAGTTATTTGCAAACAAGGATGCTCAAATTATAAATGACTGTGGAAGTCATGATACATGATTTGTATGATTATATATGCTTAATCTTGTATTGAGCAAGATGTGGCAGGGGACATGGTTATTTGCAAACAAGGATGCTCAAATTATAAATGATTGTGGAAGTCATGATACATGATTTTTATGATTATATATGTTTAATCTTGTATTGAGCAGGATGTGACAGGGGACGTGGTTATTTGCAAACAAGGATGTTCAAATTATAAATGGTTTCGAAAGTCATTTATCCATAACCAAAATGACTGTGGAAGTCATGCACAATCTTTGGTAAAATGTGAATAAGTTAATTATGAAATTCATTGGATTCCTTTGATCTATGAGATTGTGATGTGTGCAGGTCTTGGAACAAGGCCTTACCAACAAACCATTAGATGGGTATGAGCTCACAATCAGTACCTTAAGGCGAAGCACATAGTTTCAAAGTAGAATAGGTGATAAGTCGTGTAAATTGGGGCGCGAGGTCCTAAATCCATGAAAGATAAAGACGCAGAGTCTTGGATCTATAGTAAAAGGATTAGGGTGCAGAGTCCTAAATCCATGAAAGATAAAGACGTGGAGACTTGGATCTATAATAAAAGTATTTTGACGCATAGTCCTAAATATTTAAAATATCAAGGTGTGGAATCTTGGATCCTTGGAGTAGATCACAGCGTGAAGTCCTCAATCCACTAAGGCACGAAGAGGTATGTAATATCCCTATTCTCCGGAATAAAAATACCACTCATGAGCAGCTCATGGATGAATTTCGTTAATAAAATCTCATTTCTGACAATTTTGGAGTGACTTTCTCAAAATAGAAAGTCATGTCTAGCATCTCAAGTATGAATTTCCAAAAAATAGTAAATCACCTTCAATCAATGGGTAATCAAGTATAGTTGAAGGAAAATCACTTAACTTATCATTAATCAATCCTAATAGTTCAATCTCAACTTAATCCTCAATATTATTATTATCTTTTATGAGACTATGATATTATTAGTAAAAGGGAATTACAAGTCACCTTCATCTTCTCAACCACTTCACACCTCTCTCCTTGATGACTCTCATGGATCTATGTAAATCTCTCTCTCTTTTAATAATACATTACAGTCTCTTTTATGCACTCATCAAAGAATGACATATTCCTCTTACACTCATTAAAGACACGTCATAAAAGATTCCTCTTACGCTCTCCTTAATACATACGTTACACTCTCACTAACTAAGGCATGCATACCTCTCCTTAATGGCATGAGTTACACTCTAAATGGAATACAAGGCATGCATATTACTCCTCCTTTATGACAAGAATTTGTTGCTCCTCCTATATATGTGTCTTATGTATTCTCACTTTAAAAGTGGGGGAGGTGCATTGTAATACCAAGAATTGGAGAGACTTGAAGAGGATTGTGATAGGGAGAGTCTTGTAGAGTAGTCAAATGTTGTTGAAATGAATTCGAAATTCCTAAACTAAATTACTAAGTAGTTCTACCTGGTGGAGTTGTCCATGAGTGGTATTGAGAGGAAGTGAAAATTATCTTCCTTAGTTTGCCTTGTATATCTCTCTACTACTATATTTTGGTACTGCTTGGGAGCTCTTACAACTCAGGGGTTCCAGGGGGAGAAGTTCTCCCTGGATATGGTTGGGTGGAAAATCGGATATGCATACTCTCATTGGAGCTGGAGCATATTCCCATCTTTTTGGAGTTGTATAAATACACAACCAGGTATGTTCATAAGCATTCTTGAAATTTCAGTTATTATTAGTTTAAAGTGTTGTAAAACTTTCAATTTATTGGAACTTGCTACTTGTGAATGTTTATGAGATATTTATAGAGTTAATTCTAAGCTAACCAATAATGAATGGAAACGGTAGTTTTTAAGTTCAGTTTATAATGAATTTTTGTCCATAGCAGGTTGTCATGAGTTGATGAAAATATCATATTAGCATAAATTTGTGTTTTCTTTCTCCATGTACAGTTGTAGTTGAAGTTTGCACACTAAGTGTTTGACAAAAGTGATAAATGAGGTAGTAGGAATTTTTGTTGTTGTTGTTTTAAGAAATCACATCCCTGAGCATTTCTGTTGTGATTCAGCTTAAAATCGCGGGGTATCCGTTCCATATGAACCTGTGGCCCCCAACTTGATTCCAAAGAAACACTTTTCAAAACCCAGATCGTAAATCTGGGCAATTTTGCAGATTGTTGCTGCCAACTGTGTGCGCCTATTGTCAAGTTTTGGGTGAAAGAATAAGATGATTTAGTCCCTGTTTTAATATTTTGTCATTTGAAGAATTAATTTATAAATTTTATGAGCTAAATAGGTTGAGGAAGAATCTTAGATTCATGTCAAATTGCCTTAAGAGATTGTGGCTTCCAAGTGTTTGACAAAATGCTTCAATGGTTATCGATCGCATTCTTGCAAAGTGTTTGTAAAAAAACATCAATGGTTGTAGATTGCATGCTTGCAAAGTGTTTATCAAAATGCCTTAATAGTTGTAGCTTGTAGATTGCTTGCAAAGTGTTTTCCAAAAGGCCTCAATGGATGTAGCTTTTCTGCATATAAATTGTTAGAGTAAATGTCCTACTTACTGTAACTTTTATGTATTAGAAAATTTATGAATAGATTATTTAATGGATGTAGCTTCCTATGTCTGCAAGTTTTTTTATGAATGTGAAAATGAATTTAATAAGTTGTTGAAGTGTGAATAGAGAATATGATAGTTGTTACTTTTATTATCTAAAGCTTTCATTTAAAAAAGAGTTGTTGTTGGAAACAATTTTACAGTGACTAATTTTGTAGGATTTTGTGCAAGTGAGCATAATAAGTTTCGTCTAAGTTACATGTATTCATGGGTGAAATATTATGTTTTAATGGTTGTAGCAAACAACTAGTGTGCCCAATTTTGGCAAGTCCACTATTTTATTTGGCACTTTTTGAAGAATAATATGCTTCTGAATTTGTAATAGTGGTTGCTCTTGCTGCAACATTCATTATACGAGTCTCATGATTGAAGCAATGCTATTGGGAATTTTTAATTGATGAATCAATAAACATATCATATTTATTAGATTTACTGATGAAGAGAGGCATATTCCTCCTTTAATTATCTTGTTACAAGTAGGCTAATACTCATACCCTTATATGTGATTTTTGTGATAGAAGCATAATGTTTTAGGTTCTTGTCGCATACTTTTGTGGTTATGATGTCAAGAGTCAATAAGTAGAAATTATTTAGCTTAATTTAGGAGATCAAATAGGTTGATCTAGCTTAATGCTCACACATGACATTATGGTGGAATTTATTTCCAGTCTTACTTAGAGCTCACATATAAGTATGAAAAGAGCACATGCTTCTTTTAAACTTGAGGAGAAATGTGTTTTGGAATTGGTTTTAAGGGAAAGTTATCCCCGAATTCTTATGTGATATTCTTATATTGAAATAGATGAAGGAACATGATTACATGATAAATAAGTAAGTAATGTTACAAAAGAAAAAATGAGTATTAGTGATTAATGTGACCTCTACTTCTGTATATTATTGATCGTTGGTGAGGTGGGACCTTTTAGGGGCCCTAACCCTCTTTTTCCTTTATCATGTGACAAAGAAAAAAAAGGTATGGGGAAGTTGTTGCTTGCTCAACAAAAAAGCAAGGGTTTTGAAAAAAAAGAAGAAAAAAATAGCTATGAAAACATAATAATTTCACATTGTAAATCAAAGAGTACATGGATTTTGTGTGTGTGTACACATATTCAAAGAGCACATAGATTCTCTGTGTGTGTGTGTATTATCTTAAAAGCGTCCTTTTATTGTACTACGATGAAGACTTGGCCAACTTTGATCTTTATTCTACAATAGTGCACTCTTCATATTAATATACATATGCATGTATAAATATGTGAATTCCAACAATTATACTTGTTTTTACTCCTTTATTTGTATGTGAGTTTATTTTTAATTGCTTGTTGTGTTTATATTAGACCACGAGGCATTAACTTGCTAATTGGCTTATGTATGAAAAAAAATCTTTGTTCTTTTTTGTCCATATAAGATAAAGCTTCAAAATAGAAATTGATGCTACAATATCTCGAATGGAGATGGGATAAGAACCTTCTTAGAAAGTGAGGTAGAGTTGAACCAACAACAAACTTAGCACTACTTAAGGTTCTTTCAAATGAAGAAAAGTATCTATAAATTAAGTTGTTTTCCCTTGGAAGTTGGTATCCCCTTTGAAGGGAAAGACTTCTAAAGCCTCACAAGAGGAGGTTGTATTTGTAGTGTGTCCATGGAGACAGAGGTTAAGTATAAGGTAATTTCTTTTAAATGCTATAATAAGCTAGAGTACAACCATCTTCCATTTCCTTATTAACAAAATCATTATTTCTTAATCGAGGGGCCTCATCCTTGAACTAGATCTTATCCTTCATGATATCAATGATGCTTGAGCTTTACACCTCTCGTGTAATAATTGTCTAGGTAAAGGTTTTTAAAAGATTTTTTGCTTTGTTTTTTGTTTAGTGCGCTTAAACCAAAATTCTTTCATATAGCCCTTAAAAACATAGGTTTTGAAATTATCCAAAACTTCACCTTTTAAAGTGGTTGCTTTGTTGCATGCATTTTCTTACTATCTCATTTAGAGCTCATTGCATGTTAGTAACAATTAAATCAAATTTTCCTTGCCTCACTTAATACTATCAATAATCTTGTTTCATTTGCTTAACACTATCAACCATTTTGTTTTATATTCAATTCCATACTTTTGAGATTAGCTTGCCAAATTCAACTATTTTTAGACATTCTATTTAAAATTCTCTTAACTACGCAACTATTAAGATGGATCAAATCTTTTAAATTGTACCCATTTTGAGAGTGCAAAAATAAAAGAAAAAGTTTGTTCTTCCATAGATTTGATCCTTATCAAATATTTTAAATTGTAACCATTTTGAGAGTGAAAAAATATAGGAAAAAGTTTGTACTTCCATAAATTTAATCCTTCTTGACACTTGATAGGTATGCGTTGAAGATAGATTTAAGACGAATATAATATGGTATGTTTGTTATTCTGTCCAAGGTTAATTTCAATAAACGCTAATCAATATTATCACATATAAAAACATATTAATATTAATATATTAAGCCCATTTCATAACTTTTCATAACTTTTTAATTATTGCGTAGAGAGGCGCATTCTACAACCCAATATGACCCCGATGTGTAAGTATGTCAAGTCCTCAAAAAATAATAAAAATATTTTTTGCTAATGTCAGCTAAAACATTAGCTTGAATCTTAGATTATATATAACTTGAATATTTAGACTATATATAACTTTTTAATCTTATTAATGGGCTAAGATTAATTATTAAAATATAACTATGTATTATTTATATAATTTGAATGGATAATAAATTATCTCACTTGTTTAATAGTTGTTTTATCATATACGTGAATTTGAATGGATCATAAATTTACCTTTAATAAATTTTGAACCACATTAAATTTCCAGCTTAGGTAAAATTTTAAACGTCTTTACTCTTTACTAAACCAATACCATTTCTTAAATCAAAGGAAAAATGCTACTTCAACACAAAATAGTTGCTTTACCATATACGTAAATTTGAATGGATCATAAATTTACCTTTAACAATTTTTTTACCACATTAAATTTCCAAATTAGGTAAAATTTTAAACATCTTTACTCTTTACTAAAGCCAATACCATTTCTTAAATCAAAGGGAAAATGCTACTTCAACACAAACAATCAAAATGCTACTCCAATTTTTTTTAATATTTATTTTAATTAAATATTTGTAAAATGAATCTTTAAAAAGAAAAACCATATTCTATGGATATATTAAAATCTTTAAAGACATAAATATTTCCACATCAAAATTGTAATATTTGAAAATATTAATTTGATGCAGTTTTGTAATGTCCCCAATTAAATTAATTTTGCTAAGATGAATTTCTATTTTTGCAATTGGGTGTTGGGAAATATTTTGCATGTAAACTTAGGAAAAGTGCATGGAGGGGGTCCCCACTTATTTTTTGGAGAGATGGAGGCCACCAACATGAGATAAAATGAAAGATTAAATTGATAGTGGAATATGGGGCCCACATAAAGTATGCACTTGGTGAAGAAATAATTTGAATTCCTTGAGGCAAATCGAATTGGTGGAGGGACCCACAAGGAATGCATGGCCAACAATTATAAAAGGAATGAATGAGGGAGCAATAGGGGTCTTTTGTCTCTTTGAAAATCGAATTTGCCTTAGTTGTTCAACTAAGCCAATATTGTGTTGTTTAGCACAAGAGCTTCCCAAGGAGAGAAGCTCAACCTTTCTTCGGTGGACTTCGAGTGCCACCCTAGGAAGGCTTTCCTTCATCACTGGGACTGGAAGAGGCATCAACTACAGGTCCCACACATTTCTGGGGCAGAGCACGTAGTCTGGGAGCCACCACAGTGCAGAGGGAGGATTCATTGGTTGTTTGTGGAGATGGGTTGTTGGGGAATTGACCGAAGAAGCTACAAGAGTGTTCTTTGATCATTTTCATGAGTGTGGAGGGCAGCTACAACCAAGAGGACCAACCTACACGCAGCTCTCACTTTATCATACACAGGATTGCATCATCTCCTCCATGAATGCGCAGTCATTGGAGTGAGACTCTCTTGGGGCAACATCATCCAGGGGAGTTTGGAGATGGGGTGTTGGGAGATCATTGGGAGGGAAATTTGAGGAGGATTGCTAGAGTTTGGAGAGAAGAAATTGACAGGAGCAGCCACAGTAACATAATTCGAATTTAGTGGAGGGCCAACTTGTGAAGGGTCAAATTTTGAAAGTTGGAACTAAGGGAAACCCTTTCTGGGTTTTGGGCAATGAGCACTCTTATAATTTTATAGAATTTTTTGGGCACTCTAGAGTGGGCAAATCAGGGGGTGAAGTCAAGTAGCAATGTTGTTTTGGAGCAGGAACATAATTTTTTTTTAGGAGCTTGTTATTATAGTTGTTGAGCTTTCTTGTATTCATCACCTAGTGCTTGTAGCTTGCTTTGTGCAAGACTAGGTGCATTTTATCCAACTCATTTGTATCACAACACTATTATTAATAAAATCTTGGCCAATTTGTGGATTTGGAGATATCTCTAGTTTATGTGTATGCATTTTTGAAATTTTTTGTGTTATTATCTTTGCATGACTTTGTTGTCATTGTAAAATTTCCATTAGGAATACTACAATGGTATCAGAGCATGATCTTGGCCAGTTGTGGAGTAGCCAACAAGATCATGGAAGATTTGGGCATGTATGCATTGGGATGGGTGAACTATAGACAAACCCATGGTTCAAGGGAGAGTGAGTATCATTGAGGGAAAAATGACCCTCACCCACTTTGATGGTTCAGCTAGGAGTTCTTTCAGAAAATGGGTACAAGAATTGGACATATATTTCCAACTAAACCCCATGAGGGAGGAAGAAGTTATTAGACATGCCAATTTCACTTGGATGGAGATGTTATGGAATGGTGGTACCGTGGGCTGGTCCCTTTGGGTCATGTACATATCACATCCTACAAAGAGTTCACATAGAGGCTCGTGGAGAGATTTGACCAAAAGGACACCATACCCCCTCAAAGGGAGTGGATGGGACGAGGAAAGCTAGAGGATGAGACCAGGAGGCATTTCTACTGGTGGAGACCGAGCTTTAGATGTCAGAAGCTCGAGGAGGAGGTTGAGCAGGAGGACATGCAGGATGGTGAGGGGCACATCGATATACCCGGTGTGGCGCAAGAGTCACCATTGTTGGAGGCCTCTTTGGTAGATCTAGCTGACACCTCGGTTGAGGGAGTAGAGCATACACTCAGAGGGCCATTTATTGATGAGATGCCAACAATCGATGAGGTACCCTGTGCTATGACCCAATTTCTAGATGATGGCTGCACACAACAGGTTGATGAGGTGCCTGGAGGCATATTTGTCATTGAGGAGGTATCAGAAGAGACAGAGGGGTCCATAGCAGTGACCAATTTTACAGACGATAGCTGCCCTACACAGTTTCATCAGTTTCAGGCTAGCCTTCTAGCGTTGAGAAAGAAGGCCATGACAGTGCGAGAGGTCATTCTACAACAGAACGAGGAGTTGAAGGGCATGAGAGCGGTTTTTACTGAGTCAATGGCCAAATTGACTCGCATTGGGGAACGATTGGGTTGCCTAATGGTTCAGTTGGAGTGCACATTAGAGTGATGGGGCAACCCTACTCAGACATTACAAACTGGTAGCACTAGCAAGTTACCACTACACATTGGAGAGGGAGAGGCAGAGTCACCTCGACATATTTTATGTGTTGACCAGGATGGTGAGATGAAGCGACATGAGTTGCGTAGGGTGCATCCTTAGCAGGATGGAGGGTTAGTTACGTGTACGAGATTTTATGCTCTCGATCCTTCCCTTATGGTTGGATGGCGAGAGATATTGAGTTGGTATCTAGTGGAGCTGGCTAGGAGGTTAGATGCATCCATGGCCACAACTCAGTGGAGGTTGTGGATTACCAGAGGGGCTTGAGGGCCAGACTATTGTTGGGATCCAGGTGGGATTCTCCATCACATCATGGAGTCGGTAGGTCATGGTAGTAGCTACGTGATGGACTCGATGGTTGGGTGCACACACCTTTTCATATCCCCTTCAGAGTTCCTGACAACACTAGTGACAAGATGGATTGGTAGAGGAGCAGGAAGATTTCATGAGTTGTCATGGCATGTTGGGTTGACATGGGATTGTAGGATGGTTAGACTACTCTGGCAGGAGTTGGTAGGGGGCAGTGGCATCATCAGGCCATCGGATAGGGCACCATATGGAGACAGTGCTTTCTCATTGGTGTATTGGGCACTAGAGATACTAAGGTTCTACATGGTAGCGTTAGTCCCGATTTCATGTGAGGATTTGAGCCACATAGGTGTACCTTGGAAGATGAGGAGGTGTAGATCACATCATGGTGGGTGTACTAGCAGAGTGGCAGATGCATGGGCACATATGGGATGGCCTATGGTACATGGTGGCATGGTACTGAGGATTGATATCCAGTGGTGCGTAAAGTTGTGCCATGTAGTTCAGGGCTATGCAGTGGAGTGTTAGGGTGTGTATTTGTGTGCAGTAGAGCATGATGATGCATAATAGTTTATTCAGGTGTTTTTACCAGAGAGATCTCCCGACGAGGGCATCAAGAAATCCATTGTGTTTGGCACACTCAAATTTGGAGAGCGAGTTGATCATAAGGTCGACCACGAGCTTCCCTTTATCACTCACTAGCATTGCACACTGATGTCGGGTACTTTGATACCGTCCCTTGATGCTGTCATTGTGAGCAATAGAAGCTAGGAGGTTCATATGAGACAGTTGGACGGGGCACAGTGCATCAAGAGAGAGGCTTTCAAGCTGTGGCATATGGGCAAGGCGCGGGTTAGTGGATGCAGGCTTTGGGGTAGTCCAATCTTCTGTAGAGGTAACACTTGCACCACACTTGAGCCCAAACTTAGGGAGAGGCATGACCCCCTTTGGGTGAGACATTCCGAGGTGTCTCGGAAGCATCCACAATAGTTTTTGGACCTTACATGCAGGTGGATGTTTAGACTCCAGGCGGTGTTGGGGAATGTTTTCAGGAGGAAAGATGATAGATCCCATTGTGTGGCATGTTCAGCGCAGGGCAAGTTCGTATGCACCAGATTGGTTCGTGATGTAAAGAGGCCATATATCAATTGAACGCAGGGGGCTTAAGATGTGGTACGGGTTGGTGCCAACAGCTATCAGTACCATGCCGCAGCCATTCTGGTTGTGGGATTCAGGGATCTGGCTGGTTGATTGGACACTTTTTTTCATGATGAACAAGATCAGGATAGAGGATGACCCAACTCCCACTTGGATTAACATGCGGGGGAGTGTTGAGGCCTTTGTCGCATGGCAAGATTGGTTTTCCTTGTTTCTGCTACAAATCAGAGTGAATGTTGGATGGTAGGTCGTGACATCACGAGGATTCTTAGGCTAGATGCATTGGGACTCCATATATATTTTTCCATTAGGTCCTAGGAGAGGGGGATACAACTTGCACATGACAGGCAAACTGTCATGATCAGAGTGGCACAATGACATCATGGTGGCACCCCTTTTGGACTAGCTTGGGATTCTGGCCTAGCAGGGCTTAGCAATTCAACTACTCGTGGAGGTAAGCGGGTTTCTATAGGGGAAGGTCATCCATATCTTCCACTGGGTTTTAGTGACTTGTTGGTGGTGTGGGGGACTTCACCAATGTGGCAGGATGATCAACAGGAGGAGATCAGGGGAAGTGTAGGCAGGTGAGGATTCCATCCCACAAGGATTGGATTGCGTCTTTAGGGGTCTACTCCTGAAGTGCATGAGAGAGACTATTCGGTAGAGAAGTTTCACAAGGAGATGATCAGGATTTTATACTACCGTAATGCTTTACTTAGTGGCGATATGCAGGGGACGTCTGGTGCCTATGATGAGTTAGACAACGAGTGGAGCAAGGGATGCCTCATGCTGATCAAGATGGCTTGGGATCCTGGCAGGATGAGTAAGAGATGAGGGATGGCTGAGTGGTACATTTGGGACCCTGGTATTGTGTGCAAAGACTGTTGGGGTTAGTTGATCGAGAGGGTGCTTGTTCAGGCATTGGTTGAGGACAAGAAATTTTTGGTGGGGAGGACTGTAATGTCCCCAATTAAATTAATTTTGCTAAGATGAATTTCTATTTTTGCAATTGGGTGTTGGGAAATATTTTGGCATGTCAACTTAGGAAAAGTGCATGGAGGGAGTCACCACTTAATTTTTGGAGAGATGGAGGCCACCAACATTAGAGAAAATGAAAGATTAAATTGATAGTGGAATATGGGGCCCACATAAAGTACGCACTTCGGGAAGAAAGAATTTGAATTCCTTGAGGAAAATTGAATTAGCCAACAATTATAAAAGGAAGGAATGAGGGAGAAACAGGGGTCTTTTGTCTATTTGAAAATCGAATTTGTCGTAGTTGTTCAGCTGAGCCAATATTGTGTTGTTTAGCACAAGAGCTTCGCAAGAAGAGAAGCTCAACTTTCTTCGGTGGACTTCGAGTGCCACCCTAGGAAGGATTTCCTTCATCATTGAGATTGGAAGAGGCATCAACTACAGGTCCCACACATTTTTGGAGTAAAGCATGTATTCTAGGAGCCACCACAGTGCAGAGGGAGGATTCATTGGTTGTTTGTGGAGCTGGGTTGTTGGGGAATTGACCGAAGAAGCTACAAGAGTGTTCTTTGATCATTTTCATGAGTGTGGAGGGCAGCTACAACCAAGAGGACCAATGTACACACAACTCTCACTTTATCATACACATGACTGGATCATCTCCTCCATGACTGTGCAATCAATGACTCTTTTGGGGCAGCATCATTCGGGGGAGTTTAGTGCTAGGGTGCTAGGAAGTCTTTGGCAAGGAAATTTGAGGAGGATTGTTAGAGTTTGGAGAGAAGAGATTGATAGGAGAAGCCACAGTAACAAAATTCGAATTTGGTGGAGGGCCAAGTTGTGAAGGGTCAAATTTTGAAAGTTGGAACTAAGGGAAACCCTTTATGGGTTTTTTTCTGGGATTTGGGCAAGGCACACTCTCCTAATTTTATAGAGTTTTTTGGGCACTCTAGAGTGGGAAAATCAGGGGGCGAAAGTCAAGCAGCATTGTAGTTTTGGAGCACCAACACATGCTTTTTTTTAGGAGCTTGCTATTATAGTTGTTGTGCTTTCTTGTATTCATCACTTGGTGCTTGTAGCTTGCCTTGTGCAAGCCCAAGTGCATTTTATCCAACTCATTTGTACAACAACACTATTATTAATAAAATCTTGGCCAATTTATGGATTTGGAGATATCTCTAGTTTATGTGTATGCATTTTTGAAATTTTTTGTGTTATTATCTTTGCATGACTTTGTTATCAATGTAAAATTTCCATTAGGAATATTACAAGTTTTATTATAAATTTCGTTGTCATGCCATGAAAAAAACATCATTAAAACTAATATTGATACAATATTAAATTTGTTACATTATCATATATATATATATATATATATATATATATATCATGATATATATTAACTCTAGATATATATGGAGAGAAGAACAAAGACATAGAGTGATAGAGGTGGAGAGGTAGAGGGAGTGACTAGGGAGAGACTGAGTTAAAATGAAGGAGGGGGGAGAGGATGAATGAGAGAGAGAGAGAGAGAGAGAGAGAGAGAGAGGAGTGAGAGAGGGACGTAAGGTAAGAGATAGAGGGAGACACAAATATGGAGGGGGAGAGAGATGAGGAGAGAGGAAGAGATAGTGACAGGGTTGGAGAGCAGAGAGAGAGATAGAGGTAGGAGAGAAAGACCAGAGAGAGGACTTGAGAGAGAGGAGGAGAGAGGAAGGGGGAGAGAGATGGAGTTGGAGGGGTAGAGAGGGAGTGAAGAAGAAAGATACATAGATGGAAAAGTGGAGAGAGAGAGGGAGTGCTAAGGGAGAGATGAAGAGAGAGTGTGTATGTTTTGGGTGAGATAGAGAGACAAAGAAGGAGAGATGGAAGGAAGGAGGGAGATAAGGAGAGAGGGAGGGAGATAGTGACATAGTTGGAGGGCGAAGAGAGAGAGAGTGGGGGAGACAGAGGGAGGTGGGAGAGAAAGGGAGAGAGAGGAAGGAAGAGAGACAAGCAATGAGAGAGAGAAAGAGAGAGGGAGGGAGACAAACATGGAGTTGGAGGAGGGGAGAGAGGGAGGTAAGAAGAAATACATAGAGATAGAAAAGTGGAGAGAGAGAGAGAGAGAGGGAGTGATAAGAGAGATAGAGAGAGAGAGGGAGAGAGGAGAGCAAGAGATAAGAGAGATAAAAGTGGGAGAGAGGGAGAGAAAGGGAGGAGAGAGGGAGAGGGAGGGAGAGATAGATAAATATGGAGAAAGAGTGTGTATGTTTCGGGGGTGATATTGAGAGACAAAGGAGAGGCAGAGGGAGATAGAGATATAAATGGGAGGTGAAGAGAGGGAAGAAGAGAGAGATAGAAAGAGGGAGGGATGGAGAGATAAATAAATATGGAGAGAGATAGTGTGTCTTTTTGGGGGGGGTGAGATAGAGAGATAAAGGAGAGATGGAGGAGATATAGATATAGATTGAGGGGGGATAGAGAGAAGAATTTTTTTGCACTAGATGCATTGATTTGAATATAGATGATAATTTCTAATCTTATTTTATTGTTTGCACTAGATGCATTGATTTGAGTATAGATGTAATTATATTTGATTGCTTGCACTAGATGCATTGATTTCAATGTAGATGTTGATTTCTAATCCCATTTGATTGCTTGCTCTAGATGCATTGATTTTAGTGTAGACGGTGATTTCTAATTCTATTTGATTGCTTGAACTAGATGCATTGATTTTAGTGTAGATGTTGATTTCTAATCTTATTTGATTGCTTGCATTGGATGCATAGATTTCAGTGTAGATGTTGTTTTCTAATCCTATTTGATTGCTTGCATTAGATGGATTAGATATTGTTAATCTTGAGGTTGTAAATTATTAAAAATATTTTTCAAGATTAGATTGAGGGGGGTGAGAGGGAAGAAGATTTCTTGCACTAGATGCATTGATTTCAATGTAGATGATGATTTCTAATCCTATTTGATTTCTTGCACTAGATGCATTGATTTCAGTGTAGATGTTGATTTCTAATCATATTTGATTGCTTGCACTAGATGCATTGATTTCAGTGTAGATGTTGATTTCTAATCCTATTTGATTGCTTGCACTAGATGCATTGATTTTAGTGTAGATGTGGATTTCTAATCCTATTTGATTGCTTGCATTAGATTCATTGATTTCAGTGTAGATTTTGATTTCTAATCTCATTTGATTGCTTGCATTAGATGCATTGATTTTAGTGTAGATGTTATTTTCTAATCCTAGTTGATTTCTTGCATTAGATGTTAATATTGAGGCTATAGATTATACTTTTTTTTTTAGTAATACCTAGATCGATGCCATTAAGAATTAATTAGCTGTAAAAATTTGTGATACCTAGAATTAAAATGGAATAGATGTGCACAACCAATCCTCAAGTGCAAAATAATCCTTGACAAGATTGTCTCCCTTCTTCATCACCACCTAATTACTAATAGATAATTGCATACAATGTATTCAAAATATTTATAAGAGGAAAATATATATTTATAAACATTCAAAACAAATCAAAACATTCTCGAAGGAGATGTGACAATTATTTGGAGAAATAAATAATGTAAAGATTTTGTAAAAAAAATAGAATATAGATAAAAAAATCATCAAAATATTCTTGAAGGAAATAAATTATTTCAAACATTAGCAAAGAAACAAATTATTTCAAGAGTAATCTTGATGTAGTAAATGATTAAAACTACTCTTCAAGATATATTTAGTAATATCTGGAGGGAAACTATTAAGAAATAATTAGTTGTCAGAAGTTGCGATACATAAAATTAAATGAAATAGATGTGCAATATCAATCCTCTTGCAAACTATTGATTAGATTGTTTCCCTTCTTCATCACCAACTAATTACTAATAAACAATTACACACACATATAAAAATATAACACAAACACTGTAACATTCACAAACATTACCATCCAAATCCAAACGCATAAATACACAAACCACTCAAAGCATCCAAACACAAACGTATAAACTATTCAAGGAAAGCAACACAGACTAAATTAAAGAAGAGAATGAAATGCTCATGCCAAGGAAAGAAAATATAATGTGAATTTTGAAGTTAATCTCAAACATATACATAATAATGATAATCTAAAAATGTGACATTGTTGCCCTCAACTGGAACCAACTTAGATCCATTTAACACTAGATCTATCATGCATCAAGAGGAATCAAATCCCTAGAGGTGCAAACCTTTCCTCAAGTTCTACACTCCAAAAAAAATTTGCTCCCTGAGGGATTTGATCCCTCTTGCGCATGATAGATCCGATGTTAAATGGATCTAAGCTAGTAATAGTTATCATATCTATACCGTATAACCATTATGTTATTTCATGTTATAGTAAACCTATATCTTATATTAAATCTAAAAAAGTACTCTTTAATATAATTAAAAAAATACTCACTCTTAGATTAAATATACATAAAATTGCAACCATTTTGAAAGTACAAAAATATTGGAAAAAAATTGTGCTTTTTGATCTTTCTAAACAATTCATAGGTATACATTGGAGATAAATCTAAAACAAATATAATATGACATATTTGTTATTCTATCCAATATTAATTGCAATAAACACTAATCAACATTATGACACATAAAAACATGCTACTGTGATATATTTGTTATTCTATCCAATATTAATTGCAATAAACACTAATCAACGTTATGACACATAAAAACATACTAATATTAATATATTAAGCTCGCTTCATAATTTTTTCATAACTTTTTAATTATAATTGTTATCATATCAATACCATATAACAATAGCAATAGTTCCTAACTACTACTTTATAGCAATAGTTACAGTATAACAATAGTTATATCATGTTTTTTTTTACAAGAACGGTTATGGGATTTCATTAACTGATTGGCTAAAGGCCACACATTCGGTTACAAAAGGAGAACATATTTCAGCATGCCTTTCCAACAAGAGGAAAATGGCGCCTACTCTTATCAACTTCCTCTTCTTAGAATTGTTAAAGTGCACTTCTGCTGCTAATTTTCCGAGCTGAAAGATACAAACGAACTGGTGTAGGAGAATGCAGTAAAACATGACTCTTTAAGGAATTGGTTCCCAAAGAATTTCCTTATCTTTGAGAATGGTATCGACATCTAAGTGGACTGCCTTGTTTGCCTCAATGTCCGCTGCTTTATTATTTGTCCTCAACACATGAAAATAATTCAGATTTAGGGACTTTGTCATGCTTTTGATCCTTGTGATTAGCCTTGCTAGTTGTAGATCCGCTGGATTGGAGTTGGTCGCCACTGCTTTTATGATTACTTGGGAGTCTCCAAAGACATTTGCCTCCTCAATTCCCAGCTCTTTGAGATATTTGATACCTTGAAAGAGGGCCAACGCCTCAGCTTGTATGCTAGAGGAATGGCCTATTCCCCAAGCAAAGTTGTGCTGGGATGTGTCGTCTGGATTAATGATGTGTCCTCCAGCTCCAGCCTTTCCTGGATTCCCTTTTGCTGCCCCATCAAAGAAGAGAGAGGGAAGTGGTTGGTTGAATAGCCAGGCCTGAAAGTCTTCTTCTGTTTTCCTAATTTGCCATTCTTTGTAGGTTGGAGGAGGACTTCTTGATTTTTGAAAATTAAAATTGAGAACAGAACCCAAGTCTCTATCCTGCTGAGTTAGATTTGAGTCATCTCCTTTGTCTTCCAGCCACTCGACTAGCTGGCTTTTCACTGAGTTGGCAACAATTCTGTAGTCCTGTTCCTTGCTCCGGAATATCCTCCTGTTCCTTTCCAACCAGACTTGCCAACTGATGAATTTAGGTAGTGCACTCCACGCTGTCCTGATTGTTTTATTTTTTGGGAGTGTGCCTGGATATCTGGCCATCCAGCCTGCGAACAGATCTGAAATTGAGGTAGGGAAGTTGAACTTATATTTCCAGGAAACAAGGAGCTCCTGCCAAATAGAGGTTGCAAACTTGCACTCGATCATGAGGTGGAGGGCGGATTCTGAATTTTCTTTGCACAGCATGCATCTAGAAGGCCCGTAGATGCCTCTTTTCTGGAGCCTGTCATCTGTGAGAATTTTTTGGTGGCAGAGGAGCCAATAGAAGTGGTCTACTTTAGGAATTGAGGGAAATTTCCATATGCCTACCCAGGGGGCAGGGTTGGGAGGCACGTGGGGTCTTTCAAGACACTTAGTGTATCCCTGAGAAACTGTGTAGCCTATCCAATTTTTGCCCCATCCTCTCACGTCTTGCCTGCGTGCGTGTATAGGAGCCAACCCGTGCAAATAATCGCTGAGCGTTGCCATCTCTGTCTGCAAGGCGGAAGGAACAGGGAGCTGTTTCCAACCCGCCCATGCATCCTCCTTCCAAGTCGAGAGATCCCACAGAGTGTTGATGTTTGCTTCAGACATCCAACGCTTTAGCTCAGTGAAGTCCCTCGATTCTGCCAGCGGAGGTCGATCCAGGATTCTGTCGTTCCACAGCTGAATACGTTTGTCGTTCCCTGGAATCCAATAAGAGTGATCTCTTATCAGAGAGCCAATTCTGTTAATGAACATGCTGAAAGGAGTTCTGAGTTGATTTTTGGGCTGGTCCAAGCATCTGAGCCTCGTTCCTCTGAAGTATTTCCTCCACAATGCTACCTGTACCCAACCTGGATTAGGAGCAATGATTTTCCAAATTAATTTGGCTCCCATGGCTAAATTTTGAGCTCTGAGTTCTTTGAAGTTCAATCCTCCCTCAAAAATTGGTTTGGTGACTATTTCCCAATTGACTAGGGGAATTCTCTTTTCATTTTGTTTGCCTCCTTTCCAGAAGAACTGCCTGATTAATTCCTCCATCTTTTTGATGATTCCCACAGGTGCTAGGAGGATAGAGAATTTGAATATCGGAAGACTGCTGAGCACTGCCTTAATAAGCATTGATTTGCCAGCAATATTGAGCCAAGAGGATCCCTAGGCTTGCATTTTTGCTTTGAATTTGTCTAGCTGAGGGAACCAGTCTTTGCTCAATGCCCTCTTGTGGAAGATTGGCAGACCAAGATATTTAAAAGAGGACCAAGTAATGGAGGCTGCAAATCCGAGGCATCTGGCTATGGAGTTTGCAGTTGAAGTAGGGATATTCCAACAGTAAATCTGACATTTGCCCTTGTTTAACACGCTGCCTGAAACTTTACAGTAGTCATTCAGAACTTCTTTGAATTTAAGAGCTGAATGCAGAGAAGCAGCCCCCAATAGTAGTGTATCATCAACGAAGAGGGCGTGATTGATGCATTTAACCCCTCTTGCAATGCACAGGCCAGCAATGTCTTGTTCTTGCTGCTTTTTGTTTAGGTAAAAGCTGAGGACAGAAGCCTGGAGGACGGATAGGAGGGGTGAAAGGGGACACCCCTGCCTCAGTCCTCTAGAGGCTTTGAAGAAATCAACTGCCCTACCATTCCACAGGGGAGCAATCCAAGGCTCTGAAATGCATGCTTTGATCCACTTTATGTAGTTTTTCCCAAACCCCAGTTTATGCAACACATCAAACAAGAACCTATGTCTAACACGATCAAAGGCATTTGCTAGATCTAATTTAATAACCATACCTTTTTCCTTTCGGTGTAGGCTGGAATGGATCGCCTCTTGCACCAGCACGAAATTGTCCACCAGCTGCCTGCCTTGAATGAATCCACCTTCATTGTCCGGAATGATTTTAGGGAGAATTCTTTTCAACCTGTTAGCTATCACTTTTGTTATCACTTTGTACCCAATATTACATAAGGAAATTGGGCGAAATCTGCTGAAAGAATTTGCACCTTTCTCCTTGGGCATGAGGGCGAGAAATGCTGAGTTTGTGCAGCCTCCAATCTTCTGACAGTCCTGGGATTTCTGGATCATTTTGAGGAGCTCCTTCTCAACTATCTGCCAATAGGTTTGTAGAAATCTAGGCGTGAAACCATCCGGTCCCGGAGCTTTATCGAGTTCCATTGCGAAAAGGGCCTCCTTGACTTCCTTTTGCGTGATTTTGCTTTCAAGAATCTGGTTCATCTTGGAGGTGATGAGGCTAGGGACAACGTCCAACAGGCTGTCGTTTTGCTCAACTTCTAGTTCTTCCTTGTACAGCTTCTCGAAATGATCCGAAGCTGCCTTTTTTATGCTTGCAAAGTCCTTCAGGATGCAGTTTTCCTCTTTTATTTCGGTGATGGAATTACGTCCTTTTCTAGCTTGTGCTTGTTTATGAAAGAAAGAGGAGTTTTTGTCGCCAGATTTGAGCCAAAGGCTTCTGGACTTGAGCCTCCAATACTCTTCTTCTGCCAGGCAGGCCTTGTGGAGACTTTGCTGGAGCTTGGCCTCCTTTTCCAATTCTTCTTTTGTGATTTCAGCTGTTTCAAGGTGGAGATGCTGGCTTTCTAGATCGCTTTGAATTTTTTTCCTTTCCGCAGCAAGGTTGGGTAGGGTCTTAGCCCAGTTTTTTAGCATGGCTTTAACTCTTCTGAGTTTTTCCTCCCAAACAAAGAAGGCGGATCCCTTGACTGGATCTTTCCAGCAGTCTCTGACCTTATCCATAAAATCTGTCTCTTTGATCCAGAGAGAGCTGAATCTGAATGGGATAGGCCCCAGATCCTTGGGAGTCAGCAGTTCCAGGCTAATAGGCTTGTGATCTAATATGCTGCTGTGGAGAATGCGCGATCTGGCTTCTAGACCAAGGAGCAGAAAAGAGCTTTGCACCAAGAATCTGTCTAGTCTTGCCGCTATGTGACCCGGGCCAACTCTCTTGTTTGACCACGTGTACTTGCCAATAGTTGGCTTAATGTCTATCAGATCCCAATCTTGCATGAGATCTTCCACCGTTTCTCTTGTCGGATCCCTGACAATATTGCCTCCTCTTTTTTCTAATGAGAGGAGGGTGAGGTTGAGGTCTCCAGCTATGATTATGTTCTCCAAATTTTCTAGATCTGCCAAGTTTTTGATAGAGTTCCAACAAAGGTTTTTCTCACCTGCATTGTTAGGAGCATATGCATTGAACAAACAAATAATTTCCTTAGATTCTAAGTGCTGCAATTTTAACAAAATCCAATGAGTGTTCAGGGACTCAGAGATTAAAGCAAACTTATTTGGATTCCAGAGTGACCCAAGTCCTCCCGATGCTCCACGGGCAGAGGTTGCTTGCGCTCCATCTTTCTTCCAAAATTTTCTGCTTGCTTGGAGGAAGGCTGAATCCTCCAATTTAGTCTCCTGGATGAGGAGAATGTCCGGGGCTTCCAGTCTTATTAAACTATTCATTGCTTCTTCCTTGGCTTTGGAGCCCATTCCCCTACAATTCCAGGAGACTATCTTCATCATTTACTTTTGCTGTGATGAGCACCTTTGGAGCTCTGGGTTTGGATCCTCTTCATCTTCGGGGTTTTTGTGAGGAGTTTCTCTAGCTTTGGTTGGCTGCCCTGAAGCTTGTCTTTGTATGTTTCTTGGTCTCTTTTTTCCTTTGTTGACATTCGCCCTCTTGTAGATCTTCTAGGGGTAGACTGTGATTCACCTATTTCCCCTTCTTCTTCCGATTCCTCGGACTCTTGTGTTTCCTCTTCTTCTTCTGACATCTTCCCTTTGGATCTCTCTGGTACGCTTTTGGATTTAGCTAGAGAGATCTCCTTCGGAATTTCTGTCTCCTGCGTATTCATGATTTCAGATCCAAGGATCTCAAATTTATTCCCTTGGCTTTCCATGGGTGGTTTCTGAGCAGATCCCGCTTGGGGAGCTCTAGCATTGGCATTTGCATTCTTCCTAAGTGAAGTTTTGGATCTTTTTGCCTGATTCCATCCTTCTTCCTTCCCTTTTTCTTCTACCCCTTTGGACGGGCAGTCTCTGGCAAAATGTCCGTAGACGTGACACTTCCGGCATTTGAACGGCAGCTGTTCATAGTCCAATTTCTGAACATGCGTCCAAGGACCTACCCTTATTTTGATGGCTTCTAGTAGTCCGACCTCCAGATCTACCTCCACACAAATTCTGGCGCAATCGTACTGATCTTTGCTGTTGGCCTTGTCTATGAATTTCCCAAGAGTGTTTCCTATATGTTTCAAGGAGTCCCAATTCCAACAGTGAACAAGGAGGTTGGGTTGCCTTACCCACACTAGGACTGCTGAAGGCACATCCACCGCCGGATCGAAGTCTGGCATCCATTTATTTAAATACAGCCCTTGAACAATAGTTATATCATGTTAGACTAAACATATATTCCATATTAAATTTTAAAAAGTGCTTTTTAATATAATTTAAAAAAACACTCATTCTTAAATTAAATATACATATTTAAAATTTTTCTATATAATTGTTATTTTCTATTTTATTTTTAATTCTCTCAAGATTAATGAAAATATCTTTATATACTATGATAAAAAATAAATCCCACATAAAATCATTAATAATTTATATTTAAAAAAATTAATAATTTATATTTATATTTTTTAAATTTAAACCTTTTCTCTGTTTTAAATAAACTCATTAATGAATACTCCCAGCATGTTTTGTTTAAATTCCTCACATTTACATTTCTTAATTGATTTTTCGCTAACATCATGTTTTTAAAATTTGCGCGAATGAGAAAAATGCTCTGTTACTCAAGATCCCCATCATTTGATACAACTATATATTTTAAACTTCCTCAGCGTTTGATCCCGATAAATGGCAATTATTTATTTTATATGCTGTTTTATCCCTCTAATGTTTTTTAAAAAACATAAATCTAACATACGGTTTTCACATGATCTCTATGTTGAGAAAAAACATGCTACGCCCTTCTTATATGTGGATGCCCATACCTGTTGGGCAAAGGATAAGATAAAAGATAGAACAGAGCTGGTCTGTTGTGGAGATGGCTCTTGGCTGTATGGCGTTCTCCAGTGGAGCGCCAGTTGCTTTTATGAATTTCACCTCTCGTACCAAATTGAATGTAAGTGGTGATTCTGCCAGTAGAAGTAATGCTGCTCGTCTGGGGTTGAACACGTCTTTCTTCAGTTCGGCTTCTTGCAGCTCGTCGTCTTCGTTTGCGGGTATATGTCATCAATGGCCTCCTCTTTCAAAGCCCATTTGGATTTTGTCTGTTTGAATAGAGATTGAGCCTCTGTGGATTAGAATGTGTGTTTTTTTCGAGTTTGTTTATGCAATTGGGTGGGCGGAAGAGAATGAGTTTCTGTAAATTTTTTCAATGTTCGAATTTCGTTTTTGAGAATGAATTCAATTGCTTTGTTTTATTTTTGTCTTGAAAAGTTATTTAGGGATGATTTGCAGAAGAATGGTACTTTGGATTTTCATTTGGTCATTAGATATAAACTGAAACTGAGCCAAAATAAGCAGGGTTTCATTGATGTTGGAAGGAAATCAAGAAAGTCTTGGATTATTTGCTGAGGTTGGTTTTAATAATTTGCTTGCTTCTTTCTCAATTTTCATGTTGTTGCATAATTTTACAACAGGATGCTAATTTGAGCTCGTACGCCTCGTCCCTGATAACAAACAGGGCTACATCATTAACATACACCAGTACTTTAGTGACCGGCATTTTGATTTTGGCGAGGCTCAGGGCTCGACCATAACTCCATGCTGATTAGGCATCCACATTCTCGCCGTAGACTGGGAGCTTCACGCTGGTCACTAACGATCTTTTGCACATTACACTCTATCTGTTTACAATTTTCCCGAAGCAGTCTCAGTGACCCAGGGCAATCTCCAAATTACCCTCAAAAGGATCCAGAAAAGTTGCACAATTTAGGCAATCATTGCCAAAATGGACACTAGGTTCTTTTTGAGATCAGGTACATATAATACATCCTGTAGGTGGATTGTATTACCTTGATTCAATTTAAGAGAGACATTGCCTACACCTTTCACGGGATATTTCATATTATCTCCAAGGACAATTTCCAGGTTGGTTTCTTTCTCTATCAGATTATGGAGAACTTCTTTGTAACCAGTGAAGTGCCTTGAGGCATCACTATCAATAAGCCAATTTCCCAGCGAGTCCGGAGGAGCAGAGGTAGATAGAGCAGCTGGTAGATAATATTCATCCTGCTTATTGTCAACAATGTTAGATTCATACCTGGAATTTCTTGCCTTCTTGAATGGTTGTCCTCTTCCTTGATTTCCAGCACTCCTTTTACCTCAGCCATTTGACCTGCCATTTCTTTGATTGCCTTGAGAGGGATTTTGATCATCATCCCAGTGTGAGTTCCTTTTATCAGGACACTCCCTTGCATAATGACCTGGTTTATTGCAATGGTAACATCGTCCTTTTCTTCCACCCTTTGGTCCAGTCTTTCCTTTGGATTTAGCCTCGGAATTGTTTCTTCTTTTAGCATGAGAAGAAAAGGCAGCGGGATGACCTTTAAGTGTGGGCATTTCCTGTTCTTCCATCCTTGCTTCTTCTTGAATGCATTTTGCCATTAAATAAACTCACTAGTCTATCGTAGATTTCCTTGGAGGTGTTCAGCTCAGAAACATAGGCCACCAAGCGCTTGTCGATAGAGTCCCGGATGATCTTCTTTGCTTTGACTTCTCCGGATTTCCATTTGTTCCTGGCAGCAGCGGATGCATTTGATGGAGGCTCAATAATATTGCCTCTTACATGGTCCAACACTTCCTGATCTTCTAAAGTCAGATCGAGAGACATCTTCCATCCGTGATAGTCAGACTTCTCACGGAGCTTGTCTTCGGTGGGGAAGAGTGTTGAGGACCCCATAGTTCTTTTTAGATAGCCTTGCCAACCTTCTCTTCGGTGATTGCTCTTGCTCTTGCTTGGGCTTTGTCTTCACCTCAACTCTGATACCATGTTAAATTATGGTATGTTCTATGCTTAAAGCAGTTTACTTATCTTTCTTATTAGTATCCACAGATTAGCAATCACATGTGCATAAGTAAAGTGCAGATAAAACATTAAACGATCAACAGAAAACAAGCCAAGACAAGAGACACAAGATGTGGCGGCTAGCCAGGGACAAACCCCAATATGGGGAAACCCTTTGATCAAATCTTCTTTTATCTTCAATAATTCAGCAGAGAGAAATAGTACAAAAATCTGATTTATATCAGCAGCAACAAACCCTAGATCAGCTGCATCAGCATTAGCATCATCGGCATCAGCGACATCAGTATCATCGGCATCAACGGTATCAGCATCATCGGCATCAACGGTATCAGCATCATCGGCATCAGCGACATCAACATCATCGGCATCAGTATCATCGGCATCAGCATCATCGACATCAGTATCATCAGCATTAGCATCATCGGCATCAGTATCATCGGCATCAGCGGCATCATCAGCGTCAGCATCATCAGCATCAACGGCATTAGTCTCATCGACATCAGTGGCATTAGCAACATCAGCCCTAAACTAGGGCAGTCAATATCTTCCAAATCAGAGGTCAGATCACCTCGATTCTTGTGCCAAAAATTGCGGATTTCCAAGGAGAGTCAACTTCACCTACTGCGCAGTCAAGAGAGAGAGAATGCTGGTCAACGTTGGTCAAAGTTCCAATCTGCAGTTTGTAAACCCTTATAAAACTGCGTCCTTCCTTCCCACGTGTGAGAGAGAGACCTATCTGCGCAGGAGAGAGGGAGAGACTCTTTTCTGCGCAGAAGAGAGAGAGAGATGGATGAGAAGTGTGTCCAAATGAGGAGGAGACATCCTGTATTTATATGCAAACGTTGATGATGAATAGATGTGTCTGTTGGGCTTCTGAGCCTACATAAGTTGTTGGCCGACTTTGACAATTTGTCCATAATCAAAATAAATTCATATCTCCATAAATACTTATCGGAATCGGATGATCTTTAGATCAATCCTACACCTCTCAACGAGAGGAATCTAGATAAAATATTATCAGGCATGAATAAGGTGATCCTCATGTAGTTTGGCCCTAGTTGCCAATTTTAACACCAATTGAGTTGTTGCTATTTTAACATGATTTATTTATAGTTTTTATATTTTGTCCCACCTTTATTTCTTTTCCACGCAAATAGGATTGGTAAAAGCTTTCTACTTTAACTCTTTTAGCTTTTGTGGAGTTGGTCTCTATTCTTGTGCTAAATAATTGGATAAAGTTGTGTTTTAAGCTTTTCTTGACAAAATAACATGGGAACTTGGCATGTTTGCCAATAAAAAATCACAAGGGGCGAGTTAAGGTGTAAGACACTTTATTTAAGGCCTAAATTTAGGTTAGATAGAATTAACACATGCCAAATATATGTAAGAGGTCTAACTAGGTTGTACATTGTGTTAGAAAACCAAAAAGGAAGAAAGAATCTCTTATGTTGATAATTACCTGTGATATTCTTGTAGTCTTATTAATTTTTCTTTATGTTCTTCTTTAATCTTCTTTTCATCAAGCAATCATCAAATCAAAAACGTGAAGATCAACGACACCAGATATAGGCACTTAGCCAGGGCTAAAACCCCTCTATAGGGGAAAACCCAGTCAAACTCTTCCACTAATACATTCAAATCAAGTTGAGACAAACCAAGACCTTAGACCTGACCAAAAGACCTTCCTCCTCCACCAAGTCAACCTTCCAAGATGATTCTACAAACTTCAGTAGTCTCCTCTTGCCTCCCAGCTCCAAACAACACCACATAATTTCAGCCCCCAGCTTCCAGAATTTCGGCCCTACTGCAGATCTGAAATTTCGGCCTCCCTAGCAGCTTCAAAATTTCACACATGTGAGTCTAAGAGAGAGAAAAAGGTCTCCAAACTTCTTCACTAGGGTTTTTCTCCTTCTTCCTTGAATTTCGCACCCTTTTTTCTTCTCCAACAATTGCAGATCAAACTTGTTGTGAATGTGCTCCAAATGAGGTCGAGTTGTTGCCTTTATATAGTGGATTCTGTCTCTCAATTAGGCCGACTTGTCCAGGTTGAGGCCGACTTGGTGGAGGAGGCCTAAAAGACCTAATTTACATCAAAATAAATTTCTTTTTTGATAGATAAAGCCCAAGAAGGGTCTTTTACATAATGACAAGGACAAAGACTCTTGACATAAACCCTAGAAGCCTACAATGGAGGCTTTGACCCATTAATCATTGACGCAAGCATGAAAACCATGCTTTAATAAGTCAATTTTTTTTACAATAAAATCTCTTTTTCTTTATTTTGATAAATACATTACATCATGACTCAAATACAATTATGAAGACCGACAATAGTTACATTTTTCAACACTCCCTCTTAATTAGGGAGGTGTTCATAATTACATATATACATAGGTACATGGAAGATCTCAAAAATATATGCTCTATGAAGAGTCATAGCACACATAGTGCTATAGATTAGATACCTCACCGGGGTATTCTAATCGGGTGGGACTAAGGTGTACTCAAGCTTTAGCTACTCTAGGTACCATCAAGTTTTTAAGCTTTAACACCAACCTAGGGATCTAGGTGTGTATCCAAGATCGAAGCTCCATGACCAATGCCACCCTCCCTACTTCGGCATCTAGACATCAACACATAGGCCGACTAGATGTCCTCCCAAGCATCTTATCGCCCCAAGCTGCTTTATCTCTCCTAATCAGATATATATCCACCAATCTAAGCATGCTTCAAACATTCAACCTTTTTACTGAGAGATCATGCACAATCACAACCCCAATCAGTAATAAGCCTTCAAATATATATACAAGTAAACACAAAACTTTGGGGTCCTTACTCATTCTGATGCTACTTATATCATCATCAAGTTATCCAAATACAACTTGTCAGAAGCTTTCTTATTTTATCAGTGGTACCGAATATAGCCTTAATACTTCTCAAGTCTTTCATTTGCAAATCCATTTGTAGTACTTTCATTCATTCTTCAGTTTCATTCTTTCTTCAAAGTATTTACTATGACTGTCATAATATGCCCGCCCTCTTAACTGGGGACACATACCTTTTCTTCTATCCAAGCTTCTTCTCAACTCAACAATGTCCTACTTTTATAACAATGGAGAGACTTCAATTTTTCAAGGCTTTATTTCTTCCTCATGGCATCAAGGTCATCTTGATCATCATCATTCTTATAGCTTCCTTCATCATGCTCATCATTATTATCATTATTATCATCTTCAATTATGAACATCTTCAACATCTTGAAGATTATGTACCTACAAAATTTTAATAGCAAGTACAACCAAATACAAATATATAGAAGCATGAAGTTATCAAAATCATGTCATTACAATGGAAGCATCAAAACATTCAAGCTTTAGACATCAAATACCTAAACCTAGTTAGGTTCATATTTAGCAAGGGTCACATCTTTTATATTCTAGACTTCAACATCTTGCTAGGGTTTCACAATAAACCCTAGACTCTATCTTCGAGACATAAAGCTTTAGCAACTCAATCAAGATATCAATCCAATCATAAGATTTCAACAATATGCTCTTAGAATTACACGTCAAACTCTACTAGGGTTTGTTTCAAACCCTAGATTTCATTATGAAAACTAAATCATATCAATAATAGAAAACAATATACTTCTAGGGTTTCATTATCATGCCCTAGAATATCAATCTCTACTAGGGTTTTGTTACAAACCCTAGATTTCTAAAACATGAATATCAACAATTAGGTTAGCATACCAACATTTCATCTCTAGGGTTTCATTCCTTATATCAATTTCTTTCTATGTTGTAAACCCTAGATGCAAACATCAAATTCCAAAATTAGATAACAATTTTGACCATGTTAGGGTTTCGATCATACAAAAGAATATATACCTAGGATCTTACTATAACTATTACAAGGGTTTTGTTCATAAACCCTAATTCACCAAACCCTAAAAATCTAGGGTTTCATTATATAACCTAGACATTAACAACAAACCCTAAAGGACTAGGGTTTTTACCATGACATTACCAAAACCCTAAACTTCAAAAGAATAGGATTTCATCATATGTTCTAGACTTTATCAACAAACCCTAAGAAGACTAGGGTTTCATAATCAACATTGACATACCCTTAGCATCAAGAGGCTAGGGTTTTACAGTGAACCCTAAAGGTTAGGGTTTCACAAAAATGATCAAATAACAAGAGATAGTATAACAAGGGTAGATTCAATCTAATGATTAATCACCCTAACAAGAATCTCTATGATTCAAAACCCTAGACATAAAGATGTTAGTAATATAAAGCAAATTTCAAAAGAAGAATGATCATACCTTTTGCAACAAAACTTGTAGTCTAAGACATACCTTGAGTTGTTCTTTAACAAACCTTGTAGAGTATCATTTTGAAGAGATTCCTTTGCAACACGGCTTATTTCATGACTCAAGTCTTCCCTTTAAAGTCTCCTCCACAACCTTTGTGTATTCTGCAAGCTTTGCTACCAAGGAAAATATAATGGAAAAGGTTATGAGTATACAATACAAGCAAATCTCGATGTGAGGAGGAAACCAAACATGAAAGATGAAACAAAGAACAATATATTTATCTTTTGGTAAAATGGTGAAGGTTCCCTCTTAATCTAGTCTTTCTTAGGGAAACCTACAACTTAATCCAAAACGTTCTAACAAGATATATTAGATCTACTAACTCTAGAAATCAGAATATAAAAAAATCATTGCAAAACTTAAAATAGTAGACTTAGAAGGATATGCAAGGAAAGACTCAATAGTATCAGTCTTTGACTTCAGATTCTTTAGCTTTGTTCTTCTTTGGTGGAGCTTCATCAACAACAAAAGAGCTCCAAGATTTTGGTAGACCTAGTAGTGCAGCAATCACGAGTTCTTTCTCTGGTACAACTTCATCAATAACTTGGAGTTCATCTCTTATCCTAAAGATCCTTACAAAATATGATGATATAGTATCATCTTTCGTCATCTTTATTGTTCTTAGTTCATTCTTGAGACTGACTATTTGACCAATGTTCTTGATGGTGAACAACTTAGAGAGGGCTTCATACATCTCTTTTGCAGATTCTATATTAGATATGTATGGGATTAGATTGTCCTTCACTCCATCTACAATCAAATTCATGGCCAAGATGTTAGTTTCCTTGTATTTTTCTTTTCCTGCATCATTTGTTGGTTCCTTGACTTTTCCTTGAACAAAATCCAAAACTTTATGCCTAGCAAGAATAAGATCTATCCTCTTCTTCCATGCCTTGTAGTTGGAGGCTCCTTCTAGCTTATTTTTTGTCTTCATTGAGGTTGCCATAGACTTTATAATATCTCCTTGACTTGATATAGATGATCCTTTCCTTAATGATCTTCTTTTGTTCCTTCCTTCTTAACCCTCCTTTCAATAGACTTTCAAGCTACCTTTTTCTTTCCTCCTTCACCTTAGCTCTGATACCATGTTAGAAAATCAGAAAGGCAGAATGATTCACTTATGTTGATAATTACTTGTGATATTCTTGTAGTCTTATTAACTTTTCTTTATGTTCTTCTCTTATGTTCTTTTCATCAAGCAATCATCAAATCAAAAGCATGAAGATCAACGACACCAAATATAGGCACTCAGCCAGGGCTAAAACCCCTCTATTGGGGAAAACCCAGTAAAACTCTTCCATGAATAGATTCAAATCAAGTTGAGACAAACCAAGACCTTAGACCTGACCAAATGACCTTCCTCCACCAAGTCAGCCTTCCAAGTGTTGAAATTTGGTACCGGAGGACAGGTGGTTCCCTTAGGCTTTGATCTTTGGCCTAGGGAAAAGTGTCCAAAAGAATTTAATTTTTCTCCTAAAGTGACTTTATAATTTTATAAAGTTAAATCTAATTTAAAAGTGACTTTAAGTGATAAAGTTATTAAGTCTAATTTTAAAGTGACTTTTATAAAGTCAATGAAAAATTAGAAAGGAAAAGTGACTTTGGAAATAAATGACTAAGTGGGTCTTTATTAAAGTGGGGTGAATTAAAAAATAGAAAGTGAGATTTAAATGAGCATTTAATCTCAACCATTGATCTAAATCTATTTCAGCCATTGGATTTAGAGATCACCCAAAAGTCACTTGGATCACCCAAAAGTCACTTGGAGTTATATTAAAGGAGGAAAAGGAGGAAAAGGTCATTCATTCTTTCATGAGCAGATTGGGAGAAGGAGAGCAAGAGAGCAAGAGAGATTTCTGAGCAGGAAGGAGAAGGAGACAGCAGCTTGGCACACATTCCAAGGCAGCAGTTGAGCAGATTTGTACAGCTGATTCAGCACATAGTGAAAGGCAGATTTTTGCACAAAAATCGAGGAGCAGTTTGCTGATTTTTCTGCACACAAAACGGAGGTCGTACAGCATTTATTGCTGTCCTGTTTGCTGTAATTTCCAGATTGCTGTGAGGCACGGGAAAGGAGATAAGTTGTAAATTTGCTTGCTGATTTTTTGCTGAATAATTCTCACTGTAAAAAGACAATTTTCAGAAATAAAGAAGAGCTCTCAAACTGGTTTTCCCCAAGAGTTGTAGGGGGTTTTTCCAGGGTCAAGTTGACCAAAAATATCAGTGTTTTAATGTGTTTTAATGGCTGTTTTTAATTGCTGATTTTTAATTCTGCAATTTCCAGCATTCTGAAAAATTTCCAGAATTTGTGTTTTCAGCAATATTTATTTTTTTCAGTCTGTTAAATGTATGGTTATGGGAATGGGCATTTAACTACATGGGAGAAATAAGGAGAAACTGAAAACCGGGGTGGGAAAACAGAAATTTTTACATGGTATCGGAGCTTGAGTGCTGAAGGGCAGTTTGGGACAGCAAAAGGAAAAATTACAGTTGCTGATTTTTCACTCAGAAAATTCCAGCAAGCTGATTTTTTCATAAACAACAGTTTTATCTTTACTACAGCAGTGCTATTTTTCAGTTTTAGGACAGCAGGATGTCATTGGGATTGAGGGTGGAGGATAGGCTGGATGGGCATATAAATTACAGCGTTTGGAAGGAGA
This sequence comes from Pinus tabuliformis, assembly GCA_031772625.1. Taxonomy (NCBI): domain Eukaryota; kingdom Viridiplantae; phylum Streptophyta; class Pinopsida; order Pinales; family Pinaceae; genus Pinus; species Pinus tabuliformis. Next base: position 616,288,618 of record CM062812.1, on the reverse strand, counting down.
GAATGCAGAGTATCTTTGAGGAGGCAGAAGTCTGGGATATCATGGTGCATACCGCACAGAACCCTGTTGTTGTGCCCACTGATGTTACTCAGTTGGCTGATTATAAAAAGAAGAACAATAAGGGTAAGAGGCTGATTCTAGACGGAATCAAAGACCATTGCATTCCTCATGTGAGAGGAAAGAGCAATGCCCATGAGATGTGGACAGCATTGTCCAATCTCTACCAGAGTACCAATGAGAACCGGAAGATGGTCCTGAAAGAGAAGCTGAAGAACATTAAGATGGGTAATGATAGTGCAGCTGGATATCTCACAAAGATTACCAATGTGAGAGATGAGTTGGCAGCGATTGGAGAGGCCATTCCATCCACTGAGTTGGTGCGTATTGTAGTGAATGGCCTCCCCCGTTCATGGTTGAACTTTGCTGATGGAGTTTGTGCACGTGAGACCCTTCCCACATGGGAGAGGTTTTGGGATGATTGCATTCAGACAGAGATCAGGAAAGGACAGCTTGGGGCAGCCAAGCCAGTTGAGCAGGATGAGGATGTAGCACTGGTGGCAGGAGGCAAGAAAGGCAAAGGGAAGAAGCAGGCTTCCACAAGCAGTGGTGGGGGCAAAGGCAAAGGTAAAGGTAAACCGGGGAACACACAGAAGGACTATTCCAAGGTGAAGTGTTGGAATTGTCAAAAGATGGGACACTATGCAGTTGTGTGTCCGGAGAAGAAGAAGAAGAAGGGAAAGAACCAGGACGTGGCAGCTTCAGCTGAGATTGAGGACTTTGCAGGTCGTTTTGACCGGGAGTTTGCGTTCACTACATGTGAGTCCTCTAGTGCAGGATCACCTGCCACACAGGTTCAGAGGGAGCATGCTTTTCCCTCGATTAGCGGAGCATCTACAGGTATTTGGTATGTGGACAGTGGGGCTTCACGTCACATGACAGGAGTCCGTGAGTACTTCTCAGAGCTTTCAGAGAGTGGCACTGATATTGAGGTAGTACTCGGTGATGACAGAGTTGTTAGAGCAGTCGGGGTGGGGACAGTGACATTTCAGAGGGAGTCCAAACCTCCCTTGAAGGTGTCAGAGGTTCTTTATGTGCCAGGGATGAGGAAGAACCTCATATCCGTCTCAGCTTTGGAGGACAGAGGATATGAGGTACTGTTCAGGGGAGGACAGGTGTTGATGTATCCCAGGGACACTCCAGCTGATTCAGCTAGAGTGATAGGTGTACGCCATGCAAAGGTGTACAAGTTTGCATTTCATCCCCTTTTGGCATTGAGCAGTAGTACCGACAGCAGAGCTAGCAGTTCTGAGCTGTGTGAGATTTGGCACCGCAAGATGGGACATATGTATCATGGAGCCTTGAGGACATTGCGGGAGATCACTACAGGTGTGCCAGATTTCAGTACTGATCACTTTGATACTTGCAGAGGTTGTGCGATGGGCAAGTTTGCCAAATCCCCGTTTCCCAGCAGTGACAGCAGAGCGACGGGGATACTTGATTTGATTCATTCCGATGTGAGCGGTCGGATGTCTCATGTTTCCTTGAGTGGATATGAGTACTATGTTTTATTCATTGATGATCACTCCAGGAGGACCTGGATTTATTTTTTGAAGACCAAGAGTGAGGTCTTCAAGCGGTTTCAGGAGTTCAGAGCTCTTGTGGAGACTCAGACAGGTCGAAAGATCAAGTCCTTGAGGTCGGACAATGGAGGAGAGTACACCCTTGGAGAGTTTGTTGACTATTGTGCGGAGGCAGGCATTAGGAGGGAGTTCACTGTTCCTTGCAACCCCCAGCAGAACGGGGTTGCGGAGAGGAAGAACAGATCCATCATAGAGGCTGCCAAAGCCATGATACATGATCAGGGGTTGCCATTGTTCTTGTGGGCAGAGGCCTGCAACACAGCTGTTTACTTGCAGAACAGGAGTCCGCATCGTGCTTTGGGGCACATGACTCCGGAGGAGGCTTTCTCTGGGAAGAAGCCTGATATTGGTCATCTTCACATCTTTGGATGCATTACATACTCCTATATACCCAAAGAGAAGAGGACCAAACTAGAGCCCACCGCAGAGAAGGGTATCTTTGTGGGCTACAGTGAGACCTCAAAGGCCTTTCGGATTTACATTCCTGCACAGAGGAGAGTTGTTGTCAGACGGGATGTGAAGTTCGAGGAGGACAGGGCCTTTAGGAGGTCACGGGAGTTAGAGTATCTGGATCAGCCAGACCCTCAGCAGCAGTTGAGTCAGTCGCAGGGATCCAGTGGGCAGGGATCAGGAGGATCCGGAGGTACATCTATGAGGATGTCAGGTCCGTCAGTGAGCAGTGGCTCATCGAGCCAGAGGGGTGGTGCTCCGGGCAGCATGCAGAGCAGTTCACAGAGCAGTTCACTAGGGAGTCCACTGATGGACAGTTCACACGGTACCTCAGCTTCTACAGGTTCAGGTGCAGGCAGGAGGACAGCAGACAGACAGTCAGGAGTTCAGGCTACTGATGGTGATGAGGAGGAGGAGTTTCATTCTCCTATGGGAGAAGCATGCTCAGGGAAGAGGAAGCCCAAGTGGCTTCAGGACACCTTGAGAGATGCCACATCTGTTGCTGAGCCGAAGAGGCCGGTCAGAGAGAGTAGACCACCTGAGAGGTTTTGTAGTTATATGGCGATGGTTACCAGCATCCTTGACTCTGAGCCTTCTAGCTATGAGGAGGCAGCTAGCCAGCAGGTCTGGAGAGAGGCCATGCAGGAGGAGTATTCTTCTATCATGAAGAATGATGTTTGGGAGGTGGTGCCGAGGCCTGAGGGAAAATCCGTGGTTACTTCCAGATGGCTTTACAAGGTAAAGCATGCTGCAGATGGCAGCATTGAGAAATTCAAAGCGAGGTTTGTGGCTAGAGGGTTCTCCCAGGTAGAGGGAGTTGATTATGAGGAGACCTTCGCTCCCGTGGCTCGATATACTTCGATCCGCTCCATTATATCGATAGCAGCAGAGATGGGTTGGAAGATCCACCAGATGGATGTGAAGACCGCATTTCTCAATGGCTTCATACAGGAGGAGGTGTACATTGAGCAGCCACAGGGCTTTGAGGTGCATGGGAAGGAGTCCCATGTGTGCAGATTGAAGAAGGCCCTTTATGGCCTGAAGCAAGCTCCCAGAGCTTGGTACTCCAGGATAGATGCATACTTGCAGGGGATGGGTTTCACAAAGAGTGAGGCAGATCCGAACCTTTACTTTATTGTGATTGGTGAGGAGCCTCTCATTCTGGTGCTGTATGTGGATGACTTGATCATTACAGGTGCAGAGAGACTCATAGAGCACTGCAAGAGAGATCTTGCGGCGGAGTTTGAGATGAAGGACATCGGCTTGATGCATTACTTTTTGGGTTTGGAGGTGTGGCAGGAGGAGGGGCATTTCTTCCTGGGGCAGGGGAAGTATATTGTGGACATCCTTAGCAGATTCCACATGGAGGATTGTAGACCCATGTCGACACCGATGATCACCAACTGGAAGAAGCTTCATGCTTCGGATTCCGAGTTGGTGGATCCCACATTGTACAGGCAGCTGATTGGTTCCTTGATGTATTTGGTCAACACTAGACCAGATATCTGTTTTGCAGTCAACACGATGAGTCAGTTTATGTGTGAGCCTAGGAAGGTTCACTGGGTGGCTGCAAAACACATTTTGCGGTACTTGCAGGGGACAGTGGATTATGGTCTGGACTACAGGCAGGGAGATGGAGTGAGATTGGCAGGATACACTGATTCTGATTGGGCAGGTTGTGCTTCTGATAGGAAGAGCACTTCAGGGTGTTGTTTTGGGTTGGGTTCAGCAGTAGTGTCATGGTTCAGCCGGAAGCAGCAGTCAGTAGCACTGAGTTCAGCGGAAGCAGAGTATATGGCAGCCAGTCTAGCTAGTTGTGAGGCCATCTGGCTTCGCAAGATGTTGTTTGGCTTATTTGGTCAGCCGTTGAGACCTTCAGTGATTTACTGTGATAATCAGAGTTGCATTAAACTCACGGAGAATCCAGTATTTCATGACAGGTCAAAGCATATCGGGATCAGATATCATTTCATCAGAGACTATGTTCAGAAGGGAGCTGTGAAGCTTGAGTATATTTCCACTGATGAGCAGGTTGCAGATATCCTTACCAAAGCCTTACCACGGGGCAAGCATGTCTACTTCAGAGACAAGATGGGTGTGGTGAGGAACACCTTCCTCGGTAAGAGGGAGTGTTGAAATTTGGTACCGGAGGACAGGTGGTTCCCTTAGGCTTTGATCTTTGGCCTAGGGAAAAGTGTCCAAAAGAATTTAATTTTTCTCCTAAAGTGACTTTATAATTTTATAAAGTTAAATCTAATTTAAAAGTGACTTTAAGTGATAAAGTTATTAAGTCTAATTTTAAAGTGACTTTTATAAAGTCAATGAAAAATTAGAAAGGAAAAGTGACTTTGGAAATAAATGACTAAGTGGGTCTTTATTAAAGTGGGGTGAATTAAAAAATAGAAAGTGAGATTTAAATGAGCATTTAATCTCAACCATTGATCTAAATCTATTTCAGCCATTGGATTTAGAGATCACCCAAAAGTCACTTGGATCACCCAAAAGTCACTTGGAGTTATATTAAAGGAGGAAAATGAGGAAAAGGTCATTCATTCTTTCATGAGCAGATTGGGAGAAGGAGAGCAAGAGAGCAAGAGAGATTTCTGAGCAGGAAGGAGAAGGAGACAGCAGCTTGGCACACATTCCAAGGCAGCAGTTGAGCAGATTTGTACAGCTGATTCAGCACATAGTGAAAGGCAGATTTTTGCACAAAAATCGAGGAGCAGTTTGCTGATTTTTCTGCACACAAAACGGAGGTCGTACAGCATTTATTGCTGTCCTGTTTGCTGTAATTTCCAGATTGCTGTGAGGCACGGGAAAGGAGATAAGTTGTAAATTTGCTTGCTGATTTTTTGCTGAATAATTCTCACTGTAAAAAGACAATTTTCAGAAATAAAGAAGAGCTCTCAAACTGGTTTTCCCCAAGAGTTGTAGGGGGTTTTTCCAGGGTCAAGTTGACCAAAAATATCAGTGTTTTAATGTGTTTTAATGGCTGTTTTTAATTGCTGATTTTTAATTCTGCAATTTCCAGCATTCTGAAAAATTTCCAGAATTTGTGTTTTCAGCAATATTTATTTTTTTCAGTCTGTTAAATGTATGGTTATGGGAATGGGCATTTAACTACATGGGAGAAATAAGGAGAAACTGAAAACCGGGGTGGGAAAACAGAAATTTTTACACCAAGATCATTCTGCAAACTTCAGTAGTCTCCTCTTGCCTCCCAACTCCAACCCAGCAACAACACAAAATTTTGGCCCCCAGCTTCTAGAATTTCGGCTCTACTTTAGGTCTGAAATTTCGGCCTTCCCAACAGCTTCAAAATTTCGCACTTGTGAGTCTAAGAGAGAGAAAAAGGTCTCCAAACTTCTTCGCTAGGGTTTTTCTGCTTCTTCCTTGAATTTCACACCCTCTTTTCTTCTACAACAACTGCAGATTGAACTGGTTGTGAATGTGCTCCAAATGAGGTCGAGTTGCTGCCTTTATATTGTGGATTTTGTCTCTCAATTAGGTCGACTTGTCCAGGTTGAGGCTGACTTGGTGGAGAAGGCCTAAAAAACCTAATTTACATCAAAATAAATTTCTTCTTTGATAGATAAAGCCCAATAAGGGTCTTTTACATAATGACAAGGACAAGGACTCTTGACATAAATCCTAGAAGTCTACAATGGAAGCTTTGACCTATCAAACATTGACCCAAGAATGAAAACCATGCCTTAATAAGTCAATTTTTTTTACAATATTTTTTCTTCTTCTTCCTTTTGATAAATACATTACATGATGACTCAAATACAATTATGAAGACCGACACTAGTTACATTTTTCAACACAATGGTCAAATTTAGCATATGCAATCAAATTTTGGAAACTTAAACCTGGCAAGAATGAGTCTAAACATAGGCACTCGAATTAGGGTTTTGACATGAGTCAAACTTTGTCTTCTCATGCAAAATGGACATCCTCAACCAAGTTATGTCACCCTAGGAGAAGATCCACTTGCACAACATTGATCTTGATTCGTCACTCTTCACCCGATGGAATCCTTGAACTAGTCTGCCACTACATGCTAGGAACCAAGACATTCAACCTGTACTTGCCATGCATAGAAATTGTGAATTATAGACATGCACAAAAGTAGTCGTCCTTGAAAAAAGCAAAAAGCAAAAATTGAGAGAGACTAATCTCAAAGAGACAGGCTATTAGGTTGTCTTTTGAAAAGAAAAAAAACAAAAAGAAAACAGTAGGCAAGATTGATCATCTCACATGTAGTGATAAGTAGTCCTTTTGGACTCACCTTTTTTTACAAGGATCAAAGATATATAATCATCTCTGATATGCGAGCTCCTAATCATTGGATACTGGAGAAAAGAAAATTGCTAAATTATCAATTTTCTGGGATTTGATGAAATTGACTCTTGAAGGAACCTTGATTTATGTCAATGTCTCATTGCATTTGAAATGAGACTAGTGTTATGAAATTTCGTTGGATCTTAACCCTCTAGTTGCAAAACCACTACTACGGGTTAATAATGGCAACTCAGGGGGACAACATTCTCATTCAAAGTGCTGAGAACAATTGAATCTTTGTACTCTAAAGCTCCGTCATTGATTGACTGAAATTGGCTTGTAACATAGTGCCTATCCATTGGGCTATGAAGTCAACTACCTAGCACTGTGATTTCTCAGTTGATATGAGACAAATCAAACATGCTTCATTGTCTACAGTTGGAACTTGCAATCTATCCAACTTTTACACTTATTCCACTGGAAAATGAATTGAAGTTGACATTTGATAGAAAGTCACTTGGTTGGATGCCAATGATGATAGGCACCAAGAAACCCACCAATAAGGTTGATGGGCTCTAAGGTATAAGCACAACCCATTGATGTGAAAATGGTTTGAAGTTGAACATTGATGAATTTCATACAATCAGGGCCTAATGATGCTCAACCCTGTTAGATGCAAGATGGTCACTAATGAGGCTAATGACCATCGAGGCACTTTGGCTTCTGAATCAAAATTTCAAATGATGTGTCGGTGTCAATGAAGAATGATTTGCTAGGATAAAGGAAATTATGAAACCTCTCTACAATGGAAGTGAAAATCATATAGTACTTATTGAAATTATGATGTTCTATGCTGAAACAATTGCTTATTCCAAAAACTTATTTCTGCTGCAATATTAGTTAAGCAATTGTAGATAGAACATAAACCAAATGCATAATAGAAGACAACCAAGAACAAAATGAGACATAGAGAATTTAGGTCCAATGACTAGGGCAAAACCCGCAAGGGGAAAACCCAACCAAATTCTTCTTCTATTAGATATCAATTGTTCAACAAAGATACTGAGTACAATGAGAGATCAAGAGAATGAGTAAGTTCACTCAAATCTGAACAAGCTGTAGCATGAAGATCACTGGTAGCAGTAGCAGATGCAAACACTAAATCAACCTTCCCTTCAACTGAATCAACACTGAAACACTGAAGCACTGAATCAACCTTGGCTCACCAAGTTCTGCTCTTGCTCTCCAAGTCTCTCTCTCTCTCACAATTTTCTTCAAGTCTCTCCAACTCTCTCTCTCTCACAATCTTCTTCAAGTCTCTCTCTCAAGTTCGAATTCTTCTTTCACAATGCACAAGTAGTAGTAGTCAAGTGAGAAGACATGAGACACATATATAGGAGGAGCAACAAATTCTTGTCATAAAGGAGGAGCAATACACATGCCTTGAGGAAGAGTAACATATGCCATTTAGGGGAGTGTAACTCATGCCATTAAGGAGAGAAACGCATGCCTTAGTAACTTATGCCATTAAGGAGAGGTACGCATGCCTTAGTAACTTATGCCATTAAGAGAGGTATGCATGCCTTAGTTAAGGAGAGTGTAACATATGCATTAAAGAGAGCGTAAGAGGAATCTTTTATGACATGCCTTTAATGAGTGTAAGAGGAATATGCCATGTCTTTAATGAGTGCGTAAGAGAGAGTGTAACATATCATTAAGAGAGAGAGAGAGAGAGAGAGAGAGAGAGAGAGAGTTACATAGTGCCATGTGAGTCATCAAGGAGAGAGGTGCGAAGTGATTGAGGTGATGAAGGTAAGGTGACTTGTAATTCCTTTTAATAATAATATCATAGTATCATAAAGGATAATAATAATAATAATAATAATAATATTGATGATTAAGTCGAGATTGAACTATTATGATTGATTAATGATAAGTTAGGTGATTTTCCTTCAACTATACTTGATTACCAATTGATGCAAGGTGATTTACTAATTTTGGAAAGTCATACTTGAGATGATAGACATTGCTTTCCGTTTTTAGAAAGTCACTATAGAATTGTCAGAAATGAGATTCTATTCAAGGAAATTCATCCTTGAGATGCCAATTTTCAACAGTACTTTGTGTTGCCATGTCCTTGGCGCTGGATGAGGCAAATGACCAATATGAACTGACTCGATTATAGGACACGAAGAGACAAGACAATAACATGACTCAAGACACCTCCCGTTTTCTTTTGACATGGCCCACAACTAATTGACTCAATGAGTCAATACTGGATCAAAACAATGCGATACAATGAATATAGACCATATCCAAGCTTGACCATAGACTTGCCTTGGGATAATTAAATAGCTGCTATGTGATCGGATTCAACAATCTTGACTCAAGGAAACAATATTGGATGAAAATGCAAGAAAACAATGAAATGAAGGACCCTAGACTACTCGCACATATGCAAGGCTTTTTATTATGCTTATTGGCAAATGGAAACAAGTCTAAGACTAAAATAAAGTAGAAAAACATGACAATGCAACAATCTGAAAATGCAAATAGCAGGTTGGAAATGGTATATTGACAAAAGGAGAACAACAAACTGATGACGGCTACCCTATAGAAACCGTAAAAGATTCCCCTTCCAAATTTTTTCTTCTTCATTTGCTCTTGTTTAAAAGCATGAAAAGCTCATATTCTTGAAGTTTGTTAGACCTCCCTTGATCTATCAACATACTTAAATCACCAATGCAACCATGCAGACAAATTATTGATTCCGCAAGAAAAATGATCAGAGACAACATTTTAGTGCAACCAATCATGAAGTCTCCTAAGATAGAAAAATGTACTCATGTGCTCGCTGGTCAAGCAACCAAGTAGGTCTTTTGGTTGAAATTCTTAACATGGTCCTACACCAGTGATCAAGAAGAAAATAAAAGAGCCAAAAGTATTCAGATTGGCTTCTTAAAACACCTCCATCATCCTTAATTCAACCCTATCATGACTAATTATGATATCCAAGCAATGATCAACTGGAGGATCTATCTAAAGAACAAAACTTGAATTTGAGTTCATGGGAAAATTGTGAGGAAGATCATCTTTTGCTCCCCTTGTTGCGATGGTATCTCATTGAACAGTTTTTGAACCATTGCTAGGGCATGCAAGGATAAGCTCTCCTATTGATTCAATTTTGTATGGTTGATTTGTTGTTCTTCCTTTTGACTTTTATTATCATTAATGGACGAAATCAACCCACTTGTAAATTTAACTCTTCATCTTCATGGAACTCTACATATGACTCAAGTGGTGCAATTATTGTTTTATAATCATCCAAGTAGGAGTCAACTTCATCCCCTTCATCACTTACAACTTCATCACATGCAAGGTTTCTATTATTATGTTCTTTTTCAAGAGCAAGGAATTCTTGCACTCTTAGGGAAACAAAGAAAGCTTTCCCTAAATTTGTTGGGTTGTCACTCCAAAAGAGGGAACGAAACTTTGGATCAAAAGGAAAGGCATAATCATCCAAAATATTTTTTGGTTATAATGAGGGGCGTGTTGGAAAATATGGAGACTTGTAGATTAGGACTTATTTCCTTATCATGATAATTATTTGTGATGTTATTTGGTTCTTTATTTACTTCTTTAGATTTGTTCATCAAGCAATTACCAAAACAATGAAGATCACAGAGAGAGAGTACACAAGATATACGCTCCAAGCCAGGGCAAAACTCCTTCAAGGGGAAAACCCAGAAAATGCTTCTCTTCTTTTTTAGAATCTACTTACAAAAGAGACTTCCAATACCTAAAGACCAAAGCCAACAAACCCTCCAAGCCCCAAGCCATCCCAAGCCATCCGCCAATAAGATCTTCCTTGAGACAGCTTCCAGTACTTCGATACTCCTACACTGCCACTGCAACTTTGACCCCTGCAATAGAATTTCGGCCTTGCAATTTCGGCCCCCTGCAACTGCGACATAATTTCGTCGTCCTGCAACGAGCAACCTCACAAACCCCAGCGAGACAAGAGAAAAGTTTCCTTGACAAAAATTTCGACTTCTGCTCTTCTTCTTCTCCTTCGCTATTGCAGATCAAACTTGCTTGAGAAGTGTGTCCAAATGAGGTTGAGCTCCCTTTGTATTTATAGCCTTTCTTGAGGGTCGAATACCCTCCTTTAGACCAACTTGATCTTGCTCTTGGGCTTATCCATGGCCTATTCTTGATAAAATAAATATTTTTTTTCATTACAATGAGTCCAAATGGGACTATGACACATGGCCATAATTATTCTTTATCCTAGAAAGACCTCGAAGACCTAAAAGCACGAAGACCATGCTTTTGACTCAAACTTGAGTTTGAAACCCATACTCCAAAAATGAAATATAATTCCTTTTCTTTCTCTTGCTTTCTTTATAAAGAATATACAATGTCATGATTACAATTACATCATAATGAAGACCAAACCTAGTTACAATTTTCAACACTCCCTCTTAACTAGGGAGGTATTCATGGTACAAGAAATCTCAATCTTGAAGCATGTTGATAAGAAGAGTTGGATTGATAAGGCATCTTTTTGTCAAACATCTTTATCATAACTAGCACTGTCTCTGAAGGCCTTAACTAGACAAGCTCATCTTTAATTATGAGCATTATGCTGGGAGGCTTTACGTGAGCTGCCACACCACCTCTCAAGTCTACAAGGTATGTCCTTTTAGGACTATTCTTATCTTGGATTCCCAAGCCTGGATTCTCAAAGAATATCAGTCCTCTTCGACTACTCTTATCTTAGATGCCTTACCTCATCCTCAAAGAGCATCGGTCAACAACTTCTTTCCCTGGATTCATCCACAAGAAGTTTTAATTTAGTTGCTTATCCAATCCTCTGGATTCCATTCTTTCTTTATGGTCTTCACTAAGACTTACGACTGTTAGTCCTAGTCTAGTGCTTGACCCATAAAGACAAGAACTATCTGATATCACTCCCTCTCAATCAGGGAAGAGATATCCACCAAACCAAGCTTACCTCTCAGGTACTCAAGCTTCTTGTTTGGTAACGCTTTAGTCAGTATGTCTGCTACATATTCATTTGTAGTTAGATACTGCAACTCCACAACCCCATATCGTACCGAGCTTCTAATGTAGTGGTACTTGTTGTTTATATGTTTTCTTAGCATGAAACATTGGGTCTTCTGTCAATCTTATGCAACTCTGAGTATCACAATGTATCCATGTAGGGCTAAGCGGTCCTTCAAACAAGTTTGATAGTAACTTCCTGAGCCAAACTGCTTCCTGACAGACCTCGCTTGCAGCAACATATTCAACTTCAACACTACTCAAAGCAAGTGTATTCTGATTTCTGCTCATCCATGAGACCATGGAAGATCCTAGGGTGAAGCATCCGCTTGTTGTGCTTCTTCTGTTTATCTCATTGCCACCCCAACCTGAATCTGTATATCCCATGAGTTGGACTTCATTACTAGTGTACTGGAGGCAGTAATATATAGTTCCACGTGAATATCTTAAGATATGCATGGCTGCAATCTAATGATCATGTTTTGGCTCCACCGGAAACTGACTTAGGACATTTACTGCAAAACAAATGTCTGGTCTAGTATTTACTAGATACATTCAGGACCCAATCAATTGTCTGTAGCAAGTAGGATCCACCGAACTAGATTTTGAACTCCTCAACTTCTTTAAATTGGTAATCATAGGAGTCATCATAGGCTTGCAATCCATCATGCCATACTTTTGAAGCATCTTGATCACATACTTACCTTGACCAAGATATATCTCTCTTGGCTTCTGCCATACCTCTAGTCCCAAATAATAGTGCATAATCCCAAGATCCTTCATATTGAATTTTGTTGCTAATTGGTTCTTGCATTCTTGAATCTGATGCTCTACACCTGTAACTAGTAGATAATCCACATATAAGAGTATGATAATTGGCTTATCCCGGACCACTCTGATATATAGGTTAGGATTTGCAGTACTCTTGGTAAAACCGAGTCTTAATAAATATGTATCCATCCTTGCATACTAGGCCCTAGGTGCTTGCTTTAAGCCATATAGAGCCTTCTTCAATCTTCAGACATGAGTCTCCCTTTGATTTATTTCAAATCCTTGAGGTTGCTTAATGTAAACCTCTTCATCAATGGTCCCATTTAGGAAAGCTGTCTTGACATACATTTGATGGATGTTCCATCCCATAGTAGCAACTAACAAAACAAGCGATCTTATTGTTGTATACCCTAGCTGTGGGTGCAAAGGCTTCCTCATAATCAATTCCCTCCTTTTGCGAGAAGTCTCTTGCTACAAACCTTGCTTTGAATTCGTCTATACTCCCATCTGTTGTGTGTTTTATCTTGTAAATCCACTTTGAAGTGACTGTAGATTTGTCACTTGGCCGAGGGACAATCTCCCAGACGTCATTCTTCGTTATGGACTGGTATTCTTCTTGCATAACATTCCTCCATTCTTGATGTTTAGCTGCATCTTCATAGGAGGAAGGTTCCACTTCAATAAGCCTTTTCATGTATGCAACATACCCAAACTATCTCTTCGGTCTCTTACTTTCCCTAGATGTCCCTGATTCTTTATGCCCTTCTGCCTCTTGAAGAGTAGTTTTTAGCCAAATAGGTCTCTTCCAATTTTTTGGAACAGTTACTTGTTGTATAGGCTCACAAGGACCTTCAACATCTTCTTGAGTAGGTCCTGGTTCTCGACCATCATTATCCCTAGATATATCCTCAAAGATATGTATCTCTTCTTCATCAAAGTCAACCAGAACATCCCTTGATTTCTTGTAAGCTATGCTCTCATCAAAGATGGCATTCCTGCTTACTTCAATTCGACAATCCTCCTTGATATAGATTCTATATGCTTTTGATGAAGCACTATATCCCGCAAAAATGTCTTTCAGACTAGTTGGATCTAGCTTCTTCCTCTTGTTCTTGGGTATATGAATATACACAGGACACCCAAATATCTGAAGATGATCCACACTTGGCTTCTTTCCTGTAAATGCTTCTTTCGGAGTCATGTTGTTAAGAATCTTGTGAGGACTTCGATTATGTAAGTAGATAGCTGTCATGCATGCCTCTCCCCATAGGAATTGAGGGAGATCTTGATCATGTAGCATAGCCCTAACACATTCTTCAATAGTACGATTCTTCCTTTCTGCCACGCCATTCTATTCAGGATTATAGGGAACAATGAGCTCCCTCTTGATTCCTGCTTCCTTGCAGAAAGCTATTAACTCTTTGGAGGTGTATTCTCCACCATTGTCTAACCTTAGAATTTTGATCTTTCTCTCGGTTAGGTTTTCCACTTCATTCTTGAACTCCTGAAACTTTTCGAATACCTCATCCTTGTTCTTGAGAAGGTATAACCAAGTCTTCCTTGAGTAATCATCAATGAAGGTTACATAATACTGATGCCCACCAAGAGACTTTATTGCCATAGGTCCACATACATCTGAGTGTATGAGATCTAAAATTTCCTTAGATCTGGTGTCACTACTTGCAAATGGTTTCTTTACATTCTTGCCTAGAGCACATCCCTTACAGATCCCTTCATGATCTTCTTTTATTTTGGGGATGCCATTGACCATTTGACTCAAAGATGGCAATATCTTATAATGAAGGTGTCCATACCTTCTATGCCATAGTTCAGAAGGACTCACTTCTAGGTGAACTAGGGCTTGAGCTAGGGGAGTATAGAGTCTATACAATGTCCCTTCACGAATCCCAATCACACTTGCTTCATTAATACTATAGCCCTTACCTTAAACCAAAACCTTGCCATCAATAAAAGCAACTCTATCACCTTGATCCTCTAGACAGGAAATAGAAAGTAAGTCTTTCTTCAAACCTGGAACATATAAAATGTTGTTGAGGTGAATGCTTCCACCTGACTCGAGCTCCAATGATGTAGATCCAATGCCTTTCACTGGATAGCTCTTGTTGTCTCCAAGTTCAATAGAGTGAGATGAGTTTCCCTTAGATAGGGTTTGGAGTTGACTGCATTCTCCCATCACATGTTTGGAGGCACCACTGTCACTAACCCATACATTCTTGTCCTTGAATGTTCCAAATAAAGCGGAGAACAAGTTTCCGTCTGGTACTTCCTTTGTGAGCTTGGAGATGATCTTTAATAGATGATTCTTGATAGATGTAGTGAGATTTCCAAGAACCTTGAAACCCACCCTTATAACCCTTGCCATAGTGCCAACAAAGATGTGATCTTCAGTCTCCTTCTTGCACCTTAGCTCTGATACCATGTTGGAAAATATGGAGACTTGTAGATTAGAACTTATTTTCCTTATCATGATAATTACTTGTGATGTTATTTGGTTCTTTATTACTTCTTTAGATCTGTTCATCAAGCAATTACCAAAACAATGAAGATCACAAAGAGATAAAGTACATAAGATATAGGCTCCAAGCTAGGGCAAAATCCCTCCAAGGGGAAAACCAGAAACTGCTTCTTTTCTTCTTTAGAATCTGCTTACAAAAGAGACTTCCAAGACCCAAAGACCAAAGCCAACAAACCCTCCAAGGCCCAAGTCAATCCCCAACAACATCTTCCTTGAGACAGCTTCTAGTACTTCGATACTACTACATTGCCACTGTAACTTCGACCCTTGCAACAAAATTTCGGCCCTCTGTAAGTTGTTGAAGAATGTAACTAGTGTAAGTCTTCATAATTGTACTTGAGTCATGATGTAATGTATTTGTCAAAAGAAAAAGAAAATAATTATAAAAAGGGAATTTATTTTTATAAGCATGGGTTTCATGCTTCTAGGTCAAGCCTCCGTTGTAGGCTTTTAGGCTTGTTAATTCAAAGTCATAGACCCTTCTTGGGCTTTGCATGTCAAGAAACATAATTATTTTTTTATTGTAATTGAGTCATTATTTCCTCCACCATCAAGTCGACCTTCCCTCAGATAAAGTTAGCTTCAAAAAGTACAACTTCGAACCATTATATATACCAAGCATTCGACCTAACTTGGGAGAGAAGATGTATGATTTCATTCAGCAATAAAAGAGACAAGAAAGGGGTGCGAAATCTGAAGAGATAAGAGAGAAAGACAAGCGAAGGAATAAGAAACAAGTCCAAGTTAAAAGATAGAAGTCTATACCACAAATGTGAAGAACTATGACTAAGCTACAGGGGCCGAAGATTCAAAATGTATCTCAAAAATTGGAGGGCCGAAGTGGAGAAGCAAACTTCAGGATTGTAGAAAGAGAAGATACTCTTGTTAAAGAACTAATGTGGACTATACTACAATTCGTTTTGTCACCATGGCAGGTTGACTTGATGGATGGAGGAGTGGCTTTGTATTGGTCAAAAGGTCCAGGTTGTCTCAAACTGATTTGAATATACTAGTGGGAGAGTTTGACTGGGTTTTCCCCTTCATAGGGGTTTTGCCCTGGCTGAGTGCCTACATCTTGTGTCCTCTTTTGTGTTTATGATCTTCATTGTTTGGCATTTGAGTTGATGATAAGAATACAATAATTTGAAAGAAGAACTAACAAGAAAGCATCACAAGAAAATGTCAAGGTAAGAGAAATCAATTAAGAATAACCCTAAGTTCCTGCCCTAATAGATTTCTCAACATGGTATCATAGCTAAGGTCAATGATGAAATGGCAGCTAGAAGATCAATATTGGTTGGAAAAACAAGAGTTTTCAAGATCACCTTTCAAGGTTCTAGCTATCTAAAAGAAAGGCCGAATTCCTAAAGCTTCTTTACAGTAGTGTTGAGGCATAAAGGGCCAAATCTTTGAGACTTCTCTACAAGGATATTAAGGCACAGTGGGCCAAGTTTGTGGCCCTACATGAGGCCGGATCTGAGGCTTAATCTAAGATAGGTCGGAGATCCTTTTATTTTTGTCTAAGGTAGTAACATAAATTCGAGACTCTGAAGCTATAAAAGAAGATCAAAACCAAGTCATTTAATGATCCGATAGCTACTAAGGCTACTGAAGGCACTGATCTAAATTTTAAGACTATGGAGTAATCCGAACTATAAGGTCTATTATGAAACTACAATAATAAAAGAACGCCGAGATCCTTGTAGCCAAAGGACAAGAATTTGGGCATATAATTATAAGGTTCCTTGAGTAACTAATTATAAGTTCAATACATCTTTTATGAACTTAAGGGACCAAAACATAATTAGCATTGCAGGCCTATTTGAAAAATCGATTATTGAAGCTACAGTCTCTATATAAGAAGCCAAGATACCTGAAATAAATGTCACTGTTCTATGGATTATATATAAAAGAGAAGACTGAATCTAAACAGTGATATAGAACCCGACTTGATGGTGAACATTCAAGCATCTCTTCAATAATGTACATAACAGTTCCTTTTTGAAGCACTCTGAGATATAACAAGCCCTATTCAAAGAAGTCAGCTTCAGATTTTGAAGATTGTTTAAGTATACCTTGTCTACATAGCTTGAATTCCTCATCATATTCAGGGAAGTATTGTTATTTTATGCTTTAGTTATCTAACAATATGTTTTCAATTTCCAAGAAGAGCATTAAGCCCTATGGAACATTAATCTTTCAATCAAAGAAGTCTGAGGTATGTAATCTTGAGGTATGTCTAGTATAGGGGTTTAGTTGCTTTAGCCCCAAGGGGTAGTTCGGTTGGTCGAGTTCTTGTTGCTAAGTACCTTGCCTATCGGGAGGTTACGGGGTCAAATCTCCTCGACGCCCCTGGGGTTAGGCCTTGCTAATTTGGGGTTAGTGTCCGTGAACCACATTAAAAAAAAATAGGGGTTTAGTTGCTTCTAGGGTTTGCAAGTTTTTCTTTGTGATAAGGATTGAACATATGGAAACTCTTATCCTAATACTTTTATTCCTAACTTATGATATCTAGGGCTTATAAGTATTTGACAATTCTTTATGAAAAGAAAAATTGAATGATGTTTTTGACATAATACCCTAGAGCTAGTTATGGTTCATACTCAAAATCCCTTGAAATTCATTCAAAGTAATGAAAAACCTAGATAGTCATTATGCTATTATACTTGTATATTTTGGTTGTACTTGTCAATAAATATTGTAGGATTCTTGAGCACAAGTGGACTCATAAGAAAGGAACCATGAAGACACTGTCTTAATTCAGAGGGAGCACTTCAATAAAGAAAACCCTACAAGGTTTGTAAAAGGAGCATCTCCAGGTATGTTTGAGACCATGAGATTGTTGAGAAATCTAAAGGGCAATAATTAAGATGATTTCTCTTTCTATGATAACTGCTTGTGATGTCTTCTTACTTTTTCTTACTTATTAGCTTCTTCACTTATTATTATGTTCGAATATCATCAAACAACTACCAAAAAAAAAGAAGAACAATAGTACACAAGAACACAGAATGTAGGCTGCAAGCCAGGGCCAAAACCTCTCCACTTGAGAGGAAGACCCGCAAAATCTCCTCTTCTTATAAATTCTTCAATTGACGAGTTCCAATACCTCTAGACCAAGATCAATACCCTCCAAGACCAAATCCAATCTTTCTGAATGATGTGCTTCCTTTGTCCAAGTCAAACCCAGTCAAATCTCTTCCAACAACACAACTTCGACCCCCAGCTTCAGAATTTCGGCCTCTATTGCAGGTTTGAAATTTTCGGCCCCCTGCAACTGCTACTGCATCCACACATGTGAGCGAAATTAGCCTTCCAAGGCCTCCCAACAACTTTGCTTGCCTTGCTTCCTTATCTAGGGGTAGTAGGTGGCCTAGTAGACCCTTCTTTCAGCAGATTTGATCCTCTTCCAGTAGATAGAGAATTTCGACCTTGAAGCTGCAAACCCTAGCTTCTCTTCTTCGCACGTGTGAGAGAGAATTAGCCCAAAAACAATCTTTCTTCATCCTCTTCCTTCTTCACTAGCCTTCTTGCTCTTCTCCTTTGCTTGAATGAGTGAGTGATGGATATGTCTCAAGGAGGTCGAGTTCCCTCCTTTATATAGGCTTCTCAAGGTGGACGTGGCTCCTCAAAATAGGTCGACTTCCCAGCTGCCAGGCCGACTTGGTCTTGAAGGGTATTTTGACACTTTTAATGACAAAAATAATTTTCTTTACAAGTTACAATGTGCTCGATGGGGTCTTCAACTTATGACAATGACTCTTTTGACTTCTTAACCTAGGACAAACCCTAGAAGCACTCAATGGGTGCTTGACCTATAAAATAAAAGACCTTGAGCATGAAACCCATGCTCCAAAAATAATAATAATAATTTTCTTTCATTTTACAATATACAAGAATCAAAAGTACATTTCATATTTATGAAGACCGAACCTAGTTACACATTTTTCAACAGAGATTTGTAGCTAAATTTCTTCATTATAAGGCAATCATTTTAAATTTCGCATTGTATTACGAACTTTCTTATGTTTAGGGTTTTGAATCATAAAGCTTCTTGTTAGGATGGTCAATTGCTAAGATCGAATCTATCCTTATCTCTTACTATTTACTCATCTTGATAAAACCCTAATATATAGGGTTCACTATAAATTTCTCGTCTTTTTGTTGTTTAGGGCATGTTGACATTGAAATCCCTAGCTCTTTAAGGTTTATCGACTAAAGTCTAGATCATATGATAAAATTCTATTTTCTTGATGTTATGGAACCTACCCTTTTTAGAGTTTGAAACCTTTGTCTTTGATAATGGTGTCCAAAATATACAATGAAACGCTAGATCTTTGGGGTTTAATGAATTAGGGTTTATGACAAAACCCTTGCGATAGTCAATCCTAGGAATGAAACCCTAGGTATATGACCTTTTGCATAATTGAAACCCTAGTCTGGTCAAATTGTTGGAATTCAATGTGTATCTAGGGTTTATGATAAAAACCATAGTAAAGAGATTGATACAAGGAAATAATAATGAAATCTTAGATATGAAATGCTAGGATGCTAACCTTATTATTGATATCTATGATTTAATTTTATTGATGAAATGTAGACTTTGTGACAAAACCCTAGTAGAATTTGACATGAAATTTTAGGGCATAATATTGAAGCCCCAGAGGTAAAGTGTGATGATTGGATTGCTAACTTGATTTAATTGCTGATATCTAAGGATTTAAGTCTCGATAATGGAATCTAGGGTTTGCGACAAAAACCCTAGCAAGTTGTTGAAATCCAGAATATAAAAGATGTAACCCTTGTTGACTATGAACCTAACTAGGTTTAGGTATTTGATGTCTAAAGCTTGATTATTTTGATGCTTTCATTACAATGACATGATTTTGATATAGTTCATGTTTTTGTATATTTGTACTTGGTTGTACTTGTTGTTGAAGAATTGCAGGTACATAATCTTCAAGATGTTGAAGATGTTCATAATTGAAGATGATTTGATAATAATGATGATGATAGATAAAGGAAACTGCAAGAATAATGTATTGATGACCTTGTTGCCATAAGAAAGAATGATGTTCCTGAAAGAATGAAGCTTTGAAAGGTTGAAGTTTCTTTGATGATATGATGATACAAATAAAAGAGCTTGTGTGGCTGGAAGAAAGAAATTTTTGTATATCTCCCTAGTTAAGAGGGAGGACATATTGTGTCAACTATAGTAAAATACCTTGAAGAAAGAATGAAATCGGAGAATAGCTAAAGCACTACAGATGGTTGATCGATGAAGTCATAAACAAGACTTGGCTGTGTTGAGAAGTGCTAAGGTTGGTTTTGGTGTTGCTAAAGAAGTTAAAGAAGAAAGCTTCTGACAATATGTGTTTAATATGATGACGATCTAAGCAACATCAGAATGATTAAGGACCCCGAAGGTTTGTGTTAAATATGTATATACAGTGAAAGTTTATTACTAATTGGGGTTGTGTTTGTGCAGATCTCTCCATAAGAAAGTTGAACGTTTGAAGCATGCTTGGATTGGTGGATATATATGGTTTAGTTGATAAGGAAAGATGAAGCATCTTGAGGTGGCAAGATGATTGGAAGGACATCTGGCCAGCCTATGATGATGTCTAGATCCCGAAGTAGGGAGGGTGGCATTGGTCTTGGAGCTCCGACCTTGGATATGCACCTAGATCCCTGGGTTGGTGTTAGAGCTAAAGCCTGATGGTACTTAGAGTGGCTAAAGCTTGGAATACACCTTAGTCCCACCCGATTAGATACCTTGGTCAAGTATCTAATCTATAGCAATGCGTGTGCTGTGACTCTTCGTAGAACATATCATTTTGAGATCTTCCATATACCTTTGTACATATGTAATTATGAATACCTCACTAGTTAAGAGGGAGTCACTGAAGAATGTAACTAGTGTCAGTCTTCATAATTGTACTTGAGTCATGATGTAATGTATTTGTCAAAAGAAAAAGAAAATTATTATAAAAATAATTTTTTATTTTATAAGCATGTGTTTCATGCTTCTAGGTCAAGCCTTCATCGTAGGCCTTTAGGTTTGTTAAAAGCCAAAGTCATAGACCCTTCTTGGGTTTTGCATGTCAAGAAACAATTTTTTTTTTTTTTTTGTAATTGAGTCATTATTTCCTCCACCATCAAGTCGACCTTACCTCAGATCAAGCCGGCTTCAAAAAGTACAACTTCGAACCACTATATATACCAAGCATTCGACCTAAGTTGGGAGAGAAGATGTATGAGTTTGTTCTGCAATAAAAGAGCCAAGAAAGGGGTGTGAAATCTGAGGAGATAAGAGAGAAAGACAAGCGAAGGAATAAGAAATAAGTCCGAGTTAAAAGATAGAAGTCTATACCACAAATGTGAAGAACTATGATTAAGATGTAGGGGCCGAAGATTCAGAATGTATTTCTGAAATTGCAGGGCCGAAGTGGAGAAGCAAACTTCAGGATTGCAAAAAGAGAAGATACTCTTGTTAAAGAACTAATGTGGACTATACTACAGTTCGTTTTGTCACCATGGGAGGTTGACTTGATGGATGGAGGAGTGTCTTTGTATTGGTCAAAAGGTCTAGGTTGTCTCAAACTGATTTGAATCTACTAGTGGAAGAGTTTGATTGGGTTTTCCCCTTCATAGGGGTTTTTCCCTTTTTGAGTGCCTACATCTTGGGTCCTCTTTTGTGTTTATGATCTTCATTGTTTGGCATTTGACTTGATGATAAGAATACAATAATTTGAAATAAGAAAGCATCACAAGAAAATGTCAAGGTAAGCGAAATCAATTAAGAAAAACCCTAAGTTGCTGCGCTAATAGATTTTTCAACACAACTGCTACAAATTTTCATCCTCCTACAATTGGCAGCTTCACAAACCCTAGTGAGGCAAGAGAAAAGTTTCCTTGACAAAAATTTCGACTTTTGCTCTTCTTCTTCGTCCTCCCAGCTACTCTTTTTCTCCTTTTCTATTGCAGATCAAACTTGCTTGATAAGTGTGTCCAAATGAGGTTGAGATCCCTTGTATTTATAACCTTTCTTGAGGGTCGAATAGCCTTCCTTTAGGCCAACTTGGTCTTGGGCTTATCCATGGCTTTTTGTTGATAAAATAAATATTTTTCTTCATTACAATGAGTCCAAATGGGACTATGACACATGACCGTTATTATTCTTTATCCTAGAAAGATCTAGAAAGGCCGAGAAGACCTAAAAGCAAGAAGAACATGCTTTTGATTCAAACTTGAGTATGAAACCCATACTCCAAAAATAAAATATAATTTCCTTTTCTTTCTCTTTCTTTCTTTATAAAGAATATACAATGTCATGATTACAATTACATCATAATGAAGACCGAGCCTAATTACAATTTTCAACAGGGTGGATCTTAACAATGCCTAGAATAATTTACGATGAAAGTCAAAGATGGATTTATTTTCTCCCTTCTTAATTTGAAATAACTCTACCACCAGGATATGTTATTCTGCACCTACTATATTGATTTAACATCCAAGATCAATCATGATCCTTCTGCAATGGAGTCACCAATGGAGATTTAGGTAGTGATCTACCCTTATGTTCTTGAATAGATATTTAGGTTCATTAAGGCTTGAAACTATGCCTTGTGTAGGGTCAAGTGTTGGAGATCTTCTTAGGTATTCTAGCATGATAAAATCCTACAACAATGATGTAACAGGTGAGATAGAAAAACACATAAAGAAAATATCATTAAATATATTTGAGGATTGACGAAGTCTTTGACAATGACATCAATTTTTTATTATGCCAATTTTTTTTTTTTTTGGAGGAAAGAAATCAACTTTCTTCTCACCCTGAGGTCTAGAGTGAGGTTGTTGGTACTAGGCTAGCCCACAGGTATGCTCACTTGAGAGTTCACAAGGCTTGAAGCCAATACAATAATATTCATAGGCACAGAGCGATTACAACAATATTTACTGAGACATTATAGCTCATCGTGTCACTAGTGGGGATTTGAACTTGGGTGGAGAAGTTAACAACCATTTTGCCCAACCACTCGAGATAATCCCAATTGAAGAATGTAACTAGTGTCGGTCTTGATAATTGTATTTGAATGTATTTGTCAAAAGAAAGAAAAATAATTTTTATTATAAAAGAAATTGACTTATTAAAGCATGGGTTTCATGCTTGGGTCAATGGTTTTTAGGTCAAAGCCTCCGTTGTAGGCTTCTAGTGTTTATGTCAAGAGTCTTTGTCTCTGTTAATATGTAAAAGACCCTTCTTGGGCTTCATCTATCAAAGAAGAAATTTATATTTAAGTAAAATAGGTCGTTTAGGCCTCCTCCACCAAGTCGGCCTCAACCTGGACAAGTCAACCTAACTAGGTAGGCAAAAGCTACTATAAAAGGGAAACAACTTAACTCATTTGGAGCACATCAATCACTAGTTCAATCTGTAGTAGTTGGAGACATAAAAGGGTGTGAAATTTAAGGAAGAGGAAGGAAACCCTAGCAAAGAAGAAGGAAGTCTTTGTCAAGCATAAGAAGTCAAAATTTTTTCTTTGTCTCACACGTGCAAAGTTGCTGGAAGGGCTGAAATTTTAGTACTGTAGTTGGGTCGAAATTATGGAGTAGCCGGGGCGAAATTATGGAGTTACTGGGGGCCGAAATTCTGGGTTGTTGCTGGGTTGAAGCTGCGGGACAAGAAGAGACTATAAAAGGTTGTTGAATCATCTTGGAAAGCTGACTTGGTGGAGGAGGAAGGTCTTTTGGTTAGGTCTAAGGTCTTGGTCTATCTCAATTTGATTAGTGGAAGAGTTTGACTGGGTTTTCCCCTAGAGAGGGATTTTAGCCTTGGCTAAGTGCTTACATCTGGTGTCATTGATCTTCATGTTTTGGTTTGATAATTGCTTGATGATAAGAAGTTAAAAGAAGAACATAAAAAAAATAAGAATACAAGAATAACACAAGTAATTATCAACATAAGAAAATCTTTCTGCCTTTCTGATTTTCTAATATGGTTTCAGAGCTAAGGTGAAGAAGGAAGGAAAAAGGCAATTTGAAGATCTATTGAAAAAAGGAACAAAAGAAGGTCATCAAGGAAAGGAGCATATAAAAAGAGAAGCCTACTATTTTTAGAGACTATGTCAACTACAATAAAGGCAAAAAACAAGCTAGAAGGAGCCCCCAACTACAGGGCATGAAAAAAGAGGATAGATCTTATTCTCGCTAAGCATAAAGTTTTGGATCTTGTTCAAGGAAAAGTAAAAAAACCTACAGATGATGCAGGAAAGGAGAAGTTCAGAGAAACCAAAATCTTGGCCATGAATCTGATAGTAGATGGAGTAAAGGACAATCTAATCCCATACATATCCAATATAGATTCTGCTTAAGAAATGTATAAATCCCTCTCCATGTTATTTATCATCAAGAACATTGGTCAAATAGCTAATCTCAAGAATGAACTAAGAACAATAAAGATGACAAAAGATGATACTGTGTCATCGTATTTTGTAAGAATCTCTAGAATAAGAGATGAACTCCAAGCTATAGATGGAGTTGTACTAGAGAGAGAACTCGTGATTGTTGCTTTACTAGGTCTACCAAAATCTTGGAGCTCTTTTGCATCAGGAATTAGTAGTTGGAAAGATACTCCAACCTTTGAACAAATGTGGAATGCATGCAGTCAAGAAGAAGCTCACATCTTGTTAGTAAGTGACAAAAAGGAGGATGAAGAAAACAACACTTCCAAATGCTTACTCTGCGCATCACAAGAAGAAGGGAACATACAAAAAGTTCAAAGGACCAAAGAAGAAGGTTGATCTATCTAAGATTGAATGCTACAATTGTCATAAGATGGGACACTACAAAAGTCAATGTCCTGAGAATCCAAGGAATAAGAAGAGAGAAAAATAACATGCAAATGTTGCCGATGAAGCTCCACCTATAAGAAGAACAAGGCTGAAGAATCTGAAGTCAAGGACTTATACTATTAAGCCTCCTCTTACATATCCTACTTATTCTATTATCTTAAGTTTTGTAATATGTTTTGTTTTCTAGAGGTTGTAGATCTAATTGTTAGCCTCTCATAAAACAATAATAAATCCAAAAATAAATTAATTAATTAAAAATTCCAAGTTAGGAATTTGTGCCTAACTCTTGGGTTGTTCCTCTAAGATAGGAGTTAGTTTAGGTAACTCCTATATTGGTGTGTCTGGTGAGAAATTATCTCAACCAAAGGAGAAATTATCTCAACCAAAGGTGTTTAAGATAGCACGCACTATCTTGAGAACACTATCTCTCATCTATTTATTTGTAACACTATATTCAATTTTTTAAATGAAAAAATGTGTAATGAGAGAGAAGCATGAGGCTTCAGCCTTTTTCCGCCAATATTGTGTGTCTGGGTTTTTATGTGTGATTTATATATTTGTCTGAGTTAATCTCATTTTCATTATGTGGTATCGGAGCGTAGGATCAGAGGCCTGTGTGTTGTCTTGTGATAAAATTCCTAGAGCTGAGATGCGCTTGCGTTCAAGAGCTGTTTGCTCTGCGTTCTGGACAGCGTATTCTCCATTTTTTTAAAATTGCTGCCAGTGAGTACATTTGAGGGACTGTGTATCTGCATAAGCCCAGTAAACTGATATTGCAGAGGGTAGAGTCAGTGTAAAGACATACATCGTTGCCGCTGTCCATTGATCTATGTGTTCCAAAACGTGTTTTTAGCTTCAGTCTTAAAATCTGCGAGAACACTGTTCAGTTACAGCTCAATTCAGATTGACCAGGAGGAATTTTTGTATCGGGGAGGCTTCATTTATCTTCGCAATCTTCGATTTTTTTTTATTCCATGAATCGTCGCCATGCCTGACTGTTGGCCGCAAGACAGTTCGAGTTGACGGTAAGGCAAAGCTCTCAGTCTTTCCCACTTTGGAAGCTGTGCACCAATGTTGTTTTTTTGACAGCCGATTCCAAACGCCCAGTAAGAAATTGAGGTGAGGAACGCACGTTTTTTCCCAAGCTTTTTTTTTAAGTGATATGTTCACGCTGCGTGCAAATTACGAAGCGTTTTCTCCAACAACAGATATTCAAGCAACATTGTTTTCATCCCGTTTGTTTTTCTACGATTTCTCTGCATATTTTCTGCGTCGTGATCGTGGAGAAAATGGCCTTTTTAAACGAGCCATTTTTATTGAAAAGGGCAATGCTGGTGATATGATCGAAGCTTTTGATGGTGGAATACCCTCCTCGTGCTGAATTCCCTTCTTATTAAATTCTTCCAAGGAGTTCTTCCCATCAATTCTCGAGGCAAATCCAGGAGCAGCAACTTGAGATATACCCAGAACTTCCCTTTCCGCATCATGCACAATCTTCCCAGTGTGATGGGGTGAAAGAGATGGTAATATTTCTACAAGCCGGCCCTTAATTCGCTGCATAGCATCCTTAGTTATTCCCTGAGCTGTCTGGGTCATGTCTTTTATGACCGTCTCAACCGATTGTCGTGCATTATCCAGGGCTTCTGCTGGTATGGGAACGGCAGCCAGCTTGTCCATTAATCTCTCTTTCATTTGAAACAAGCTTCTCCTGATATCTGCAGCATAACCTTTGGAGGCTTCCAGAACACCAAACCCCTTGTTCCGCAGCTGCAAGTGCTCTATCTTAGGCCCGTAATCCTGACCATTACTTTGAGACTTGGCATCTCCATTGGCGACTTCATCTCCATTCTCAGCATCTAAAACTTTCTTTGGACTCTGAACATAAACTCCATTCTCCAGAGCATGCACTTTACCCTGACCAATCTCATGATTCTCTGCCGATGAAAATTTGCTGTCGTTCTCCCTTCTCAAAGCCACTTCTGTCCCACCTGCATACTCTGCAAAATATAGTCTCCCCTGATCAGAACCCTCTTTCAATTTCGTGTTTCTACCCTCTGTCAAATACACAATCTTAGAGATCGGTTGTTTTCCCCAGCGTTAACTCTGTTGGGAATCTTCGATTTGCAGTGACGTAGCAGCCCCGCAGCGAAACGCTGGCAGTGTGAACTGTAAAGGCGTGAAGGTGATTTTTCAGGGCGTAGGGGAGCTGAATATACAACACTGCTAGATTAACCAATGGATTCGAAATTGAGATAAGAAATTGGAGTGAAAGGTGTGATAATTCTTGCGTTCTAGGCGTGGTGCACTGCCCATGTGCAGGGATTGAAGCATTAAAACAACAACAACTACACATCCACAAAAAGCCAGAAAATGTGTTGTTAGGTTATACGGTAAGAAGAAATAAGCTATACATTTTATGGAGTAATATTTTTAAAGGTTTTATGGTTGGGAAAATGGGCATTTCCAAAACGTGAGTTTATAACCTTTTACTTGTATTTTTCTTAAGCCTTATGCATAAAAAAGGATGAGTGGTGTAATGTGAAGCGGAGATTTTATTATGTTTAAGTTTTAAGTGGGCATAACTTAGTTAAAGTGTTTTTTTGGAGAGATAAGGAGTGGATAATATTTTTAAAATTTTTGTAATGAGGTATGCTGTTTAATGTGTAAAAAAAAAAATAAAAAAATTTTGAGTGCTTTTGGGGGAGAAATAAGGTAATTTTTAACAGAGGTGCAAATTTTTTTGGAGAGATAAAGTGATAAGTGGAATTCTTTGAGAGAAATTCTTTTTTGTAATTCAAAGTATTGTTTTACTTTGAGAGGGATCGTATCACTATCCATTCAGATTTTGAAGGCGAGTTGTTTCAAAGGGTTGTCAGCTTGGCATTATCATTGCTTCAGATGTACTCAGTGATTAATAAAGATATCTTTTTTTAGTGTTGATGTGTCCTAGATCTGCCCGAAATTGAATAAGGGGATCTAAGGTACACTATGTGTGCTTGATGGCGCATGTGTTTTATGGATTCATGTTTTTGCTTTTCGATCTGTGTCTAGTTGTGACACATCAATGATTTCATCACATACATAAAGCAAGCCCAACACATAGCTGCAAGAACAACACTACAACAAATAATCAAAGTTTTCAACATCGCCATTCTACCTCAACAAACAATTTCACTCAATATAATCAAGTTCATGAATCTGCAAACTCCAGCATTTCAAAGCAAAGTCTACATCACTACATTCAAGTTAATGAATCTGTAAACTTCAACGTTTCAGCGCACAGTCTACATCAACATTGTTGAACTTGTAATCAAACTCAAATTACATTGAATTGTAAGGGTGCATTCTCGGTTGAAACCGACACCCACGTCTTGAATTGAGTCATTGTAGTGAATCATTGAAATCATTGTAAGCTTTTTTGGGTGCATTTTCGACAGTGTTCGACACCCTTCCTTTAAAGCACAATCAAGTGAGTCCATGAGTTTTAACTCCTTGAAACAACCATCACAACAACCACAACAAGTTCAACTCTAACACCAATCAAGCAAGTTGAGATCAACAAATCAAGCGAGCGTGCCAGTCAAGTCCCATAGCAAGCGAGCCTGTCATTCAAGTAACAAAATCAAGTGAAACAGTTCAAAGCACGACATCTACGACAAGAGAGCCTGACTTCAAGTGAGCAAGTTCAGATGGCACAACATATTCAGTTGTTAAACATTCTTCACAGTTTGATCATCTCCAGTGATGAAGACATGGTGCACATCAGCAAAGAAACTCTTGCTGATATTTCACGGCATCTACAACAAACACATGAAACCATTGAGTTTCTTCAACTTGAGTCCCAACTTCAAAGGAATGAATTGCAAGAAAAGAGTGATACTTTCAAGTCTTTGAACCATCCAGATGATAAGTCATTCATCCCAACAACTTCAAGTGTCGAAGTTGTTCATGATCAAATTCAAATTTCTTCCAAACCCATCATCAAGCCCTGGGAAGAAATTCAAAATAACAAGAATAGGCGAGGCTTAGGATATGTCACTGATGACACCAACTTCCATATCCCAGATTATTCCAAGCCAATTACGTTCGTGAGTGCAGGATTTCTTGAACCACTCACCTCAGTAGGTTCTGAGAAAGTTGTAGACAAACGAAATTGCATGCAACCTGAAGTTCATGTTCAACCAAATTGTTCTCATTGTCAAAGAGCCGGTCATATGGAAGATCAATGTTTTGATCTCCATCGGTGTTGCCATTGTGGCAAGCCCAATCATTCCTCAGAAAAATGTCGCAACCAACACAAATCAGCCAGATTGAAGATACATTATGAATGGATTGATCCTTGGGAATGGTCATCCACAGTCAAACGATTGTCTCAGTTCTACCACCGACTACAATCCCACATAGTGCAGCCAGCAGTGAACAAATGACGTTACTCTCATGCAGTTGAATGAGGGAGTACAACAGTGAAACTCTCCTACACCTGAAGGGGGGGAGTTCAAATATATTTTGGAGAAGATTGTCTCTCCTTTTAGCTGACAAAGGGGGGAAACTGTCAATGAAATTGACAAGTGGTTGTCAGACTGAAAGTCTCGACAACATCAGCGAAGCAGCCAGTGGGCATCTTCATCAGCCAGTGGGCATTTGTCATCAGCAGTGAGCATCAGCAAATTCGCCAGTGGGCGATCGACAGCCAAAGCAGCAGTGAGCAGCTTTCATCATAGCAAAAGCAACATTGAGTTGTTTTTCGACATCTTCAGCCAGTGGGCGATCATCATTAGCAAATACGCCAGTGGGCGTTCATCAAATTGTGTCAGTGGACACCGGATGCTGTTTTCAAGCAAAGGACAGTTGGATCCTTTTGCGGCTTGGCACATGATGGAGTTGTCAAGCGTCCCTCTGAGATGAATCAGTCATGCAGCTGACTCAGTCTCTTCATTTTGCGGTTTGTTCAGCATCCAGATTTGGCGGTTTTTTCAGGCAATGTTTTTGAGGATCAACATGAGAACTTGGAAGATGGTTCCTCGTTCTTATTTTGGATTTATCATTGAAGGGGGGAATGTTAGCTTCTCTCATAAAACAATAATAAATCCAAAAATAAATAAATTAATTAAAAATTCCAAGTTAGGAATTTGTGCCTAACTCTTGGGTTGTTCCTCTGAGATAGGAGTTAGTTTAGGTAACTCCTATATTGGTGTGTCTGGTGAGAAATTATCTCAACCAAAGGAGAAATTATCTCAACCAAAGGTGTTTAAGATAGCACGCACTATCTTGAGAACACTATCTCTCATCTATTTATTTGTAACACTATATTCAATTTTTTAAATGAAAAAATGTGTAATGAGAGAGAAGCATGAGGCTTCAGCCTTTTTCCGCCAATATTGTGTGTCTGGGTTTTTATGTGTGCTTTATATATTTGTCTGAGTTAATCTCATTTTCATTACTAATATATCTTGTTAGAACATTTTTTTTGAATTGTTCTGATAAGTTGTAGGTATCACTCAGAAAGATTGGATTAAGAGGGAGCCTTCACCATTTCACCAAAAGATAAGTATCTTGTTCCTTGATTCCTCTTTTGTGTTTGGCCTTCACCATTTCACCAAAAGATAAGTATTTTGTTCCTTGATTCCTCTTTTATGCTTGGCCTTCACCATTTCACCAAAAGATAAGTATCTTGTTCCTTGATTCCTCTTTTATGTTTGGTTTCCTCCTCACATCGAGAATTTGTTTGTATTGTATACTAATAAACTTTTCTTTATATTTTACTTGGTTAGGAAAGCGTGCTGAATACACAAAGGTTATGGAGGAGATTTCAAAGGAAGGAATTGAATCATGAAAGAAGTTCTGTTGCAAAGGAAACCCTTCAAGAATTGATGCCCTACAAGGTTTGTTGAAGAACAACTCATGGTATGTCTTAGACTACAAGTTTTATTACAAGGTTCTCTCCACACAATAGGTACGATCATTCTCTCTTGAAATTTGCTTTACATTACTGACATCGTTATGTCTAGGATTTTGAATCTTAAAGATTCTTGTTAGGGTGATTAATCATTAAATTGAATCTACCCTTGTTATACTGTCATTTGATCATTCTTGTGAAACCCTAACCCTTAGGGTTCACTGTAAAACCCTAGCCTCTTGTTGCTAAGGGTATGCAATGTTAATAATGAAACCCTAGTCTACTTAGGGATTGTTGATAAAGCCTAGAAATCCTATTCTTTTGAAGTTTAGGATTATGATAATGTTATGGTAAAAACCCTAGACCTTTAGGGTTTGCTAAATGAAACCCTAGATTTTTAGGGTATGGTGAATTAGGGTTTATGAACAAAATCCTTGTAATAACTAAAGTAAGATCATAGGAATGAAACCCTAGGTGTAATTTCGTCCGTATGATCGAAACCCTAGCTTGGTCAAAATTGTTGTATATCCCACTGTGATGTATTAATGTTTGTATCTTGGGTTTAGCTAATAGATGTTGATATAAGATGCTAGTGCATGATAATGAAATCCTAGATATGTATATGCAAGTATGCTAACTTGATTGTTGATTAATGAAATCTAGGGTTTGTAACGAAACCCTAATAGGATCTGTTATGATTTCTAGGAAATAATATTGAAGCCCTAGATGTATAATGCTATGATTGAATTGATATCATGATTGAATTGCTGATATCTAAGATTTTATGTTTTGAAGATGGAGTCTAGGGTTTATGACAAAACCCTAGCAAGACGCTGAAGTCTAATATATATAACATATGTGACCCTTGCTGATAATGAACCTAACTAGGTTTAGGTATTTGATGTCTAAAGCTTGAATGTTTTGATGTTTCCATTATGATGATGTAGTTGACTTCATGCTTTTGTATATTTGTATTTGTTTGTACTTGCTATTAAAGTTTTTTAGGTACATAATCTTCAAGATGTTGAAGATGTTCATAATTGAAGATGATAATAATAATGAGCATGATGAAGGAAGCTATAAGAATGATGATGATCAAAATGACCTTGAGGAAAAATGAAACCTTGAAAATATGAAGTTTCTCCGATGTTATGAAGTTGTTGATCTCACTAAGTTGAGAGGGAGCTTGGATGAAAGAAAGGTGTATCTCTCTCCAATTGAGAGGGAGGGTATATGATGACAGCCATAGTAAATACCTTGAAGAAAGAATAAAACCAAAGAGTGAATGAAAGTACTATAGATGGATTTGCAAACAAATTACTTCTGAAGTACTGAGGCTATATTTAGTGCCACTGAAGAAGTGAAAGAAGAAAGCTTCCAATGAAGTTGTATTTGGATAACTTGATGATGATATGAGTAGCATCAGAATGATTGAGGACCCCGAAGGTTTGTGTTATATATTTCTTTAAAGGTTTATTACTGATTGGGGTTGTGATTATGCAGGATCTCTCCATAAAAAGATTGAACGTTTGAAGCATGCTTGGAGTGGTGGATATATATTTGATTTAGTTGAAAAGGAGAGATGAAGCATCTTGTGGCAACAAGATGCTTGGGAGGACATTTGGCCGACCTATGTGTTGATGTCTAGATCTCGAAGTAGGGAGGGTGGCGTTGGTCATGGAGCTCCAACCTTGGATACACATCTAGATCCCTGGGTTGGTGTTAGAGCTTAAAAGCTTGATGGTACCTAGAGTGAATAAAGCTTGAGTACACCTTAGTCCCATCTGATTAGAGTATCCTGGTCAGGTATCTAATCTGTAGCATTGCGTGTGCTGTGACTCTTCATAGAGTATATCACTTTGAGATATTCCATGTACCTCTGTATATATGTAATTATGAATACCTCCCTAGTTAAGAGGGAGTGTTGAAGAATGTAACTAGTGTCGGTCTTCATAATTGTATTTGAATGTATTTGTCAAAAGAAAGAAAAAGAAATTTTACTATAAAAGAAATTGACTTATTAAAGCATGAGTTTCATGCTTGGGTCAATGGTTTTTAGGTCAAATTCTCCATTGTAGGCTTCTAGGGTTTATGTCAAGAGTCGTTGTCTTTGTTAATATGTAAGATCCTTCTTGGGCTTCATCTATCAAAGAAGAAATTTATTTTTATGTAAAATAGGTCATTTGGCCTCCTCCACCAAGTCAACCTCAACCTGGACAAGTCGGCCTAATTAGGGAGGCAAAAACTACTATAAAAGTGCAGCAACTTGACTCATTTGGAGCACATCAATCACAAGTTCAATCTGCTGTAGTTGGAGACAGAAAAGGGTGCGAAATTCAAGGAAGAGGAAGGAAACCCTAGCAAAGAAGAAGTCTTTGTCAAGCATAAGAACTCAAAATTTTCTCTCTGTCTCACATGTTCGAAGTTGCTAGGTTGCTGGAAGGGCTGAAACCGCAGTACTGTAGCTGGGTCAAAATTTTGGAGTAGCTTGGTCGATATTCTTGAGTTGCTGGGGGCTGAAATTCTGGTTTTTTGCTGGGTTGAAGCTGTTGGACAAGAAGAGACTACAAAAGATTGCTGAATCATCTTGGAACGCTGACTTGGTGGAGGAGGAAGGTCTTTTGGTTAGGTCTAAGGTCTCGATTTATCTCAATTTGATTAGTGGAAGAGTTTGACCAGGTTTTCCCCTAGAGAGGGGTTTTAGCCTTAGTGGAGTACCTACATCTGGTGTCGTTGATTTTCATGTTTTGGTTTGATAATTGCTTGATGAAAAGAAGATAAAAGAAGAACATAAAGAAGATAATAAGAATACAAAAGTAACACAAGTAATTGTCAAAAGAAAATCTTTTAGCCTTTCTGATTTTCTAACATGTTGGAGGCCTCTCCATTTGCATTGGTGCTTTTCCCATCTCTGGGGGGTGTCCTTAGGGTTGTATGTTGTTATCAAACTGAGATTTCTATGTAAAACTCGAATTGATTAGCGCACAATAAGAGCTTGCTCTTGAGCTGCCAATAAGCAGTCAAAGGTAAGTTCAACTTGAACAGACAAGAGTGGTTGAGATCAGATCCTCAAGGTAGTTGCAACAATGAATTAAATGGACATGAGTCAAGCAAATCTGTCTTAGGTGAAAAAGATTCAAAATAAGTGCACTAAAAACTACCATAACATGGCAAAACAACTTAATAAATGATACCTAATAGTTTCAAAGAGCTAGAACCACACATAATTGTACTGCATCACATATTACGCAAGAGATTTATTGCATCATAAAAAGGACCTTCTAACCCTTTATTTATTTATTTATGACATGATAAGCATAAACCATCAGTTGGGTTTTCAAGGATTGAATGTGAGAGGTAATGGCATTGTCATACATGCGAGAGGGAGGCATGCTTGGGTGCTTAAATGCGATAATCCTTGGCATGGGCGAGATGTGACAAGTGTTGGGGGAAGGTACACCTTCAATGCTAACAGGTCACCCTGCTTTAGGAGAGGTGATAACTTCAAAACCATGATTATAGTATTAGGAGAGGGGGTGCTCATGTCCCCCTATCATCCTCCAAAACAATTGGTCCTTTGGTGAGGGATGCCCCTTCATTAGCCATGTGGTCTGCCTTTTTGTTTAGCTCTTGCTTGATATGTAGGAAAGAGATAGACTTGGAATTTTTGGACATAGCTATTGCCCTTTGAGTAATCGTTGCACCCTTGCTTATTTCAAAGGTTTTCCCAAGAGTAGCAACCAAATGATGAGGGTTGAATCTACTATTACAGCAACTTGGGCAATGTCTTGTTTGAGTATCATATTGATTTCTTGGAGTGTTGTGGCTAGCTAGTGCCTTGTGTTGAGAAATCTAGGGGCAACTAGATTAGGTGATTTCTCTAACTTTGATAATTGCTTGTGATGTATTTTTACTTAACTTGATTATCTTCTTCTTTTATTTATAATTAGTGTTCTTATCATCAAATAGCTACCAAACAATAAAGAACAATGAGACAAGAGGACACAAGATTTAGGCTATCAGCCAGGGCCAAAACCTCTCCTATTGAGAGGAAAACTCGCAAGAACTCTTCTTATAGAACTTCAAATGACGAATTCCAAGACATAAGACTCTTGTCAAAGTCCCCTCCAAGACCAAGTCAATCCTTCCTCCTTGATGAGCTTTACTTCTAGCAACTTCGACCCATGCTATTTTTGCAACTTTGACCCCTAGCTGCTTCTTTTGCAATTTCAACCCTCAACAACTTCTTCTGCAACTTTGACCCCTAGCAGCGTCTTCTGCAGAAACCCTAGATGGCACGTGTGAGATGAATTTGTTTCCTTTCCTTGTTTGCTTGGATAACCTTCTCCTTCTTGACTCCTCAACCAACAAACTTAGTCTTTTTCACACCTAATTTTGGTCTCCCAAGGTAGCTGCAATTTCGGTCTTCTTGCTGTAAATGATGCCCTAGTTTCCTCGCACGTGTGAAGGATAGTAGCCCAAAACTATCCCAAAAAACTTTGCTTTCTTCTTCTCCTTCTTTGGTAGGTATTCGACTTTCTTTTTCATTCTCTTCTCTTCTTAGATCGAATTACTTGAGAGCTGATTGGATGCCTCTCAAGTGAGGTCGAAGTCTCTTATATATAGGCTTATTTCTAGGTCAAATTTACTACCTTTAGGCTGACTTGCCCACTCATGAAGGCTGACTTGTTCTTTTGATGATGACAAGGTCGTGGAGGGTCTATTTGACACTTTTGACTTTAAATAATTTTTTCTTTACAATATGTAGCATGCCCAAAAGGGTCTTCCATACATGACAAAGACTCAATTGACTTGTAGACCTAATGACAAGCCCTAGAAGCACTCAATGGGTGTTTGACCTATAAATCAAATAACCTTGAGCATGAAACCCATGCCTTAAGAATAACAATAATAATTTTATTTTTCTCTTTACATTAAATACATAAAATCATGATTACATATGTCATTATGAAGACTGAACCTAGTTACATATTTCAACACTCCCTCTTAACTAGGGAGGTATTCATAATCCATACAAGGTACTTGGACATTCTCAAACTGAAGAATTATCATAAGAAGAGTTAGATTGGTAAGCCATCTCATAAGCTACTTCCTTAGCTTATGCCAGAGCATCTCATCATACCAACCAACATTGTCACATAGCAAGGCCTTGACTAACAACTCTATCTCTCCACAAGATCAAAGCACAATGCTGGCGAAACCAGTGGCTGATAGACACCATCGTCATTGTCTCTCAAGGTACATACCCCACCCGGGTGTTCAGAGGGTATGTCCATTTAAGACAATTCCTATCTTGGAATAACACATTCCCAAGGAATTTCCTCTTCAACTACTCTTACCTATTGGATGCCCTACCATATCTTCAAAGAGTATCAAAATCAATCGCATATGCTTACCCAATCCCCCATTCTTTCTTCACAATATGAAGACAAGAATGGTGTGTCTATCTTTCCTTCTCAACTAGGGAAGATATGCTTATTCCTATAAAAGGAATATACCCAAGCTCCCTCTTACCCAGGAACTTGTCCAAGATACCTCTTATCTAGTGACTTGTTACTAACAACAACTATTTGCTCTTTGGTGGAGATCGTGGTAATATCGGCTGCTTGTAGGGCTCCTCCTTTCGATGTCATGAACTTCATTTTCTTCATTATGGAGCCTTCATCTTCTAGAAT
Organism: Pinus tabuliformis; assembly: GCA_031772625.1. Classification (NCBI taxonomy): domain Eukaryota; kingdom Viridiplantae; phylum Streptophyta; class Pinopsida; order Pinales; family Pinaceae; genus Pinus; species Pinus tabuliformis. The sequence goes on along the minus strand of CM062812.1, from coordinate 616,252,421 downwards.
TTTCTTCGTAGGGCATCAACCATCCATCACTTTCCTTTCAATGAACCATAGTGTTGAACCAATAGTCATGTCATCCTTCTTTGCATCGGAAAGTGATCTTCCAGTCCACATCTGGATTTTCTTCACATAGCTACCTTTTCCAAGTCATGTTTCTTTCAGGATCTTCCATCCATTCTCATGAGTACTAGTTGTAGGTGACATCTACAACTTTCTTTTGGTAGCCCTGTTTCAACCCAACCAAATGTTGTTCAAAAATAAAAAATGAACATCAAATCAAAGTTACCTTTTATGATGGCCTTTCATCATGACATCTGCTTCTTGCAACATCAACATCCTGCATAAACACATCTCCAAGACTTTCAATGTCAAGGGTTTCCTTCCTTTACAGACTTTATCAAAGTCTTCATATTTTCTTTATGGAGATGTCATAGCTAATTCTTCTAGTGTTGATCACTTATCTTATCTTATGTGACTATAGTTGCATCTGTTGGCATTATGATTCAGGTGTTGTCCTTGATGGCAAACCCATTCAGGTGATAAATCAAGAAGGACGCAGGAAATATGTTCAGCAAGTGCGTCCCCGCAGGTATACCATACAGAACCCGCGTCCAGGGACGCCGGCCAGCTGTTCAGGAGGTGCGTCCGCCCAGTGCACACATTTCAAGGCAGAGAAAAGCACGTGGGGGTTTCTTGCGTGGTATCTAGCCGACGGTTTTGTGTTTCTATGGTGTCGGCTCGTGGTATTGTTCCATGTTTTGGGGAGAAGCTTGCCTATATAAAGCAAAGGAGTTCATTTGGATTAAGCATCATCTTGGTTGAATATCTTTTGGTGAGATCTAGTCCAGATCTATGAGGGCGAATCTTCTAATGGACTGTGATCTCTATGGCGCATGATCAGATCTGTGGATCTGAGTGTTTGGGTTGGTTCTGAAGTCCTCATATCTTTTATATCTGAAGGGACGCAGGTTCAGTGAAGGGCAAGTGCGCCGAGACGCAGTACAGTAAAGGCTCAGGGGCGTCTCTGAGGCAAAGGACGCGGTGCGACTGTGTTATTGGGTGCGTCTCTGAAGCAAAAGACGCGGCGCGATAGTGTTTCGGGGTGCGCCGGTCGCAGCAAGGCATAGAGGAACAGTGCGTCTGCACGCAGAACAGCGGAGGGTAGACTGCGTCCAGTCGCAGGCCACAGAAAGAAAATATGCGTCCCTGTCTTAAGATGATCTGTTGACTGTATATTTCTGTTCATAAAGTGTTCTGGGTTATTTCTGTAATTACTGATCTGATATCTGTAGTGGACTGTATCTGTTATATACTTGTTGATCATTTGATTCTTCATGAAAAGAAGTAGGGGGTTGTAGCTCCCTTCCAGGAGAAACTGAAAACGAGAGAGAGTTGTAGCTCTCTGCAGGTTGCAGCCTGCGTGCTGGTAAAGGACTGCACCAGTACAAAATCATTGTAAAAGAATTTCTTGAAAGAAGATAGAGACATATTGCAGCAGGTGGTTTTCTCCCGCATTGGGTTTCCACCTTACATCTTGTGTTCTTTGGTGTGACTGTCTATTTTCTTTATTCAAGCTCATTATTTTATGGTACTGATATGCAAGAATAATTCAAAAGATCAAATAAGGAAGATTTGGTAAATTGCTTAATAATACTGATTCACCCCCCCTCTCAGTATTATTTCCAACAATTGGTATCAGAGCAGGTCCTTCAGAAAAGCTTGATCGCTTGAAGGTAGATCGTTCATCATGAGCAACTACGAGAGAGAAGCATCAATCAGGCCACCAGTTTTTGATGGGACAAACTTCAATTATTGGAAGGTAAGAGTTACTGCATATCTTCAATCTCTTGGTACTGAAGTTTGGGACATTGTAGAAACAGGCTATGCTTTTCCTTCAGCTACTCCTACAGATCCAGCTGAGAAAAAGAAGTATGAAACAAATGCAAAAGCAGTCAGTACTCTATTAGGAAGTATATCCCAAACAGAATTCATGAAGGTAATGCACTTCAAATCAGCAAAAGAAATATGGGACAAAATGATCACAAGCTATGAAGGAGATGAACAGGTAAAACAAGCTAAACTTCAAACTCTCAGGATTCAATATGAGACTCTCAAGATGTATAATGATGAAAGTGTGGCTAATTATTTTCTTCGGGTAGATGAGATTGTTAATTGTATGAAAAATTTGGGTGAAGAAGTAAAGGAGTCCATAGTAGTTCAAAAGATTCTAAGATCATTATCCCCCAAGTTTGAATCCAAAGTATCTGCAATAGAAGAAAAAGAAAATCTCCGTGTTCTTACTATGTCTCAGCTACATGGAATTCTAACTGCTTATGAAATGAGAAAGGGAGGACCATCAGACAGAAGGGAGGCTGCTTTTAAAGCATCAGGCAAAGAAGATTACTATGAAGCAAGCCATGATCCAGAAGAAGAGGAAGAAGAATCAAATTTTGTCAGAAATCTTCAAAGAGGTTCTGGAAGGTTCAGAGGTAAGCTACCTTTCAAATGCTTTGCTTGTGGAAGAGTAGGTCATTATGCTGCAAAATGCTCTTATAAGGATAAAGGAAAGGAACCAGTTAGATGGAACAAGAAACAAAGCGCAAATAAGAAAAGCTACTACACCCATGAAGATAGTGATGGCTTATCAAACAGTGATGAAGATGAACAAGGTAATAAATATAGGTTGTTAATGGCATTTGAAGATGATGATTATGAGGATGCTGTAGATGTGGATAACCTTTATGATGAAATTACTAGACTCAAGAGATGCATAGAAGAAAAGAACATGATTATTGATACTCTACAATTCCAAATTGATGAAAAGGAAAAACATCTTGAAAAATTAGAAGGTGAAATTGTTGGTCTTAGAAAAGAAATTGAGAAAACAAAAACTATTAATCTCAAGTTTGTCAAAGGATCTGAAACTTTGGATGAGATTATCAGTGTGCAGCGGTCTCCACTAAATAAGACAGGTTTGGGCTATAATGGAGAAACTTCTCAAGCATCCACTTCAAAAAGTTATCTTGATGCAGCAAGAAGAAATGAGCAAGAGCACAAGGAAGATCATCAGGTAAAGCAGGGACAAATGTCAAACAGAAACTATCAGGGGCAATCCAGCTTAAGGGTGAACAAAAGCCACAACCAGCCACAGGTAAAATCTTCTCAATTTGGTTCAAGAATAGATGAAAATAGAAATTACAATCAGTTGGCTGGTAGATCCAATAATCGCAGAAGCTTCTTCAATGGACAATGCTTTTCTTGCCATAACTTTGGTCACAAAGCAGCTCAATGTGTTGCGTATAAAACAATCATGACTAGGGAAGCTCAAAAACAAAGAAGTATGACAGGGATTACAAAAAGGACCTATAACAACTTTTCAGCTCTTGAAAATGAAGTTGAATGTTCTATTTGCAATAATTTTGGACATAAAGACTTTGAATGCAGAAGCAGGTTTCCGGAAAGAAAGGTACAAGAGCAGAAAAAGGAACAAGCCTCAGGCACCAAAACATGGAGAATAAAGGAACCTCAAACAGAAAGATGTGGGATAGCATTTTATGCAGAAGGACAAGAAAATCTATGGTACATTGACAGTGGATGTTCGAAGCATATGACAGGTGATAAAGAAAAACTTGAGTCTTATTCTAATTTAGAAAAGGGAAAGAAAGTCTCTTTTGGAAATGATACTCCTGCAACTATAAAAGGAAAAGGTATTGCTCCTTTAAAAGAAGATGTTAAGGCTGGAAATGTTTTGTTTGTTGATGGATTGAAGCATAATCTACTAAGTGTCAGCTAGATGTGTGATCAAAGAACCGAGGTTATATTCAGATCAAATGGATGCCTTGTTCGTGATCTTGATACAGGTAAAACAGTTCTCAAAGGAAAAAGAACTCCAAATAATCTATACATATTTGATGAAGGACAACAACAATGCTATCTAAGCAAGGATGAAGAGCACTGGCTATGGCATCGAAGGTTGGGACATCTAAGCTTCTCACAAATAAGGAAAGCTTGCAAATATCAGGCAGTTCGCGATCTTCCAGATATCAAAATTCCTGACAACACCATATGCAGATCATGTCAGTTTGGAAAACAAACCAGAACTAACTTTCCAGAGAAAGAAGGATCAACCAGCATGCCTCTTGAGCTAGTACATACAGATGTATGTGGACCATTCAGAAAAAGAACACCTAGAGGAGAGGAATACTTGATATTATTTATTGACGATTTCTCCAGGTTTGTTTGGTTAGGACTTATGAAGCACAAAGATGAAGCATTCGAAAAATTCAAATCCTTCAAAGCCTTGGTTGAAAATGAATCAGGTCACAAAATTAAGTGCCTCAGATCTGACAGAGGTGGGGAATTTACTTCAAATGAATTTTTCGATTTCTGTGATGAACATGGGATAAGGAGAGAATTTTCTACAGCTAGAACTCCTCAGCAAAATGGAGTGGTTGAAAGAATGAACAGAACAATCCAGCAAATGGCTCGTGCTATGCTTGATGAATCAGGAACCCCTGCAACCTTCTGGGGTGAAGCTGCACATGCGGCGGTTATTATTCTCAACAAGACAAATGTCCGAGTGAACAGCACTCAAACTCCTCATGAGCTCTGGAGTGGTAAAACTCCTTCGGTAAAGCACTTCAAAATCTTTGGGAGCAAATGCTATATCAAGAATACTGAGGAGCAGCTTGGTAAACTTGATCCTAGAGCAGATGAAGGTATTCTTCTTGGCTACTCTCCACATAGCAAAGCATACAAATGCTACAATAAAAGACTTGGCAAAATTGTTGACAGCATTGATGTAGTGGTTGATGAGAAGGGATACATTCCTAGGCAAATACATCGTGAAGACATCGAAGAAGATGAAAGCCACCCTCAAAGACAGAATGATGAAGAAGAAGAACCGCAAGAAGAATCTCAAGAAGAACCTCACGAAGAAGCAGAAGAACGAACAAGAATAGAAGAAAAGACTCCATCCAGATATGTTCAAAAGAACCATCCAGAATCTCAGATCATGGGACAGAAAGAAGCAGGTGTACAAACTAGAAGAACAGTTGCAGAAGCTTCAAGTTATTTGGCATTACTCTCCTCTACTGAACCACAAAATGTGAAAGAGGCATGCAAAGATGAATGTTGGGTGAAAGCAATGGATGAAGAACTTGAGCAAATCGAAAAGAACAACACTTGGGAGCTGGTTCCTAGACCAAAGGATAAGAATGTTATCGGAACAAAATGGGTCTTCAAAAATAAATTGAATGAAAATGGAGAAGTAATTAGAAACAAAGCCAGACTTGTTTGTAAAGGATATGCACAGCAAGAAGGAATAGACTTTGAAGAAACTTTTGCTCCTGTTGCAAGACTTGAGGCCATCCGAATGTTCCTTGCTCTCTCAAGTTCTCAGAATTTCAAAGTATTTCAAATGGACGTAAAATCAGCCTTTCTGAATGGAGACTTGGAAGAAGAAGTGTACATTGAACAGCCAGATGGGTTCATTCTTGGAAATGATCCAAATCTTGTATGCCGATTGAAAAAGGCTCTCTATGGTCTCAAACAAGCCCCAAGGGCTTGGTACTACCGGTTGGACAAATATCTTCATCAACAAGGTTTTTCAAAAGGTTCAGCAGATAGCAATCTATATATAAAAATTGAAAATGACAAATTGCTAATACTTGTTGTGTATGTAGATGACATTATTTTTGGCAGCAATGAAGAAGCTATGAGTCAAAGCTTTGCCTCAGTCATGCAGAAAGAATTTGAAATGTCCTTGCTAGGAGAACTGACATACTTTCTTGGTTTGCAAATCCAACAAAAGGAAGGAGGAATCCTTTTATCTCAAACCAAGTATCTCAAGCAGATTTTGAAGAAATATGGCATGGAAGATGCAAAACCAGTATGTACACCCATGGTCACAGGATGCAGTCTCAGTGCAAATGATGAATCTGCAGCAGTACATCAACCAACCTACAGATCTATGATTGGAAGTTTACTATATTTAACAGGTACCCGACCAGACATCATGCATGCAGTTGGAATAGTTGGAAGATTTCAGGCAAATCCGAAGGAGACTCATCTTCAAGCAGTGAAGAGAATTTTCAAATATCTTCAAGGGACTCAAAATTATGGCTTATGGTATCCTAGAAATACAGATCTTACTCTTCATGCCTATACAGATGCAGATTGGGCCGGAAGCGTGGATGACAGGAAAAGCACAAGTGGTGGTGCGTTCTTTATGGGTCCCAGACTGGTCTCTTGGTTCAGCAAGAAACAGAGTTCAATTGCCTTGTCTACAGCTGAAGCAGAATATGTTGCTGCTGCATCTTGTTGCACCCAACTCCTTTGGATGATGCAGACTTTGCAGGATTATCAAATCACTTGTACACCTCCAATCTCTATCTTATGTGACAACACAAGTGCAATCAACATCTCAAAGAATCCGGTTATGCATTCAAAAACCAAGCACATACCAATCAAGTACCATTTTCTCCGGGAACAAGTACTTGAACAGAAGGTCAAGTTGGAGTATGTTCCTTCTAAGGAACAAGTTGCTGATATTTTCACCAAACCATTGCCCAGGGACACTTTTGAATACCTCAGGCAAAAGCTGGGGGTTGTTGATGCATCATCTTACTGTTGATCATCTTCCTATTGGTGGTATAGGCTCAGGGGGAGCACATAATGCATTGTTGGCATTATGGAGAAGGAGATCTTGGAAATAGCTGCAATATGTCTCTATCTCCTTCATGATGGATTTCTGGTTACAGATCTGGAGATGCATGAGCATAGGGGGAGCATACCCTTTGCTCTTGATGTCAAAGGGGGAGAATAAAGCTGAAGATTATGTGGTTGCCATCAAGTCCAAAGGGGGAGATTGTTGGCATTATGATTCAGGTGTTGTCCTTGATGGCAAACCCATTCAGGTGATAAATCAAGAAGGACGCAGGAAATATGTTCAGCAAGTGCGTCCCCGCAGGTATACCATACAGAACCCGCGTCCAGGGACGCCGGCCAGCCGTTCAGGAGGTGCGTCCGCCCAGTGCACACATTTCAAGGCAGAGAAAAGCACGTGGGGGTTTCTTGCGTGGTATCTAGCCGACGGTTTTGTGTTTCTATGGTGTCGGCTCGTGGTATTGTTCCATGTTTTGGGGAGAAGCTTGCCTATATAAAGCAAAGGAGTTCATTTGGATTAAGCATCATCTTGGTTGAATATATTTTGGTGAGATCTAGTCCAGATCTATGAGGGCGAATCTTCTAATGGACTGTGATCTCTATGGCGCATGATCAGATCTGTGGATCTGAGTGTTTGGGTTGGTTCTGAAGTCCTCATATCTTTTATATCTGAAGGGACGCAGGTTCAGTGAAGGGCAAGTGCGCCGAGACGCAGTACAGTAAAGGCTCAGGGGCGTCTCTGAGGCAAAGGACGCGGTGCGACTGTGTTATTGGGTGCGTCTCTGAAGCAAAAGACGCGGCGCGATAGTGTTTCGGGGTGCGCCGGTCGCAGCAAGGCATAGAGGAACAGTGCGTCTGCACGCAGAACAGCGGAGGGTAGACTGCGTCCAGTCGCAGGCCACAGAAAGAAAATATGCGTCCCTGTCTTAAGATGATCTGTTGACTGTATATTTCTGTTCATAAAGTGTTCTGGGTTATTTCTGTAATTACTGATCTGATATCTGTAGTGGACTGTATCTGTTATATACTTGTTGATCATTTGATTCTTCATGAAAAGAAGTAGGGGGTTGTAGCTCCCTTCCAGGAGAAACTGAAAACGAGAGAGAGTTGTAGCTCTCTGCAGGTTGCAGCCTGCGTGCTGGTAAAGGACTGCACCAGTACAAAATCATTGTAAAAGAATTTCTTGAAAGAAGATAGAGACATATTGCAGCAGGTGGTTTTCTCCCGCATTGGGTTTCCACCTTACATCTTGTGTTCTTTGGTGTGACTGTCTATTTTCTTTATTCAAGCTCATTATTTTATGGTACTGATATGCAAGAATAATTCAAAAGATCAAATAAGGAAGATTTGGTAAATTGCTTAATAATACTGATTCACCCCCCCTCTCAGTATTATTTCCAACAGCATCCTTCACAATTTCTTCTTCCTTTCTTCACATATTGCTCCCCAGGAACTTCTATACATATTTCCTTCATTTTTGTCAACCACCTCATATTTCGTATGAGGTCATATTATGTTGATGTCATCTTATCAATATGTGAACTAGTTCAATACATATGCCTTCATGCATCTTTCCAAAGGAAGAGATCCTTCTTCTTTGATCATGCTCATAAGATAGAGCATTCACCCAAGCTATTTGCAACTATATGATGACATGACTTAATCTATCAAATATATACATACCTCTTTTCTCCCTTTGGTCATCTAGACTTCCTTCGGTAGCTTCCTTTCCTTGCTTGAAAGTACTCCAACCATCTCGACATGCTACACTCCTTTGTAATCATACTATCATCCTTCTAGACAATGGGTCCCACACAAGGTGGAATTCTTAGCAAGACACTTGCTTCTTCCAAGAAGAGGTGAAGCTTCTAATGAAGATTCCAATGGAGGATCTTGATTATTCTCATCTTGCAAATGCTCCTTCCTAATGATGATGGTGTATGATGATTTCTTTCTATCTTCTATCATGCTAGATGAATTTCTTCTGACCATATATACTACTTATTTTGGTTGTCTTTTCATGCTTTCAATGAGGATATCATGAGCTATTTCCTTTCCATCATAATGACTGCTACAACCATGTAGAGTTCTACTTCAGCTATCCTTTCAAGCTTCTATGATGATGATATGAGCTCTTTTTTGCTTCAATTGTATGCTTCTACTATGATACCATCTTCTAATATGATGCATCCTATCAATGCTTCCTACCATGATAGCTATCTTTTACAAAACTGAAAAGAACTAAGTGAAGGAGATTATCTCAGTCATAGTAGAGATTTTTCACTTCCTCCTTTGATTTCCTCTTTTTAGGTTCTTTCACTTCTTCGGTGATATGGGCTTCAATCCTTTCTTTCCTTTTCTTTTTGTCCTTCTTGAGTTTAGGACAATCTCTCTTGAAATGCCCATATTCCTGACATCCATAGCATTGGATCTTTGACATATCGATCTTTTTCTTTTTCTAAGGACCAAACTTCCCAAACTTTCCTTTTCTCCTAGCCATGGTAGCAAATGCTTGAACTTGTTCATTTGATCCTACATCGCTTTTTGCCTTCAACCTGGTTTCTTCAATCTTACATAGTGACCAGAGTTCACTAAATGGGGTGGCTTCCTTTTTTACATAGATACTTGATGCAAAGTTGCCCCATTCATCAGCTAGTGCATTGAGCACATCGGTGGTCATTTCTTTATCAGACATTATTTCCCCCAACTCTTGTAGTTGGTCTCTTATTTGTGACACCCTCATAAGATATGAGGCTATCCCTTCTTCCCTTAATACCTTCATCTTATATAGATTGGTTCTCAAAGATATCACTTCTCTTGCAGTGCTTACAGAGAACAATTCTACTAGCTTATCATAGATTTCTTTTGAATCTTCCAACTTTGCTACATAAGGGACGAGGGAATCCTTGATTGATTTTATAAGGATTCTTTGAGTCCTTATTTCTCCTTTCATATATTTTGCTAGAGCTTGCGCTTCTTCTTTTGGTGGTTTGATGATTGAACCCTTAACATGTCCAATGACTTCATTTTCTATGAGGATCAAATCTGTCCTCTTCTTCCATGCAAGGAAATTTGATGACCCAACCAATTTATTTCTCTCCTTGCATAATGAAGTCATTTTGATAGTAGATTCAAACATAGATATAAAGGTACTTGTCAAGTGAAGATGCTTCTTTGATGATGATATCTTCAACTTGATGCCTTCTTTTGATTTTGATGATAGTTGATGATGATAACTTCCTTGAAGATGACAATACTTCTTAGAGATGTCTTTCTTCAAATATGCTTGAGATGTGATCCTTGCTTCAGTGAGAGGGAGATCACCTTGATGTCTTTGTTGATGATGACAACACTTCTTGCTTCCTTAGAATGTGGAGACTTCAAGATGCTTATGTGTAGCTCTCTTTGAAGGTAGGGTCCTGTTTGAAAATCGGAAAGGCGGAAAGATTTTCTTCTGTTGATAATTATTTGTGATATCTTTTTGTTCTTATTAACTTTCATATGTTGTTCTTTTATCTTTGTTTCATCAAACAATCATGAAAAACAAAACACAAAGATCAACAACACCAGATATAGGCACTCAACCAGGGCTAAAACCACTCTAAATGGGAAAACCCAATCAAACTCTTCCACTAGTAAATCAAATTGAGATAGACCAAGACCTTAGACCCAAAAGACCTTCCTCTTCCACCAAGTCAGCCTTCCAATATGATTCAACAAACTTCAGTAGTCTCTTCTTGTCCAGTAGCTACAACCTAGCAACAACCCAAAACTTTGACCCCCAACAACTTCAGAATTTCGGCCCAGTAACAACTTAGAAATTTGACCCCAACAACTTCAGAATCTTGGCCCAGTAACAATCCAGAAACTTCGCCCGTGTGAGAGATAGATTGACCAAGAACTCGACTTTGGTCTTCCAACTTCTTCAATCCTTCTCCAACAACTTCGCTATCTTTTTCTGCCTCCAACAATTGCAGATCGAACTTGTTGAGTGAGTGCCATCCAAATGAGTCGAATTGCTGCCCTTATATAGTGTTTGTGTGAGGTCGAATTCCCTTGATGGGGATGACCTGTCCTTCTTGATGCAGACTTGGTGGAGGAGGCCTAATTGACCTATTTTACGTTAAAATAAATTTCTTTCTTGACAAATGAAGCCCAAGAAGGGCCTACTACATTATGACATGGACAAGGATACTTGACATAAACCATAGAAGCCTACAATGAAGGCTTTGACCTATAAACAATTGACCCAAGCATGAAACCCATGCTTAAATAAGTCAATTTCTATAATAATATTTTTTTCTTTCTTTCTTTTGGTAAATACATTACATCATGACTGAAATACAATTATGAAGACCGACACTAGTTACATTCTTCAACACTCCCTCTTAACTAGGGAGGTATTCATAATTACATATATATAAAGGTACATGGAAGATCTCAAAATGATATGCTCTATGAAGAGTCACAACACACGCAGTGCTATAGATTAGATACCTGACCAGGGTACTCTAATCGGGTGGGACTAAGATGGACTCAAGCTTTAGCCACTATAGGTACCATTAGACTTTTAAGCTCTACCACCAACCCAAGGATCTAGGTGCGTATCCAAGGTCGGAGCTCCATGACCAATGCCACCCTCCCTACTTCGGGATCTAGACATCAACACATAGGTCGACCAAATGTCCTCCCAAGCATCTTGCCATAAGATGCTTCATCTCTCCTAATCAACTAAATCAGATATATCCATCAATTTGAGCATGCTTCCAAAATGTTCTGCCTTCTTCTGGAGAGATTTACCTGTACAGACACAACCCCAATTATTAATAAACTTTCAAATACATATATACAAGTAAACACAAACCTTCGGGGTCCTCAATCATTCGAAAGCTGCTTATATCATTATCAAGTTATCCAAATACATCTTGTCGGAAGCTTTCTTCTTTCACTTCTCCAGCAACATCAAATATAGCCTCAGTACTTCTCAAGTCTTTTGTTTACAACTCCATGAATCATGAACATTTATCTGTAGTACTTTCATTCATTTGGTTTCATTCTTACTTCAAGGTATTTACTGTCATAATATGCCCTCCCTCTCAACTAGGGAGATATACCCTTTCTTCTATCCAGGCTCCCTCTCAACTTAGGGAGATCAACAACTTCATAATATCGAAGAAACTTCATTCTTTCAAGGCTTTATTTCTTTCTTATGGCATCAAGGTCATCTTGATCATCATCATTCTTATAGCTTCCTTCATGCTTACCAATATTATCAAGTCATCTTCACTTACAAACATCTTCAACATCTTGAAGATTATGTACCTGCAAAACTTTAATAGCAAGTACAACCAAAAACAAATATACAGAAGCATGAAGTTAACTGTCATTACAATGGAAACATCAACTCATTCATGCTTTTAGACATCAAATACCTAAACCTAGTTAGGTTCATAATCAACAAGAGACACATCTTTTTATATACTAGACTTCAACTTCTTACTAGGGTTTTGTCATAAACCCTAGACTCCATCTTCGAGACATAAAGCCTTAGATATCAACAATTCAATAACAATCCAATCATAGTACTATACATCTAAGGTTTCAACAATATACTTTTAGAATTGCATGTCAGACTCTACTAGGGTTTGTTGCAAACCCCTAGATTTTATCATCAAAGCTAAATCATATCACTAATCGAAAACGATATCGTCAAGCCCTAGAATATTAATCTCTACTAGGGTTTTGTTACAAACCCTAGATTTTACAAACTAAAACATGAGCTTCAACAATTAAGTTAGCATACTTGCATATACATATCTAGGATGCATTTCACATCAATATCTACTAGGTAAACCCAAGACACAAACATCAATACATCAAAGTTAGATATACAACAATTTTATTTAGACTAGGGTTTTGATCATACAAATGAATATACACCTAGGGTTTCATTCCTAGGATCTTACTATAAAGGTTTTGTTCACGAACCCTAAATCACCAAACCCTAAAAATCTAGGGTTTTTATCATAGCATTTTCAAAACCCTAAACTTCAAAAGAATAGGATTTCTAGACTTTATCAACAACCCCTAAGTAGATTAGGGTTTCATTAATCAACATTGACATACCCTTAGCAATAAGAGGCTAGGGTTTTACAATGAACCCTAAGGGTTAGGGTTTCACAAGAATGATCAAATGATAAAATAATGAGGGTAGATTTAATCTAATGATTAATCATCCTAACAAGAATCTTTGTGATTCAAAACCCTAGACATAACAAAGACAAATATGTAAAGCAAATTTCAAAAAGAGAATGAACATACCTTTTCTATGAAGAGAACCTTGTAACAAAATTTGTAGTTTAAGACATACCTTGAATAAAGGCTTCCGTTGCAGCATAACTTCTTCCAAGTTTCAGGCCTCCTCCATTACCTTTGTGTATTTTGCAATCTTTCCTACCAAGGAAAATATAAAAGTTTATTAGCATATAATACAAACAAATCTTGATATGAGAGGGAAATCAAACATAAAAGAAGAAACAAGGAACAAGATACTTATGTTTTGGTAAAATGGTGAAGGCACCCTCTAAATCCAATCTTTTTGAGGGATACCTACAACTTATCAAAATAATTCAAAAGTGTTCTAACAAGATATATTAGACCTACAAACTCTAGAAATCAAAACATAGAAGAAAACATTGCAAAACTTAAGATAGAAGGATATGCAACAAATAGTATTCCCTAAGAGTCTCTGGCAAATAGATCTTTGATTTCAAATTCTTCAGTCTTGTTTCTCTTAGGTGGAGCTTTATCTTAATTTTGGTTAACAATGGTATGTTCTATGCTTTGCACAATTATTCCAATGTCCTTTAGCAGCCCAATGACAATTCCCAATTTAGTTTTCCAATAGCAATCACTTTAACCATAAATCACATTGACAGTAATTGTAGATAGAACATGAACAATAAAAAATGCAGAAGACAAGCCAAGACAAGAGGACAACAGATTTGGCGGATGCCAAGGAAAAACCCCAAGATGGGGAAAACCCTTTGACCAATTCTTCGTATTATTATATCAAATGTTCAATAGAGAGAGAGAGAGTACAAAAAGTCGAAATTGACTTGCCAAATCAAAGTCAAAACAACCCTGTCAAATTTGTAGCGAACATTAATCAAATCCTTCCCTAACCAGAAAGTCAATAGTGGTCAATGCAACAACAAAATAGTCCACTTGGAGCTCGGTCGAAGGCAGTCAAACTTAGCCTTCTAAAGTGGTCAAAGTCAACCCAAAATAGTCACAAAATTAGTGGTCAAACTTGGTCAAACTCTGTGGTCAGGGCTGCTATCAGCCTTGCGATTGGTCTGTGGTCAAAGTCAAAAGAATGCCTCGGTTCTTGTGCCAATAGATGCGGCCTGCCACAAACAAAATTTTGGCACAAAAACTACGGTCAAAGGAGGTCAGATCACCCCTGGTCAAACTTGCAACAGTCTTTGAAATTTTGGCCCTGTAATTTGTCTTGCAATTTGTCCTTCTGCTACCACATATGTGAGGAAGAGAGATGCCCAATAAGTTGTACGAACCAATCAGATGAGGAGAGAGAAGAGTGTGTGAGATGAGATGATGTCAAATGAGTTTTGAGGTCTGTTATATTTATACAACTCGTTGAGGGTCAAGAGACACGTCCATTGGGCTTCATGAGCCTACATGATGATGTGGTCGACCTTGTGAATCTACATGTGTGGGCATAAATTCAAAAACACATTTCTGCTTGTCCAAATTTGATGATCTTTAGGTCGATTTTGGTCCTCTTGAAAAGAGGAATTCAATGCAATCATCATCTCCATCAAATGCGCTGTCCAAAGTGGAATTTGGCCCTAGTTTCCAATTTTAACACTCCCTCTCAACTAGGGAGAATTCCACCTGCCAATCCAACCATCATCATCGATCATCTTGGCATCTTGTCATCATGTACCATCTTTGTATCTCATCTCTGCTTTGCTGAACACTGATATAGATAATGAAGAAGAATCGATCAAAAGTGAGTCACAAGACCTTACCACTCTCCACTGACAAAAGTCAGTCCAGGGGAAGAACCTCAATTAGTCTTGATCCCAGATCAAGTTGTTGAACACCATACATCCTAGACATAGGGAGTATGACAGTACACGATGCATCCATTTGTAGTGCTATGGTCCCTATCCTCTTTTCCCAACTCATTGGCCAGATGAGAGGTACTTCCCATGAGTCTCATACTACATGGGTAGGATGTATATTGGGGCACCCACAGGAGAAGTTGAACCACACATCTTTCTCATATGCCATAGGAGAAGGTGAACCACTCATCCTATGCATATATCATCAATCGTAGGGGAAGGTGAACCACTCACCCTACACACATGTCATCAATCGTAGGGGAAGGTGAACCACTCACCCTACAAACATGTCAACCATCATGGGGTATCATAGGGGAAGGTGAATCACTGACATTGTACACAACTCACTTATAGGGGAAGGTGAATCACTCGCCCTATGGTCACTCATAGCTCCAAGAAGTACCCCAAGCCCCCAGGAGCTCCCAGAGCTCAATGTCCAACTCAAGCAAGACCCTCATGGGAGGGTTCTTCCACGACTCCAAGTATCTCTCGGAAGGCTAAGAATTTGACCTTCCCTAAGTGCTTCATGAGGATGTTTGCAACCCACTCATCAGTCCTGATGTGTTGGAGCCTTATTGCTCCCTGTTGTACCATATCCTGTATAAAGTGGTACTTGATATCAATGTGCTTGGAGTGGTCGTGGAATACGGGATTCTCTGAAAGGTAAATCCCACTCTGGTTTTTGCAATAGATCATGGTGGTATCCAACACGTGCTCAAATAGCTCACTAAAGATCTTCCTCGACCAAACAACTTCACAACAGGCCATACTAGCTGCAATGTATTCGGCCTTAGTGGTGCTTAAAGAAACCAATTTCTGTTACCTTCTCATCCAAGAAATCGAAGCAGATCCCAATGAGAAGCAACACCTTGACGTGCTCTTTCTATCTACCACACTGCTAGCCCAATCAACATCAATATATCCATGTAGCCTCAAATTCCCGATAGTGTATCTCAGCCCATAGTTGATTGTGCCACAGAGATATCTTAAGAGATTCTTAGCAACAATCCAATGTATGTGATGAGGCTCAACCATAAATTGACTCAACATATTCACAACGAAGCATATGTCTGGTCGGGAGTTTACCAAGAACATCAGGCCCCCCACAAGTTATCTATATTTAAAAGGGTTTGCCAATTCGGGCCCAACAACACTTCCACATAGCTTCTTGAAGTTGAGTTCCATTGGAGTAGACACAAACTTGCAATCCACCATCCCACATCTCTCTAGCAACTTCACAATGTATTTTCCTTGAGAAAGGAAAATCTCACCTGGCTTTTGCCAGACCTCTAGGCCTAGGAAGTAATGCATCAAACCTAGGTCCTTCATCTCGAACTTGGAAGTCAACTCCCTCTTGCATTGATAAATGAGAGGGTCGACACCTGTCAGAAAGAGATCATCAACATAAGGGACCAAAATGAGAGGCATGTCCTTTTCAACCTTGAAGTATAGGTTAGGATCAACATAACTCCTTGTAAATCCCAACTTCATAAGATAGCTATCAATCCTCTCATACCAAGCCCTAAGGGCTTGCTTCAACCCATAGAGGGCTTTCTTCAACCTGCATACATGTGTCCTTCGATCTTGAACTTCAAACCCCTGAGGTTGTTCCAAGTAGACTTCCTCCTTAAGCGAGCCATGCAAGAAAGAAGTCTTAACGTCCATTTGATGTAAGCTCCATATATGAGTGGTTACGAGAGCAATAACAAATCGGATAGTGGTATATCGGGTAACCGGTGCAAATATCTCGTCATAGTCCACTCCTTCCTTTTGAGAGAAGCCACGAGCTACAAACCTGGCCTTGTATTTTTCAGCACTTAGATCAACTCCATGTTTAATTTTGTAAAGCCATTTTGAGATGACTACAGTCTTGTCCTTGGGTCTAGGCACCACGTCCTAAACATCATTCTTCATGATTGATTCATATTCCTCATTCATCCCATCCTTCCATACTTGGTGCTTTACGACTTCTTCGAACATGCATGGTTCAACTTGAACAATAATACTCATAGCAACCAAGTACCCTGATACCTGTTCGGTTTCTTACTTTCACGAAATGTCCTTCTTGGAGCAATATGTTTTTCAACATCTTCAAGAGTATCTTTGAGCCATATAGGTATTTTCCTTGATGTAGAGGGATCACTAGGAGGTGGATCAATAGGATCCATCGGGCCTTCAACATAGGGCATAGGCTCATCCGTCGGAGGTTCATCTTGTTTTTCCGCAACATCTTCATTGTCCTTCCTTTGGATAGGGAGATATTTGGCTTTCCCAAAGGCATTATCTTCATCAAAGATGACATCACGACTTACTTCCACATCTCTTTGATCAGGCACATAGATTCTATATGCCTTTGAATTTTCATGGTAGCCAACAAATATACTTTTCTTCCTAGATGCTTCCAACTTATGCCTGTTCTCTTTAGGCACATGAAAATGGACAACCAAATATTCTAAAATGAGAAACATCAGGTTTCTTACCAGTGAAGACCTCTTCGGGTGTCTTGAAATCCAATGCTTGATGCGGACTCCTATTTTGAACATACACAATAGTGTTGGTAGCTTCTCCCCATAAGAACTTCAGTAGACCTTGATCATGGAGCATGGCACGGGTGGCTTCCATGATTGTTCGATTCTTCCTTTCAACAACTCCATTTTGCTCAGGAGTGTATGGAATAGTTGATTCCCTCTTAATGCCAGCCTCTCTGCAAAAGTCATTGAATTCATTTGATTCATATTCGATTCCATTGTCAGTCCTCAATATTTTGCTCTTCTTCCCTGTTTGATTTTCCACTAATGCTTTGAAAGAACGGAACCATTTAAACACTTCATCCTTTTTCTTTAAGAAATAGATCCATGTTTTGCATGAGAAGTCATCCACAAAGATTGCATAATATAAGTATCCTCCCAACGATGTTACATGTAACATACCAGATAGGTCAGAATGGACCAATTGATGAATATCGGTAGTCTTGCTTTCACTAGAAGGGAATAGTCCCTTTTTATGTTTAACAGCTGCACAACCCTGACAAACTCTTGCATGGTTCATATTGGACTCAAACATACCTATGACCATCTTCCTTACCTGTAAGGCTTTGTAATGTAAGTGGGCACCTCCGGTGCCATAGCTCAGATTGAAGAGAAGTATCGCTCGCCAAATCTCCCAAAGGACTTCCTCCAACTTGATAGAGACCATCAACCCTAAATCCAAGAGTAAATGTATCTTTAGGGTTTCTTTGCCAAATACGTACCTTTCCATCAATGAATGCTACCTTGAAGCCTTTATCTTCCATTGCAGAATTAGACACCAGGTTCTTCTTCAAATCGGGCACATACAATACTTCTTGTAGATGAATGGTTTGACCTTGATTCAAGTGAAGAGTGACAATAGCTACTCCTTTCACGAGGTAGGTAGCATTATCTCCAAGTATGATCTTCAAATTAGTCTTCTTTTCAACCAAATTTGAGAGGGCCTCCTTGTACCTAGTGAAGTGCCTTGAGGCTCCACTATTAATCAACCAATGATCCAAAGTATCTGGAGGAGAGGTAGTAGATAGAGCAGAAATAAGATAAAACTCATCTTGTTTTTTTACAACATTACTTTTATCATACTTGGCATTTCTTGTCCTTTTGGGAGGTCGACCATTTCCATTTCGAGTAGCCAGAGCATTTGTCTTTCCTTTGTTGTTGAACCTGTTGTTCCTTTGATGGCCATTGCCTTTGAAATTGTTGTGGTTGTTGTTGTAATCATCCCTTGGAGAATTCTTCTTGTGAGGACATCCTCTAGCATAGTCGCCTAACCTGTTACAATTGTAGCACCTTTCTTTTTTTCCTTTTTTGATTCCCTTCTTGGATCCTTGACCCTGTCTTCTTGGACCAACATTATTCTTCCTCTTTGCATGAGTGGAGAAAGCAGTAGGTTCATTTCCATTTGAGGGCTTGTCTCTCTCCATCATCCTAGTCTCCTCTTGAGTGCATCTAGCCAATAATTCATCGAAACCAGATATCCTATCATTGTTGAGAATGGTGGTGTTAAACACATCCCATGATCTTGAAATCCCTCCAAGTGCAATGAGAGTGAGCTCCCTATCAATAATAACTTCTCCAATAGATAGTAGGTCTTTCTTGATTTGAGTTATTCTCATGAAGTAGGATTGGATAGACTCCCCTTTATCCATCTTGATATCATTCAACTTGTTTTTGAGAAAGGGATTTGATTTGCATTGTTCACTTTGAACATCCCAACCAACTTATCATATATCTCCTTAGAAGTTCCCAAATTAGAAATATAGGCAACCAAATGCTTTTGAATAGAGTCAATCAAAATTTTCTTTGCTTTGACCTCACCTTTTCTATACTTCATCTTAGCAGCAGCTGGTGCATTTGAAGGAGGCTATACCACTTTTCCCTGCACATAAACCAACACTTCATGCTCTTCCAAAGTCAGATCCAAAGTTATCTTCCATGCATGATAGTCATATTTGTCATTGAGCTTGTCCTCGGTCTTGAAGTAAGATGTAGAGGCCATGGAGCCTTGTCTAATATTCTTTGTCCAACATATTTCTCTTAGTGATTGCTTTTCTCTCTCTTGCTTGGGCTTTGAAACCATGTTAATTTTAGCTAACAATGGTATGTTCTATGCTTTGCACAATTACTTTAATGTCCTTTAGCAACCCAATGACAATTTCCAATTTAGTTTTCCAATAGAAATCACGTTAACCATAAATCACATTGACAGTATTTGTAGATGGAACATGAACAATACAAAATGCAGAAGACAAGCCAAGACAAGAGGACACCAGATTTGGCGGATGCCAGGGAAAAACCCCAAGATGGGGAAAACCCTTTGATCAATTCTTATCATTATGTCAAATGTTCAACAGAGAGAGAGAGTACAAAAATTCAAAATTGACTTGCCAAAAAAAAGTCAAAACAACCCTATCAGAGCTGCAGTCAACAACAGTCACAACCTGCCCTAACTAGAAAGTCAATAGGGGTCAACGCAACAACAAAACCATCCACTTGGAGCTTGGTCAAAGGTAGACAAACTCGACCTTTTTAAGTGGTCAAAGTCAACCCAAAACAGTCACAAATGAACGGTTAAACTTGGTCAAACTTTGTGCTCAACTCTGCGGTTAGGTCTGCAATCAACCCTGTGATTGGTCTACCGTCAAAGGCAACAGAATTCCTCGGTTCTTGTGCCAATAGATGCGGCTTGCCAAAAATGAAAATTTGGCACAAAAACTGCAGTCAAAGGAGGTTAGATCACCCCTGGTCAACCTTGGTCAAACCTGCAACAATCTTTGAAATTTCGGCCATGTAATTCGTTCTGCAATTCGTCCTTTTGTTGCCACATATGTGAGGAAGAGAGATGCCCAATAAGCTATACAAACCAATCAGATGAGGAGAGAGAAGAATGCGTGAGATGAGATGATGCCAAATGAGGTTTGAGGTCTCTTATATTTATACAAATTGTTGCGGATCAAGAGACATGTCCATTGGGTTTCATGAGCCTACATGATGATGTGGCTGACCTTGTGAATTTACACGTGTGGGCATAAATTTGAAAACACATTTCTGCTTGTCCAAATTTGATGATCTTTAGGTCTATTTTGGTCTCTCGAAAAGATGAATTCAATGCAATCATCATCTCCATCAAATGGGCTGTCCAAAGTGGATTTTGGCCCTAGTTGCCAATTTTAACACTTCATCAACAACATTCGCATGTTCTCTTTCTCTCTTCTCTCTTCTTATTCCTTGGATCTTCAGGACATTGATTTTTGTAGTGACCCATCTTATGACAGTTGTAGCATTCAATCTTGGATAGGTCAACTTTCTTCTTTGGTCCTTTGAACTTCTTGAAGGTTCCCTTCTTGTGATGAGCAAAATAGGCATTAGAGGTGTTTTCTTCTTCATCCTCCTTGTTGTTTACTAATGATATTCAGGCTTCTTCTTGACTGCATGCATTCCACATTTGTTCGAATGTTGGAGTATCCTTCCAACTGCTAATTCTTGATGCAAAAGCACTCCAAGATTTTGGTAGTCCTAGAAGAGCAACAATTACGAGCTCCTTTTCTGGTACAACTTCATCTATTGCTTGGAGTTCATCTCTTATTCTAGATATCCTTACAAAGTATGATGATATAGTATCGTCTCTTGTCATCCTTATTGTCCTTAGTTCATTCTTGAGGCTTGCTATTTGACCAATGTTCTTGATGGTGAATAATTTGGAGAGAGCCTCATACATTGCTTTAGCATATTCTATATTAGATATGTAAGGGATGAGATTGTCCTTCACTCCATCTACAATTAAGTTCATGGCCAAGATATCAATTTCTTTGTATTTTTCTTTTCCTGCTTCATCTGCCGGTTCCTTGATTTTTCCTTGAACAAAATTCAATACTTTATCTCTTTTCCAGAATAAGATCCATTCTCTTCTTACATGCCCTGTAGTTGGAGGCTCCTTGTTTTCGGACTTCATTGAGTTTGTCATATTGCTACCTTCTACTCTTTGTGACCTTTCTTGAAACCGTTTTTCTTCTCTTTTCAATAGATCTTTAGTTTGCCTTTTTCTTTTTTCTTCACCTTAGCTCTGATACCATGTTGGCAAATCGGAAAGGTAGAAAGATTTTCTTATGTTGATAATTACTTGTGATATCTTTGTATTCTTATTAATTTTCATATGTTCTTCTTTTATCTTTGTTTCATCAAGCAATCATGAAAAACAAAACACAAAGATCAATGACACCAAATGTAGGCACTTAGCCAGGGCTAAAACCTCTCTATAGGGGAAAACCTAGTCAAACTCTTCCACTAGTAAATCAAATTGAGATAGACCAAGACCTTAGACCCAAAAGACCTTCCTCCTCCACCAAGTCAACCTTTCAATATGATTCAACTAACTTTAGTAGTCTCTTCTTGTCCAACAACTACATCCCAAAAACGACCCAGAACTTTGACCCCCAACGACTTCAGAATTTAGGCCTTGTAACAACATAGAAACTCGATCCCAACAACTTCAAATTTTTGGCCCATTAACTATCTAGAAACTTTGCACATGTGAGAGATAGATTGCCCAAGAACTTGACTTTGGTCTCCCAGCTTCAATCCTTCTCCGACAACTTCGCTATCTTTTTCTGCCTCCAACAACTATAGATCGAACTTGTTGAGTGAGTGTCATCCAAATGAGTCGAATTGCTACCTTTATATAGTGTTTGTGTGAGGTCAAACTCCCTTGATGAGGCCAACTTGTCCTTCTTGAGACTGGCTTGGTGGAGGGGGCCTAATTGACCTATTTTACATTAAAATAAATTTCTTTCTTGACAAATGAAGCCCAAGAAGGTTCTATTACATTATGACATGGACAAGGATATTGGACATAAACCCTAGAAGCCTACAATGGAGGCTTGACCTATAAATAATTGTCCCAAGCGTGAAACCCAGGCTTTAATAAGTCAATTTATATAATAATAAAATTTCTTTTTCTTTCTTTTGACAAATACATTACATCATGACTCAAATACAATTATGAAGACTGACACTAGTTACATTCTTCAACAGGTCCTTGAAAGTAGAGTCTTTGTGATCTTCTTCTTGTTATTGCTTCTAGATGGTGTGATCCTTGTGATGAGATGGGTAGTCTCCCTTGATGCTCCTTAGTTTTCTTGGCCCTTATGTATCCCTTCTTGATGGTTCGATGTCCTCTTTGATGTCTTGACCTTTCTTGATATTCCTTTTGATGGTCCTTCTACAAGCTGCCTTTCCTTGTCTTGTCACCTTAGCTCTGATACCATGTTGAGAAATCTAGGGGCAACTAGATTAGGTGATTTCTCTAACTTTGATAACTGCTTGTGATATATTTTTACTTAACTTGATTATCTTCTTCTTTTACTTGTTCATAATTAGTGTTCTTATCATCAAACAACTACCAAACAATAACGAACAATGAGACAATAGGACACAAGATTTAGGCTATCATCCAAGGCCAAAACCTCTCCTCTTGAGAGGAAAATCCGCAAGAACTCTTCTCTTCTTATAGAACTTCAAATGACGAATTCCAAGACCTAAGACTCTTGTCAAAGTTCCCTCGAAGACAAAGTCAATCCTTTCTCCTTGATGAGCTTTACTTCCAGCAACTTTGACAACTGCTATTTCTGCAACTTTGACCCCTAGCTACTGCTTCTACAATTTCGACCCCCAACAAATTCTTCTGCAACTTCGACCCCCAACAACTTCTTCTGCAGAAACCCTAGATGGCACATGTGAGATGAATTTGCTTCCTTTCCTTCTTCGCTTGGATAGCCTTCTCCTTCTTGACTATTCAGACAACAAACTTAGTTTTTTTCACACCTAATTTCGGTCTACCAAGGTAGCTGCAATTTCGGTCTTCCTTCTGTAAATGATGTCCTAGTTTCCTCGCATGTGTGAAGGATATTAGCCCAAAACTATCCCAAAAACATTAGCTTTCTTCTTCTCCTTCTTTGGTAGGTATTCAGCTTGCTTTTTCATCCTCTTCTCTTAGATCGAACTACTTGAGAACTGATTGGATGCCTTTCAAGTGAGGTCGAAGTCTCTTATAGATAGGCTTCTTTCTAGGTCGAATTTGCTGCCTTGAGGCCGACTTGTTCTTTTGATGATGACAAGGTCTTGGAGGGTCTATTTGACACTTTTGACTTTACATAAATTTTTCTTCACAATATGTAATATGCCCAAAAGGGTCTCCCATAAATGACAAAGATTCAATTGACTTGTAGACTCAATGACAAGCGCTAGAAGCACTCAATGGGTGCTTGACCTATAAATCAAAAACCTTGACCATGAAACCCATGCCTCAAGAACAACAATAACAATTTTATTTTTCTCTTTACATCAAATACATAAAATCATGATTACATATGTCATTATGAAGACCGAACCTAGTTACATATTTCAACACCTTGGCCTTGTTATTAGCATTTACAAGTAATCCCCAGACCCCAAGTTATCTCAGTCATTTTTTGTCCATCGGGGTCATAGTGACTCCCCTTGTACCTGCTTCCCCATTTAACCGTTTTCTTTCTACAATGTTAGGGACGTCTGATTATGGCTTGATTAGATGTCCGTATTTCAATTTTATGGTATGCAAATGTCTTGTTCTCATGCTAAATATTGCTTATCTGTCTCACGATTATCCTTGGAGTCTGCACACTGCTAAATTCACTTTAGCTGTAGAATGAATTATGGGCATCTCTTCAAGTTTCAAGAATCAGCAAACTGTTTTTTAAGTTTAGCACACCACACTGTGCAGCAAGCAATTTTTGATATTTTAGTATATACAGTTCTCAGATTTTCAAGAAATTAAGGTCATTCTATTCAGTTACTAAAATATGAGCTGAATATCTTGTTGCTTTTGATCAACACATTGCTGACTATTATTGTCAGAGTTTGAGAAAGATGAGCATTTGTTCATGGTTAGTCTAATTCAAATCAGAGGTAAATACCATTTATTAGCTAAAGACATGAGAAGGTCCTAGTCAATTTTCATAGATAAGGACGTCTGAATGATGATATTTGATTCCAAGCAAGATATAGATGAATATTACAGTCTTTGAGCCTTGTGATCCCTAAAAGTTGGGTAGAAATTTCCTTTGAACTCACCTAGTACTAGAAATGCCCTTGGAACCTAATCATTGTCCAAAAATGGTGGAAATTTTCAGTGTTAATTTTCTTTAAGGCATGATTGTTCTTTGCTTTAGATAAGTGCATCTACTTATTTTACGTGATGAATTCAACCCATATCATCATAACGTCGTAACAATAATAGTAATTATGTAGAAAGAACCATAACATCAAGACTGCAGTGGAACATAAAGGAACAACAGAAGAAAAAAAAACACATATAAAGACACTGGATTGGTTGGAGACCAGGGCAAAACCCCACAAGAGCGAAAAATCCGGAATTCAATTCCTCTTCTTCTTCTAGATTTTATCAATTGTTCAGCTGAGATACAAAGATCAACATCAAGTACAGCAGGCCACCTAGGGCCAAACAGATATCAAGTATATCATGCTGTCAAGGAGATGAGCCATCCATCACTAATGAATTTGAAGATACTGCCACATCAGATCATAGTCATACTAAGCCTGCTGCCATATCATCAATAGATCACTGCATAGGATACTGTCTCAAATATAACACTGCATAGGTCACTGTCTCAGATACAAAATCAAGGGTCACTGCCACGTTTTTCAACATATGCTATAAGGCATACTGTCATCATACTGTGAGTTCAAATTTCTATATATATGGTTACTATCGAATTCAAATATCACAGTTATATCTATCAAGGCTGGAGTCATCCCAAGTCAACAATTGTGTATTGCACAATCAAGTCATTGACCAAGACTATGTCTCACGGTCAAAGACACTGTTATATATAGATTATTTATCATGACCCACTGTGAGATGCAAAAGAAAAGAATAGACTGTCATTGAAGAGAATAATATATAGTCAGTGTAGAGCTACCACCATACTGCTGTAGAGATTCCATACTCTACCACTGTAGAACTGCCATAATATTTCACTGTGGAAATACCACCCTAGAAATACCACAACATACTGCTGTATAACTATCACAATGAGCCACATGCAAGAGTCTGTAGCGAGAGCGAGAGAGGTCCTGTCATATATGTATGCACGAGAGCATAGTCCTGAGGCGGGAGCAAGAGAGATTCATTCGCAGAGAACAAGAGCATAGTCCTGAAGCGAGAGCGAGAGAGGTCCTGTAATATAGATAACTCTGTGTGCCATCCGACGTATACAAGGTATAGCAAGTGTATGCAAGATAACAACAATGTGAACCATAAAGAATTTAATGAATCATCTAGGAACAAATTTGACGCTTCAGAAAAGAGACGCAATGAACCCTTGAATAAATGCATCGCTACATTTTTTTTCTTTTATGCGATTTCACATATATTAGAGCGATACTTCAGATATTGCAGATTGATGCGATAATATGTGTATTAGAACAGTCGTATAAATCTAAGACGTAAGAGCTCATTGCACAAGATTTAAGTCATAACCAAATGTGTCCATACGCAGAAGAGTTGCGACCAGAATAACATTACAGAGAATAGTGAGAACCTGCCTCAGATATACATAGCCTTGTGAGCTATGCAGTGCCAAAATGAACTTTAGCCATTGTAAATTTATAGTTGTTGCTATGCAAGGTCGCGACCCTTGTAGGGGAGCCGACATGAATTTTTACTTGGAGGGAAACTCAAATTGAATTTAAATTTAAATTTTTCATTTAATATATGCTTTCTCAAAATAATATTCTTTATTGACCATAGGGCTTGCAATTTGGGGCTTAGGGTTTCCCTTAGGGGAAATTCTTCCCAATGCTGCCCATCTTTCAACACTCCCTCTCAGCTAGGGAGGAATTTCCATCAGCTTCATAGGTCTCATCTCAGATATCTCATTATAGTTGCATCATGATGTATCTCGAGTGGACATACCTTAATTATAAGAAAGGAAGACGGTTGCATCATAGATAAAACCTTATCTCATATAGTCTCATAAAAAAGGTGGAACCCATAACCAATGGTAGGGGAGATCAGTCCTTAGCTGTGTCAAAAAAATATCCATCTTATCACATTTCGTCCTTTTATCATCAACTGAACAATCTCAATATAAAGAAGAAGAAGAATCATCATAGGGGAGTCCATCTCAACCCATATCATAATTGGGGAGTCCAACTCAACCCATACCATAGGGAGCTCCGGCTACACCTGTTAACTTAATCATCATCATGGGGGAGCATCCGATTTCCACCCTATATCCAATAATCAATATGGTTATAGAATCATGATCATGATCATCATCAAGTCATATCTCGACATGGCTCATCTTTGTCCATCTCCATTTGTTGAACAATCTCGAATCTGAAGAAGAAGAATTTGACATCATAGGGGAGCTCAAGCTCCCACCCTCTATCTAATGACAATAGGCGAGATCCATCTACCAGCAAGGATCACATCCATCCTGTTATTTAGTCAACAGGCGAGACCAAACTTTCCATATAGGGTAGAGATCACAATCATCCTATTGTCCAATGACAATTGGGCGAGATCCATCTACCAACAAGGATCACATCCATCCTGTTGTCTAGTTAATAGGCGAGACCAAACTTACCATATAGGGTAGAGATCACAACCATCCCAATGTTTGTTGATCTTCCCATGTTGACCCTTAAGAGTCAAGTGGTAGAACACCTGCATCCTCTATACTTGAGGGAGATTCACTTGCTATGCAAAGATCATACCTACTCAAGTCATCTCAACCCATTGGCTTGTGGGTAGGATGCATACTGGGGTATACTCTGTCAATCATGATAGGGGAAAATACCCAACTTGTCATAAGTGACAAGGATCATGCACACCCTATGGTGACAATAGGCGAGATCCATTTACCGCAAAGGGTAAGGATTACAACCATCCTATTGTCCATAGATCCCTCAACCCTAGGAGCCCTCAATTCTCCATTCCTGCCTTGGGAGCTCAAATAAGAGGGAAGAGCTATTCTCAGTTTTCTTGATCAGCTAGGACCCTTACCCAAGAGGGTCACATCCATCAATCCAAGCTGCTCTTTGAAGATCAGAAAATATGATGTAACATCACTGTTTCTCTTTGCAATATATCAAAGTGTTCACATCTGGTACTAGCTCAAACAACTCATTGAAGATTTCAACCATACTGCCTTATGTAGTACTTTCGAGTAGCAATCCTCTATTCATACAAGACATCAGATCAAAGATTATGTTAGAGAAAATACATGGCACAAAGAAAAGAATATCATATTCATCCTTACTCCCTCATACGCAAGGAGGCAATAACCACAAGCCTAAGCTTGTCTCATACAACAACATTATATTAATTCATGAATATATCTCTGTCCCAGCTATGACTAGACTTTGTTTAACTCAGTGTGCATACAAAGATCCATCTGGCTTATACAAGATAAATTTAGTAACAATAATCCATCAGCATGCCATGCTTCTGATTATATACTTCCTCCAACAAGAAAGTCTTCCACTATAATTCTTCATGAATGGTGGATCCTGAAACTGCTTGGGGAAACTAATCCTGTCAGCAATAAACTGTTAGCACAAAAAATAATTAACAAATGCATACCTTTAACAACATCACATGTTCATTAATTTTTCAATCATGGGACTTCTAATTTTTGCAATCATGGGACTTCTAATCATCCACTATAAATGATAATAGGTGTTGGGATCTCATCAAGGGTCTCTCCCTCTAAATGGGAAGCCTCTTCAATCATCATCAATCAAGACATCAACTTGTCTATCATAATACTGTCATGCATGTCAGATCACAGAGTCAAACTATATCAAGTTCTCAGACATATATACATCATAGTCATGACAAGTCATCATCAGTTGCTTCATTGTCACGTATGAACATGTCATCAAACATTCATCAAAGGTTAGTGTCATATAATTAGGACAACTGACAAGTGTATCTTCATACTTAAAGGATCATAATCACGACATCACTTCTTTATCTCATTACTCAACTATTTTTCTTCAGAATCCTAACATCATCAAGTCAAGGCATCCATTTTTGTCACATTGTCAAGTTTACTATGTTGTTAAGTTATCATAGCAGTTACAGATTATCAAAACCTTATCAAGATCAACAAGAAGATAGTCAGAAGATCTTGAGTATCAATCTTACAACCACACTACTGCCATCAGGGTTACCATACTCAAGACAACAATATCAAGTTACTGTATATCAAGGTCAATGCTACTGGCTATGCTTTATCTATAGACAACATTAGGATATCCAAATATCAATGATATTTAAACTATAAAGTTGTTAGAAAATGTAACTAGGTTCGGTCTTCATCTTGTAATGTACTTGTCAAAAGAATAAAGAAAATAATTATTATTATTATGACTTATTAAAGCATGGGTTTCATGCTTGGGTTATCATGTTTTAGGTCAAATTCCCCATTGAGGACATCTAGGATTTATTTTGAGTCAATAAAGTCATTGTACTTTTAAAGAGACCCTTCTTGGGCTTTTGAATCATGTAAAAAGGTTAAGTATTGAGCCAAATATGAATTATGTTGTCTCCACACCAAGTCGGCCTTAAAGATGATCAAGTTGGCCTCAAAGGAGGCTATTCGACCTCTCCAAAGGACTATATATAGAGCTGTTCGAATTCCATTTAAAGCACTCACTCTCACAAGCAAGTTCGATATCTCTTGAAGCCAGAAGAAGTGCGAAGTAGAAGAAGAAGAAGAAGGAAGTGCGAGTTTGGTCTAGGAGAAGGAGAAAGGGAAAATCAAACCTTTGGTGCAACTATCTCCCTCTCTCATGCCCTAGTTTGGAAAATCGAAGTTCTCTTATTGATGCTGTAGCCAATTGCCGTAACCAGTTGTCGTGTTGATGCCGTACCCAGTTGCTGTGTGATGCTGTCACCTCAAGAAGTTGTATTGGGCCAAGATCAAAGGTTCTAAGGAAATATCAAAGTATTTCAGTAATGATCGAAGTCTCTAAGGTTAGGTCGAAGTTGTTGGCTCGAAGAAAGTGCTGCTGCTAGGTCAATAAGGATCATCTGCAAGTAAGGAAGATGGCTGACTTGGTGTGGAGGAAAGTTTGTGTCAAGGTCAAGAGTCTTGGAATATCTCCGAAAGACTATTGAAGGAAGAATTACTGACTGGGTTTTCCCCTCGAGGGGGGTTTTGCCTTGGCATAGTGCCTACATCTGGTGTCCATTGTTTTATGTGCTATTGCTTTGGTAATTACTTGATGAATTAAAAGAAAGAAGATATACATAATCGTAATAACAAATCAAGAACATCACAAGTAATTATCAAGAATAAGAATATCTTTTTACCTTTATGATTTTCTAACATGGTTTCAGAGCTTTGGTGAAGAAAGAAGAAAAAGGTAGTCTCAAGCACTTGATCAAGGATCCATTCAAAAGGATTATTTCAGGGAAGAAGTCCACTATACTAAAGGAAGATGTCTAACACAATCAAGGGAGAGAACAAACTTGAAGGAGCCTCAAACTACAGGTCGTGGAAGAAGAGGATTGACCTCATCCTTGAAAAGAGCAAGGTACTAGACTTAGTCAAAGGAAAAGTAAAGAATCCTAAAGATGACTCTAGTGATGCTGACAAAGTAAAATTCAGAGAATTAGAATTGATGGTCATGACTCTAATGGTAGAAGGAATAAAGGACAATCCTGTCCCATTTATAGCCAACATCGATCATGCGCAGGAAATGTATGAAGCCTTGTCAAATTTATTCACTATTAAAAACATTGATCAAGTGGCAAGCTTGAAGAATGAGCTAAGGACCACAAAGATGACTAAAGAAGATACAATGGCCTCCTTCTTTGTGAAGATAGCAAGAATCAGAGATGATATTTTGGCCATTGATGAAATTGTTCCAGACAAAGAACTCGTGATCACTGCCCTATTAGGATTGCCACCCTCTTGGGGTGCATTTGTTGTAGGTCTTAACAGTTGGAAGGAAGCTCCCACTTTTGAAGAACTATGGATTGCCTGCAGTCAAGAAGAATTAAGGATCTCATTAGTCGCCAATCTTGAAGGAGTATCAAATGCCTACATTGCTCAACATAAAGGAAGGAAATCAAAAGGACCAAGGAAGAAAGTTGACATGTCCAAGATAGAATGCTATCAATGCCATAAGAAGGGTCACTACAAGAGTGATTGTCCCGACAATCCAAAGAATAAGAAGAGAGATAGAGATCATGCTAACATTTTTGAGGAAGGAGACTCAAAGAAAGCAAAACCCGAAGAATCTGATATAAGGGACTTACACTATTAAGTCCTTTGCTTTTAGTCTTAGATATTCTATTTTGTATGTTTAGAATTTATAGGTTTTAACATGTTTTTGGAAAAGACATTTTCTTTTGTTTTATAAGTTTATAGGTATCCCTCAAGCTTTGGAGGGAGCCCCCAACAACTCCCAAAGATAAGTATCTCATTTCCTTTCAGTTTTTGGTTTCATGTACTCATTTAGTTTTGATTATATTAAATACTAATCACCATTCTCCCTTTATTGTCTTGATTAGGAAGACATCTGCTATATTCTCAAGGAGTATGAAAGAGGACCTCTCAAGACAAGGTTTGTCAAAGAACAAAGGTATGCTTTAAAACATTTCTTTTGTTTATTGACAATCTATTACTAACATTGTTGTGTCTAGCTATATTGAATCATAGTGATTCTTGTTTTGGGTGATTCATCACTTGATAAATCTACCCACCCCACTCATATTCTTAACTGATTTTGTAGAACCCTAGATAGGTTTTGGAAAACCCTAACCTAAGGGTATGCTAATGTGAATGACTGAAACCCTAAACTGCTTAGGGTTATTGAGAAATGCTATTTGAAGTTTTTGTTGATAATGTCATGTTTGGGATTTTGGTATGATCAAGAAGACCTAACTTGTTAGGATTGAATGATAAAGTCTAAAATCTCGAACCTTTGAAATATTGGTAATGTTGGGTTTGCTATGTTTCTACATTGAAACCCTAACTCATTAGGGTTTGGTGGAATGTGCAAGCAAGACCCTTATAATGTCTTAGAAATGATTTCCTTGGTATGTGTGTGTTTGTCTGATCAAACCCTAGTCTAATCAAGTTTGTTGTGTATTGATATTTGTGAAGTTGGGTTTGACTAACACATGATATGAAATGCCTATGCATGATGATGAAGTCCTAGATGTATGAGTTGACCTGTTTTTCAGTGGTCATGAATCCCAGGGTTTGGAAACAAGCCGTAGTCAAAGTTTGTCTTTCTATGATGATAGTATTGTGAAATTCTAGGGTTTTGGAGTTAAACCTTAGTAGAAGTGAAAAATCTCTGATGAATGATGACAATATGATAATTTGAGATTTGTGTAAGATTGTTAAAATTTGAGTTTTAGTTGGGATTGATGTTTGATTGAAAAATCTAGGGTTTGCAACCAACCCTAGTTGAAGTTGGTCATGTTGATGACTAAGCTGTGAATGGCTTTGATTGATTAACTCTTAAGTATGAAGTCTAGGATTTGTATGAATCCTTAGTGGAAAGTCTAACATATGAATTCTGAAAGTTGTTAGATGCCTTGTAGATCTATACTTGTTTAAATTGCTTCTAGGGTTTGCTATATGTTGTAGTAGGGTATGTTACACCTTTGAAAGAAACAATGAAACCCTAGATGGAATGAAAGTTGTTACGAAGTAGTCTAGGGTTTATGACAAATTCCCTAGCAAGATGTTGAAGAGTATATGTCTCTTGTTTGTAATTAAGTCTGGGCACCTGATATGTATATAGTTGAAATGCTTCCGTGATTTTGATATGGCTAACTTCATGCTTCTATAGATTTAGTTGTACTTGCTATCTAAGTTGTGCAGGTACACAATCTCCAATTTGGTGAAGATGCTCATTGATGTGATAAGCATGATAAGGATGATAATAACTCTGATGAAATGGTTGGAAGCCACGAAAGATTCTCCAGAAGAAGCTGATCTCCTTGAGGAAGCCTGAATAGAAGAGATTTCCCTAAGATTAAGAGGGAGGGGTTACCTTGGTTTTGATTGTAGAATGAATTTTAAGAGGATATGTTGTTGCATGAGAAGTAGGAAAGAAAAATGTATGATTGAGGAATCTTTTGTTAGAGATTCGGTTGATAGTCCTACTATGAAAGGTTGAGAAGCAACATCAAGATCCCGGAGGTTTGTATTTGATTATGGACATATGAAAGTATATTATTGATTGGGGTTGTGATTGTACATGTGAATCTCTTGAGAGTGTTGATAGCATGCTGGTTACCAATCAGTTTGATTGGGAGAGATTGGTTATTCTTGATTTGCTGAATCTAGGAGTGTTGAGGCTTTGTGAGTGAAGCATTCCCTGGGAGGACATCTGGTAGACACTTTGTGTTGATGTCTAGGTCCCGAAGTTGGAAAGGTGGTGTTGGTTATTGAGCTCTGTTTTTGCATACACACCTGGATTTTTGGGTTGATGGTTAGCAAGCTTGATGGTACCTAGAGAGGCTGAAAACTTGAGTCCATCTTATTCCCACGCGAATAGATTGCCATGGTTAGGAATCTAGTCCGTGGCATTGCGGTGCGTAAATTGTTGAGAGATCAATGGATAGATTGCGCTAGTTAGGAATCTAGTCTGTGGCATTGCGGTGCCTAAATTGTTGAGAGAACAATGGATAGATTTCCCTGGTCAGGAATCTAGTCCATGGCATTGCGGTGCCTAAAAGTTCTTCATGGTTCATATAGTTGAGATCTTTCTTGTACTTGTATATGATGAATACCTCCCTAGTTAAGAGGGAGTGTTGGAAAATGTAATTAGGTTCGGTCTTCATCTTGTAATGTACTTGTCAAAAGAATAAAAAAAAGAATTATTATTATTATTATTATGACTTATTAAAGCACGGGTTTCTTGCTTGGGTCATCATGTTTTAGGTCAAAGTCCCCATTGAGGACTTCTAGGATTTATTCTGAGTCAATAGAGTCATTGTACTTTTAAAGAGACCCTTCTTGGGCTTTTGAATCATGTAAAAAGGTTAAGTATTGAGTCAAATATGAATTATGTTGTCTCCACACCAAGTTGGCCTTAAAGATGATCAAGTTGTCCTCAAAGGAGGCTATTCGATCTCTCCAAAGGACTATATATAGAGCAGTTCGAATTCCATTTGAAGCACTCACTCTCACAAGCAAGTTCGATCTCTCTTGAAGCCGGAAGAAGTGCGAAGTAGAAGAAGAAGGAGAAGGAAGTGCGAGTTTGGTCTAGGAGAAGGAGAAAGGGAAAATCGAACCTTTGGTGCAACTATCTCTCTCTCTCATGCCCTAGTTTGGAAGATCGAAGTTCTCTTATTG
Organism: Pinus tabuliformis; assembly: GCA_031772625.1. Taxonomy (NCBI): domain Eukaryota; kingdom Viridiplantae; phylum Streptophyta; class Pinopsida; order Pinales; family Pinaceae; genus Pinus; species Pinus tabuliformis. The sequence continues at coordinate 616,218,689 of CM062812.1, read as the reverse complement.
ATGTCGTAGCCAGTTGCCATATGATGCCGTAACCAGTTGTCGTGTTGATGCTGTAGCCAGTTGCTGTGTGATGTTGTCACCTCAAGAAGCTGTATTGGGCCAAGATCGAAGGTTCTAAAGAAAGATCGAAGCCTCTAAGGCTAGGTCGAAGAAAGTGTTGTTGCTAGGTCAAGAAGGATCATCTGCAAGTAAGGAAGAAGGTTGACTTGGTGTGGAGGAAAGTTTGTGTCAAGGTCAAGAGTCTTGGAATATCTCTGGAAAACTATTGAAGGAAGAATTACTGACTGGGTTTTCCCCTCGAGGGGGGTTTTTCCCTGGCATAATGCCTACATCTGGCGTCCATTGTTTTATGTGCTATTGCTTTGGTAATTGCTTAATGAACTAAAAGAAAGAAGATATAAAGAATCGTAATAACAACTCAAGAACATGAAAAGTAATTATCAAGAATAAGAAAATCTTTCTGCCTTTCTGATTTTCTAACAAAAGTGCAATGAGCATCAAACTTACTCACATATGTATATGATTGTCTTGCATTACTCAAGAGTACTATATGAATCAAGACCTTTTCTGAAGAGTAATATTCTCGTTATACCTCAGGGCTGATCTAGCCATCCCAATGTTGCAGCTAAATCAAAATATAATATTGAAACAATTATGCTATACTACACATACCTCAAAATATTCAGATACTGTAGCAACTTGTAGCATAGACACTTTGTCATCTCGCATATGATTAAAATACCTTTTTTTTTTCTTTGCTTCCTTGCATCAGGTTCCTTTTCCTGTTCTAGTTTCCTACTCCTGCTCCAACTTCTCTCTTCTTGCACTAGCACTCTTTTCCTGCACCTTTTAGTATCCAAATGATCCTTAAGAAGGATTTGCTTATCACATCTTCATCAGGAAGTTAGAAGTACTCAAATATTTATGCAGGAAGAATAAGCAACAATCAAAACAATAAATCTAAACAAGAGTAGTGTCATAAAGAAACAACATAAATCTAGAAGGTACTTATCTTTAACGAGAGGTGATCAACTCTTTCTTGAACCAACCTTCAAGGGTCATTACTGTCCGTCATCCATTTATCAATGTTGACTTCAATATTTTCAATCGTCTTCATCAGCAACCAGGCCCACCTGAGACTAGTCCTTCTAGTGTTACACTGAACCTTCAAGAGACTATCCAACAAAACCAACCAAACAATATCCAAGAGACGAGCCTAATAGACAGATCTGTTCCAAATCATGTTTTCCAAGCCTGTGGTCAACGGTCAAAGTCGACAGTCAGCTGTCAAAAACTATCTTAGGTCACAGCCACCCAGAGCTAGTGACCATGAGTGCGGCTGTATCTCTCCAGCCACACACAACATCCTATCAAGCGTGCGACTACAACCGAAAATTCTGTGTTCCAATCCCGTGGCCATAAACAAACTTATTTTCTTTGCTTGTGCAAGCTCAGACCCTGCAATTTCAGACTTCCACAAACCAATTTGCAAATCAACTTCAAATCTATGCGAGCTAATCATATCCAGGCCCTTCTTCCAAGCATAATTCAGGGGTTTATATCAAACCCTAACCTCATGTTATCCACCAAACCCTACTAATCCGGTTGCCTAGGGTTTCCTTCAAACCCTAACATTCTTTTAGGTCTTTGCTATTTTCACTTGCTTCCATCAACGGTGCTTTCACATGGGTGATCTTAATGACTTTTCTTTAGCCCAAATCCGATACCATGCTAATTTTATTTAGGGCTTGATTGTTCTTTGCTTTAGATAATTGCATTTACTTATTTTACATGATGAATTCAACTTATATTATCTTAATGTCATAACAATTATGTAGAAAGAACAACAACATCAAGACTGCAGTGGAACATAAAGGAACAACAGGAGGAAAGCAAACACACATAGAGACACCAGGATTGGTCGGAGACTAGGGCAAAACCCCACAAGGGGGGAAATCCAGAATTCAACTCTTCTTCTTCTATTAGATTTCATCAATTGCTTAACTGAGATACAAAGTTCAACATCAGGTACATCAGGCCACCTAGGGCCAAACAAATATCATGTATATCATGCTGTCAAGGAGGTGAGCCATCCATCACTAATGAATTTGAAGATACTGCCACATCAGATCATAGTCATAATAAGCCTGCTGCCATATCATCAATAGGTCACTGCATAGGATACTGCCTCACATAGGACACTGCATATATCACTATATCACATACAAAATCAAGGGTCACTGCCACATTGGTCAACATATGCTATAAGGCATACTGTCATCATACTGTGAGTGCAAAGTTCTATATATATGGTTACTATAGAATTGAAATCTCACAGTTATATCTATCAAGGCTGGAGTCATCCCAAGTCAACAAATGTATTTCTCATTCAAGTCATTGTCCAAGGCTATGTCTCACAGTCAAAGACACTGTTATCTCTCTCTCTCTCTCTCTATATATATATATATCATGACCCACTGTGAGATGCCAAAGAAAAGAATAGATTGTCATTGAAGAGAATAATATATAGTCAGTGTAGAGCTACCACCATACTGCTGTAGAGATTCCATACTCTACCACTGTAGAACTGCCATAATTTATCAGTGGAAATACCACCATAGAAATACCACAACGTACTGCTATATAACTATCACAATGAGCCACATGTGAGAGTCTGTAGTGAGAGCGAGAGAGGTCCTGTCATATATGCACGAGAGCATAGTCCTGAAGCTGGAGCGAGAGAGATTCATTCACAGAGAACGGGAACATACTCCTGAAGCAAGAGTGAGAGAGGTCCTGACACCTGTAATATAGATAACCCTGTGTGCCATCCAAAGTATACAAGGTATAGCAAGTGCGATGCAAGATAACAACAATGCGAACCATAAAGAATTTAACGAATCATCTAGGAACAAATGTGACGCTTCAGAAAAGAGACGCAATGAACCCTCGAATAAATGCATTGCTACATTTTTTTCTTTTATGCGATTTCACATATATTAGGGTGATGCTTCAGATATTGCAGATTGATGCGATAATATGTGTATTACAACAGTCATATAAATCTCAGACGTTAGAGCTCATTGCATAAGATTTAAGTCATAACCAAATGTGTCCATACGCAGAAGAGTTGTGACTAGAATAACATTACAGAGAATAGCGAGACCACAGAGAATTGCGAGACTTTCCATCCACAGAGAATAGCGAGAACTTGCCTCAGATATAGATAGCCTTGTGAGCCATACTGTGCCAAAATGAACTTGAGCCATTGTAAATTTATAGTTGTTGCTATGCAAGGTCACGAACCTTGTAGGGGAGCTGACATGAATTTTTACTTGGAGGGAAACTCAAATTGAATTCAAATCCAAATTTTTCATTTAATATATGCATTCTCAAAATAATATTCTTTATTGACCATAGGGATTGCAATTTGGGGCTTAGGGTTTCCATTGGGGGAAATTCGTCCCGATGCTGACCAACTTTCAACATTCAGAGAGACCACTACATGTGAAGTCTTGCTTTGAGTTTAGATCTATTAAGCAAGGATCCCATACACTACCATTCACAAATTTATTCATGCACAAAGGATTCCTAAATATAATTCTCAAAGCCGCTATATTCTAAATGTTCATGGAGTATATTTCTAGAATGAGAACATTGTTTAAGAGAATGGCAAGTTGTGTTTGCTCATTAGAGTTTTCAGTTTTCCTTGGGGCATATAAGGCAGAATGGCATGGAGTTGCCAACTTCCTTAATCTTTCCCACATAGGCAAGCTAGAGTAACACATCTAAGATATAGACATAATGGGATTGCCTCTTGCATGATGGCTTGACTATTGTTACTCTCATGCTTGACTATTGTTACTCTACTTTTAAAAGATACATTCTCCATCCTAGAGAGACTTCTCAAACAACTAGATTCTCTGCCACCGTTTTGCAATTTCTCACAGTAGGAGGTAAACCTGCCTAAAACTAAGGATGTAGAACCATTTACACTTCCAGAAAGAGTGGAAGGCAGCAATATTTGGTTTACAGAAGCCAACAGATGGAGGTAGTCTTGTCGCTTACTTACAAGTTCCGATTTATCTAACCTCATCTTTTATGTTATTGATTTTTAAATGCTTGCTTTGTAACTGTTATGCATCTAGGGCAATCCTACCAAACAGGATCCATTGGATACCCTTGTTGGATCCACAGACTTTATGTAGATAAGAGGGTAGATAAATAAATTTATTTCCAATAATACGATTAAAAATTGAATAAGTATCGGCTTCTGTGCTGTATGTGATTGTGTCCTAGGAATTAACGAGTACCCTGGATGTGTGGTAAATCCTCAATTTGGTGCCATTTCACTCTGTCTTCACACTGGAACATTTCTGATTTATACAGGTTTTAACCATAAAAGTTATGTATGCAGGCAGAGGTTTAGGCATCACACACCTTTTTAAGGGAATAAGGTTTTCCAATTTTTTACATTAAGTTTGAGAATGTTGTATATGATATTATGATATGAACCTTCTTTGCTACCTAATCAAGAATGCATGAAGTATTTTTCATAACTTTTTTCATTTCTCAATGTAACATCCTTTTTTGTTGTACAATATGATGGGTGATCCGTTTAGATCCTCCATGTGAAGAGAACTCCATCAGTCTTTTTAAATATTCAGGCACTTAGACTGCCAATGTTTATCAGTCCTGTTATCAATTCCATCTTGTTATGCTGATTATCTTCACAAAAATGTGTAATCTAATCAAACCAGTTAACATTACTCACTGGCATCATGCATGCTTGTGACTGACATCTTTGTTAGTACCAGTGTTCTCAAGTTTGTCACAATGCTGCTTATTGTTGTCCTTTTTTTTACCACTCTTTTGAAAAGACCATGTAAAAAGACACTTTTTTTGCTTTCAGGATTGAAATAGCATATACTTGGATTCTGCATTTTCCAAAATGAGAGATTTGTTTTTAATTTTTGGAATGAAATGCAAGAACAGGTGTGTCATTAAGGCCCTACTTGAATTTCAGTCGGATGGTAGTGGAGAGGAGCAGTTCCGTGATGGTAAGAGCAGGTAAGGCTGCACTTGGCTGCACTAAGAGATCTAGGTCCCGTAAGTCAAGAGCTCGAACCCATGGATTCCGATTACGGATGCGGACTCCTGCTGGAAGAAGAGTGGTCAAGCGGAGGCGAGCCAAGGGTCGTAAACGGTTGGTGCCTCAAACAAATCCTAACAGTGGAAAGAGAGCTTAATGTTTGCGTGTATACTAAAAACATGAGTTGTCCTTTTATGTGACAAGCCCTTGAGCTTTAACAAGATGTATTGTTTTCCATTTGATGCCTTGCTGAACTTTTTTCTGAGTTGATGTACAATTATTACACCCAATTTTATATTTAAACCCTTTCAAGTTGACCTGGACGAGGATCTTGCCATGTCTTTTCTTGTTTTCGATAAGCCATTTTATTCTCGCTGAAGATCCTCCAGCATGACTGATTGAAATGAAGTGCTATTCTGAGCATCTTTTGCAATAACAAGACTGACTGCTGCAGCTGTTGGTATTGTAAGGGAAATGATTGCTTCATTTATTGCTCACTGCATATAAAATTGTGAATACATTGCAATGGGTTTAGTCAGTTGTATCTTGATAACATTCTGTGGACATAGTTTGTTATTCAAACCTTTGTTTATGGAGGATATTAATGTTGTAAGGACTTTGTAAACAATTTTTTAATTTACACAGTTATGATGTGTCAGGTCTTAATTTTTATGATGAGGCCAATAATGTCAATGATCTTTGAAAATCATTAACAAATATGGTTGATAAAAAATATATTATAATAATAGTTGAAGGTGGTGTGCCTCTAATCTATAAGAAGGCGTCAACCTTCTTGGAGAATACAGGTTTTGAAGTTTTCATTTATATAATGTCCCACCAAGTTTCTGGGACGGGGGAGCACGGGAATGAGCAGACACACATGGGGTACATGTGGAAGCACACTCAAATTTTGGTGAAATTCAGTGGGTGTTACGGTTCCTAGCATAGGGGCCCCTGTCTCTAAAAATAATAATGATAAAATCCCAACAATAAACAATGTAAATACTAAACAATAAACAATAAAAATAATACTAAATTCAAATTTGTAAATGATATAAGCATGATTCAGATTGAGATCCAGTGATGAAATACATTGATTCATAAACCATAAATGAAATAGAAATAGTAAAATATTGGTACATTTATTTAATTTTATCATAGTAAAATATTGGTACATTGATTTAATTGTATCATTCTAGAATCTAATTAGAAACTAAGAAATACTAGTAGATACTGAAGCTTGAAACTACCCAAACTCCAAAATAGTAAAGAGTGACAAGCCAAATACTTGGCCTGAAGTTATCAGTATATTGAGTCAAGACTCAAAAGTTAAAACGAAAATTTAACAGTGGACAATGAACATTGAAATAAATGAGCACTAAGGAGTGAAAGTGAATAAAAGCTCAATATAAGTGAAAGTGAGGTAGAGTTTCTTTATATATTCTTTTGCAGATTTTCACAGTTATATATTGTTTTCTTTATTATTACTAATAACAATATTATTTTTTTCTCGTTTTCCAAGCCTTTATGGGCAAAATTTTGGGGGGTGAGGACATCTAGAAGCACCCCTCTTTTGGGTTGGGGGCGGGGGTGCATACTGGGGAAATGCTTCCCCATGTTTCCTGAAAAAGAAGATGTTGGGAAATGTTTCCCTAGGTGCTCTTAGTCCCGAGAGTGTGGGAAACATGGGGGTTGCACCTTCCACTCTGGGCCTGTGGAACACTGCATTTATGCATTCTCTTTTGTGTTTATCAAATTTGTATTGTTCCACAATTCTTGACTTTGTTGTACTCATTTTGTTGGCTCTTTTATTCTACCTCAACTCCTTTCCCTTGTTTGTTTGATATGGTTTCAATGTTTTTTCATTTGTGAGTTTCTGTTTTGGCGCTTTCAGTTAATTAGGTTGCTGATATCTATGTCATCCATGATCTGCAGAATTATCTCAAACAATGGCCAATCACCTAACCTAGTTCAGTAATGATCTTTGTGGGCCTTGATGGAAGGTTTTCCCAACCTTCTGAGCATGAGTCATGCTACTAGAACTTGTGAGGATGGAAATTCTTAGTAATATAAGTCATTTGTAAAGCATGGGGTTAGAATGGTGGTTGGTGTTTGTAGCATAGAAGCAAGATATTGGGTAGGATGACTTCCCAGACCAGTTTGCCAAATCTGCAGAGTTATTCAACCTGAATAGAGGATGATGTACTTGGGAAATGACGTTGGAATCGATGTGCCACCGATAGATTTTTGGAACTAGGCATTGAGTAGTTCTGAGAGAAAGCCACAGAGATGGCTCACTTAGTTATACCACTTGTAGCAAGAATCATCATAGCTGATGGAATTTTGGGTCATCTGAGTAGAGGGTTGTTCACACCCTTTCCCTGGTTATTTTTTGAATTTTTTTTGGCACGTTTTTTTTATCAGTTTTGCCCAAAATCTGGCCAAAAATTCGGAAGAGTCGTTAAAATTGCAGAGATAAGTTGTTGAGATTGCACAATTTGTGTGCAATAGGGTTTTCCAAGCTGCTGATTTTATTTATGCATTTGCATTTTAAGTATGAAAAATTGCAATTTCACTAAAAATTACGTAGTTAGGTTTTTGTGATGGTTGCCAAAAAAAAATCCAAAACGTAGAGTATTTAAATTTCTCCATTTCAAAAGGGAAAATAGTCACCTAGTCACCTTCAAAGACTAGATGGGGCTCCCACACATCAAACAAATATAAAAAGGACTTGATAGAAGATGAAAAATAAATTTAGTTAACCATAAAGAAATCAAAGAGACACTAAACATAGACATTGAATCCAAGGAGATGCACGATTTTATATTATTGGAAAAAATGGAGGCATGTTACACGTTGCAGTATCCTTTTTTCAATATTGAAGTGAAAACAAGGAGATGCATGATTTTATATTATTGGACAAATTGGAGGCATGCTACACTTTTGCAGTATCCTTTTTTCATTATTGAAATGAAAATTTATAACCTTGTTGGTTGAGAGATTTCAAGTTAACCTTTGACTCTTTGTTTATGTGTTGAACTTGATTTGTTTAACCTTTACCTCAGTTCTTCCTTGATTTTGTGTTGAATAATCAATTGCTCTCCTATAGTGTTGTTTCTGCATTGTTGATGACAAATTTGGTCAATCATTCTTTGCTTTCTACCTATGATATCTTCTTTAGAAAGTAAAAATTTATTGTGAGGTTGCTTTGCGCATCCACTACCCTAGTTTCAAATCATTTTTTAAGAAATTCCCTTATTTAGTCAAGTGATGAAGCAATTTTTTTTTTGTTTATCACACCATCAACCTTGACAATTTTTTTTGATCTGTGAACTATGTTTCCATGACTTTGAATTAACTCACCAAGTATCTATAGTATGTAACCCTAACATATCTTGATCACGCTCATCCTAAAATATGAGGGGATACCTTTCTTTTGCTTTTCCAAAGGGGTCATATTCTTGAGATGTTAACACATGTTTTAACATAGTTTTTGTTAATTTTTTTTGTTGTTGGCTTGATCCATAGGGGATTTGAACATTGATTCTCATTGTTTACACAATATTTCATAACATGCCAATCGCCAATTGGAATGCCCCCATGGGCATAGTTTTCATTAAAATTATTTACATAGTCAACTTCAAATAAGTTGTTTTATAAAAATTACCTTTAATTATTTGTTAGAAACATCCTCTAAGTCATTGTTACGAGCATAAATAGAGAGAGGTTTAAAACAAAAAAATGGGTTAGGATTTAGAACACTTAACAACTTAGCAAGCCTTATTTTCTACTCTTTTATTTGTAGATTTTGTTGCTCCATAATATGTCCTAATCGATCCCTTATAGCCCTATGGGTTCTTACTATACTAGATGTCTTCAATATACTAACATCAATGTTATTCTTTAGCTCTTCCATAGTATTTTTACCTCACCTCCACTTTAGATATTTGTAGTTCTTTCTTCTATTTTGCTGAAATTGGCAATGTGCAAAGTGTTGAAGAATGTAACTAGCTTCGGACTTCATAATTGTACTTGTCAAAAAGAAAATTTATTATTAAAGCATGTGTAAACAATATTTCATAACTTGCCAATCGCCAATTGGAATGCCCCCATGGGCATAGTTTTCATTAAAATTATTTACATAGTCAACTTCAAATAAGTTGTTTTATAAAAATTACCTTTAATTATTTGTTAGAAACATCCTCTAAGTCATTGTTACGAGCATAAATAGAGAGAGGTTTAAAACAAAAAAATGGGTTAGGGTTTAGAACACTTAACAACTTAGCAAGCCTTATTTTCTACTCTTTTATTTGTAGATTTTGTTGCTCCATAATATGTCCTAATCGATCCCTTATAGCCCTATGGGTTCTTACTATACTAGATGTCTTCAATATACTAACATCAATGTTATTCTTTAGCTCTTCCATAGTATTTTTACCTCACCTCCACTTTAGATATTTGTAGTTCTTTCTTCTATTTTGCTGAAATTGGCAATGTGCAAAGTGTTGAAGAATGTAACTAGCTTCGGACTTCATAATTGTACTTGTCAAAAAGAAAATTTATTATTAAAGCATGTGTTTCATGCTTGGGTCAATGTTTTCTAGGTCAAAGCCTCCATTGAAGGCTTCTAGGTTTTATCTTGAGTCATTAGAGTCATTGTCATTTTTATTAGACCCTTCTTGGGCTTTTGTATTATGTAAAAATATTTATTTTTGAGTCAAAATGGTCATTTGTCACCTCCACACCAAGTCGGCCCTGCCCTCATCAAGTTGGCCTTGCCCTCATCAAGTCGGTCTGGGTTAGGGCAATTTACCTCACAAGAAGCCTATATGTTGAGCATGCTAACTTCATTTGGAGAGCGTTCACTCAACAAGTTCAATCTTCAAGGAAGAGAAGCAAAAAAAGAGTGAAGTAGCTAGAGAAGGATGAAGTTTGCTGGGAAGGCCTAAATCAAAATTTGTGGGCTATATATCTCTCACATGTGCGAAGTTTTGGGCAATTGCTGGGGCAGAAAAAATCTGAGTTTACTGCAGGTCCGGAATTCTGTTGCTGGGGGGCCGAAATTCTAAATTGAAGCTGCTACTGTGGAGCTGTCACTTGGAGTATTTTGTGAAGATCATTTGTTGCAGGGAAGCGCTGACTTGGTGGTTGGATGAGGTCTTTGTCTAGGTCCAAGAAGTCTGGAAGTTTCTCATCTTGAATTGAATCTATTGAAGGAAGAGTTCTTGATTGAGTTTTCCCCTTGTAGGGGTTTTGCCCTGACTGTGCGCCTACATCTTGTACCTCTTGTTTTTGTGATCTTCATACACATATAATTTGGTAATTGCTTGATGAAAGATAAACTAATTAAGAAGTAAAAGAGGCCAACATAATTCAGAAATAATTATCAAGAAAAAAGAATCAAATCTGAAATCCTACTAGTATTGATTTATCAACACAAAGTAATTGAATCATTATTAAATAATGGGAACTCAAGTAACACACAAAATGGATGACAATCTACTTCCTACTTTATGGTAGAGAATAAAAGCATAAAGGAATCTAAGAGTGTTAATATAATCCTTGTTATCATCTACCTTAGAATTTCTTTTCTCTTGTCAAAAATAAAGGAATCTAAGAGTGTTAATATAATCCTTGTTATCATCTACCTTAGAATTTCTTTTCTCTTGTCAAAAACATTATTTACTGATATTCGATTTCCATTAGTGCAAATTTTATCTCTTCATAAATAGATATACAACATTCACTGCAATGTTAATGGGATCAATAGCCAAAGGGAGCCCGTCTGGTAGGGACGGGAAGCAACCAAGCAGGTCAAGGGAGATAGACCAAGCAAGTAGGGTGATACTTCACTATGTTCGTTGACGAGTAGGAAGAAATGGATTTGCTCCTAAGTTATTTATTTGGTGAGGGGCACAAGGTAGGGTGGTGGGAATTGACCCAGGTCCACTCGAAAAATATTGTACTCATAAATTGATACTCATTTTGGGCTTCTTGGGTCTTCACACAATCCTCCATTGCTTCAGCTATTCGAAGAATTATAATTATTTGAACTATCCTTATCATGCAAAGCAGCTGCATCATTTTTGTTTGATACTCATTTTGGGCTTCTTGGGTCTTCACACAATCCTCCATTGCTTCAGCTATTCGAAGAATTATAATTATTTGAACTATCCTTATCATGCAAAGCAGCTGCATCATTTTTGTTATTTTTAGTAGTATCTTTGGAACTATGGCTTGAGATTGGTTGTGTTATGACCCTTAAAAACAAATATAATTAAAAATGGTCTAGTTTCAGTTTAGTCCCTTTTAGAGACAAGCCAAAAGTGTTTGTAAAGTGTGAATAAAAGTGTGAATTTGGGGTTTTAAAAAGTGCAAAATCTAATAAATTGTAAAATTAGATTTAGAATTGC